>CM038671.1:101757031-102357031 GCA_021605145.1 Aegilops bicornis
TTATTATTCTTCAGAGGCCAGCGCCACTCTTCGGCGGCAGCTGGGTACGGCCAACACCGCCTTGCGCGCTAAGGAGGAGGAGTGCAGCAAGCTCAACAGCTCGCATCCTGAGTATGCATCTGTCGGCCGGGTTCAGCTTGATCTGGTGATATCCTGAGTATGCATCTAAGAAGCTCAACAGCTCGCATCCGGCTGTGGAGTCTATCACCTGATCAATTCTCGCAGTTTAACGGGTCCTTGGGGCAAGCTTTGTTGAGGCTTGTATAGTCAATACATATCCGCCACTGCTTGTTCTTCTTTAGTACCAAGACCGAGTTTGCTAACCACTCTGGAAAGAACACTTCCATGATGAAACCGGCTGCGAGGAGCCAGGCTATCTCTTCTCCAACAACTCTTCTTTTCTCTTCTCGACAGTGCGCAAGGCTGCTCGACGGGATTCACATCAGATCGGACATGTAACTTGTGCTCGGCGAATTCCGTCGGTACACCTGGCATGTCTTTAGGGGACCATCTTGAAAATGTTGATTCTCACGGAGGAAATCGACGAGCTCGCCTTCCTATTTACTGTCAAGGTTTGCACCTACGACAGCGTACCTCTCTGGGTGCTCCGGGTCCAAGGGTATCTTCTTGGTCTCTTTGGCCGGCTTGAACGAGCCCTCAGCTTCCGACTCCTTGGGGTTGGGCGACATCTCTGGCTGCTTGCCGGCCATTGCCACAACCCGATCAAGAAGCCGCTTCTCAGCTGCGGTCACGGGGACTCGGCCACCGATTGCTTTCAGCACAGCGGGCGACTTTACGTAGTCGCCGCCACGGTCGAGAATCCCTTGGTACTCGGCATCTTCATCTTGAGGTAGGCGTAGGTGGGGACCGCCATGAACTTGGCCAGAGCAGTCGGCGGCCAAGGAGCATGGTATGGGCTTTTGAGGTCTACCACTTGAACGGTGGCGGCTCTCGGCGAAAGTGATCTTTTGTCCCCAAAGAGGACGTCTCTATCGGGATCTTGCCGATCGGTGAGCGAGGAAAGGCCGGTACAATTCCGTGGAACACAGTCCGGCTGTTACGAAGCTGTCTTTGCTTGATTCCTAACTTCTCCATTGTATCCTTGTACAGGATGTTCATCTTTCTTTGCCTCCGTCTATCGGCACTTTCGCGAGATCTGGCGGCCCCGCCTATCCGCGGCAAGGGTGGCTCCCAAACGAGGCGTAGGAGCCCGGATTCGCATCACCTCTGGGTGATCAGCTCGACTCAAGCGATAGGTTTCTCGGACGGTGCATGAATTACGGAGTATCTCGACGCCATCTGCGTTCACTTCTTCTTCTTCTTGCCGCTTTCTGCTGCGTCGATCGTCGGCCACACTGGTGAACACTACATAAGCTCCATGATTTTCTGGGTACTCGTCTTGTACTGCGCCGATTGGCCTGACAGCCGGCTGCTGGGGCGGCGGTGGAAGCGGTGGCCCAGCAGGCGGGGGAGGCAGGAGGCCGTCTTCCTTGGCGATCCTGGTGAGCCAGTGGCACTTCCGGGTGGTGTGATTTGACGGCTTCGCGCTGCTATGGAACTTGCAGGGACAATCTAGAGTCTGCTCGTAAGATAAGGACGGCAACCAGTTGGACTTGCCGCCTTTACATGCCGCTTAGACGGAGGCTGCCCTCCGGCTGTTGGTCTTCGATGCGCCACACTGCCATTGTTGGAAGCCGGCTGCGGGGCCTTGCACTTGTGGTCACTCTGTTGCTGTCGCCGACTGGGGTCGCCAGCCAGAGTTCTGGGAGCCTGAGGAGCCACCTTGCCAGTCGCACTGACTTCGATCTCCAACTTCATGGAGGAGTCGGCTGTGGCGTACTTGTCTGCTATGATCAGCAGTTCGTCGAGGGTCTCCGGCTCGTCGCAAAGGAGCTTGTGCTTGAGGAGGGTGCCTTCTCTGCACCCGGCGGTGAAGTACTCGATAGCCTGCACCTCGTGCACTCCCTTGCAGGAGTTCCGGAGCTCGGCCCAGCGCATGAGCTAGTCGCGAGTGGACTTGTTGGGGCCTTGCACACACAAGGAAAGCTGGCGAGGCTTGGGAGGTCGCTTGTATGTGCTCGTGAAGTTGCGGACGAAGGCCTCGGTGAAGTCGACCCAGCTGTTGATGCTGCGGGGCTTCAAGCTGTTCAACCATGTTCGGGCCGTGCCCTGGAGCATGAGGGGAACATACTTTACGGCAACCCGCTTGTTGCCGTTTGCTATGCTGACGGCCGTGGAGTAGTCTACTAGCCAGTCCTCCGGCTTCACGGAGCCGGTGTATTTGGGTGTATCTCGGGGGAGTATGAACCCTCTGGGAAGGGCTCGTCTCGGATGCGAGGCGGGCTTAACTCGTCTTCTTCTTCCAGCGCCAGGGATCGGTGGAGTCGCTCGATCCGGTGGCGGGCGTCGTTTTCTCCGACTCCCTCTCGGCGGCCAAGGCGGTCGCCGAGAGTCGGATGCTCGACAGGTGGCGGGGAGACTCGCCTTTCTCTGCGGGGAGGAGGAGGCAGATAGCCGTCCCACCGCTCCACTGCTCTCGGGCGGCCATCTTCGTCGCGCTCGATGGAGATGTGGGTCCGACTATGGCTGACAGCCGGATCCTTGCCTTTTCTTCTGCGGACACCGCCAGTTGGCGTCCGGGACGTCGCGCCTTGATCTCGGCGGGGAGGCAAGTCGCCATGTTGTCGTCGCGGCGCCTCCGTGCGGCAGCCGGCTTCGTCTTGCGCAGCAGCCGCGTCGAGGAGCTACTGGACTTGCTCCGTCATCAGGCCGCGCTCCTCGCCCTCGAAGTTATCCAGCTCGTCTGCCGCCGCCTGGGCGGCGCGAATGGTCTCCGCGGGCGTGGCGTACACGAGGCGATTGGCCCCAAACAGGTTGGCGATGGCTACGCCGCGCTGCTGGACCGCACCTAGGCGGCTAGGCCCAGTCGGAGCCGGCGAGCCGCCCATGGCGCGATCCATCTCGCGCTGTTAGGCTTCTGACAAGCGTCTCATGCTTGCCAGCTTCTTTGCGCCCACGAGGAGCTGGAGGCGGCATGCTTCCAGCGTCCCAGCGTTGGTGTCTTCCGGAATAGGCGCGGTTAGGTCTTGCAGAACCGCGTCGAGAGGGTCATGAGCTCCCTCACCGGAAGGCTCACTGTGACCGATGACGAGCACCTCCGTGACGGTGCTTCCGCCGCTCTCCGCACGAGGGAGCGGGTCATCGTAGACCACCACGTTGGTGGGGAACGCATCGAGCGACGCGGTGTCGAAGTCGACCAGCATCGGGTCGGTGGAGCCTACGGACTCTAGGTTGGCGGCAGGCTCGCTGGCGACGTGGAGCCGCTCGAGGAGGCCTACGAAGAAGCTCTCGGGGCCGTCCGTGCCTGCATCGGATGCAGGCTCGTCGGAGAGGCGAACCTCGCTGACAAGTTCGGCGAGGCAGTTTCGCCAAGAAGCGACCTCGGCGCCATGCACAAGGCCGACGCAGACGCCGTCTGGCGTGCCGGGCTGACTGCACTCGCCAGGGAGGAAGAGGGTTCCCATCCAGAGCAGGTCTCCGGACGACAGTGCACCTAGCCCCATGGTGGGCGCCAAATGTCGGGGGTTGGGTGCGACATATGCCTAAGGATGGCTTATCATGGAGGGGGCGAGTAGAACGTCGCCGGTGCACAGAAGCAGGATGAGGCGAAGGCATGCACGCCGCTAATCTTACCCAGCTTCAGGGCTCTCCGGGGAGATAACACCCCTACTGCTGCTCTGCGGGGTCTCCGCATGCTCACTATGGCAAAGTGAGTACAAGGTTGCTCCTTGAGCTGTTCGGGGTGAGGAAGGAGAAGGACACGGCTGGCTCTTCTCTTCCCTCTATGTGTGTGTCAAACTACTAGGTTCCAACCCTTTACATGGGTGCCCCGGGGGGTTTATATAGGCCTACCCCCTGGGGGTACAATGGTAATCATTTGAGCACGGGTCCCAGCCGTCAGTCTCTTAAGTCGCCGTCTTCTCCGCCGACTTGGGGCCCGCCGACTAGTGGGCCTGCCGAAATGATCCAGCATGCGCCGACAGCCCTTGCCACGCCCTTGTGGTAGTCTTACCGGCTGCTTATTACTGTAGCCAGCGCTTCTAGTGCATGAGCTTGATGGGTAGGGTCATGGCAACAGTGCGCCGCCGCTTTGTGGCGATCCTATTGCCATTCCTGTCTTCAATGCAGTTAATGGCGCATGGAGCCCATGGGAGGAGCCGGCCGACTCTCGGAGGCCGACTCCCAGCGGGTCTGTCTTGGGGCGCTCTCACCGTCTTCTGCACTCCCATGAAGCCGAGTAGTCCGCCGTCTTGGTCGTATGCAGACATGCCATCATGGGTGCGAGGATCTGCCCACGGGCGACATCAGGGCAGCGTGTATGATGCCGCGCGGACGGAGATCTCCGTCAGTATAGCGCTCTGTCCATGCCTGTCCTTTATGAGCGGGGCAGGGATGGGCTGCGAGGCGGCTTCATCCCATCCCGTCCGTAGTCGCAGAGGCAGGAGGTGGTTGGACTCACGGGCCGACTCCCTGTAGCCGGCTTCATTGGAAGTCGCTGGCTGGGAGTCGGCTTATCTTGAGGCCGTCTCTGGGACTCGGCTGGGAGGGGCAGTCGGCGGCTCTGTCGCCGACTCTCAGAAGGCGGCTCTTCGTCTTGGGGTCTTGAGGCGCGATCTGCCCGATGTTTTGAAAGGTCCAGGGCTCGGGTTTGCCTACCGTGGCCCATTACTCCAACAAAGCGGCTGACAAGTCGGCCCTGATCGGGCCCTTCGTCTGCGTCGGCCTGGAGTCGCGACGGCGGTGGCGCCTGCAGAGTCGGCGTCTGGCCCGATGGGACCAGGTGGGAAGTCGCCCGCCAACTCGCCCGGCTCCGTAGGCGGCGAGTTGACCGATGCATATACGGGCGGCGTTCTTCACATAAAAGTAGGAGCGCTGCCACATCTTCACCGACTTGATCAGCGGGATGGCAGGGAAGGAGTTGTCGGCCACCGCCCTCCGGATTGCGATGAAGGTGCCGCACAGAGCCGGCACGCCTGCGACGTGTGTGCCGAGCTTGGCCTGGAAGAACTCCCCCCACAGCTCGATGGTGGGGAGAACGCCAAGAAAGCCTTCGCACAAGGAGGTGAAGCCGGCTAGCAGCACCACCGTGTTCGGAGTGAGGTGGTGCGGCTGGAGCCCGTGGAACTCCAGGAAGGCACGGAAGAAGCCGCTTCAGCCCGGCAGCCCGAACAGCGCGCATGAGGTGCGAGCGGAATATAACCCGCTCGCCCTCCTCCGGCGCCAGCGTTATTTTGCCCGCCGGCGCGGCGCGGGACCGCACCAAGTTTTTGCCGGGGATGCGGCGCGTCTGGCGGTGGAACTCGATGATGTCGTCGTCCACTTCGGAGCCGTCCCACACGCCGGAGCGCGCGGCGGGAGGCGCAGCGGCGGAGGAGGAGCTCATCTCCACGGCGTGGCGTGGTCCGGCGTGGCGGAGGCAAGAGGAGGATGAAGCAAGGAGGAGAAGAGCAAGAGGAAGTGGGGAACGGGGACATGGATGCGCGTGCGTCGCCCCCCCCCCCCTCCTTCCGCCTACTTATATGCGCCTAGGCTGAGAAGCCGATGGGGCAGGCGTGGGATTAACTGCGCCAAGTACCCCACGCCCCCACGATTTAACCCACAACATTACTGCGCGCAGTAACGACATGGGGAACCCAACCGCCCGCGCGGCCGCAACGGATCTGCCCGTGCGCCAAGGCGTGACCAGTGGCGGGCCCCACTTTGACGGGCCTGTCTCGTCCGCAGCGATGGGTGGGCAGACTGGCCCTGCCGCATGGCATCGCTTGTGGCAGGGCCCATAGCAGGCAACTGCACTCGAAGCTTATCGAGCACGCTGCCGGATCCCGCCGCGACCTTCAAAACCTTTGAGGAGCAAGACGGCCTCCTACAAGGCTGACTCCAGCTAGTCGGCTCAAGAGAGAGACGGCGAGCCAAGCCAAGATTCTTCCATTAGAGGGATGAAACTGTTGAGGCTCCTCGACATGTTGCCCTAGGCGCCTCACCAGCTTCGGGGACTACAGTCGGAGTAATGGGCCATGGGTAGGCAAACCCGAGCCCCTGGACCTTTGAAAACATCGGGGCAGACTGCGCCCCTCAAGACCCCAAGACGTAGAGCCGCCTTCTGAGAGTCGGCGGTAGAGCCGCCGACTGCCCCTCCTAGCCGAGTCCCAGAGACGGCCTCGAGATAAGCCGACTCCCAGCCCGGCAACTTCGGAGAAGCTTGGCTATGGGGAGTCGGCCCGACTCAACCACCTCCTGCCTGTGCGACTCACGGATGGGATGGGGTGAGGCCGCCTCGCAGCCCATCCCTGCCCGTTCACTGAGGACAGGCATGGCCTGAGCAGCACCGTCTTGGCGGAGATCTCCGTCCGTGGCAACCTTGTGCCACGCTGCCCTGACATCAGCCCGTGGGCGAATCCACGTACCACGGCGGCATGTACGTATGACCCGAAAATGGCGGGACCCGCTGTCGGCGGAGTGCCGAAGACGGCAAGCGCCCCTAAACGGACCCGCTGGGAGTCGGCCTCAAGAGTCGCCCGGCCCCTCCACGGGCTCCAGCGCCATTAACCCGAACAAGACAGGGAATGGCAATGATGATCGCCCGTCAGCGGCAAAGACCTTTAAGCCATGACCCCATGACCAAGCTTCGCATCATTAGAAGCACGGCTATACTAATCCGCAGCGGCAAGACCCGCCATGGCGACAAGGGCTGGCGGCCCCATGCTGCCGTCGGCAGGGGAGCCCGCTAGTCGGCGAGCCCGAAGTCGGCGGAGAAGGCGGCGACACGAGAGGCGATGGTTGGGACCTGCGCCCGGCGGATTACCGTTGTACCCGGGGTAGGCCTATAAACCCCGGGGCACCCATGCAAGAGGTTGGACCCTAATAGTTTTAGACACACATAGAGGGAAGAGAAGAGCTAGCCGTGCCCTTCTCCTTCCTCACCCCGAACAACTCCAGGAGCAACCTTGTACCCACTTTGCCATAGTGATCATGCGGAGACCCAGCCGTGAGCGGCGATGGGGTGTTATCTCCACGGAGAGCCCTGAAGCTGGGTAAGATTCACCGGCGTGCAAGGCTTCGCCTCATCCCGTTTCCAGGCATCGGCGACGTTCTACTCGCCCCCACCATGATAAGCCATCCTTTGGCATATGTCGCACCCAACCCCCGACAAAAGGCGAGCTCGTCGATTTCCTCCATGAGAATCAGGACATCTTCGCATGGTCCGCTAAGGACATGCCAGGTGTACCGACGGAATTCTCCGAGCACAAGTTACATGTACGATCTGATGTAAAGCTCGTCAGGCAGCCCTTGCGCCGCCTGTCAGAAGAGAAGAGAAGAGTTGTTGGAGAAGAGATAGCCCGACTCCTAGCAGCCGGCTTCATTATGGAAGTGTTTTTCGAATGGTTAGCAAACCCGTCTGGTCTTTGAAGAAGAACAAGCGATGGCGGATGTGTATTGACTACACAAGCCTCAACAAAGCTTGCCCCAAGGACCCATTCGCCTACTTCGAGAATTGATCGGTGATAGACTCCACAGCCGGATGCGAAGCTATTGAGCTTCTTAGATGCATATTCAGGATATCACGAGATCAAATGAACCCGCCGACGGGCCGAGGACCGCCTTCATCATGTCGTTTGGAGCCTTCTGCTACCTGACCATGACGTTCGGCTTGAGGAATGCCGGCGCCACCTTTCAGCGTTGCATGCAGAAGTGCCTCCTCAAGCAACTCAGCAGAAACGCCCACGTCTACGTGGACGATGTGGTGGTGAAAGGCGGAAAAGCGTGGAACCTTCTGGGAAGACCTCAAGGAAACCTTTGAGAACCTCGCACCGATTCGAGATCAAGCTCAACCACGAGAAGTGCGTCTTCGGAGTACCGGTGGCCAACTCCTTGGCTTCTTGGTCTCTGAGCAGCGGCATAGAGTGCAACCACAGTAAAGATCAAGCCCATCGAGAGGATGGAGGTACCCGACCGATCGCTAGATGTGCAAAAGTTCCTTTGGTTGCTTGGCGTCCATCGGCCGATTCATCACCACCGGGCGTAGAAGGCTCTCCCTTTATACCAGCTCATGAAGAAGACCACCTTTTGAATGGAACCATAAAATGAATGAAGCTTTTCTCCAGTTGAAGAAAATGTTGACTACTCCCCACTGTCTTTGGGCGGCCCCGACTCAAAAGAGCCCATGCTCCTGTACATTGCCGCCACCGGCCGGGTAGTCGGCCTGATCATTGTAGTTGAGCATAAGGAGGAAGGCAAGGCGCTACCTGTCAGAGAGACCGGTATATTACAGCGAAAATCTTGTCGACCTCAAGCGAACTACCCCCACTACCGAGAAGATGTGCTCTGGCGTGCACTTTGCTGCCAAGAAGTTGAAGCCTTACTTTCAAGAGCACCCAATCACTTTGTGGTTTGCACAGCCCCACTAGCCGAGATCATCGAGGCCGAGATGCTTACGGCGAGTGGCCAAATGGGCCATAGAGCTAGCTCCCTACACCTTCTACTACCAGCCTCGCAGACCTCCATCAAGTCGTAAGCCTTTGGCCGACTTCCTCGTCGGTGGGCGAGACCCAAGTACTGCCGCTTGACACCGACTCCACCCATTGGCGGATGCATTTTGATGGCTCAAGATGCGCACCGGCTTGGGAGCCGGCGTTGTCCTCACTTCCCCAAAGGCGACAAGCTCAAATATGCCTTTGCAGATCCATTTCGCCGCCTCCAACAACGTCGCCGAATACGAGGCGCTCATTCACGGGCTCCGGCTTGCAAAAGAACTTGGCATTCGCCGGATCATGTGTTATGGCGACTCCGATTTAGTGGTCCGGCAGTCATCTGGCGATTGGGACGCCAAAGATGCAAACATGGCGAGCTACCGTTTCCTTGTACATCAACTCAGCGGATATTTCGAGGGGTGTGAGTTCCTTCACGTGCCAAGAAATGACAACGACCAAGCAGACCCCCTGGCATGAATCAGCTCCACCCTCCAAGCAATACCATCCGGCGTCGCCCTTCAGCGCCTCCTCAAGCCATCTGTCAAGCCTTCACCAGAATCAGACTCCATCTTTATGCCGGCTCCCCCGGAAGAAGTCGGATCCAATTCAAGAGCCCCAGCAGACGGCACGAGAATTCTTACAGATGGCTCCAAGAAGGCCGCAGTCGAAGCCGGCCCGGGGACTTCAGAACCCGGCCCGGGGACTGCGGCGACCAGTCCGAAGACTCCAGAGCTCGGCCCGGGGACTGCACCAGTCGGCCCGGGGACTTCATCAATCCAGCAAGCGGCCGCAGACTCCAGCCCACCGCCTCCCAGCCCAACGCCCTCGTCCAAGTCGCAGTGCTGGCAGTTGAAGAAATAGCAGCACCCTCATGGGCCCAGCCCATCCTCAAGTTCCTAGTGAGCAAAGAGCTGCCAACCGATGAAATCTTGGCTCGGCAAGTACAACTCCGAGCGGCAGCCTACACCATAGTCAACAGAGAGCTGGTCAGGCGCAGCGTCACTGGTGTCTACCAGCGTTGCATCGAGCCAGAGCAAGGCCAAGCAATTCTCAAAGACATCCATCAAGGCGAGTGCGGCCACCATGGCCTCAAGAGCACTCGTCGCCAAAGCCTTTCGACACGGTTTCTTCTGGCCAACTGCCCTAGAAGAGGCCAAGGAATTAGTCCAAAAATGCAAAGGGTGCCAGAAGATCCGCTCCAAGCCGCATCAGCCGGCTTCCGCACTCAAGACTATCCCCATCGCTTTGGCCCTTTGCGGTTTGGGGCCTGGACATGGTGGGACCATTCAAAACAACCGCGAGGCAGCCTAACTCACTTACTTGTCACGGTGGACAAGTTCACCAAGTGGATAGAAGTAAAGCCCATCAAGAAGTTGAATGGTCCGACTGTAGTGACTTTCATCACCGACATCACGACTCGGTACGGCATACCACACAGCATCATCACCGACAATGGCACAAATTTTGCCAAAGGCGCCTTGGCCCGTTTCTGCGCGACACAGGGCATCCGACTGGACTTAGCGTCCGTCGCCTTCCTCCTCGGTGCTAGAGCTGATCACCTCCGCCGAGTCCTCGTCATAATCCGGGTTCATCCCGAACCACTCCGGCGCCACCTCCTGTCGGATTTCGGGTTCCGGCAGACCCTTAAGGTTCGAACTCTGGGGTGCGCACGGAGATCCAACCCCCCACCGTCTCGTACCTCGCCGAATCGCAGGGACCTAAACTACTCGAAAGAAGAACAACACAAGAGACACGAGATTTATACTGGTTCAGGCCACCATCGTGGTGTAATACCCTACTCCAGTGTGTGGTGTGTGGATTGCCTCTTGGTGATGAGGAGCGATGAGGGAAGAAACGACCTCGCGAGATGCATTCTTGGTGGGAGCGATGAACTGCTAAGTGGTGTCCCGTCGCTCTAGCTTGAGGATTGGGTCTCTCTCTCTCTCCCTCTGATCCCAAAATGCCTGCCTGGGGAGGGAGGATACTCTACTATGGTGGCTAGCTCTACTTATATAGACGAAGGCCCTGGGCCTCTTCCCAAACATTAAGCGGGAAGGGCGCCAACAATTGGCCATTTTGAAGGGGAACAGCTGGTACACTTATCCTGACTAAAGTTGGTCCTCGCCTGCCAAAGGCTCTGGTGATGACGCCCGCTTGGGCTCCACGATGACTGCATTCCAGCCGTTGGGGTTGGTCTTGGTCTTGTTGCACCGAAACGGATGCCTTTGCTTGATGCTTTTGCCTGCACTTGCTCCCTTTGCACCAAAGAGGAAAGAAGGACGTTGTGCGGGCTGGCGCCCGGCTGGCGCCCTTGGTCATCATGGCTTGCGTCACGGGCACCTCGCGAGGTACCCTGCCTTGAACTCTCCGCCTCCTCATGAGCCGACTGGCGAGGCCGCGCTGGCGAAGCTCTTGGTCATCCGCCCAGCAATCTTGGCCCCTCGCGAGGTCTTGAGTTCGTTGATGAAGATGGGCCGTCCTGGGCCTCCTTTGAGCCACGCCGCGGGCGCTGAGCGAGCAAGTCTGGGACCCCGTTCCCGAACGCCGACAAGAGCCCCCCGGCCACGGCGCGCCGAACAGCGGCAGAGAGGCGAAAGGGCAAGTGCGGCGTCATGAGCCCCTAACAGCCTACGGCCTTGGGCGACGCGTGGCGGTTGATTGGACGTGGGCGGCACTATTCCCCCACGCCTCCTTATTTCGTGCCTCGCTAGGCGGACGCGCTGCTGCACACATCTGTTCCCCTCTCTGCTGCTTGTGCACTCCAGTCCTTCCCTCTCTCAAACTCCAGCTTCCATTTCCAATCCAATCTCAAATCCCCAATTCCCCCTTTCGATCGCCATGGCTCCGACGAAGAAGGAGAAAGGAAAGAAACCTGCGCCTTCGCCTTGCTCGCCACCGCCGGCGGCCTCCGCTGTCGACCCGTCGATCATACTCAATCTGGAGGGCTTGGGCAAGGTCAGTTCGGCTCTGGCCACCTCCTTCAACGAATGCGGGAGGACGATGGCCTGGCCCGCGTCCCACTTCGCCATCGACAGGATAGTCACCGTGGTCCGGTATTTGGCGGCATACGTGGGCGGGCTGGTTCCCCTTCTCGATTTCTTCAATGCCGTGCTTTCCCACTATCGAGATCCACATGATGCATCTGGGTCTGAGTCCATTACTCTCCTCTCGGTCTTGCCTTCGTTTGTAAGGCAATGATGGGCATCCTTCCTCGGTTGCCTTGCTGCGCCACTTCTTCTCTCTCTGCGTCTTGTCGACCCCACTCAATGCCTCGGCGTGCGTGAGCTTCGCGCAAGACCCGAGACAGCGGCCTCGAGGATTGACTTCAGCTAGCCTCCGTCTGCGGCGAGTTCGCGAGAGGTGGTATGCGTGGATGTGGGGTGCCCAGCCCCCTGCTATCGGAGCCAACGTCGCCTGCTGTCCCCAATTCAGGTTGGGGCCAGGAGACACTTTCAAGCCCTCGGCTCATCTTCGTCTGGCGCCGCCCGTGTTCTGAGGTCGCCATTGTGGCGGCGCCCAAGGTGGTGAAGGAGTTCACGATGCGCCGCATTGCTCCTCTCCAACGCCATTCCCACCGGATGTGGGCCTTGGTGAACTGGCGGCCGTATGAGGCTCCAGGGAAGAAGACACGACGCTCAAGCGCTAAGGAAAGTGCTCTGGTCTGTTGGCGACCCTAACCCCGGTGGCATCCGGCATGAAGGGGCCTTGCTGTACCTCTGCCGGAACAGGGGTGATTTGGTGAACCAGATGCCTATCTTCGTTGCACGGGGGTTGCGCCCCACTGGTCTCCAGGGGCCTCGCGAGAACCCAGTGGTGGTGACAGCCTTTCCAGTCGGCCAAGGCGGTTCCTCCTCAAGTGGCGGAGCAGGGAGGCACGAGCCGCCAGAGGCCGAAGGGACCCCCGCCGGGGTGACAACGCCGGGTGATGCTCGTGAGGGGGCAGCTCCTGAGGATCATGCCGCTGCGGCTGAGGGCGGCAGGCAACCGCCCACAGCGCCCGCGGATGGAGCCCCCAAGGCCCCTGTTGCTTCTCTTGGCGAGGCGACTAGCAGCGCGTCGAGTGACGCCCACAGCGAGCCGACTTGATGCTTCTCCCTCGCCGCAGGCTGATCCCTGCGCTCAAATCTTGGGTCGTTTCCGCGTGAACTTCGAGGCCCTCCGGAAGAGAAGGGAGGCCCTGGGCGATGATTACCCTTGTCGCTTGCTGAAGCGCAGGAAGTACTTTGCTACTGATGAGTAACCATTCTCCTTCTCCAGCTCCTGATTCTTCTGCTGCTCATACTGATCCTTGCCCTGCAGGACCCTTTCTGCCGAGCTCATGGAGACGGGTGAGGAGCCGTCCCCCTCGGCTTCATCCCCTCCCCAGTCCTCGAGTGCTCCAAGCAGTGGAGCTCTTGTGGTGAGGGCGATTGGGGAAGTGAGCCGTCCCGAGGCGCGTCGTGGCCCCGCGCGCCTCGCGATCCTTCCTCGCGATCCTTCCCGAGGCATAGCTAGCCTGTCATGGGCTTCTCGCCTGGTCGTGGACGGCGATTGGCTGAGGCGCTTCCTGCGCCCCTCGTCTGGGGATGGGCTGGCTCCAGATCGGGCTTCTGGCGCTGCGCGCCCGGCCGTCGCGAGTGCGGCCCCTGCGGAGAGTGTTGATTCGCGGCTCCCGGCGCCCGTCTGGGGCGGTCGATGATGTGGAGGACGTGCGTGAGCGCGCCCGGGAGCGTCGCGCCCTTCGCCAAGGATTTCTTCGAAGGGCAACCGACGCGGTGAGCCTTCTTGGTGAAGAGCTTGCTGACGAAGACGCGCGCCTTGAGGCCGAGGGCCTGCGCCTGGTCGCGGAGAGGCGCGAGCTGGAGGGCGCTGCCGCCCTTGCGCGCCGCCAGCACGATCTTGGTGATGAAGAGGCCAAGACGTCGCTGGCAGCCTCTCGGGAGGCCTGCTCTCGGGCCGTCGAGGAGGCCAGGGCAGCTAACAGGCGGCGAGAGGCGGCGGAGGAGCGGGCACGGGAACTCCTGGCCCGGTGTCACTCGTTGGAGGAGCAAGTGGAGCTGCACGAGGCAGCCCTTGCGTCGATGAAGGTGGCCTCTGGCGACTCGGCTGAGCTCCAGAAGCGTGAGGAGGCCTTGGCCTTCGAAGCCGCCCGAGCAGCCTTGCGTCTGGCGCTTGGAGACGAGGCGCTTGGTGGCGGGCAGAGGATGAGATTGCGGCACGCAGGAAGCCCGCGTCATGGAGGAGGTCGGACGCCGAGTGGCGTGGCCTTTCGAACCAGCGCGAAGTTTGAGGAGCGGTTGGGGTTGATCAAGGCCGAGGTGAGGCAGGACTGCTGCCTTGAGGGCCAAAGCTGGAGGAGGCGGCGTGGCGGGCCGATGCTCTTCGGGCCGCCCTTGAGGTGGCGCAGAGAGTCCACCACCTCTCAAAGCCGAGGCGCTCCTTCTTCGCCCGGTAGTGGAGGAGGCCGAGGTTGTTCGCGCGAGAATGCGGACGAGATCGTCGTGGCGAATCTTAGAGCATGAGCACCGTCCATGCTCGCCACACTCGGGGAAGAGCTAACGCAGCCTTGGATAATATCTGTGAGGCGTGGGCCAGCCTTGTGATTAACTCTGTTGGCAACCTTCAGTTCTTCAACGATGTGGTGGCTGGTGGGCTTGTGATCGGTCGGGGCCCGGCGGGTTGGTGGAGGATTACCATTGTACCCCCGGGGGGTAGGCATATATAAACCCCCCGGGGCACCCATGCAAAGGGTTGGACTCTGATAGTTTTAGACACACACGGAGGGAAGAGGAGAGCTCGCCATGCCCTTCTCCTTCCTCACCCTGAACAGCTGAAGGAGCCTCTTGTAGCCCTTGTTCATCTAGTGATCATCACGGAGACCCAGCAGAGTAGCTTGATGGGGTGTTATCTCCCGGAGAGCCCTGAAGCTGGGTAAGATCCGCCGGCGTGCATGTCTTCGCCTCATCCCGTTTCCAGGCACCGGCGACGTTCTACTCGCCCCCACCATGATAAGCCATCCCTTGGCATATGTCGCACCCAACCCCCGACAAGATGCTAGGAACGAGAGAGAGGGAGTGCATCTTCATACCCTTGAAGATCGCTAAGCGGAAGCGTTACAAGAACGCGGTTGATGGAGTCGTACTCGCGGCGATTCAAATCGCGGAAGATTCGATCCAAGCGCCGAACGGATGATGCCTCCGCATTCAACACACGTACAGCCTGGGGATGTCTCCTTCTTCTTGATCCAGCAAGGGGGGGAAGGAGAAGTTGAGGGAGAGCTCCGACAGCATGACGGCGTGGTGGTGGAGCTTGCGGTTCTCCTGCAGGGCTTTGCCAAGCACTACGGAGGAAGAGGCGGTGTTGGAGGAGGGAGGGGCGGCGCCAGGGGAAGGGGTGCGGCTGCCCTCTCCCTCACTATATATAGGGTAAAGGGGGAGGAGGAGGGCCCTAGGGTTTCCCTAGGGTAGGGGCGGCGGCCACAGGGGAAACCCTAGATGTGTTTGGACGCCCCCACCCCTAGGAAACTTGCCCCCCAAGTCGGGAGGGGTGGCTGCCCTAGGGGAGGCGCCCCCACCTCTCCAGGTTATGTGAGATGGGGTGGGAGGGCCGCACAGCCCCTTAGTTAGCTGGTGTGCCCCTCCCCTTGGCCCATAAGGCCCCCCATAGCTTGCCGGGGCCTCCGAAACTCCTTTCGGTCATGCTAGTCGTCACCCGGTACTCCCAGAACAATTCCGGACTCCAATACCCTTCGTCCAATATATCGATCTTCACCTCCGGACCATTCCAGAGTTCCTCGTCACATCCAGGATCTCATTCGGGACTCCGAACAACCTTTTGTAACCACATACTATTTCCCATAACAACTCTAGCGTCACTGAACCTTAAGTGTGTAGACCCTATGGGTTGGGGAACCATGCAGACATGACCGAGACATCTCGCCGGCCAATAACCAATAGTGGGGTCTGGATACCCATATTGGCTTCCACATGTTCCACGATGATCTCATCGGATGAACCATGATGTCGGGGATTCAATCAATCTCGTATACAATTCCCTTTGTCCATCGGTATGTTACTTGCCCGAGATTCGATCGTCGGTATCCCCATACCTCGTTCAATCTCGTTCTGGCAAGCAAGTCTCTTTACTCGTTCCATAACGCATGATCCCGTGGCTAACTCCTTAGTCACATTGAGCTCATTATGATGATGCATTACCGAGTGGGCCCGGAGATACCTCTCCGTCATACGGAGTGACAAATCCCAGTCTCGATTCGTGCCAACCCAACATACACTTTCGGAGATACCTATAGTGCACCTTTATAGCCACCCAGTTATGTTGTGACGTTAGATACACCCAAAGCAATCCTACGGTATCCGGGAGTTGCACAATCTCGTGGTCTAAGGAAATGATACTTCACATTAGAAAAGCTCTACCATACAAACTACATGATCGTGTGCTATGCTTAGGATTGGGTCTTGTCCATCACATCATTCTCCTAATGATATGGTCCCGTTATCAACGACATCCAATATCCATGGTTAGGAAACCATAACCATCTATTGATCAATGAGCAACTAGAGGCTTACTAGGGACATGTTGTGGTCTATGTATTCACACATGTATTACGGTTTCCGGTTAATACAATTATGGCATGAACAATAGACAATTATCATGAACAAGGAAATATAATAATAACCATTTTATTACTGCCTCTAGGGCATATTTCCAACATTAATCCCCTCGCAAGCATCTGCAACTACGAGAAAAGTATTAAGAATAAATCTAACCATAGCATTAAACTTTTGGGTCCAAAGCAGCCCCTTACGGAATAGCGCATAAACTAGGGTTTAAGCTTCTGTCACTCTCGCAACCCATCATCTAATAACTACTCCACAATGCCTTCCCTTAGGCCCAAAGTATGGTGAAGTGTCATGTCGTCGATGTTCACATGACATCACTAAGGGAATCACAACATACATACCATCAAAATATCAAACACATATCAAGTTCACATGATTATTTGCAACAGCATTTCTCCCGTGACCTCAAGAACACAAGTAACTACTCACAAATGATAATCATGCTCATGATCAGAGGTGTATTAAATGGCATAATAGATCTGAACATATAATCTTCCACCAAATAAACCATATAGTAATCAACTACAAGATGTAATCAACACTATGTAAGGTTCCGGTACAAAGATTGAACACAAGAGATGAACTAGGGTTTGAGAGGAGATGGTGTTGTTGAATATGTTTATGGAGATTGCCCTCCCCATGATGGGAGATTTGTTGGTGATGATGATGACGATGATTTCCCCCTCTGGGAGGGAAGTTCCCCCGGCGGAATCGCTCAGCCGGAGGGCAAAAGTGCTCCTGCTCAAGTTCCGCCTCGAGACGGCGGCGCTTCGTCCCGAAAGTCCCCTCCTGATTTTTTTCTAGGTAAAAATGACTTATATACCAAAAGATGGGCACCGGAGGTGGGCTAAGGAGGGCACAACCCACCAGGGTGCGCCTGGGCTCCCTGGCGCTTCTAGGTGGGTAGTTATTTGCTCCAATAATTCTTATGTATTCCATAAAAATCCTCGTGAAGTTTTAGCTCATTTGGAGTTGTGCAGAATAGGTGGCCTGACGTAGCTTTTTCAGGTCAAGAATTCCAGCTGTCGGTAGTCTCTCTCTTTGTGTGAACCTTGCTTATTATGAGAGAAAAGGCATTAGAATTACTCCAAAAAGCATTATTATTCATAAGACATTATAAATAACAGTAGGAAAACATGATGCAAAATGGACGTATCAACTCCCCCAAGCTTAGACCTTGCTTGTCCTCAAGCGAAAACCGAAATCAAAACCACATGCTTAGAGAGAGAGGCGTCGATAAAAACAAAATACGGACATAGAAGCATCATGTATATTATTGTAGCAGTAACAAACTTTAACATAAAACTTTATCATAAAACTTCTATCATATAACTTTTCATGAATAAGTAACAATTCATCACAACATCGAAGTATAAAGCATAAAATCTATTGAAAACTAACAAACTATGTTCTTTGTCAACTTTGCAACTACAATTCATCATCTTTTCAGGGTAGGTTCACGTATCGGAGCCTTTTGGAAAGTCCACATACTCAACCATCATATAGTCTTCTATGATTGCTAACACTCACCGCATACACATGAGCAAAAGGTTTCAACCGGACACAGAGAAAGATAGGGGCTTAGTTTCGCCTCCCAAGATATTCACCTCAAGGGTGATGTCAACAAGAATAAATCATGCCACCCATATCCAACTGGATACATGTGCCTAGATCTTTCATCACCACATGATGCTTGCCAAAAGAGAAAATAAAAAGGAATAGAGGGAAATACTTTGACTCTTGCATAAAAGTAAATACATAAAAGTAAAAGATAGGCCCTTCGCAGAGGGAAGCAGAGGTTGCCATTCGCTTTTTGATTGTATGCTCAATCTCTTAGTGCCAAAGAACGTCATGTTATATTGCCCCTTATAATAGCAACCTTTATTATGCAGTCTGTCACTTTTATTATTTTCCATCACAAGTTCGTACAACGCTCAATTTTCTCTTACACTAAATGATCCAACACTTTTAGAAGAATTTTTTATTGCCTTATTGCACCGATGACAACTTACTTGAAGGATCTAACTCAATCCATAGGTAGCTATGGTGGACTCTCAAAACAAGATATGGGTTTAAGGGTTTTTGGATGCACAAGTAGTATCTCTACTTAGTGCAGAATTTTTGGCTAGCAAAGATGGGGGGAAACCACCACATGTTAAAGGATCTATGACAATATAACTTCTATGTGAATATGAACGAACTTAAATCATTACATTGTCTTCCTTGTCCAACATCAATAGTTTTGGCATATAATATTTTGATGGGGGTTCACAATCACAAAAGATGTCCAAGATAGTATATTTGCATGTGAATCTTATCTTCCCTTATTAATTCTTTCATGAATTGCATCAATGACCAATGCTATGTTTGTCAATCTCCAATAAAATTTTCTACTTATTGATACGTCTCCAACATATCTATAATTTTTTATTGTTCCATGTTATTATATTATCAATCTTGGATGTTTTATATGCTATTTTATATTATTTTTGGGACTAACCTATTAACCTAGAGCCCAGTGCCAGTTTCTGTTTTTTCCTTGTTTTTGAGTTTTACGTTAAAGGAATACCAAACGGAGTCCAATTGAGGTGCCAATTTTTCTGGATTTTTTATGGGCCAAAAGAAGCCCCTGAAGTAAAAGAGTTGGGCCAGAAGAGTCCCGAGTTGTCCACGAGGGTGGAGGGCACGCCCTACCACCTGGGCGTGGGCCACTATCTCGTGGACAACTCGGAGACCCCCCCTGACGTGAAACCCACGCCAAAAATTCCTATAAATACAGAAACCCCCAGAAAGAAACCTAGATCGGGAGTTCTGCCACCGCAAGCCTTTGTAGCCACCAAAAACAAATAGGGGCCATGTTCTGGCACCCTGCCGGAGGGGGGATCCCTCACCGGTGGCCATATTCATCATCCCGGCGCTCTCCATGACAAGGAGGGAGTAGTTCACCCTCGGGGCTGAGGGTATGTACCAGTAGCTATGTGTTTGACCTCTCTCTCTCTCTCGTGTTCTAGATGTGACACAGTCTTGATGTATCGCGAGCTTTGCTATTATAGTTGGATCTTATGATGTTTCTCCCCCTCTACTCTCTTGTAATGGATTGAGTTTTCCCATTGAAGTTATCTTATCGGATTGAGTCTTTAAGGATTTGAGAACACTTGATGTATGTATTGCATGTGCTTATCTATGGTGACAATGGGATATTCACGTGATGTACTTGATGTATGTTTTGGTGATCAACTTGCGGGTTCAGTGACCTTGTGAACTTATGCATAGGGGTTGGCATACGTTTTCGTCTTGACTCTCCGGTAGAAACTTTGGGGCACTCTTTGAACTTCTTTGTGTTGGTTGAATAGATGAATCTGAGATTGTGTGATGCATATCGTATAATCATACCCATGGATACTTGAGGTGACATTGGAGTATCTAGGTGACATTAGGGTTTTGGTTGATTTGTGTTTTAAGGTGTTATTCTAGTACGAACTCTAGGATAGATCGAACAGAAAGAATAGCTTCGTGTTATTTTTCTACGGACTCTTGAATATATCGATCAGAAAGGATAACTTTGAGGTGGTTTCATACCCTACAATAATCTCTTCGTTTGTTCTCTGCTATTAGTGACTTTGGAGTGACTCTTTGTTGTTGTGACGGCCCCGATTCAATCGTACACTAATCATGCACGCAAACGTGTACGATCAAGATCAGGGACTCATGGGAAGATATCACAACACAACTCTAAAACATAAATAAGTCATACAAGCATCATAATACAAGCCGGGGGCCTCGAGGCTCGAATACAAGTGCTCGATCATAGGCGAGTCGTGGAAGCAACAATATCTGAAATACAGACATAAGTTAAACAAGTTTGACTTAAGAAGGCTAGCACAAAGCGGGATACTGAGATCGAAAGAAGCGCAGACCTCCTGCACAGGATCCTCCTAACTACTCACGGTCGCTTGCATGGCCGCTGCGTAGTAGTAGGCTCCTCGGTGTAGTAGGAGTAAATGCGTCGATGGTGGCGTCGGCTCTGGGCTCCGACATATGGTTGCGACAACCAGGTATAAGGGAAGGGGAAAGGGGAGAAAATCAACCGTGAGTACTCATCCAAAGTACTACTTAAAGAACTACACTACATATGCATGGGTATATGTGTAAAGAGGCAATATCGGTGGACTGAACAGCAGAATGCTAGGATGAGGGAGGATAGCTAGTCTTATCGAAGACTACGCTTCTGGTAGCCTCCGTCTTGCAGCATGTAGAAGAGAGTAGACTGAAGTCCTCCAAGTAGCATCGCTTAGCATAATCCTACCCGGCGATCCCCTCCTCGTCGCCCTGTTAGAGAGCGCTCATCGGGTTGTATCTGGCACTTGGAAGGGTGTGTTTTATTAAGTATCCGGTTCTAGTTGTCATAAGGTCAAGGTACAACTCCAAGTCGTCCTGTTACCGAAGATCACGGCTATTCAAATAGATTAACTTCCCTGTAGGGGTGCACCACATAACCCAACATGCTCGATCCCATTTGGCCGGACACACTTTTCTGGGTCATGCCCGGCCGCGGAAGATCAACACGTTGCAGCCCCACCTAGGCCAACACAGAGGTCAGCACGCCGGTCTAAACCTAAGCGCACAGGGGTCTGGGCCCATCGCCCTTAGCACACATGCACGTTGCGTACGCGGCCGGAAACAGAACTAGCCCCCTTAATACAAGAGCAGGCTTATGTTCCAATACGGCGCGCGCCGCTCAGTTGCTGACGTCACGAAGGCTTCGGCTGATACCACGACGTCGAGTGCCCATAACTTTCGCATGTAGTTAGTTAGTGCGTACAGACCAAATGGCCCTACTCAGATCAAATACCAAGATCTCGATAAGCGTGTTAAGTATCCGTGAACGCTGACCAGGGCCAGGCCCACCTCTCTCCTAGGTGGTCTCAACCTGCCCTGTCGCTCCGCCACAAAGTAACAGTCGGGGGCCGTCGGGAACCCAGGCCCACCTCTACCGGGATGGAGCCACCTGCCCCTTCAGCCCCCATCTCCGAACAGTATCATAAGTAATGTAACAGTATAAAGTATATAGTGTATGCCCGTGATCACCTCCCGAGTGATCACGGCCCAGTAGTATAGCATGGCAGACGGACAAGAGTGTAGGGCCACTGATGGAACACTAGCATCCTATACTAAGAAGTAGGATAGCAGGTAAGGGTAACAACTGTAGCAACAATGACAGGCTATGCATCAGAATAGGATTAACCGAAAGCAATAACATGCTACACTACTCTAATGCAAGCAGTATAGAGAAGGAGTAGGCGATATCTGGTGATCAAGGGGGGTCTTGCCTGGTTGCTCTTGCAAGAAGGAGGGGTCATCTTCGGTGTAGTCGAACACACGGACATCGGCACCGGTCTCAGAGTCTACCGGAAAGAAGTAACGGAGGGGGAACACAATAAATAACAGAGCAATCATATGTAACACAAAGCAAGACGCGGCAATATGCGGTGCTAGGGGTGACCTAACGTAGTGGTAGGTGATACTGCGTGAAGGGAGGAAACATCAGGAAAGTATTCCGGTGTTTATGACCCCAGACGGAGCGGTCGGGAGGAAAGTTCCATGTTTGCTATGCTAGGGATATGTGGCGGACGAACGGGCTGCATATCCGGATTCGTCTCGTCGTTCTGAGCAACTTTCATGTACAAAGTTTTTCCATCCGAGCTACGGTTTATTGTATATGATTTTCTAAAGTTTTAAATCATTTTTAGAATTTATTTAATTAATTTAATTCAACATTATCGAGCGATGCATCGACGCGTCATCATGACGTCATCATGATGTCAGCATGACGTCAGCAGTCAACAGAGGTGTTGACTGGTCAACTGACGTGTGGGTCCCACCTGTCATACTCTGTTTAGTTAATTAACAGTAGTTAATTAGTCATTAGGTTAATTAATCTTAATTAGTTAATTTAATCAGAATTAATTAAGTTAATTAATTTAGTTAATTAATTAATTAACTATTTTATTATTAATTATTTATTTATATATATATTTTTAATACTTTTTTAAACTGCTCGGCGGGGCCCTCATCATTATTGGCCCATAGGGGCTTTGCAGTTTTAGTATTTGGGCGACGGCAGTTGTCGCCGAGCAGGCGTCTTGTAGTCTTGGCAGTGCATGAAATGACGGCGGCAGCAGCGATCGGAGAGACCGGGGCAGGCGGCCTGAGGAGGCAGCCGCGATGTGGCCAGCGTCTGACGGCGGCTATGGCCAAGGCACTGGAGGGGAAGTCTGTGAGACGGCGCGAAATGGGGCAGCCGTGTGGGGACGAGGCCGGCACGGCGGCGAAGCGGCGGTGGCTTGGCGGCGAAGTCATGGCGGTGGCGGCGTGCTTTCAGCCTGTGGCGGCGGCGAGCGAGGGCACGGCCACGCTGTGAGCTGCCGGGACGCCGACCGGAGCCGGTCGAGCAAGGGGGTCACGCAGGCGAGCCAATGGCAGGCTTCCAGCGTCTTGGGCAGATCTGGCGCTCACGATGGCCTTGTGTGAGGTGCAGGCGAGGGAGAGAGGAGGCCGGGGGCCTCACCGGGTGTTTGTAGGGAACAGGGTAGTGGGGCGCGGGGAGCGATTTGGGGAGGAGGACGAGGACATCGGGGACGGAGAGGAAGCAGGCCGGCGAGGGAGGTCCGGTGAGGATGAGCTCCGGGCACGGGGCGGCGTCGAGCGGCCTCCCTCCTCGATCCCGATCCAATCGGGGAGAGGGGGAGATATTTTCATGGGGGGAGTGAGGTGTAGGTGGGTTAGGGTTTCCCCCTAGTGGGGATATGGAGAGAGTGGAGGGCCGGCTAGGCCAAATGGGTCAGCCAGCTGGGCCTTCTGGCCCAGTTGGCCAGGGGGGCCTTTTCTTCCTTTTTTTTGTTCTCTTTTCTTTTCCTTTTTTATTCTATTACTATTTTTGTTTTCTTTTATTTTACTTTCATAAAATTTAAAAGCGACAACTAATTTGGTGTTATTAAATAGGTCATAGCCCCAAATATTTTGGCACTTTAAATAAAGTATTTTGCATTTGCTAATTATCTTAAACGCATTTTAGATAATTGTTTTATCGTTGTTTTAGTTTATTTAGTGCATTTAAGTATTTTATTAAAAGATGATTTCCTCACCAACATTTATTATGGATTATTTAACATATTAGGAACAATTTAGTTTTGACTTTTGAAAACTTTAATTTTTTTGACTTTAATTCAAATTTGAATTTGGATCGGTTCTGAACTAAACATTAATCGAGGTGACGTGGCATCATTACCAGAGGGTTACTGTAGCTTGATTACCCGGGCGTCACAGTTTCATGTTGAGGGATAGTTATATGATCCAATTATGTTATTATTGTTGAAAGAACTTGCTCTAGTGAAAGTATGAACCCTAGGTCTTGTTTCAACGCATTGCAATATCGTTTGTGCTCACTTTTATCATTAGTTACCTTGCTGTTTTCATATTTTCAGATTACAAAAACCTATATCTACCGTCCATATTGCACCTATATCACCATCTCTTCGCCGAACTAGTGAACCTATACAATTTACCATTGTATTGGGTGTGTTGGGGACACAAGAGACTCTTGTTTATTTGGTTGCAGGGTTGTTTGAGAGAGACTGTCGGTGTCAAAACCGGCGGATCTCGGGTAGGGGGTCCCGAACTGTGCGTCTAGGCGGATGGTAACAGGAGACAAGGGACACGATGTTTTTACCCAGGTTCGGGCCCTCTCGATGGAGGTAATACCCTACTCCTGCTTGATTAATATTGATGATATGGGTAGTACAAGAGTAGATCTACCACGAGATCAAGGAGGCTAAACCCTAGAAGCTAGCCTATGGTATGATTGTTGTTAGTCCCACGGACTAAAACCCTCAGGTTTATATAGACACCGGATAGGTTAGGGTTACACAAAGTCGGTTACAATGGTAGGAGATCTACATATCCATATCGCCAAGCTTGCCTTCCACGCCAAGGAAAGTCCCATCTGGACACGGGACGAAGTCTTCAATCTTGTATCTTCATAGTCTTGGAGTCCGGCCGTGACGATAGTCCGGCTATCCGGACACCCCCTAGTCCGGGACTCCCTCAGTAGCCCCCGAACCAGGCTTCAATGACGATGAGTCCGGCGCGTTGATTGTCTTCGTCATTGCGAGGCGGGTTCTTCTCCAAATTCCATATACTTGTCGAATAGTGTCCGGCCCGATAAATGTCGTGCTCCTTAACCTGCGCCCAATAATGGCCATCTTCCACGTGTTTGAATGAATGCGAAAAGCCAGGGTATTTTTACAATATTCCCCTAGCCGCTGCAAAGGAATCGCTTATAAAGGGCAAGGATCTAGATCTGAGTCACACCATCCCCTTTGCGAAGCTTTCATTGGGCGCCTCGACCAAAGCCCATTCCATCATGGACGGTCGACGCAGCTCCTCCTCTCAAGCGCTCCCAGCCCCTGCCAGAAATTGGGAGAGATGCTCACCCCGCATAGCGAGCTAGTTATACTCCAAGCCAAGGGATTTCTCCCTCCGGCCTTCATGGTTCCGGTTCGAGCCGGACTTGCCACTTACAAGGGCGGAAAGCAAGCGGAGAGCATCCCCGATCCCTCTAAAGGAGAGCGGGTGTGCTTCATCACTTATCTAGTAAGAGGACTCGGATTTCCAATCCATCTGTTTCTCCGGGGGCTCTTGGAGTTCTACGGCCTCCAACTGCACCATCTTACTCCCGCCTCCATCTTGCACATCGCGGGCTTCGTGGCCCTTTGCGAACTGTTCCTGGGTGTCGAGGCTCATTTCGGGCTGTGGAAGAGAATATTCTTCCTAGTTCCCCGTTCTCATGAGGGGTCAATATATCAAGTGGGCGGAGCTGAGCTATGGCGCATCGCCGGGACCGGATACCTGTCCGGAACCCCAAAGAAGGCGTCCGAAGACTGGCCTTCGGAATGGTTTTACATGGAGGGCGTCCCGCTGCGGATCCTGTTCGGATCGGCCTTGGGAGTTCAGCAATGCTCCTCTGAAGAAGCACCTAATTTGGCGCCTCGGAGCCCCCGGAGAGAAGATGACCGGGATGTCCGTTATTTGATGAGCCGAATAAGGTTACTGGCTCATGCCGGACTGACCATGACAGGAGTCATGGCAATCTGCATTATGAGGGGAGTGCAGCCGCTCCAATACAGGGGCCACCCCATGTGGGACTTCAACGGGGCGGACGAGGCCACCCGCCCTGGCCGCACCGGGCCGGGATCGGTCACCGAACTGGTGAAGATCTTGTCTACCATGTACAAAGGAGAGGAGGAGGATTTCCTCTGTGTCAACCCACTGAAGGAGTTTTCTTCGAATAATCCTTGAAGCTGGGTAAGCAAACATCCTTGTGACCTGTCCGATCCATATTCCCGTAGTTAAATATCTCATTCCATGGTTTTTGCGCAGGAACTGCGCCGGACTATGGAGAAGATACACAGCCCACCCCCACAACCCGAGGATCCGGAGCGATCCCTCGTTCCGACCTCCGAAGAGGATCCGGATATAACGGTGGAGTAAATCGACGGGGTGTTCTACCAACTTAGCATCGACAATGCTTTGGTAGCCATTACGGCCGATTACCCCGGAATACTTCCAGCCCCACAGGTAACTGAGATCAAGATCCCAAAACCCTGATAATGACCCATCCGTGCTTTATTTGTGATCACCGTATACCAATGGTGTTTCGCAGGGGGTACCTTCGAGGCGGGAAGCCGAGCCTGCGGCAGCTGGCCAACAAGGGGCAGCGCGGCCCCGTAGGTTAAAAAGAAGTGCGGTCCGGATCGAAACTCCGCCGCAACGGTATGGCATGTCACCATACTACCAAGATTGATTCCTGGAAGGCGTACTAACGCTGATGCTCTTTTCAGGAAAAAGAGCGCTCGCCGGACTGAATCCGGAGAGGCTGCCGATCGAACCTTCACAGGACAAGCTTCAAAGCCGGGTCCGGAGGCTGAGGCGAGCACGATACGTGCGTCGGATGCTCCTCCGATACAGGATGCCAACAGGTTGTCCGCCACCAACTCCGAGGTGGAGAGCGCCTTGAATCATAGGCGCCGCCGGACAATTCTTCGTGACGCGTGTTTCTCCCAAGAGGCCTTGAATGCCTTTGATTCGGGAGATGCGCACCTTCGTGCCGCTCAAGATGGTCTAGCCAGAGCCACGGAGTAGTATGTGAAGGACATACGGGTAAGGAAATTTGACAGTTATATATGCCAGTAGCCCCCGAGACTTAAAATAGTTAGGACAACTGATTTAAGGATCATTTTGTTATCTTGAGGATCTTACGTAAAAGAATACCCGGCTGTCCTGGAGCCGGAAGAGTGCAGGGCCCAACTTGAGGCCGCACTAGCCGCCACGGGGAGCCACAGAGACCCCCTCTGGTAATATACGCTTCAGAAGATAAATAATTTGTGAAGTGCGGCGGGTGTGTAAATCTGACAGAAACATTGCAGATGGCGCCGGACTATATCCGGACAAGCAACAGCTCTTACGCCGGTTAAAGGCCGGCGAGAGCATGCTGACTAGGGTGCGGCAGGAGAAGAATAACCTCCAAGATGCCAACACAAAGTTGGGTGAGTAACTGAAGGACGTTCGTGCCCAGTTAGCTGACTCCGTAAAGGAGAATCGGCGGCTTCGTCGCGGCATTTTCAGTAAGTGCTTGAGCGAATTTTGAAAAGAGTTCGGCGAGGAAGGCCACTAACATAAACATGTTTGTAGGTTTGCTCACAGGTCGACCGGAGGAGGAGATGCCCAATTCTTCGGGTGATCTTCTTCCCGATTATGCGTCCGTACGAAACGAGTCCGGCAGGTGATGAAAGGCATCGGCCAAGCCTTGTGGCCATCTATCTCCTGCCTCAAGGCATTGGAGAGCTGGCGGAGCGGCTTCAAGGAAACGGCGGCGCTTCCGGCTATGGAAGATATCGGCCTTCCGTCAAGGTGTCGGGAGGCACAGGCCATGGTGAAGACAGCGGTACACAAAGGCGGACCCAAACCACATGGCCGAGGTCGGACCTGTAATGGGGCGGATGGGATGGAGATCCTCAGAAAGCTTAGTGTACGGCCAAGTAGAATTGGCCGCCAAGTATTCCCAGCAAGATTATAAATTAGATAGCCTATTAGATGGCATTGAGGAGGAATACAATGAGTCGAGTTGACTATGTAAAAATATGACATGAAAGAATGTCTTCTAGCCGGATTGTAGATCGTTTGTCATAGCGGACCTTTTCTCTTCGACCTCCGGACCCAATAGTCCGGAGTGTGTCCGAATACCTTAGTGGTTATATAAGAACTGTGGTATGCATGGAGACCGAGCGTAGGGGTCATTGTTGCTTTATGTCGGACAAGTGCCCAACTAGTTATGTTATATTACATGGGTAGTAAGAAACATCTTCCGGGAGAATAGTTCCGTTAAGGGTTCCTTTCGTTGGGATGCATGCCCTAAAGTGCATGTCAAAGCTGCTATAAAGCAGAAAATCATCTAGGGGCAGATGTGTAAATAGTTAAAAATCATCTTTCAGTTCACCGACCGAATATTCTCTTAAGAACGCTAGCTTTCGGCTTCACCCAGTCTGAGGTACACATCCGGCTGACCCGGCAGTAACAATCGCAGAGGTGCTCCCTTTACCACCTAGCCGAACAATCGGGAACGTAGGGGTAAGCACGAGGAGCCAGCAACCCAGCTTGGCCAAAACTTAAGTCATATCGATGCATATAACGGTGAATGAAAGGTACATGCGGAAGTTTAACGCATGTGTTGGGCATGAAAGCCCGTATAAATAAGCTTCATTAAAGAAGCCCTGTGTATAATGAGCGCGGACAGCGCGTCAAGTGTGTCTTGAAAAAAGCGCAAAGCGAGCCTCTAGAGGCTACAAGAGGAAGAAGGGGAAGGAGAGAAATAGAAGACAGCAAAAAGCAAAAATAAAGAATGCGGACGGAGGAAGGAGACGAACTTGGAGTCCGGCACTTAGGCGTAGAATCTTCGTGAGCGGGCTGCGTTCCATGGGTTCGGCTCGAGTCGGTTATCCGATGCGTTTAGCAGACGGTATGCTCCGCCGGTCAGGACCTGGTCGATGATGAAGGGACCTTCCCATTTGGGCTTGAGTTTTTCTTGTCCGTGAGCGTAGAACTAGTTCGCCAGCGTTATAAGCTTTACGCTGTACTTCCTCGCTTTGATATCTTCGAGCTCGCTTGTTGATAGAATGCGGAACGAGCCTTTGCCACGTCATGCTCCTCCTCCAATGCGTTCAAACTGTCCTGCCGATCAAGCTCGGCTTCTCTTTCTTCGTACATGCGCACTCGAGGTGAGTCATGTATTATGTCGCAGGCAAGACTGCCTCTGCGCCGCATACACCATGAAGAATGGTGTGAATCCGTAGTACGATTCGGCGTGGTCCGCAGCCCCCTGTGAGTACGGAGTCGAGCTCCTCAACCCAAAGGCGTGTTAGATTCCTTGAGGGACCGCACTAGTCTGGTTTTAATGCCGCTCATTATTAGACCATTTGCCCGTTCGACTTGGCCGTTGGTTTGAGGGTGATAGACTGAGGCGTAATCGAGCTTGATCCCCATGTTTTTGCACCATGATTTGACCTCATCGGCCATGAAGTTGGTGCCATTATCAGTGATGATACTGTGGGGGACACCGTATCGGTGCACTACCCTGATATGAAGTCTATCACTGGTCCAGATTCGGCCGTTTTAACAGGCTTGGCCTCTATCCATTTGTGAATTTATCCACCATGACCAATAGGTATTTTTGCTTGTGGGTTCCTCCCTTGAGGGGTCCAACCATGTCAAGCCCTGCATCATGAACGGCGGTGATGGGTATAGTTTTAAGGCGGTGGGTGGCATGTGGCTTTGGTTAGCAAAAGCTGGCAACCGACGCATCGTTGGACTAAGTCCCACGCATCTGCCTCGCCGGGCCAATAAAATCTTGTACGGAAGGCCTTGCCTACAAGGGCCCGGGCTGCGGCGTGGTGCCCACCCAGTCCGGCATGAATTTCAGCCAGGAGGTTTCGCCCTTCCTCTTCGGAGATGCACCTTTAAAGGACTCCGGTAGTGCTTTTTTAATAAAGCTCTCCCTCATGGACTTTATAGGCTTTAGAGTGCCGTACTATGCAGCGTGCCTCATTTTGGTCTTCAGGGAGTTCCTGCCTAGTTAGGTAGGCTAGGAATGGTTCCGTCCACGGGGCGATAACCGCAATTATTTCGTGAGCAGAGGGTGTTATCTCGGGGGCGGAGCCTCCGGTTGTGTCAGAGTGTTCGGCGTCAGGCGGTGCGGTTGGGTCCGGATTGTTATTGCCGGACTCCCCTTCCCATAGTACGGATGGCTTGAACAGCCGTTCCAAAAAGATATTGGGTGGGACGGCATCGAGTTTTGCACCGATGCGCGCCAATATATCCGCCGCCTGGTTTTTATCCCGGGCTATATGATGAAATTCGAGCCCTTCGAACCGTGCTGACATTTTTAGGACCGCATTGCGGTGTGCTGCCATTTTTGGATCTTTGGCGTCAAAGTCTCCATTTATTTGGGATATTGCAAGGTTTGAATCCCCGCGCACCTCTAGGCGTTTAATGCCCATGGAGACTGCCATCTGGAGGCCGTGCAGGAGGGCCTCGTATTCGGCTGCGTTGTTGGAGTCCGTATACATTATCTGAAGGATGTATTGGACTATGTCCCCGGTTGGGGACGTCAGGACGATGCCAGCCCCTAGGCCAGCCAACATTTTGGAGCCGTCAAAGTGCATGATCCAATTGGAGTATGCGCCGTACTCTTTAGGGAGTTCGGCTTCAGTCCATTCGGCCACGAAGTCGGCCAAAACCTGCGACTTGATAGCTCGTCGTGGCTTATAATTTATGTCGAATGGAAGGAGCTCTATGGCCCATTTAGCAATCCGGCCCGTCGCGTCGCGGTTGTTTATAATGTCATTAAGAGGTACTTCAGAGGCTACCATTATCGAACACTCTTGAAAGTAGTGTCACAGCTTCCGGGATGCCATGAACACCGCGTATGCTATCTTTTGATAGTGTGGGTACCGGGACTTGCATGGAGTTAGGACAGTGGACACATAATAAACCGGTTTTTTAATAGGGAACCGGTGTCCGTCCGTTTCTCGTTCGACAACGAGCACCGTGATCACAACTTGATGTGTTGCGGCGATGTATAACAGCATTGGTTCGCCCACGTTGGGCGCGGCCAGGACCGGATTTGTTGCCAAAATGGCCTTTATTTCTTCGAGTCCGGCCGTGGCGGCATCCGTCCACTCGAAGTGTTCGGTGCGGCGAAGGAGGCGGTAAAGAGGTAATGCCTTTTCTCCTAAACGGGAGATAAAGCGGCTTAGAGCCGCTACGCATCCCGTCAATTTTTGTATTTGTTTGAGGTCTTTTGGAATATCCAATTGTGACAGAGCTCGAATCTTGGCTGGGTTTGCTTCAATTCCTCTACCTGACACAATGAAGCCCAGGAGCTTTCCGGCTGGAACGCCGAAGACGCATTTTTCCGGATTGAGCTTGATGTCATATTTTCGAAGATTGTCGAATGTGAGCCTCAAGTCGTCTACTAGAGTTTTGACGTGCTTGCTTTTGACGACCACGTCGTCTACATATGCTTCCACTATTTTGCCGATCTGGTTTGCCAGACATGTCTGAATCATGCGCTGATATGTTGCGCCGGCGTTTTTGAGCCCAAAGGGCATTGTGTTGAAGCAGAACGGGCCGTATGGAGTGATGAATGTTGTTGCAGCTTAGTCCGGCTCCGCCATCTTGATTTGGTGGTAGCCGGAGTATGCGTCGAGGAAGCACAATGAGTCGTGTCCTGCTGTAGCGTCAATGATTTGATCAATTCGAGGGAGGGGGAAGGGATCCTTTGGGCAAGCCTTATTAAGGTCTTTGAAATCAACACATAGGCGCCAGGATTTATCCTTCTTTGGTACCATCACCAGGTTTGCTAGCCAGTCCGGATGTTTTATATCTACGATGAATCCGGCCTCCAAGAGTTTAGCTAGATCCTCTCCCATGGCCTGTCTCTAGGGGTCGGAAAAGCGCCGCAGAGCTTGTTTGACCGGCTTGAATCCGGTAAGGATGTTTAGGCTATGCTCAGACAGCTGAAGTGGGATTCCTGGCATGTCGAAGGGTGCCAGCAAAGATGTCTCGCTTTTCTTGTTGAAATTCGCGTAGTGCGGCGTATACCTCAGGGTTTAATTGTGCCCCGATGGAGGACGTCTTTGCGGTCCGTTGGGTGGACTTGGAATTTGACTATTTCGTCCACTGGTTTAAAAGAGGTGGACTTGTATCTTTTATCAAGTATCACATCGTCCCTGTTCACCGTGGAGCGCATCGCGGTGAGTTCCTCGGCCGCTAGGGCTTCGGATAGTGCCTCGAGGGCTAGTGCGGCCGTCTTATTTTCGGTGCGGAGTGCTATGTTCGGATCACTAGCGAGAGTGATGATTCCGTTGGGACCGGGCATTTTAAGCTTCACGTACCCATAATGGGGTATAGCTTGAAAAATTGTGAATGCCTCTCGTCCTAATAAAGCATGGTATCCGCTGTTGAACGGGGCCACTTGAAATGTGACCTCCTCGGACTTGTAATTGTCCGGCGAAATAACACTACGTCCAGCGTGATTTTTCCTGTGCAGCATGCTTCTCGGCTGGGGATTATTCCTCTAAAGGTTGTGCTGCTTCGCTCAATGTGGTTCCAGTATATTTCCATTTTTCGTAGGGTTTCCTCATAGATGAGGTTTAGTCCGCTACCGCCATCCATGAGTACCTTAGTAAGGCGAAAGTCGTCTACTATCGGGCTGAGGACCAATGCGGCTGGTGCCCGGGCAGTTCGGAATTTAGGTTCGTCACTGGCATTGAAGGTAATAGCTGTGTCACTCCATGGATTTATTGTTGCTACTTGGTAGACTTCGGCAAGGTTGCGGAATTTTCGTTTTCGCATGTTATTTGATGCGAAAGTCTCGAAGACTGTTAACACCGTACTGGTGTTGCTGGGCTGGGGTTCTGAAGCTAGAAGCTCTTCGCCACTTTTGGCCACCTGCCGTAGTATCCAACATGCTCGCAGGCTATGAGTTGGAGTGGCGCCCTCTGTGCTATGAATTTTGCAGGGTCCGTTTAGCCAACCCTCCAGTACGGTTCCGTACCCTTTAGGGGGTTTCGGTTTTTTGGTATTCAACCCAGGTGCTTGATAATGATGCACCCTTTTGTTCGAGACGAGGATGTATTCGGGGCGGATTATCCCAAAATTTACTTTCGGTTTTCAGCGCTCTCCATCGCACAAGATTTTTTGTACGATGATCACCAAGTCGTAAAAGCGTGTGATTTCGCGACGACTTATGGCATTTAGGATTCCCTTGTCCGTGCAATTATTGCAGAAGATTGGTATTGCGTCCTCCTCTCGGCAGTCCTTTATCCTGTTCATAACCAGGAGGAATCTGGCCCAGTAATGATGTACTGTTTCGGTGGGCTCTTGCCGAATTCGAGAGAGATCGCTAATGTTTGGGTGGGCGGGTGGCACTAAATCCGGAACCCCGTCCAATTTAGGACTCAAGGGCCGGGAAGTTTCCGAACTCGGAAGCTTGGATTTTTCAGTGCTATCCAACGAGTCCGACCCACCACGACTTTAAGTTCGGGGCTTGATCGACATCCGTCCCCTCCAGGAATCCGGCATGGAGGGATCGGGAATCTGGACGTAGCTAGTCCTTAAGATAGGAGAAGAGTCGCCGCATTGCTCCTCTATCAGAGCAACATGATGGGTAGCCTGGGGAGAGTTGATCTCTCTCAGATCGGTTTTAGGCCTGATCCGGTCGTAATCTGTGGCGACTCCAGGCGATGCGATCCAAGAGCTCGTTTACGGAGGAGAGCTTCGATCGAATCTAACTGTTCGGCAAGTTTCGAATCGACATGGAGATTGGTTTCGATGACTCAAGAGGTCATCGTCGGTATGACGACCGAACTAGCGGTCATGAGAAAACCGCCTAGTCAAGAGTCGACCAGTGGCCAAGGCTTCTTTGGCGATGGTATCGTCTTTAAAGACGAGATGAGGCATCCTACGATGGCGACGGCACGGAGGAACTCTCAATGAAAGCACCAATGTCGGTGTCAAAACCGGCGGATCTCGTGTAGGGGGTCCCGAACTGCGTCTAGGCGGATGGTAACAGGAGACGAGGGACACGAAGTTTTTACCCAGGTTCGGGCCCTCTCGATGGAGGTAATACCCTACTCCTGCTTGATTAATATTGATGATATAGGTAGTACAAGATTAGATCTACCACGAGATCAAGGAGGCTAAACCCTAGAAGCTAGCCTATGGTATGATTGTTGTTCGTCCTATGGACTAAAACCCTTTGGTTTATATAGACACCGGATAGGTTAGGGTTACACAGAGTCGGTTACAATGGTAGGAGATCTACATATCCGTGTCGCCAAGCTTGCCTTCCATGCCAAGGAAAGTCCCATCCGGTCACGGGACGAAGTCTTCAATCTTGTATCTTCATAGTCTTGGAGTCCGGCCGTGACGATAGTCCGGCTATCCGGACACCCCCTAGTCCGGGACTCCCTCAGAGACCATCTTCAACCTACGCCTCCCATGGATTGATAAACCTTAGGTCATCCACTTGAGGGAAATTTGCTACTGTCCTACAAACCTCTGCACTTGGAGGCCCAACAACATCTACAAGAAGAAGGTTGTGTAGTAGACATCAAGCTCTTTTCTGGCGCCGTTGCCGGGGAGGTTAGTGCTTGAAGGTATATCTTTAGATCTTGCAATCGAATCTTTTTGTTTCTTGTTTTATCACTAGTTTAGTCTATAAAAGAAAACCACAAAAAATGGAATTAAGGTTGCCTCATATGCTTCATCTTTTTAATATCTTTGATGAAAATAAGGATTCCGATAAATGTGCCAAAATGTTAGAAGAAGAATACATTAAAATGTTTGGCACGAAATCTTTGAATAATGAGCATGATTGCAATGTTGTTAGTATGAACTCTTTGAATATTCATAGTACTAATGATGATTGCACTAGTCATGATGAAAATGTCTCTTATAAGCATGTAAACTTTTGTGGAGTACATAGAGTCTACAAGTACACACCGAATAGGGAAGATAGATTTTGCAAGAGGCATAAGTATTTAGAAACGAAATTGTTGCAAGAAAGGCTAGATGTTTGTGCTTAAAATTTAAATTTTCTTAGCCATGCTTGTGAACTTGCAATGAACATGGTCATTTAAATATCCAATGCAAATTGTTTCATGATCGATCCTGTCCAAAAATTGTGATGAATTGATTTCCCTTGCACATCATAATGAACTTAGTTTGCTTTTGGGTTATGAAGAAATGAAACGTATAACTAAGAATATTCTAGAATTTGCCCTTGAGAGAGTTCTTGATTTTGATCTAGAAGAAATTTTTATGTATTGTGCGGTGAATTGTATTGAAAATCCTTATATTGCCAATTACATTAAGACAAGAAAACAAATAGAAGAGCAAGAGAATACTAATGAAAGGGAAGAGACTTCCCAATATCCTCCTATTATTTCTTATGATGAATCAGGTAACGAGGAGGAGCCTTCTATTAAACCAATCTCATTAATAAGGAGCTCCAAAAAGAGGATTAAACTCACACATAATGTGAAGAAGAAAAAGAAAAGACGGAAAAGCAAAGGTAAAAAGGTATCCCTCCCAAATTATGTTGCTCCTATTACTCATTGATGATGATAATTGCTATACTATTGGTGCTATCCATACTATTAATGATGAGAGTGATTACGCTTATGATATGAAAAGGTCCAAGCTTGGGGATTCTACGTTTGATGAGAATGACATGTTTGAGAATTTGTTTCCTGCAATTAATGTTTGTCCCAAGCTTGGGGATGCTATGTTTGATGAAGATGATATTTTTAGCCTCCCAAGTTTTGAAGCAAATTTATTATGATGATAGCATGCCTCCTATTTATGATGATTATTGTGATGACACTTATGCTATAAAAAGTAGTGATGATTATATTTATAAAACTTTTCATGATTATGATTACCTTTTTTCTGAACCTTATTCTTTTAATGTGGAAACAATTCATAGTATTCGAGTTTCTTATAATACTCCCACTATTCTATGTGGAGAGTAATAAAATTTCTATGCTTGTAGATCATGAAAGGAATGCTTTATGTGATGGTTATATTTTTGAATTAATTCATGATGCTACTGAAAATTATTATGAGGGAGGAATATATGCTTGTAGGAATTGCAATAATATCAAGTTTCCTCTCTATGTGTTGAAAATCTTGAAGATTTGCTTGTTTTACCTTCCTATGCTAGTTGTTTCATGTTCCCATAAGTTGTTTGCTCACAAAATCCTTATGCATAGGAAGTGGGTTAGACTTAAATGTGCTAGTCATATTCTTCATGATGCTCTCTTTATGTTTCAATTCTTATCTTTTATGTGAGCATCACTGAAATCATCATGCCTAGCTAGGGGCGTTAAACGTTAGCGCTTGTTGGGAGGCAACCCAATTTTATTTTTATTCCTTACTTTTTGTTACTGTTTAGTAATAAATAATTCATCTAGCCTCTACTTAGATGTGGTTTTATGTTTTAATTAGTGTTTGTGCCAAGTAGAACCTTTGGGAGGACTTGGGTGAAGTCTTTCCGATCTTGCCGTAAAAAACAGAAACTTTTGCGCTCACGAGATTATATGCCATTTTTTACTGGAGAGTGCTTTTAGGTTGATTCTTTTTTAAGATGATTGATAGAGAAATTCCTCACGTCCACATTTTTATATCAGAATTTTTGGAGTTCCAGAAATATTTGTTTATGTCAGATTACTACAGACTATTCTGTTTTTGATAGATTCTGTTTTCTATGTGTTGTTTGCTTATTTTGATGAATCTATGAGTAGTATCGGAGGTTATGAACCATAGAGAAGTTGGAATACAGTAGATACTACACCAATATGAATTTAGAATGAGTTCACAACAGTACCTAAGTGGTGATTTATTTTCTTATACTAACGGAGCTTACGAGCCATCGTTAAGTTTTGTGTTGTGAAGTTTTCAAGTTTTGGGTAAAGATTTGATGGACTATGGAATAAGGAGTGGCAAGAAACTAAGCTTGGGGATGCCCAAGGCACCCCAAGGTAATATTCAAGGACAACCAAGAGCCTAAGCTTGGGGATGCCCCGGATGGCATCCCCTCTTTCTTCTTCGTTCATCGGTAACTTTACTTGGAGCTATATTTTTATTCACCACATGATATGTGTTTTGCTTGGAGCGTCATTTTATTTTCTTTTGTTTTGCTTGCTGTTTGAATAAAATACCAAGATCTGAAAATCTTAAATGTTAGAGAGTCTTCACATAGTTACATAATTATTCAACTACTCATTGCTCTTCACTTATATCTTTCGGAGTAGTTTGTCGTTTGCTCTAGTGCTTCACTTTTATCTTTTTAGAGCACGAAAGTGGTTTTATTTTGAAGAAATTGATGAAATCTCATGCTTCACTTATATTACTTTGAGAGTCTTAAACAGCATGGTAATTTGCTTAGGTTATGAATTTAGTCCTAATATGATGGGTATCCAAGATAGATATAATAAAAACTTCCATATAGAGTGCTGATACGTCTCCAGCGTATCTATAATCTTTTATTGCTCCATGCTATATTATCATCTGTTTTGGACATTATTGGCTTTATTATTCATTTTTATATTATTTTGGGGACTAACCTATTAACCGGAGTCCCAGCGCAGAATTGTTGTTTTTTGCCTATTTCAGAGTTTCGCAAAAAAAGAATATCAAACGGAGTCCAAACGGAATGAAACCTGCGGGAACGTGATTTTCGGAACGAACATGATCCAGAGGACTTGGACCCAACGTTAAGAAATCGAGCAGGAAGCCACGATGTAGGGGGTGCGCCTACCCCCCCCCCCCCCAGGCGCGCCCTCCACCCTCATGGGCCCCACGTTGCTCCACCGACGTACTTCTTCCTCCTATATATACCTATGTACCCCCAAACGATCAGATACGGAGCCAAAAACCTAATTCCACCGTCGCAACTTTCTGTACCCACGAGATCCCATCTTGGGGCATGTTCCGGAGCTCCGCCGGAGGGGGCATTGATCACGGAGGGCTTCTACATCAACACCATAGCCTCTCCGATGAAGTGTGAGTAGTTTACCTCAGACCTTCGGGTCCATAGTTATTAGCTAGATGGCATCCTCTCTCTTTTTGGATCTCAATACAATGTTCTCCCTCTCTCTTGTGGAGATCTATTCGATGTAATCTTCTTTTGCGGTGTGTTTGTTTAGACCGATGAATTGTGGGTTTATGATCAAGTCTATCTATGAATAATATTTGAATCTTCTGAATTCTTTTATGTATGATTGGTTATCTTTGCACGTCTCTTCGAATTATCTCTTTGGTTTGGCCTACTAGATTGATCTTTCTTGCAATGGGAGAAGTGCTTAGCTTTGGGTTCAATCTTGCGGTGTCCTTTCCCAGTGACAGTAGGGACAACAAGGCACGTATTGTATTGTTGTCGTCGAGGATAACAAGATGGGGCTTTTATCATATTGCATGAATTTATACCTCTACATCATGTCATCTTGCTTAAAGCGTTACTCTGTTCTTATGAACTTAATACTCTAGATGCATGCTGGATAGCGGTCGATGTGTGGAGTAATAGTAGTAGATGCGGTGAGTCGGTCTACTTCTCTCGAACGTGATGCCTATATACATGATCATACCTAGATATTCTCATAACTATGCTCAATTACATCAATTGCTCAACAGTAATTTGTTCACCTACCGTAAAATACTTATGCTCTTGAGAGAAGCCACTAGTGAAACCTATGGCCCCCGGGTCTATCTTCCATCATATTAATCTTCCAACACTTAGTTATTTCCGTTGCTTTTACACTAGTGCAGAACCGGGCAATAGCACCGGTTCGTAAGGACCTTTAGTGCCGGATCCATAACCGGCACTAAAGTGTGGGCACTAAAGCTCCCCCCCCCCCTTTAGTACCGGTTCAGCACGAACCCGGGCGAAAGGGCAACCACCTGACACGAGCCAGCTCGGGGGCTCGAGGCCCTTTAGTACCGGTTGGTAACACCAACCGGTACTATAAGGTTTGGGGGGTTTTTAGTTTTATGATTTCTTTTTCATTTAATTTTGTGTTTCCATTTTAATTCTTTACCAACCGGTACTATAAGGTTTGGGGGGGTTTTTAGTTTTATGATTTCTTTTTCATTTAATTTTGTGTTTCCATTTTAATTCTTTTTCGTTTGCTGGTATTTTACGATACTACACATTGTACACGTTATGCATATATATATATATATATATATATATATATATATATATATATATATAGAATTTCTAGTAGAACCAATCATGAATATATATATATCTTCAATGTCTCACAAACCAGCTTATTATCTAATTCACACATACACACAGGTATAGCTATATAAAATTTCTCCTACATATGCATGTTGCCTTGGAGCCAGTGGCATTAGCCTAATTGGTGCCTTGAGCACGATGACAATCGGAAGTGGTTCATGGGGCGGTAACGGTAATAGTATTCTCCTTCGGATTTATGACCTGGTCGAGCAAAAATCCCGCTATTTCCTCTTGAAGTGCTTCTACGCTCCGCTTTCTAGGAGCTTGTCCTGCACCTCTGTGAACTGTTAAGAAGGAGATCAATATGCATGTGTATTAGTTGTGTGACTAGATATCGGTAATGGTGTAAAAATTGTGAATAGTGTTCTGACAAGCGTACCCATTCCTGTCTTTGAGATCTGCTTCTTTCGGACGCCATCATGTGAATGTTCTCGCAAACGCAGAATGCACACAGATAAGTCCCATGCGCCTGCTTCAGGGCATTTACGAGAATGGAATTTGATCAGATAATAATTAATCAAGCATGATAATTAAAGAGATGGCAGCTAGCTAGCTAGCTAGTACTACTTAATTACTTACCTTGGGTCGAAACCATTTAAGCTTTTTTTTTCCATTCGCCTTCCGTGACATTGATGAACCTTGCCCAAGCCCTGCCCGCCGACAAAGAAAATGAATAAAGGGGTTATTAAATAGTTCATATCATGAAATGACGAACTAAATAGGCCGAGATATATAGTTAATAATGATTGAAATTACCTGTTGACTATCCCAAACAAGATGTTATAGTCGATTTGCTTTGAGTAGTGAGTCCAAGATTTCAACTTTTCCGCGGCCAACTTTAATGATACACAAGATCGATTGAAATCTGCATGCACACACGTTTGCATGTCTTAATTAAGCGGGCATATGTAAGCAAAAACATGTAGCTATCTAGTAGGCAAAAACAGAGAATTTGTAGTACAAGGCGATTGTGACTCACTTTGGAAGTTGTAAGGAAGTAGTATATCTTCATTGTATTTGAGGCGCTTCAAGAACTCTAGCATGCTGTCATCTACCCGCTTTTCATGATGTGGATTTATTTGCCATGTGTATTCATTAACGGTGTTTGGGTCAATGAACCCAATGCCATAGCGTCCACCTTTTCTCATTTCATACATCTTCATCCTGCATAATACCACATAAAAGAATATAGTGAGGATAATTACAGGTAATGATTGATCAAAAGGATCACTCTGACTAGCTTGAGACTTAAATTACAGAAAGAAATCACTTACGAGACAATAGCAACTAACGATAGATTTGTCGAGTGCGTCTTGATTGTATAACTGAAACAGTTCGTAATACTCAACGGTCACAGACTTTTCGATGGTAGTAATGATCCTTCTTGACTTGCACCATGAGGAACTCTCGATTGGATCTCTTGGTAATGTCCATGTACCATTGATGCAATTCATACATTATCGTTGGGAGCTTCTTGACCTCGTCAAAGCTTGACCAAAGGTTCGCCCGGACATATTTCCGTTTTATTTCATCCTCTGTAAGCACAGGCATGGGCTCGATCTCGAGGAGTTGTCCAACAGTGATGTTGAGAACTTCAGCCTGCATTATATGGTCCTTGGTTATTACCACATTGCCCACCTCGAACGTAAACTGTTTCCCCACAATAATATTGGGCCACAGATCGTCACGTGTTGTTGGCACAACAAGCGAGGATCGATGCGCCGCTGTTCTCCCACCGGGGAATGGTTTTCCGCATTTTTGACAGCTGCTTGTTGTTTGCTCGATCGATCTCGCCTCCTTACGTAGGCGTGCTCGATTTAACTTCCCGATGTGGCGCTCATAGTCTGTGTCAACAGGCTTGGGAGCTGGTGGTTGAGCCATACGAATGAAGTGGTCAATCGCTTCCTCAGGCACTTTCTCCCTTGGCGGCGGTGGCGGTTTCGGTGCAAAATGGGCTTCCACCTCGGCCTTCGATATGGCTGCGTTTTCCTCCTCGGACTTGTCATAAGGCCTCTGCGGAAGAGGCGTGAGGCTTGGACCATATTTATATCGCTTGCCTCCGCATGTACTTCCTGTACTACCTCGACTCGTACCGCTACGCACCATAGCTGCGGGGTGTCTCTTCTGCGATTGCTGAGGCGGCGGAGACAGCTGACGGGGCTGAGTTGGACGAGGAGGAGTGGCCTGAAGCTGTGCCGGACTTGGAGGAGGAGCGGCCTGAGGTTGTGCCGGACTTGGAGGAGGAGTGGACGTCTGACGTTGTGGCAGACTTGGAGGAGGAGGAGTGGCCTGACACTTTGCCGGACTTGGAGGAGGAGTGGTCTGACGCTGTGTCGGTCTTGGAGGAGGAGGAGTGGCCTGACGCGTTGGTGGACTTGCAGGAGCGGGAGTCTGCTGACTCGGTGGCGGACTTCGATGAGGAGTCGGCTGACGCGGTGTCGGTGGCCTTCGAAAGATGATGCAATCCTTTCTCCATAGGATGATACGATGTTTGGCCTCTCCGAGAAAGTGCTCGTCGTCACCTCCGTGAATGTCAAGCTGTAGCTCGAATATGGGTCCACCACCTCATCAACCAAGACACGAGCATAGCCCGGCTGGAATCGGGTTGCAATGGAAGGTTGCCTCGGGGATTTGTAAAGCAACGGCGTCCGCCACCTTCATGGATATGTTCTTCATTTTGAAGTGTAGCTCATGATTAGTGTTCTCCGTGATGTCATCCACGGGATCCAGCATTGCATCGTCCGGGGCGGAACCCACGCTGCTTCTCGGCATGGATGGGGCGGTGCTATCCAATGCTGGATCATCCGCTAGCTGCTGCAGCTGCTAAGACCCCCTTTGCTGGCTAAGTGAGTCGATCTGCTTCTGCTGCTGCTGGAATTTGACTGCCAATTCCGCTTGACTTGCTTCTAGGCCTTGAAGGCGCTCATAGTCCCGCTTCCTCTGCTCCTCCTCCATCTTACTCTTATTCTCCTCCGCAATCTTCTTTCTTGCACGGGTTCTGTAGTCGGTGTTCCATCGAAAACCCCTCATACCACGGATTAGCGCCCTTGCCTCGTGTTCTTCCCGGGTGTTCAGGATTTCCCAGGGCACGCGTAAGCTCGTCGTCCTCTCTGTTGGGCTGGAACACCCCCGATCGTGCCTCTTCTATTGCAACAAGTATCGCATTGTCGGCTCCATTCAGACATGCCTTCATCGAAACTTTGCCTATCTTCGGGTCCAACTCCCCCCCCCCCCATGCGCATAGAACCAAGTCCCGCACTGGGGCCAGCTCTTAGTAACCGGAGTGACACTGCATCCTCCATCTCTTTCTCAGACTTATCCCACTTAGGCATTGCCACCGCATAGCCACCGACCCCAGCTTATGGAACTTATCCTTTTTTTGACATTCTTTTTGTTTATTCTCGACCGTTCCTTAGCTAATTCCAAATCCTTGAATTTCACGAAATCGTCCCAATGAGCACGTTGGTTCTCTAGTGTTCCCTCGAATACTGGAGTCTTCCTTCCTCCCTTGACGTACTTGTCCCATTCACGATATGGCAAGGCCCAAAATATAGATTTCTTCTTCCACATGGGTGCGCGTCCGTCAGCGTCCTTCGGAACAGGTTGTCCGCCAGGACCCTTTCCAAATATCACCTTCAAATCCTTGACCATATCATGTACATCAGCACCAGTATGGTGGCGAGGCTTCGTCCGATGATCCGCCTCACCTTTGAAATGCTTACCTTTCTTTCTTACGGGATGCCTGCTCGGAAGAAATCGACGATGTCCCAGGTACACATTCTTCTTACAAATATTCAAATATATACTGTCGGTATCATCCAAACAAGGCGTGCATCCATGGTATCCCTTGTTTGTCCGTCTCCGAAGGTTACCGAGAGCAGGCCAATCATTGATGGTCACGAACAGCAACGCCTTTAGGTCAAATTCTTCCCCATGTGCTCATCCCACACACGTACACTGTTCCATTCCACGGTTGTAAGAGTTCTTCAACTAATGGCCTTAGGTACACATCAATGTCGTTGCCGGGTTGCTTAGGCCTTGGATGAGCACTGGCATCATAATGAACTTCCGCTTCATGCACAACCAAGGAGGAAGGTTATACAAACATAGAGTCACAGGCCAGGTGCTATGGTTGCTTTCTGCTCCCGAATGGATTAATGCCATCTATGCTTAGACCAAACCATACGCTCCTTGCGTCATCTGCAAACTCCTTCCGCATTACTTTCTTTCGATTTTTCTCCACCGCGACCCGTCGGTGGTACTCTCAACTTTCCGTCTTTCTTACGGTCTTCTTCGTGCCATCGTGACGCTTTGGCATGCTCTTTGTTTTGGAACAACGTTTCAACCGTGGTATTATAGGAGAATACCACATCACCTTGGCAGGAATCTTCTTCTGGGCGCCGCCCTCGACATCACCATGGTCATCGCGGCTGATCTTATAGCGCAATGCACCACATATCGGGCAAGCGTTCAAATCCTCAGATTACGCCAGCGGTAGAGGATGCAATCATTAGGGCATGCATGTATCTTCTGCACCTCTAACCCTAGGGCAGACAGCCTTCTTTGCTTCGTATGTACTCTCGAGCAATTCGTTGTCCTTTGGAAGCATATCCTTTATCATTACCAACAACTTTCCAAATCCCTTGTCAGATACACCATTCTCTGCCTTCCATTGCAGCAATTCCAGTGTGGTGCCCAGCTTTTTCTTGTCACCCACGCACTGGGTACAACAATTTTTGTGATCATCTAACATGCGATGCAACTTCTTCTTCTCCAAATCACTTGCGCAGTTTCTCTTTGCATCGGCAATGGCCCGACCTAGATCATCAACGGGCTCATCTGATGCCTCTTCTTCAGCTTCTTCCCGCATTGCCGGCTCAGCTTCTTCCCGCATTACCAGCTCAGCTTCTTCCCCCATTGTTGTATCATCATATTCAGGGAACCCATGGCCAGGATAGCTATTGTCGTCCTCTTCTTCTTCATTGTCTTCCATCATAACCCCTCTTTCTCCGTGCTTGGTCCAAACATTATAGTGGGGCATGAAACCGGACTCAAACAGGTGGACGTGAATGGTTCTTGACATAGAGTAATTGTGACCATTCTTACAGCCAGCACATGGACAAGGCATAAAACCATCCGCCCGCTTGTTTGCCTCACCAAGAAGCAGAAAAGTATGCACGCCCTCAACGAACTGGGACAGCATCGGTCATCGTACATCCATTGCGGCTCATCTTCATTACACAACACCGAATATAACAAATTAATACAATTTCATACATAAAGTTCATACAACACTTAAATGCAACAAACAAATAACTCTCTAGCTAAATCATTTAAATGCAACAACAAATGCGATCAAGATCGCAACTAAGGTAACAATTGATCCAACAACATAATGATACCAAGCCTCACTATCGATGGCATATTTTCTAATCTTTCTAATCTTCAAGCGCATTTTCTCCATCTTGATCTTGTGATCATCGCATTTACATCGGCAACATGCAACTCCAATTCCATCTTCTCCCCCTCGGTTCTTTTCAATTTTTCTTTCAAGTACTCGTTTTCTCTTTCAACTAAATTTAACCTCTCGACAATAGGGTCGGTTGGAATTTCCGGTTCACATACCTCCTAGAAAAAATTTCTATGTCAACTTTATGGGCATAATTTGTCATAAACACGAAATGCAACTAGTTTTAAAAGAGAATATATATACCACATCCGAATCATAACAAGGACGAGGGCCGACGGGGACGGATATCAAAACCATGGCACTATATGTATAACAAACAACGTATGGGTAAGATAATTATACGAGTAACTATATATCCAAATCACACAAACATCAATTTTTATATAAAATTTCATGAACAAGAGGCTCACCACAAGGTGGTGCCGGCGACGGGACGGTGTGGGCGATCAACAGTGGTTATGACGGAGATTTAGAAGGCACTAAGTAAACCACACCTACATATGCAAACTAAGTGTTATTTTTGACCTCAAATTGCATATAAATCAAATACTAACACATATATATATTTCCTCCCAAATTACTAAACTCACAAATTAATCACTATATAAAGCATTGCAAGAGCTAATCTAGCAATGAGAGATGAAAGGACAAAGTTGCTAACCTTTGTGATCATTTGAATGGATGGGGGCCTTCAAATCTTGACAAATTTTGGGCAAAATGTGTGATGAGCTCGAGAGGAAGAGGGAAGAACAGAGAGGAGAGGGAAAGGCAAAGAACAGAGCGAGCTCGGGTGGACGAAGGGTTTATGTAGGACGACCTTTAGTACGGGTTCGTGCCAAGAACCGGTACTAAAGGGCCTGGAGGGGCCCCAGTCTGACAACATCCTGTCACCACTCTCATTAGTACCGTTTCGTGGCACGAACCGGTGCTAAAGGTTCGCCACGAACCGGTACTAATGAAAGCGGCCCGGCTAGCCGTTGGAACCGACACTAATGTATACATTAGTGCCGGCTCAAATTCAAACCAGCACTAATGTGCTTCACGTTTGACCCTTTTTCTACTAGTGTTATTTTACTTTGCATCTTTATCATAAAAATACCAAAAATATTATCTTATCATATCTATCAGACTCACTCTCGTAAGTGACCGTGTAGGGATAGACAACCCCTTATCGCGTTGGTTGCGAGGATTTATTTGTTTGTGTAGGTGTGAGGGACTCACGCGTAGCCTCCTACTGGATTGATACATTGGTTCTCAAAAACTGAGGGAAATACTTACGCTACTTTGTTGCATCACCCTTTCCTCTTCAAGGGAAAACCAACGCAGTGCTCAAGAGGTAGCAAGAAGGATTTGTGGCGCCGTTGCCGGGGAGGTCTACGCAAAAGTCAACATACCAAGTACCCATCACAAACCCTTATCTCCCGCATTACATTATTTGCCATTTGCCTCTTGTTTTCCTCTCCCCCACTTCACCCTTGCTGTTTTATTCGCCCTCTCTTTTTCGTTCGCCTTCTTCTTTCCCTTTTTTTGCCCCTCGCTCTTTCTGCCGTTATGTCTGAAATTGGGGAAATTATTGTCGATATGGACAATCATAATATCATGGAAAATTCTGATGCTCCTGCTGAAGAACCCCCTACCTTGCATACAATTTTTTCGGATTGGTAGTGGTAATATTATTGGAAAAGGTGTTATTCAAGATTTCTTTACTTGTGCCAGTGCTTTGCCTTCTATGGGCAGTTCCATTCTTCACAGAACTAGTAGTCTTGCGGACGCTATTGCCATGCTTATAGTTGAACTTGAAAGGCAATTTATGCACTTGCACCCTTGCATACAAAGGATTTTTCCCAGAATTTTCTAATATAGAGCATTCCTCTGTTAACGTGTCGCTACTATCTTTTTGGCTCATGAGTTCAGATTTATAATAAAAGAGGCCAAGGAAATCTTTGCGCATTATAGGGTGGACGCTGGCCGTCTTCCCATAGAGGCTATCATCTTTGATCAAGAAGAAATAATGTGTTTTCAATCTCTAGACTATGTTGCTTTCAATGAAAACCTTAGAAAAAAGGTCCCTACCAATGTTTTAGCTGATAGAATTTCTGAACTTAATGATGATTTGGCTATTCGAAATAATGAGCTAGGATATTCTCTCGAGTATAGGCTCACAAAGTTCTGTCAAAAGAATGCTTATAATGATGAATTGGTTGTGCAATATGAAGGGCCGAAGGAGGAACCTATACCTCCTAAAATTGATCATGGGGACTTTTGTCCCATTAAATTTAGCCCGTTTGATTACTTTTGCTTGCCTCAAAGGAAACTTGCTGCTGAACGTAGAGAATACGAAATGAGTTTTAATGATCTATCCTATTACTATGGCACTGCCTAGATCTATCCTTGCTTTTATGCCTAGCTAGGGGCGTTAAACGATAGCGCTTGTTGGGAGGCAACCCAATTTTATTTTTAGTTTTTTTTGTTTTTTTGCTTCTATTTAGGAATAAATATTTGATCTAGCCTCTGGTTAGATGTGTTTTTATGTTTTAATTAGTGTTTGTGCCAAGTTAAACCTATAGGATCTTCTTGGATGATAGTTATTTGATCTTGCTGTAATTTCCAGAAACTTTCTGTTCACGAAAATAATTGTTAAAAATCACCAGAACGTGATAAAATATTGATTCCAATTGATACGGATCAATAAACAAATTGTATAGGTCGTCCTATTATGGATGATTTTTTGGAGTTCCAAAAGTTTGCGTTAGTTACAGATTACTACAGACTGTTCTGTTTTTTGACAGATTCTGTTTTTCGTGTGTTGTTTGCTTATTTTGATGAATCTATGGCTAGTAAAAGAGTTTATAAACCATAGAGAAGTTGGAATACAGTAGGTTTAACACCAATATAAATAAAGAATTAGTTCATTACAGTACCTTGAAGTGGTATTTTGTTTTCTTTCGCTAACGGAGCTCACGAGATTTTCTGCTGAGTTTTGTGTTGTGAAGTTTTCAAGTTTTGGGTGAAAGATTTGATGGATTATGGAACAAGGAGTGGCAAGAGCCTAAGCTTGGGGATGCCCATATCACCCCCAAGATAATCTAATGACACCTAAAAGCCAAAGCTTGGGGATGCCCGGAAGGCATCCCCTCTTTCGTCTACTTCCATCAGTAACTTTACTTGGAGCTATATTTTTATTCACCACATGATATGCGTTTTTCTCGGAGCGTCTTGTATGGTTTGAGTCTTTGCTTTTTGTTTACCACAATCATCCTTGATGTACACATCTTTTGAGAGAGACAAACATGATTCAGAAATTATTAGAATACTCTATGTGCTTCACTTATATCTTTTGAGTTATATAGTTTTTGCTCTAGTACTTCACTTATATCTTTTAGAGCACGGTGGTGGATTTGTTTTATAGAAACTATTGATCTCTCATGCTTCACTTAGATTATTTTGAGAGTCTTAAATAGCATGGTAATTTGCTTAAATAATCCTAATATGCTAGGTATTCAAGAACAGTAAAAACTTTCTTATTAGTGTGTTGAATACTAAGAGAAGTTTGATGCTTGATGATTGTTTTGAGACATGGAGGTAGTGATATCAAAGTTGTGCTAGTTGAGTAGTTCTGAATTTGATAAATACAGTTTGCAAGTCCCGTAGCATGCACGTATGGTAAACGTTGCGTAACAAATTTGAAACATGAGGTGTTCTTTGATTGTCCTCCTTATGAGTGGCGGTCGGGGACGAGCGATGGTCTTTTCCTACCAATCTATCCCCTAGGAGCATGCGCGTAGTGCTTGGTTTTTATGACTTTTAGATTTTTGCAATAAGTATGTGAGTTCTTTATGACCAATGTTGAGTCCATGGATTATACGCACTCTCACCTTTCCATCATTGCTAGCCTCTTGATGCCGTGCATTGCCCTTTCTCACATCGAGCTGGTGCAAACTTCGCGGTGCATCCAAACCCGTGATATGATACGCTCTTCCACACATAAACCTCCTTATATCTTCCTCAAAACAGCCACCATACCTACCTATTATGGCATTTCCATAGCCATTCCGAGATATATTGCCATGCAACTTTCCACCATCCCGTTTATCGTGGCATGTTCATCATTGTCATATTGCTTTGCATGATCATGTAGTTGACATAGTATTTGTGGCAAAGCCACCATTCATAATTCTTTCATACATGTCACTCTTGGTTCATTGCATATCCCGGTACACCGCCGGAGGTATTCATATAGAGTCATACTTCGTTCTAGTATCGAGTTGTAATCATTGAGTTGTAAATAAATAGAAGTGTGATGATCATAATTTTTCTAGAGCATTGTCCCAAGTGAGGAATAAAAAAAGAGAAAGGCCATAAAAAAGAGAAGGCCCAAAAAAATTAGAGAAAAAGAGAGACGGGACAATGTTACTATCCTTTTACCACACTTGTGCTTCAAAGTAGCACCATAATCTTCATGATAGAGAGTCTCTTGTTTTGTCACTTTCATATACTAGTGGGAATTTTTCATTATAGAACTTGGCTTGTATATTCCAACAATGGGCCTCCTCAAGTGCCCTAGGTCTTCGTGAGCAAGCAAGTTGGATCCACACCCACTTAGTTTCTTTTGTTGAGCTTTCATATATTTATAGCTCTAGTGCATCCATTGCATGGCAATCCCTACTCCTTGCATTAACATCAATCGATGGGCATCTCCATATCTCATTGATTAGACTCGTTGATCTGAGACTTTCTCCTTTTTTGTCTTCTCCACATAACTCCCATCATCATATTCTATTCCACCCATAGTGCTATATACATGGCTCACGCTCATGTATTGTGTGAAGGTTAAAAAAGTTTGAGATTACTAAAGTATGAAACAATTGCTTGGCTTGTCATCGGGGGTTGTGCATGATGAGAGCATTCTTGTGTGACGTAAATGGAGCATGACTAAACTATATGATTTTGTAGGGATGAACTTTCTTTGGCCATGTTATTTTGAGAGGACATAATTGCTTAGGTAGTATGCTTGAAGTATTATTATTTTTATGTCAATATTGAACTTTTATCTTGAATCTTTCGGATCTGAATATTCACACCACAATTAAGAAGAATTACATTGAAATTATGCCAAGTAGCATTCCACATCAAAAATTCTGTTTTTATCATTTACCTACTCAAGGACGAGCGGGAATTAAGCTTGGGGATGCTTGATACGTCTCCAACGTATCTATAATTTTTGATTGCTCCATGCTATATTATCTTCTGTTTTGGACATTATTGGGCTTTATTATTCACTTTTATATTATTTTTGGGACTAACCTATTAACCGGAGGCCCAGCCAGAATTGTTGTTTTTTGCCTATTTCAGAGTTTCGCAAAAAAAGAAATATCAAACGGAGTCCAAACGGAGTGAAACCTTCAGGAACGTGATTTTCGGAACGAACATGATCCAGAGGACTTGGACCCTACGTCAAGAAATCAAGCAGGAAGCCACGAGGTAGGGGCGCGCCTACCCCAGCGCGCGCCTCCACCCTCGTGGACCCCACGTTGCTCCACCGACGCATTTCTTCCTCCTATATATACCTATGTACCCCAAACGATCGACACGGAGCCAAAACCTAATTCCACCGCCGCAACCTTCTCGCACCCACGAGATCCCATCTTGGGGCACATTAGGAGCTCCGCCCGAAGGGGCATCGATCACGGAGGGCTTCTACATCAACACCATAGCCTCTTCGATGAAGTGTGAGTAGTTTACCTCAGACCTTTGGGTCCATAGTTATTAGCTAGATGGCTTCCTCTCTCTTTTTGGATCTCAATACAATGTTCTCCCCCTCTCTTGTGGAGATCTATTCGATGTAATCTTCTTTTGTGGTGTGTTTGTTGAGACCGATGAATTGTGGGTTTATGATTAAGTTTATCTATGAACAATATTTGAATCTTCTGAATTATTTTATGTATGATTGGTTATCTTTGCAAGTCTCTTCAAATTATTAGTTTGGTTTGGCCTACTAGATTGATCTTTCTTGCAATGGGAGAAGTGCTTAGCTTTGGGTTCAATCGTGCGGTGTCCTTTTCCAGTGACAGTAGGGGCAGCAAGGCACGTATTGTACTGTTGCCATCGAGGATAACAAGATGGGGTTTTTATAATATTGCATGAATTTATCCCTCTACATCATGTCATCTTGCTTAAAGCGTTACTTTGTTCTTATGAACTTAATACTCTAGATGCATGCTGGATAGCGGTCGATGTGTGGAGTAATAGTAGTAGATGCAGGCAGGAGTCGGTCTACTTGTCTCGAACGTGATGCCTATATACATGATCATACCTAGATATTCTCATAACTATGCTCAATTCGCCAATTGCTCAACATAATTTGTTCACCCACCATAAAATACTTATGCTCTTGAGAGAAGCCACTAGTGAAATCTATGGCCCCCGGGTCTATCTTCCATCATATTAATCTTCCAACACTTAGTTATTTCCGTTGCTTTTATTTTACTTTGCATCTTTATCATAAAAATACCAAAAACATTATCTTATCATATCTATCAGATCTCACTCTCGTAAGTAACCGTGTAGGGATTGACAACCCCTTATTGCGTTGGTTGCGAGGATTTATTTGTTTGTGTAGGTGCGAGGGACTCGTGCGTAGCCTCCTACTGGATTGATACCTTGGTTCTCAAAAACTGAGGGAAATACTTACGCTACTTTGCTGCATCACCCTTTCCTCTTCAAGGGAAAACCAACGCAGTGCTCAAGAGGTAGCAAGTGCATTGAATACTATGAGAAGTTTGATACTTGATGATTGTTTTGAGATATGAAGATGGTAATATTAGAGTCATGCTAGTTGAGTAATTGTGAATTTGAGAAATACTTATGTTGGAGTTTGCAAGTCCCGTAGCATGCACGTATGGTAAACGTTGTGTGACAAATTTGAAGCATGAGGTGTTTCTTTGATTGTCCTCCTTATGAGTGGCGGTTGGGGACAAGTGATGGTCTTTTCCTACCAATATATCCCCCTAGGAGCATGCGCGTAGTGCTTGCTTTTGATGACTTGTAGATTTTTGCAATAAGTATGTGAGTTCTTTATGACTAATGTTGAGTCCATGGATTATACACACTCTCACCCTTCCACCATTGCTAGCCTCTTCGGTACCGTGCATTGCCCTTTCTCACCTCGGGAGTTGGTGCAAACTTCGCCGGTGCATCCAAACCTCGTGATATGATACGCTCCATCACACATAAACCTCCTTATATCTTCCTCAAAACAGCCACCATACCTACCTATTATGGCATTTCCATAGCCATTTCGAGATATATTGCCATACAACTTTCCACCGTTCCGTTTATTATGACACACTTCATCATTGTCATATTGCCTTGCATGATCATGTAGATGACATCGTATTTGTGCCATGGCCACCATGCATAATTTTTCATACATGTCACTCTTGATTCGTTGCCCATCCCGGTACACCGCCTGAGGCACTCATATAGAGACATATTTTGTTCTAGTATCGAGTTGTAATCATTGAGTTGTAAATAAATAGAAGTGTGATGATCATCATTAATAGAGCATTGTCCCATGAAAAAAAAGGCCAAATAAAAAAAGGGGGAAGGCCAAAAAAAGAAAGGCCAAATAAAAAAAGGAAGGCCCAAAAAAAAAAGAAGGGACAATGCTACTATCCTTTTTCCACACTTGTGCTTCAAAGTAGCATAGAGAGTCTCTTATTTTGTCATTTTCATATACTGGTGGGAATTTTTCATTATAGAACTTGGCTTGTATATTCCAACAATGGGCTTCCTCAAATGCCCTAGTTCTTCGTGAGCAAGCAAGTTGGATGCACACCCACTTAGTTTCTTTTTATTGAGCTTTCATACATTTATAGCTCTAGTGCATCCGTTGCATGGCAATCCCTACTCCTCACATTGACATCAATTGATGGCATCTCCCTAGCCCGTTGATTAGCCACGTCGATGTGAGACTTTCTCCATTTTTGTCTTCTCCACACAACCCCCATCATCTAATTCTATTCCACCCACAGTGCTATGTCCATGGCTCGCACTCATGTATTGCGTGAAAGTTTAAAAAGTTTGAGAATACTAAAGTATGAAACAATTGCTTGGCTTGTCATCGGGGTTGTGCATGATGGGAGCATTTTGTGTGACGAAAATGAAGCATGGGCAAACTATATGATTTTGTAGGGATGAGCTTTATTTGGCTATGTTAATTTGAGAAGATATAATTGCTTGGTTAGTATGCTTGACGTATTATTATTTTTATGTCAATATTAAACTTTTATCTTGAATATTTGGGATCTGAAAATTCATGCCACAATAAAGAAAATTACATTGAAAATTATGTTAGGTAGCATTCCACATCAAAAATTCTGTTTTTATCATTTACCTACTCGAGGACGAGCAGGAATTAAGCTTGGGGATGCTTGATACGTCTCAAACGTATCTATAATTTTTGATTGTTACATGCTATTATATTATCAATCTTGGATGTTTTATATGCATTTATATGCTGTTTTATATGATTTTTGGGACTAACCTATTAACCTAGAGCCTAGTGCCAGTTTCTGTTTTTTCCTTGTTTTTGAGTTTTATAGAAAAGGAATACCAAACGGAATCCAATTGACCTGCCAATTTTTGTGGATTTTTTATGGACCAAAAGAAGCCCCCGAAGTAAAAGAGTTGGGCCAGAAGAGTCCCGAGCTGTCCATGAGGGTGGAGGGCGCGCCCTACCCCCCTGGGCGTGGGCCCCTATCTCGTGGAAAACTCGAAGACCCCCCTGACGTGAAACCTATGCCAAAAATTCCTATAAATACAGAAACACCCAGAAAGAAACCTAGATCGGGAGTTCCGCCGCCGCAAGCCTCTATAGCCACCAAAAACCAATCGGGATCCTGTTCCGGCACCCTGCCGGAGGGGGGTCCCTCACCGGTGGCCATCTTCATCATCCTGGCGCTCTCCATGACGAGGAGGGAGTAGTTCACCTCGGGGCTGAGGGTATGTACCGGTATCTATGTGTTTGACCTCTCTCTCTCTCTCTCTCTCTCGTGTTCTTGATGTGGCACAATATTGATGTATCGCGAGCTTTGCTATTATAGTTGGATCTTATGATGTTTCTCCCCCTCTACCCTCTTGTAATGGATTGAGTTTTCCCTTCAAAGTTATATTATCGGATTGAGTCTTTAAGGATTTGAGAACACTTGATGTATGTCTTGCATGTGCTTATCTGTGGTGACAATGGGATATTCACGTGATCTACTTGATGTATGTTTTGGTGATCAACTTGCGGGTTCAGTGACCTTGTGAACTTATGCACAGGGGTTGGCACACGTTTTTGTCTTGACTCTCCGATAGAAACTTTGGGGCACTCTTTGAAGTTCTTTGTGTTGGTTGAATAGATGAATCTGAGATTGTGTGATGCATATCGTATAATCATACCATGGATACTTGAGGTGGCAATGGAGTATCTAGGTGACATTAGGGTTTTGGTTGATTTGTGTCTTAAGGTGTTATTCTAGTATGAACTCTAGGATAGATCGAACGGAAAGAATAGCTTCGTGTTATTTTACTACGGACTCTTGAATAGATCGATCAGAAAGGATAACTTTGAGGTGGTTTCATACCCTACAATGATCTCTTCGTTTGTTCTCCGCTATTAGTGACTTTGGAGTGACTCTTTGTTGCATGTTGAGGGATAGTTATATGATCCAATTATGTTATTATTGTTGAGAGAACTTGCACTAGTGAAAGTATGAACCCTAGGCCTTGTTTCAACGCATTGCAATATTGTTTGTGCTCACTTTTATCATTAGTTACCTTGCTGTTTTTATATTTTCAGATTACAAAAACATATATCTACCATCCATATTGCACCTGTATCACCATCTCTTCGCCGAACTAGCGCACCTATACAATTTACCATTGTATTGGGTGTGTTGGGGACACAAGAGACTCTTTGTTATTTGGTTGCAGGGTTGTTTGAGAGAGACCATCTTCAACCTACGCCTCCCATGGATTGATAAACCTTAGGTCATCCACTTGAGGGAAATTTGCTACTATCCTACAAACATCTGCACTTGGAGGCCCAACAACGTCTACAAGAAGAAGGTTGTGTAGTAGACATCACTTATACTCTTCCTTATGTGATGTCATTACTCACCATAAGATTAGAATATAATCTTTTTCATTTATTTTCTTTCTTTTTATTGAAAATGGAAGTAAAGAAAACAAAACTCAAACTAAACTTTATTATATATCTCGCACACGATTACAAGGATAGATCACTAAGCAAACACTCGAAAAGAAAGAATCAAACTAAACTTTTATTCATGTAAGGCAAAAGATAACTATGGATCGAACTAAGATAAGTAAAGGCAATAGATAGTGGAGGTGATACGATACCAGGGCACCTCCCCCAAGCTTGGCACAAGACAAGGGGAGTGACCATACCCGATACTCAAGTCTCCTTTGGTGATGAAGAAGAAGGTGTTGGTGGTGAAGTGGTAGTAATCTCATCCTTTAGGCTCAAAAGATACTCCAATCTACGGATGACGCTCCGGAGGGAGATGATGTGCTCTTGCAATAAAATATTTTCACGAGTAAATATTTATTTTGCACATGAACCATTTCAATGATCCGAAAAGCTTCAATCTCAGTGGGTAAGATGATCATAGTAAGGTTTAAGGATATCTTCTTCTTCCTCCTCAACAAGCAAGGCTTGCTCAACCACCGGCGCTTGATCTCCAGTAGCTTCCTTGCACTTGTTCCCCTTGAAGGCTACTTTGGGTTCTTCTCTCTTCAATTCAACCTTCATCAACCAAGCATCCTCTTCTTCATTGTTGGAGGAGGGAGTAGACATGATGCCTGGCTTAACAGATCTGATAGAAAACAGCGAGAAAAGAAAATGAAGATTTCTCCGCAGTACGGAGGTCAATGGGTTCGGGGGTATATAAAGATTGTTTTATCTTGGGAAACAAGCAAACGGAAGAAAAAAAACAGAGTCCGGAAGGTACCCGAGGTGGGCACAACCCACCTGGGCGCGCCTGGTAAGTCGTCATACGGTGTCTTGTGCCCACCAGGGGTGCCTTCCTGGTTGTTTCTTATTTTCCTAATTTTTAATATATTCGAAAACTGACAAAAATATTTTTGCGGGTTTTTCGGAGTCCGTTTACTTACCGTATCACGTACCTCCTCTTTTTTCACGATTTTGGAGTATTCCGGTAGGTTTCCTTTATGTGTTATTCCGGTGTCATAGTTTTGATAATATTGCTTTCAACATTAATGGGCATACCTGAGATATAATGTTTTATTCTTTGCCCGTTGACAACCTTTGGGTTAGTACCTTCGGCATTATTTATTTTGATAGCTCCAGATCGATAAACCTCCTCGATAACATACGGTACTTCCCATTTGGAGAGAAGTTTGCCTGCAAAGAATCTGAAATGAGAGTTATACAAAAGGACATATTCTCCAACTTTAAACTCACACTTTTGGATTCTCTTATCATGCCATCTTTTAACTTTTTCTTTAAATAACTTGGCATTTTCATAGGCTTGGGTTCTCCATTCATCTACTGAGCTAATATCAAATAGCCTCTTTTCACTGGCAAGTTTGAAATCATAGTTGAGTTCTTTAATTCACAATATTAATATGCTTTATGTTCTAACTCAAGAGGCAAATGACAAGCTTTCCATAAACCATTTTATAAGGAGACATACCCACATGATTTTTATATGTTGTTCTATAAGCCCAAAGTGCATCATCTAATTTCTTGGACCGATTCTTCCAGGACCTATTGACAGTTTAACTTTATTTCTCTGTTGCTTCAAGTTCAACTTGACCACTAGACTGAGGATGATAGGGTGATGCAATTCTATGGTTGACATCATATTTAGCAAGTATTTTACGGAAAGCACCATCAATAAAATGTGAACCACCATCAGTCATTAAATATCTAGGGACTCCAAACCTTGGGAAAATGACTTCCTTAAGCATTTTAATAGAGGTGTTGTGATCAGCACTACTGGTTGGAATAGCTTCTACCCACTTAGTAACATAATCAACATCAACCAAAATATGTGTATACCCATTAGAGGAAGGAAAAGGTCCCATGTAATCAAATCCCCAAACATCAAATAGTTCAACATCAAGAGAATAATTCATAGGCATTTCCTGACACTTATCGGTACTGCCAATTCTTTGACATTCATCACAAGATAAAACAAACTTACGGGCATCCTTGAAGGGAGTAGGCCAATAAAAACCAGATTGCAATACCTTGTGAGCAGTTCTATCTCCCTCATGATGCCCTCCACAAGCTTCGGAGTGACATTTCCGTAGGATTTGTCCCTGTTCATGCTCAGGTACACAACGTCTAATAATACCATCTACTCCTTCTTTATAAAGATGTGGATCATCCCAAAAGTAATGTCTTAAATCATAGAAGATTTTTTTCTTTTGTTGGTATGTGAAACTAGGTGGTATATATTTAGAAACAATATAATTAGCATAGTCAGCATACAAAGTAGTGTTATGAGAAACATTTATTGCAATTGTTCATCAGGAAAACTATCATTAGTAGGTTTTGGGTCATCAAGAATACTTTCTAGCCTAGACAAGTTATCAGCCACGGGGTTCTCAGATCCCTTTCTATCAGTGATATGTAAGTCAAATTCTTCTAGCAAGAGAACCCACCTAATGAGTCTAGGTTTAGCATCTTTCTTTACCATAAGATATTTTTATAGAAGCATGATTGGTGTGAGCAGTCACTTTAGAATCAACAATGTAAGATCTAAATTTATCACAAGCAAATACCATTGCTAAGAACTCTTTTTCATTAGTAGCATAATTGCGTTGGGCACTGTCTAGAGTTTTACTAGCATAATAAATAAAATTTAGTTTCTTATCAACTCTTTGTCCTAGAATAGCACCAACAACATAATCACTAGCATCACACATAATTTCAAAAGGCAAGTTCCAATCAGGTGGTTTAACAATAGGTGCAGAAATCAAGGCTTTCTTAAGTGTTTCAAAGGCTTCTACACAATCATCATAAAAAACAACTGGAACATCCTTTTGTAAAAGATTTGTAAGAGGCCTAGAAATTATAGAGAAGTATTTAATAAACCTCCTATAGAAACCAACATGACCGAGGAAACTACAAATACCTTTGATATCTTTAGGACATGGCATTTTCTCAATTGCATCAACTTTAGCTTTATCCACCTCAATACTTCGTCCAAAAATTTTATGCCCCAAGACAATACCTTCATTAACCATAAAGTGGCACTTCTCCCAACTCAAGACAAGATTAGTTTGCTCACATCCCTGCAAAACTCGATCAAGGTTGCTTAAGCAATCATCAAAACAAGTTCCATAAACAGAAAAATCATCCATGAAAACTTCAACAATCTTTTCACAAAAGTCAGATAATATAGCAGTCATACATCTTTGAAAGGTAGCAGGTGCATTGCATAAACCAAAAGGCATACGTCTATAGGCATAAGTTCCAAAAAGGACAAGTAAATGTGGTTTTCCCTTGATCAGGTTGTCAGACAGGTATTTGAGAAAAACCAGAATATCCATCAAGGAAACAAAAGTGTGTGTGCTTTGATAATATTTCTAGCATTTGATCGATAAAAGGCAGAGGGTAATGATCTTTTCTAGTAGCTTTATTTAATTTTCAAAAATCAATTACCATTCTATAACCAGTGACAATTCTTTGTGGAATAAGTTCATTCTTATCATTAGGAACAACGGTAATATCTCCCTTTTTAGGGACACAATGAACGAGACTTACCCATCTACTATCAGCTATGGGATAGATTATACCTGCTTCCGCAAGCTTTAGTATTTCAGTTCTTACCACTTCTTTCATCTTAAGATTTAAACGTCGTTGGTGATCAACAATGAGTTTAGCATCAAGCTCCATATTGATCTTTTGCTGACATAGAGTGGGACTAATGCCCTTAAGATCATCAAGAGTGTATCCAATAGCAGCACGGTGCTTCTTCAGAATTTTTAATAATCTTTCTTCTTATGTTCTGAAAGGTTAGCACTAATAATAACAGGATATATCTTTTTCTCATCAAGATAAGCATATTTCAAAGTGCCTGGCAATTGTTTTACAAACACAGGATCACCTTTAGGTGGAGGAGGACCTCTTAGAGTTTCAATAGGCAAATTGTGTTTAAGAAGAGGTCGTTGTTCGAAGAAATTTTTATCTATTTCGTTTCTTTCATGCAGATGCATATCATTTTCATGGTCTAGCAAATATTTTTCTAGTGGATCAGTAGGGGTACGGCAATAGAAGAAAGACCAATTATTTCATCCTTACTAGACAATCCTTTCTTATGATGCTTTCTACTAAACTTGGAAAAATTAAACTCATGAGACTCATCACCAAAACTTACACCGACGGTTTGTTTCTCACAATCTATTTTACCATTAACGGTGTTCAATAAAGGTCTACCAAAGATAATGGGACAAAAGTCATCTTGTGGGGAGCCAAGAACAAGAAAATCAGTAGGATATTTTATTTTCCCACACAAGACTTCAACATATCTAACAATCCAAAGTGGTGTGATGGTGTCTCTATTAGCAAGTTTAATGGTAACATCTATGTCCTCTATTTCAGCCGGTGCTATATCATTCATAATTTCTTGATATAAGGTAAAAGGAATAGCACTCACGCTAGCACCTAAGTCACATAAACCATGATAACAGTGATCTCCTATTTTGACCGAGACAACAGGCATGCCAACAATGGGTCTATGTTTATCCTTTTCATCGGGTTTGGCAATTCTAGCAGCTTCATCACAGAAGTAAATAACATGCCCATCTATATTTTCTACCAGGAGATCTTTAACCATAGCAACACTAGGTTCCACCTTAATTTGTTCAGCAAGCTTGGGTGTTTTAATATAGCTTTTATTGACCACAGTTGAAACTCTAGCATGTTCCTTAATCTTAACAGGGAAAGGTGGTTTTTCAATATAAGCAGTAGAAACAATTGGATCAACATTATATATAATAGTTTCATCTTTAGCTATTACCGGTTCTTTAATTTCTTATTTAATAGGTGGGTGATATTTAAACCACTTCTCCTTAGGGAGATCAACTTTAGTAGCAAATGATTCACAAAAGGAGGCTACTATCTCAGAGTCAAGTCCATATTTAGTGCTAAACTTTTGAAAAGCATCGGTATTCATAAAAGATTTTACACAATCATATTTAAGCTTAATACCTGACTCCTTACCTTCGTCGAGTTCCCAATATTCAGAGTTGTGTTTAATTATTTCTAAAAGATCCCACCTGAATTCAATAGTCTTCTTCATAAAGGAACCGGTACAAGAAGTATCAAGCATGGATTGATCATCACGAGAAAGCCGGGCATAAAAATTCTGGATGATAATTTCTCTTGAGAGCTCATGATTGGGGCATGAATATAACATTGAATTAAGCCTCCCCCAAGCTAGAGCGATACTTTCTACTTCACGAGGCCAAAAATTATATATATAATTCCGATCACGATGAACTAGATGCATAGGATAATTTTTTTGGTGAAATTCCAATTTCAATCGATTCCAACTCCAAGATCCAATATCATCGCATAGCCTATACAATGCCAATGCTTTTCCCTTCAAAGATAAAGGTAAAACCTTCTTAGCTCCATCTCCGGGTAAACCTGCAAGCTTAAATAATCCACAAATTTCATCCACCTATATCAAGTTCATATCAGGATGTTCGGTTCCATCTTCTGCATAAGGATTAGCTAGCAGTTGTTCTATCATACCCGGAGGAATTTCATAACTAATATTTTCAGTAGGTGCAGTAGGTTGAGGGGTAACTGATTGTGGTTCCGGTCGAGGTGAAGATACCCCGAACAAACCCCTTAAAGGATTGTTCTCCATAGTAACAAGTGACAATAAATTTCAGCACGTAGTAATAATTTTTCCTTACCGATTTCCACTTGCCAATAGCGCCTCACTCCTCGGCAACAGTGCCAAAAAAGAGCCTCGGCAACAAGTATAGGGAATCAATCGTAGTCCTTTCGATAAGTAAGAGTGTCGAACCCAATGAGGAGCAGAAGGAAATGACAAGCGGTTTTCAGCAAGGTAATGTCTGCAAGCACTGAAATTATAAGTAACGAGTAGTTTGATAGCAAGGTAATTTGTAACGAGCAAGTAACGGTAACGGTAACAAAAGTGCAGCAAGGTATCCCAATCCTTTTGAGGCAAAGGACATGCCAAAACGGCCTCTTATGAGAAGCAAAGTGTTCTTGAGGGTACACGGGAATTTCATCTAGTCACTTTCATCATGTTGGTTTGATTTGTGTTCGCTACTTTGATAATTTGATATGTGGGTGGACCAGTGCTTAGGTGCTGTTCTTACTTGAACAAACCTCCTACTTATGATTAACCCCCTCGCAAGCATCCACAACTACGAGAAAAGTATTAAGAATAAATCTAACCCACCAGGGCGCGCCTGGCCTCCTTGGCGCACCCAGGTGGGTTGTGCCCACCTGGTGGGCCCCCTCAGGTAGTTATTTGCTCCAATAATTCTTATTTATTCCATAAAAAATCCTCGTGAAGTTTCAGCTCATTTGGAGTTGTGCAGAACAGGTGGCCTGATGTAACTTTTTCAGGTCCAGAATTCCAACTGCCGGTATTCTCCCTCTTTGTGTGAACCTTGCATATTATGAGAGAAAAGGCATTAGAATTACTCCAAAAAGCATTACTATGCATAAAAACATTATAAATAAAGTAGGAAAACGTGATGCAAAAATGGATGTATCAGAGTGGTCAACCTTAGGTAAAGGTCACAAGGATCTTCATCATCATTCATCACAAACTCATTGGCCTCATCAAGCACCACTTCAAAGTTGGAGTGTTGAATGCTCGAGCTTCCTCTGTACAAAGAGACAATGTGTTCCCAAGCATATTTTGCAAGAGTGCCGCAAGTGAGCTAGCTCTTCGGGAGGCATTGCGGCTTGAAGAATGAACAATGCAGAGTGATTGTATTGGTTGTCCACTTCTCCTCTTGGAGTGAAGTTGCTTGGATCATGAGGGTAGAAGCCTTGTTCAATGATTCTCGGAAGATGTGCCGAGCTGTGATTCAAATGAGACCTGATACGAAAAACCCAATTAGGAAAATCATTTATCACAAGCTTAGGAGGAGGAACAAGATGGTTGATATGAGGTGCATGGACCGGCGCTCCATAGGCCAGGGGAGGAGCAACCGCGGCATGGATGCTCGTCACATTCTTTCCTTGAGGCAATGGATTCTGATCACTACTAGCCCCCTCGTTATCGGAGTTGGCATCTGACTCCGTGGTAGTGGGTTTAACCACTTGAAGTGGATCGATAGAAAGCTTGAGACCATCAAGGAAATCTTTACAAAAGGATTTGACCTCGGTCATCATAGAAGTCCTAAGTGAAGCACTAGCCGCATTTAGGTCCTCTCGGGAGACTGTGGCCACTGCCTCGACCGTGGGTAGTCCATCCACCCGAGGCCCGTCATCAACCATACTCTTTGGGCGGTTAAGCCCTTAAAAAGAGACGAAGCTCTGATACAAATTGAAAGGATCGATATGGTTGACTAGAGGGGGGATAAATAGGCAACTACCAACTTTTAGTTTTTCTTATCAAATTATGATTAGCAACAAAAGTTTGTTAAGATATGCAACTAGGTGAACAACCTATATGATGCTAACAACAACAACACGAGCAAGCAAATGATACAACATAATACAAGCTTGCACAAAGTAAAGGTAGGAGATAACCACAAGTGGAGCCGGTGAAGATGAGGATGAGTTACCGAAGTTCCTTCCCTTAAGGCCAACTCCACCGTGCAACCCCATTTGTCCGTCGGACGCAGTTTGGGTAAAAGCGGACACATGCAACGACCCAACGGCAGACCGAATTTTAATTTTTCGTCCATTTCACCCCATCCCTGGACCAATGTTGGTCTCGCTTTGGGGCCAAAGCGGACATAAAATGGACGCAGCGGCCTCGTCCTTGTCCGCTCGTGTCCGGCCGGGCCCATATGTCAACCTTCCTTCCACCTACCCCACTTTTTTATTTCTCTCTCTCTCTTTCTCTTTCTCGCGCCCCCCGGCCCGAGTCCCCCGGCATCCCGGCGACGCAGTAGCAGCATGCCTTGAGCAGGTGCGGTGGCCCAGCGGCTGTGGCCAGTCTTGGCGTGGCGACAATGGGCGCAGCGGCAGCGGGAAGGGCAGGCGGCGCAGCGGCACTCTGGAGCGGAGCGGGGTGCGAGCAGCGGCGGAAGCGGCGCTGGCGGTCCGGAGTGCGGCGCGTCGGCGAGCGAGGCCCGCTTCGAGCAACGCTGAAGCTTCGAGCGCTTGGCAAGCGTGGTGCCGCATTTAATGCTGGAGCACGGATGCCACGACGAGCGACAGGAGTAGCTAGCTAGATGGCGAGATGCGGCACGGGCGAGCTGCTGCTCTGCTAGCGAGCTAGGCAAGCGGGCGGGAGTCGGCCAGTGCTGCGGGGGCGGCAAGGCGAGGACGCGGCCACGGGCGCTGCACAGCCGGAGCAGGGGCTGCGGCGAGGTGTACGCAAGCGCGAGCGGCAAGATGCGGCACCGGCTAGCTGCTAGGCAGGCTGGGCGCGGCTGGTGTGCACGGGCGTGCTAGCTAGCGAGGCGTCGCGTTCGCGTGCTTGCTAGCTAGCCAGCCAGTCGCCGCGTTCGCGTGCGTGCTTGCTCGCTAGCTAGCCGGCCGCCGCTGTGTGCGAGCGCAAGGCGTGCCCATCCGCCGAGCGGCACAGTGCATGGGCGAGCGTGTGGGCTGCGGCGAGGCGGCCGCGGCGGGTGGCGGGTGGCGGAGCACGGCCTGGGCACGAGTGCGGCGAATCCGGACAGCATCGATGCTCCTCGTCGACGCCAACGGCGGCCGTCCGTCAAGTGTTCGATGAAATGTCTAAAGCAGAACACAGCCGGACATATTTTGGGTTGGGTCGGCCGCGGTGGGCGCCTCGATGGCGGGACGACCGCATGCAGACATGCATGTCCGTTTTCCTACCCCAAACAGATAAAATCCTATCAAACCGGACGTCCGTTTGGGGTCGTGCGGTGGAGTTGGCCTAAGGGGGAAGTACGTCTCCATTGGAGCGGTGTGAAGGCACAATGCTCCCCAAGAATCCACTAGGGCCACCGTATTCTCCTCACGCCCTCGCACAATGAAAGATGTTGTGATTCCACTCGTGGTGCCCTTGAAGGCGGCAACCGAACCTTTACAAACAAGGTTGGGGCAATCTCCACAACTTAATTGGAGGCACCCAACACCACCACGAAGCTTCACCACATTGGATTGTGGCTCCAAGGTGACCTCATCCGTCTATGGTGTCCAAACACCAAAGAGTAACAAGAGTCGCGAGGGATTAGTGGGGGAATCAAATTTCTCTCAGTGGAAGTGTAGATCAAGGCCCTCTCAAGCAAACCCTAGCAAATCAACAAGATTGAGTGGCTATGGAGAGAGATCGGGCGAAAAAGAGCATTGGGAGCAACAATGGAGCTTGGGGGAAAGAGGTGAGTCAACTTGGGGAAGAAGTCCCCCTTTAAATAGGTGGGTGAAAATCCAACCATTTTCTGCCCACTGGTCATGCACAACCGGCCTGAGCGATACTACCGTTGCGCGCGGTAGTACTAGCCCCAACGTGCAATAGACAGAGTCATAGAAGCGGTGGTGCCTTCGGGGCGGCAGTACCACTCCCACCAGCGGTACTTCTACTTAGTGGTGCACATGGGACTAGAACTGCGGTAGTAGAGCAGGTAGTGCGACAGTACTGCGCCCGGCAGTACTACCGCTCGTTACTGCCGCTGGAGTGGAGGGAGGCAACAGAAGTAGAAACATAAGCGGAAGTACGAGCAGACGAGGAGGCCAGTAGTATCGCACGAGCGGTACTACCGCTCTGAAGAGCGGTACTTCTGCTTAGTTCTTTAGAGCCGAGTGAACTTGAGGTAGTAGGCTAGTAGTACAGGCCGTAGTACTGCATGCGCGACACTACCTATAACTACCGCCATACTACCTCCCGTTTACAGAATGCCTAAAGTAAACGGTAGTGATAGGAACACTGGAGAGCCGTAGTACCGCGAGCGGTACTACCGCTCACCTGCGCGGTACTACCGCTTATCTGCTTCAAAATGGCCTCAATAGAATAAGGATGGAGCCCCGAGTTGCCGGGAAGGAAAAGGGTGCAAAGAAATAAAGTGTACGTGTTATTACACCCTAGCCTTTCCAAATGCGGACCCTCTCTTAATAGTATGGATTTCCTACGACTCAAAACCACAAAAAAATCGCCAGAAACAACCGTCTTCACTCTAAATTACCGAGGGGAAGTAAGCCATCTTGTGCCACCTGATAATCTCTGAAAGCTCAATGAACACGGTTAGTCCGCAAAACGCATTATCATCAATCACCAAAACTACTAAGGGTGAAATATGCCCTAACAATGTGGTTGAAGAAACCAAACACGTCTACCTAAATCTAGAGAGAAAGAATTTGGCTAAAGTTTCTGCTTCATAATTCCTCGTCCTACTTTCATTAATAAAATTACAATAAATGAACTATGTTACTCCAGCCTTAATCTACTTGATAATAGCATCATATCTTTCTTCTTCATTCACTTTGAGGTCCTTCATCATGGTGGCACAATCAAATGAAACAATAGAGAGATGCTTGGAGATCATGTGCCAACGCTAGCGCTTATGACAAGCCAGTGCTTCTAGAATTGGTGCATCAGTGATTCCTGAGAAAGTAATGGAAGAAGATCCCATATAGATACCATGTTCATCATGACAAACCACCACCACTGAACCTCGATCACTATTTTGTTCCATGGCGCCATGGATATTGAATTTCAGAAATCCAGATGGGGGTCTGATCCAAGGTTGCCTAACAAAAGCCCGGACTGGGGCCGCATGCAGTGTTGTCTTCTTTGGAGAGATGATCTCAAGCTCATATAAGAACTTCTTAACAAACAAGTGGGTTGATAAAGGTGACTAAAATTCTTCATAATTGCTTTTCATCTCCAGAACCATACCACCCACAAGGTGACTACCATCTCCATGTAGTGCACATGTCATAATGAGTCTTACAAAGTCGAAAGCCAGAGTTTCATTTTGGTATCCTTATTTCATTCAAGTGTTGAACTATCTCCTTGCTAGCCAAGCCCCGAACGCATCTTGCCAAGGAGCATTCCACCAACGCATGACGCCAAGAATCTCCAGAGCCACGAAGAGGCACCAGTGTGTATCCGCCAAATTTCTATGCCCCAAATCATCAAAAGTTGGGTTTGACCATTGTGCCAAACGCCATAGAAATACTTTTGAGTTTTGTCGGTACAGAAGTGCCTCATAGATTTGTGAGGCACTAAGGAGCTAAGGAGCCGTTACGCCTTGAGGGGGGGGGGGCGCCTCGAGGAATCACTTTTGGTGGCCTAGGAGCGGGCCAAGTGATGCGTCTAGCAGTCGCCACATGTCATGTACTGGACGCTCCCTCTGGATTTTTTTTTCTATACGCATTTTCAGGTTTTAGATGAGTTTTTTTTCATATATTTTTTGGATTTTCGGTTTTCGCTTGGTTTTCCTAGGTTTTGAAGTTTTTTTTGCGAAGCACAACTGTGCTTCTTGATAATAATAATAATAATAATAATAATAATAATAATAATAATAATAATAATAATAATAATAATAATAACAATAATAATAATAATAATAATAATAATAATATGTGCTTCCATGAGAAGCACAAATTTACTTCGCGCAGAAGAACAGATTCACTGCCGCAAGATGTGCTTCTTGAAAAAATGCACTTGCATAAGAAACGCAGATTGGCTTCTCGTGGAAGCACAGATTTACTTTCGTGATGTGCTTCTTGGGACAAAAATATGCTTCCACGACAAGCACTAATTTGCTTCTATATGCTTTCATGAGAAGCACACATTTTCTTCTCGTGGAAGCATAGATTTGGTTTCACGAGTTGTGCTCCTCGGGGGAAAAAACCTGTGCCGCCATGAGTTGTGCTTCTTGAAGAAAAAAACTGTGCTTCCACGGAAAATATAAATTTGCTTCCGACTGTGCTTGTACGGAAAAAAAAAGCACAACATGTGCTTTAATATTTTTTGAAAAGAGCAACCTGCTTCCCTGCTCCTTTTTTGTTTTCTTTTTGTATTCGGTTTTTTGCGAGAACACATTTTTCCAGTTTGTTTTTATTTATTTATTTTTATTTTGTGAAGAAAAAGTATGTCAAAACCTGTAATCATGGGATCTAGTTTTAAAGATCGCAACACAAAAAATTCAACGATGGAAACGGTTTGGTATTTGACACGCAGTTCAAGAGATAAAATATTAAAAAAAATCTAGAAAAAGGAGAAACTTCCAGGATGCAAGAATTGGCGCATATGAAATGCTTCGTTTGTTGCCAAATCCGAGAAGAGGGGGAGTGATTTTTGCAAGAAGTGTCCTTGACTTGCCCTTTTCTCGAATGAAAAGGAATAAAATGGAGCCACGCGCCACTTGTTCCCTTCGTCTAGAAGCCGCCTGCGTTGCCCGGCGATGTGTCGCCTCCCCACTAGCCTCCAACTGTCCGACGCCTACATCACGAGCGCCAAGCAGCCAACTTTTCCAAGCACGAACCTTCTCCCCTCCTCCACCGCGGCCAAGAACAACCTCCGCGCCAACCGCCACCAAGCCGCCCTCCCTACCCTCGCCATGGACATCGGCTCGATTCCTTCCCCGGCCGACGCCGCGGCGCCGCCCTCCGCGGCCGCCACCACGCCGCGGGAGGCCACGCTGGGGCGCCACCTCGCGCGCCGCCTGGCCGAGGTGGGCGCGCGCGAGGTCTTCACCGTGCCGGGGGACTTCAACCTGACGCTCCTCGACGAGCTCGAGGCGGAGCAGCCGTCCGGCGGCGGGGTGCGGCTCGTCGGCTGCTGCAACGAGCTCAACGCCGCCTACGCCGCCGACGGCTACGCCCGCGCGCGCGCCGGCGGGGTCGGCGCCTGCGCGGTCACCTTCACCGTCGGCGGGCTCAGCGCCATCAACGCCGTCGCCGGCGCCTTCAGCGAGAACCTCCCCGTCATCTGCATCGTCGGGGGCCCCAACAGCAACGACTACGGCAGCAACCGGATCCTCCACCACACCATCGGCATCCCCGACTTCACGCAGGAGCTCCGCTGCTTCCAGAACGTCACCTGCTACCAGGTACGTCTCCGTGCGTGCGCAGCCCTCTTTTTTTCTCACTCAATGCATAGTTGTTCTGTTTTAATGTCATTTCTCAAGACGAAATGCTCTGATTTTGTTAGGGATTTTGGCACTGCTTAAATTTTAGGGGAAAGTTTATTTTAGGTTCAGTTTGGTCCATGGACTGGATCTGCGGTCTAATTCACAATTCCCTTTTCTGACATGTTCAGTTTGTGCTATTTTCTAACTGTTCCTCCATGTCCACTAGTCTGGGTTTTGGGGTTTAGTTGATTGTCAGGGAATGGCTCTGCTGCAGTTCTAGCACTGTCTGTTAAACAGTTGATTCCAATGCTCAATCCAACAGTATTATCATGCAATTTGCAATCTTGAGACATAATTTTCTTGTTGTATTGCTATATTGCTGCCTTGCCGGTCACCGCGATGCTAAAATCTGTAGAGACTGATAGGATTGTACGTTCACGCTTTCTTAGGGATCGATGATTTTTTTTTAATATTGTAACTATGAAAATCTCTTTATCTGAGATAAAATTGTTCTGTGAATATTGAGTTATTTACTAGGGGGTGCATGTAAAAATCGTTGACTGTGGAGATCACCGGATTCATTGTTGGACATGCTGTTTGCTCCAAACTAGAAACAGGCTTTCTAGACCAATATACAGTAGCTGTTATACTTATTGGCTTATTGGTTCAGAAATAGGATTTTCCAATATAGATACAGGGACACTACCCCATTTTCGAAGGATAATTTCCTTCTGTCTGCTAACATGGACTAGTTTCATGCGTGCGTAACAACTATGCTTAACAACTTCAAGCATAACTTTCAGTCCATTACAGTGCTTGGTGCATCAGTTGTATCTCTCGCTTCATTAACCATTACTTTTGTACTTCTAAGTTTGGATGGCGTTTATGAATAATATGATAATTCTGTAAGAGGGGACTAAATTTGTATATTAACAGAATGAGGAAATAAAGCATTCATATACGGGAAATTAAATGAACATGTGTGACTACATAGAAGGTTAAGAGGGGACTAAACCTTTACCTTCCACAGATGATATGTATGCTTCGAATTGTGAATTTATTTTCAGAAGTGGAAAGGCAAGATATCTATATGAGCATTGTGTTTTTTTTTTGCTATGATATGACCTCATTTCATAAATTGCAGGCAGTGGTGAACAACTTGGAGGATGCACATGAACAGATTGACACTGCCATTTCCACTGCACTGAAGGAGAGCAAGCCTGTTTACATCAGCATCAGCTGCAACCTCCCCTCTATCCCGCATCCTACCTTTAGCCGCCACCCTGTCCCTTTCTTTCTCTCCCCAAGGTAAGTTGGCATGCTCCCTGTGTGCGCATAACGACTATGAAATGGCAGTTGGGTTGGTATTAGTAATGTTGATGAACTGTTCATTTGTCAGACTGTCAAACCAGATGAACCTGGAAGCAGCAGTGGAAGCTGCTGCGGCTTTCTTGAACAAATCGGTCAAGCCGGTCCTTGTTGGCGGACCGAAGATGAGGGTGGCCAAAGCATGCAAGGCCTTCATAGAGCTGGCTGATGCATGCGGTTATCCAGTTGCAGTGATGCCTTCTGCAAAGGGGCTTGTCCCAGAGCACCATTCTAGATTTATCGGCACATACTGGGGTGCTGTGAGCACTCCATTCTGTGCTGAGATTGTGGAGTCAGCTGATGCCTATTTGTTTGCTGGCCCTATATTTAATGACTACAGCTCGGTTGGGTACTCACTTCTTCTCAGGAAGGAGAAGGCCATCATTGTCCAGCCGGACCGAGTAGTGATCGGGAATGGGCCTGCATTTGGGTGTGTTCTGATGAAGGACTTCCTGCATGCGCTTGCAACCCGGCTCAAGAAGAACACAGCTGCCTACGACAACTACAGTCGGATTTTCGTGCCTCAGGGCGAACCCCTTTCCTCTGCGCCTGGAGAGCCCTTGAGAGTGAATGTACTTTTCAAGCATATTCAGAAGATGTTGTCTGGCAACTCAGCTGTTATAGCAGAGACCGGGGACTCATGGTTTAACTGCCAGAAGCTGAAACTACCAGAAGGCTGTGGGTAAGCTCCCCTGAAATATTTCAGAGCTCAAACTTCGGTCTATGAGTTCTTTTATTTGAAACTCCCCGCATTGGTTGTTGGTCACACCCGTTCTCTTAGTATTTCTGATTTAGGTAGAGTTGGATTATATCGAGATATTTTGTTCTGATTTTTTGCAAATTGATCATTTATCCGGGAGAATTTGATAAAATACCTCATAGTAGTTTGAACTTTGATAAAATAACCCGTGATGTATCGCCGATTAGTGAGGCCATATTATCAGCTGGTTTCATGTAATAGTCTCGAAAAGAAACGATAGAAGTCTAGACTAATTTTACATTGGTAACAACTGACAAGCCTTGTTTGTGTCAGTAAGTAGGATGTATACTGTTCAGTTTATGTTTAATTAAACACCATTTTCTTTTGGCAGGTATGAATTTCAGATGCAATATGGATCAATTGGTTGGTCTGTGGGTGCAACTCTGGGGTATGCGCAGGCTGCTAAGGATAAGCGAGTCATTTCCTTCATTGGAGATGGCAGCTTTCAGGTATGAAAAATTCAGTATCACCAAACGTGCTGTCTTATACCATTAGATTTAAAGCTCTATCAAATATGTGGCTAAGAAAGATTTAATTGGGCTGGTATATAGGTGACGGCACAAGAAGTGTCGACGATGCTCCGGTGGGAACAGAACAACATCATCTTTCTCATAAACAACGGGGGTTACACCATTGAGGTGGAGATCCATGACGGCCCTTACAACATCATCAAGAACTGGAACTACACCGGCGTGGTGGAAGCATTCCATAATGGCGAGGGCAAGTGCTATACGGCCAAGGTTGGTGTTACAGTTGTAATCTATATTTATTTATACGGCTAAAAAGAATTTGAAAGGTTTTCTGAAACTGTCGCCCGCGGGATAGACTCCCCACCTGAATATATTTTAAAATATTTAAAAAGTACTGCATTGCAATGAAATTTCACCCTTGTGTCTGTAGGTCCGAACAGAGGAGGAACTGAAGAAGGCAATTGAAGCATCCCTAGGACCCAACAAGGACAGCCTGTGCTTTATAGAGGTAATTGTGCACAAGGATGACACTAGTAAAGAGCTTCTTGAGTGGGGTTCTAGGGTTTCCGCGGCGAATAGCCGGCCACCAAATCCCCAGTGAACACATCAGGTCTCCAAAGATCCTCATCCAGCTTAGTGATGTCATGTCGAAGTTCTGAATAGATGTTACTGATCTTTGAATAAATCATCCATTTGAGTCCACTGCTGTTGCAAGTGCTCATGGTTACTGTACATAGATGGTCTCAGTTCAGGAACCTGTGCTTGTATATTACTTCAATAAATCTGAAATCGATGTCGCAGCCAGCTAAAGACGCTCTTGATTTTGGCATCTTTCTTGATTTTGACAACAGATTCTGGCTTGTTGTGTTTCTCAAAAGCATTAGTAAAGAAGTTGCGGTTCTAGAATGCGAAGAAGATTCAGTTATGTGGTGAAGTAGCAGAGTATTTCAATGGTGCACTCCCGGGTGAAAACAATTTCTGAATGTCAAAATATTACAGAAAGAACACTGTAAATTCACTAGTCTGTTTTGCGATTGTAAACTTTCATGGGAGACGGTTATTTTGTGCCCTGTGCAAAAAAAAAAAAGTTTCAGTACTCTTTTCCTATGAAAATTTACACGAGTGTAAAGAACTTGAATTTATACCTAACAAAAGTAAAAGACAAAGTAGTCCTATGCGTTCCACATCTCTACCTAACCTAATATTAAAGGGAGGTGTCTCTCTCGACACTTCCACATCTCTAACTTAATATCTGTCTCTACCTAATATTAAAGGGAGGTGTCTGTCTCGACACTTGACCATGATATTTAGACCAAATTCAGCAGTACTGACATTTGGGACCTGGAAAGTGGCAGTTTTCAAAATGTTTTCCAGCTGATATCTGTCTCTACCTAATATTTTATTTCTTTGAAACCGTTTGCAGAAGCCTAATTTTATATGAGTAAGAAACAAACTGTCACACGAAACCTTTCACCTCACAAACCTCGGCCAATTCTAAGATTGATAAATTTAGGCTGCTGTTGACCAGCATCAGTTGTACAGCAGAGGAAACTCCAGAACATGCAAATATGAGAATCAATTACTGACGAAATTTAATGTGTCCTAGTCCTACGCTTTGTGTTTAGAAGGAAGTGCACTATTGTTATGAATGATGTTCATGATTTATACGACAGCATCCATCATGCATGCTTTGCTATAGGTGCTTCTATTGCAGTGGTATGCTTATTTGCTGCTTTCTCGATATCTGTTTTTCTGGACTTGTAAGTCGATTTCTGTGGCCATCAAATTGTTTTTGTAGGCAAGAGATTTTATATAGAGTTACATTTTCGAATTGGTCTGAGATGTATGTGAATTGTTTCTGGCCTTAAATCTTTAAAAATGTGACTCAGCTTACAAAATTAGTCCCCATGTACTACTGTATATAACATTGCATATCAATTGGCCTCTAGCACTGGCACAAACAAAACCTACATCTAAGTGAACTGATGCACAAGAGCAGGCAACCTGGTATAACTTAACTATGATCACATGTCATGGAAGAACTTGTAGGTCTTGACGTCGAGCACAATTGCTCTGATGGCGCCAATGCATGCAAGAACTCCGATGACAGAGAACAAGACGGCGACGGCGCAGCAAAGGGCCTTGACGGTACGCCGCAGCCTCAGGTTTTGGGGCAGCTTCCCAGCCTTGAGAAATGCCAATGCTGGCAGCACAAAGTCCAGTGGGGTGAACCCAACCGCTCCACAGACTGATACAAAGTCCCCAAAGAATGGCATTGCGGCGGCAACAAGGGTGATCGAAGCCATGTATGCAGAGGTGTAGATCAGTCGCCACAGCCATGCTCTGTACGCCGTGTTCTTCGCCTGAATGCGCTCTTCAAAGTGTGCGTATGTCGGCCTGCAGTATATCTTTGTGAAGAAGAAATACAGTTAGTTACTGGATGGTTGCCAAGAAATTCCTGATGGAAGCAGGGAGGTTTGCCATAAGTTACAGTTACCTGAAAGCAACCTGTGATCTGAATGACTGCAAATATGTTTGCCATTACAATTGCCCATCTTGGAACGGTCAGGGAGGACAAGATGTATGGCTGGACTCCAGAGCCGAATGCCCAGTAGCCACTGAATGCCAGTGTCCAGTAGGACACGACGATCAATGTGTACGCCGTCGAGACACCCTTGTACATGTTTGGCGTTGCCGGTTCTCGCACGGTGCTCTGCATTTCAGCCAATTTTGCCCAAAGAATGATTGATTGCACACTTAATTCATCGATATATGAACTGAATCTGAGGTGGGCACCTGAATTTCTGGCAGCATTGCGTCACCAAATGAGAAGGCTATTGTGCCCAGTGCATTGAAACCTCTGAAGACCTTGGTTGCGGTGCTTCCTTGCAGACTGTAACCAACATCATTTCGGTCAACCCGATATCCTGCGGTAGCCAGTAGATGATGCTGTCAGATTCTTTCATATCTTCAGCAATTTCAGTACTTTATGATGAACATTTACTGAATTTTACCATCGTATATCGTGACACCGATGGCTGTCCCGGCAAACCCGATGGTGGATGCAGTGCAGGTAGCATTCACCCACCGGAGCGAATGGATGTCGGGAAGCTGCGAGAGAAACAGCTCGAGCGCGCCGAAGAGGAGGATGAAGTGCTGCAGCGTCATCGCGCCATGGTGGGCGGCGTAGTAGTGCTTGTAGACGGCCTTGAGGCTGCTGCCAGCCGCAATCTGGATCGCAATGTTGTTGCCAACTGACGCCACTTGCTGGAAGAATGACACATACCAGTAGCCCCATGGACCTGATCAACGAAGTACAGAGTCACTCTCAATGTAAATTTTCACAAACTGCTGTGCTGTTAACAGTCGCTTGTTGAAACAGAAGTGCACCATTGATGAGAATTAAAGTTAAATGATCAAAAGAACATCTCTCTCAGTAACTTCCTTTTGCAACAATCAAAAAGGTTTCTGAAGTTACAGTGTCGTCAGACGGTAAGAACTAGTACTATTTGTTGGAAGAAAAAATTGCACTGACCAAATATGCTTTGCGCAAGCAGTCGGTAGCTGGTGTGCTTCTCCCCGTTCCACTGCCACAGTGAGGCAACAGCCAAGCTAGAACACCAGGTGACCAGTGTCCCTATCACCAAGCTGCAAGCACCTGTGGAAAAAACAGAGCCGCTAATCACCGGATCATCAGAAGATAACTAACCAGAGAATTTACATCATCGGTAAATAAACAGTATGGCGCTGCTAACCCAGAGGCCAGCCCAGGGACGCGAGGGCAAAGGGCAAGGGAGCATAGGCTGCCGGCGTGGCGATCGTCGTCGCCACGTGGAACGCCGCGTGCCTCCACGTGCCCTTCCCTCCCCCCGCGGCGCCGTCCTTGTCCACGCCGGCTTCGCCGGCCTGGTCCTCCTGGGCACCGCCTCTCCCCGTCGCCGGTGACATGCCCACTGCTGCTGCTTCTCTTCACTGGAGTTGAGTAAGGAAAACCTGAGAGCAAGTGATCCAGTAGCTTATGTCACACCTCTTATCTTGCGTTGACCCAGGCGTCCCCAATACTACATGCTTTGGAATGGGAAAACAAAAATTAACCGCTTCCTTCGAGGCATATGCTATTGCTTTGTAAGGAAAGTTAGAGCCATATATTATCACCGAAACTGCCATACACACTACAACTGCAGCCGATATGCACGCAACACTAGAATAAGGTCATGACTTCGTCAACTCTACTCGTTCGCGGGGGCTCACTCTGCAGCAAACAAGAAAGAAGCGAACCAATGGCACGCTGACGCCCGTGACAAGCACAAGCCTCGGCGACCGCGCGCTGTTTCTCGGCGACGGCGGGTGCCTGTCCGTCTCGGCAAGGGACCTCCTTCGCTGAGCAGCAACTCCGTCTACTTCTCCACGCCCTTCTACCCTCTTCAACTGCGCTCGGTGGCGGCCGCCGACCCCGGCCCGTTGGAGTTGGCCCGAGGAGCTGGCGGCGCAATGTCAAATACATGACAGGAAGGAGAGGATCGAGTGAATTGCAAAAAACCACCACATTTAGGGCATCGATTGCAGAAAACCACGAAGTCGCTAATCATTTGCAAAAAACACCGTACATTCAGTCTTTTTGCAGTGTGCATTGATCGACCGATTTGCTTCGTTTGAGCGCGTTTCCGACAGATGGGGCCCGGTTTCCCCCTACGTGGCATAACGGACGGCAAACGGTGCCGTCTGGTCGAGAGACGACTTGGTCGGCTCGCATCGGACGGGCCGACCGCGCCGTCCCCACTCCACTTCTCACTCACTCGCTCCTCTGCTCTCCCTGGGGCTTCAATGGGGAAGGCGAAACCTGGCGGCGGCGGCGCTTCCGCTGGCGATGCTGGTGGTGATGGAGACCCACTGGAGCTCTACGGGAGCTCGAATCCTTCTTAGGCGGTGCCTCCTCCCCAATCCCCGGACCCGCAGTACGCGGCGGCTAGGGCATTTACTTCCTGGATTGGTATCCAACACAGCTTGGAGGTAATCCCTTATCCTTGTGTATTGTTCCCTGATCTCCTTGGACAACACTCTTAGCTGCTTTCCTTGCTCTGTAAGCCATGTGAATGGACACTTCTATTCCATGTTTATTCTTCAAGTTGGCTATTATGGTCTGGACTGGTGTGTTTATGTCTGTCCTTAACTGTTCCTCACACTCATGTGCCAACCATCATGTAGTCACTTTGGTGCTCTCTCCTACAGCAGCACAATTGTGGTACAAGTTCATCTTCTTTATACAAAAAGTTTTCTCATGTGCTATTTGAGAAGCAGCAATGAAAAAAGGACAGTCTTCTGTACTGCAAACTGCAATAACTCTATCTGAGCAGTTTCTATGAAAAGAGTAGTTCCTGTTTTATGAGATGTGAAATGTAAGAAGTGCTCTCCTGAATTGCTGGACATCTAGGAAACAAAGTTTCTTCACAAATTGTTCTTGTGGGTTCTCCCTCTTCTCATCATACCAAAGCCTAGGCTTCTGCTTTCTGGCCCTGCTCTTCCTACCATTTGGTTGCCTAAATGTTGGAAGATGAGCACCATCGTTATCATCCTGACTTAAGTCACCTGGGTTGCTCTCATCATCAGATGAAGGTATCCAATCTTGCTCTATAATTTGGTCAAGACTTCCATGTGATCTGGTTGTTGGCCCCTTCCTCTGGCTTCCTCCTATGCTGTCGCTTCCTCCTGCACTACTTCCTCCTATAGTGCTTCCTCCTCTCCTACCCTCCTCAGCTTGCTCATCATGTCCTACCTCCTCCTCTCCTGCTTCATCCTCCAACTCCTCCTCATCTGGTTCATAAAGCTCTTCTACATCAGTGTCTCCTTCAAAGTGATTGAGAGGATCAGCTCTATGCCTCTTCATTGCCTCCAGCCTAGCTATTATGTCTTCATCTTCTAAAATCTCATTGTCACTATCACTGTCAGTGAACTCTTCAGCAAGCAGCTCTGGAAGTTTTCTCTTTGCTGCCTTGTATTTCTCCTTTTGTTTCTTATTGGTCCTAAACTTTTCAATCTCTTCATTCCTCTTCTGCTCCATCATCTGCTCAATCTTCTCTTGATCTTGGTCTGTCTCCATGAAGTACTCATGCCTCTCATTACCATAGTCCAATGCAAACTCTGGTTCACTTGGACCCTTAAGCTTCAAACATGAACTCTCACAGGTGTTCATGACCAGACAGTTGTGGTTGGGGCTTAAGCGGACTGGGGAAAAGAACTCCTGAAGTATCTACCTCATAGACAAGTGGTACACCTAATTCAGACAAAGGGACCTGCTCTTCATAAACATGACCAATGTTCAGGTCAGCTGGTGTGTGTGCATCACTTCTCATAACTGTAATGTTAACCACATTATTTTCTTTACTACATATGGCATCCAACATTTCTTCAACCTTGTCATCATCAGTTAATTCTTCCATTCCTGACACCCCAACTCCTGGATCTCTAACATAATACATATAATCTCTTGAACTAAAGCCTTCCAACTCTATTAGTGCAATAAGATTCCAATATGTTATGTCTGATAAGCAAATGGTTCTTTCCAAATTATCTCTATCAAAGAAATGGAACCTCACTTCCCATTCTTCATCATCCAACCTAGTTCATTTAACATAGTTGTTAACATTCAGATAAAACTTGTGTTGAACAATACAGATAAAATTCAGTAAACCTAGTGTTAAACAATTCAGTTAAAATTCAGCTAAATCTCATTTACAACTGACTACTGAGCCATTATGTTCAAAACTAGCGTGCAATTGCAGTTGAAACTACTGAGAAATTATGTTAAACTAGTGTTAAAGTTAAGTTAAAAACATCTTAGTTAGCAAGACTGAGCAGTGCAAATTCAGTTATGTTAAACTAGTGTTACAGTTAAATTAAAAACAACTTAGTTAGCATGACTGATCTGTGCAATTATGTTAAACTACTAACCAGTTCAAATTCAATTAGCATGACTGAATAAATTACTGTGTAAGTTAAAAACTAGTGTTAAAGCTAATTTGCACTCCAAACCATTACTGTAACCCAATAATCCTAACCCTAGAACCCAAAAATTACAGATAAAATTCAGTTACCATGACTGAATAATTAAGGGCAAGCTAATTTGCAGTTCACCACCATTACTGTAACACAATAATCCTAACCAAATACCTACAACATAATCCCCAACTCTGTACTTGTCCTAGAACCCTAACCCTAGAATCCAGATCGGGGAAACAGGGAAACAATGAGGAGGGGGAGAGGATGGATGGCTTACACCACACCGTCGAAGGAGGATGAAAAGTGATGGCTGCCCGTCGGATTTGCCTTCACCGCCTTGGCAAATGCCCTACCCGCCACGTACTGCGGGTCCGGGGATTGGGGAGGAGGCACCGCCTGAGAAGGATTCGAGCTCCCGCAGAGCTCCAGTGGATCTCCATCACCACCAGCATCGCCAGCGGAAGCGCCGCCGCCGCCAGGTTTCGCCTTCCCCATTGAAGCCCCAGGGAGAGCAGAGGAGCGAGTGAGTGAGAAGTGGAGTTGGGGCGGCGCGGTCGGCCCGTCCGACGCGAGCCGACCAAGTCGTCTCGACCAGACGGCGCCGTTTGCCGTCCGTTATGCCACGTAGGGGGAAACCGGGCCCCATCTGTAGGAAACGCACTCAAACGAAGCAAATCGATTGATTAGTGCACACTGCAAAAAGTTTACTGAATGTGCGGTGTTTTTTGCATTAGCGGCCTCGTGGTTTTCTGCAATCGATGCCCCAAATGTGGTGGTTTTTTGCAATTCACTCGAGAGGATCTGACCCTCGGTGCGCCCCTTCACCATCGCCCATCATCTCCTCGTCCTCTACCACCCTCGTGAGTGGACCAAAGGGCTCATGTTCCACAAGTACCATGTCATATCTGAATCTTTCAAGGAACTACAGAACAAGATCAGAGCAAAGGACTCGCAGCTGCGGATTCCACCACTCGACCCGAGCAATGCAGAGCGCCCAAAGATGCAGAAAAGGTCTTCCTGAATCAAGTAAGCGCTCAACCATTAAACGAGATGAGTCATGTAATCTTTTTTACCCACTGGTTGTGGGATTTTTACTTTCAGTTTATTTGACGCTGGTGAACTACTTTTGTTCTTTTTGATAAATTTGGCTGCGTGTATCAGTTGATGCAAAGGCCCAGGTATGCCCCTTTTCTTTTGTGAACGGAGGGAGAGCAACTAATTTTTCCTATCATGTTGGCATCCCACATTCTAATTGGATTTGGGATAGGACTTGCCGATAAAAGCTTAAGTTTTTCTGTTGATACATGATCAACTAGGCACTACAAATCAAATCTCCTTCACTGCAGGAGTTTTGTCATTCAAGATACAATTGTGTCTTGATTAATTACACTCGTCGAGCCTCAAGTCCAGTTCATGTTGTTAGACTTCGTATTGTAGCCCTACTGTGTAAACCATACCTTATTGGTATTGAACTTGTATGTCATCATTATATATATGTGATAGGCCACCCCTTTGAGAATTGAGCCAGTTCCCCCAAAACCTACGTTTTAAATGGTATCGAGTCTAACCTAGGTCCTCCACCTCCACCCCACCCGCCGCTGCCTCCGCACCAAAACCCTAAACCCTAGGGCTGCCGCCGCTGGCGCCATGACCGCTTCCGCTTCGGGCGCCGCCAGCTCCGGGTCTATCCCCGCGACGCTTGCCGCCTTCCTCAAGCCCCCACCTCGCCCCTGGCTCCGTCAGTGCCCCAGTTCTTCGGCACCACCGCAGTCGGCTCCCTGTTTTCAGCGCCGATCCCACCGTCACTACCCGCGACGGCCTCAACACCAGTCGCGCCGCCGCCGCCCGCGATGGCCTCCTCTGGATCCTCCTCGACATTGGAAGTGCGTTATATCGACTAGAGGGGGGGGGGGTGAATAGGCGATTTTTATGAATTCTTCACTGAGGAATTTGCCTGTGAGGAAATTCCTTAGCGAAGAACTACTTGCAGCGGAATAAGTACTCAGAAGTAAGCATATCAGAATACAGGCATAGTCATCATGATGAAATAAAGACAAGCACAGAGTACAGAAAACGTAATCACAGGATAACACAAGATGAAGACAAACAGACAGAAGAAATTGAACTAAGGAAATTGAGAAAGTCTTCAGTCAAAGTCTTCAAACACAAATATGATGAAGCACTTAACACAGTAATGAGGAAATGGAACCAGTAAGGTTGGTGAAGACAATGAATTGTTATTGTTGACATTACCCTTGAGGTAAAAGGTTGTGGGGCAAAACTATAAGCCCCTATCTTTCTCTGTGTCCGATTAAAACTCTGTAACCACATGTATTGCGTGAGTGCTAGCAATTATGAAGGACTAGATGATAGTTGAGTATGTGGACTTTCTTTTAAGCTCTGCCATAGACTCTTTCCGATGTTATGATAAATTGCAATTGCTTCAAAGACTGAGGTTATAATATTTTGGTGCCCAATAAGGTTTCTGATTCATACTTTTGCATTGTGAAAAGATCATCACTTGAACATAAGTAATCATATGACAAATCTATATATGTTGTTGTTATGAGAATAATCATGATGCCTTCATGTCCGTATTTTATCCATGATCCTAGGTGAATAAAAGAAAAAAATAAAAAGAAACAAAGAGTTTATATTGATCTTATTAAAAGTAATGACTTCACATAGAAAGAGTATGATGATTAAAAGTTGTTGGGAGTTGGCAAATATAGCTTTGGTCATCGTTGCAATTAATAGGAAGTAATAAGGAGAGAGAGGTTTCACATATAGATATATTATCATTGGCATCTTTTATGATTGGGAGCACTCATTAAAATATGACATGCTAAAGAGTTGATGTTGGACAAGGAAGACAACATAATGAGTTATGTTTTCTTGTATCTGAGATAAAGTATGTTGTCATGGATCCTCTCACATGTTGAGCTTGCCTTTCCCCCTCATGCTAGCCAAATTCTTAGCACCAAGTAGAGATACTACTTGTGCTTCCAAATACCCTTAAACCTGTTTAGCCATGAGAGTCCACCATATCTACCTATGGATTGAGTAAGATCCTTCAAGTAAGTTGTCATCGGTGCAAGCAATAAAAATTGCTCTCTAAATATGCATGACTTATTAGTGCAGAGAAATAAGCTTTGTACGAACTTATTGTGGAAGTAATAAAAGTGACGGACTGCATAATAAAGTTCCACATACAAGGGGCAATATAAAGTGACGTTCTTTTGCATTAAGATTTTCTGCATCCAACCATAAAAGCGCATGGCAACCTCTGCTTCCCTCTGCGAAGGGCCTATCTTTTATTATTATCTTTTACCTTATGCAAGAGTCACGGTGATCTTCATCTTTCCTTTTTCATTTTATCCTTTGGCAAGCCCAACATGTTGGAAAGAACATGATATATATATCTAATCGGATGTAGGGGAGCATGAATTGTTATTGTTGAAATTACCCTTGACGTAAAAGGTTGTGGGGCAAAACTATAAGCCCCTATCTTTCTCTGTGTCTGATTAAAACTCCGTAACCACAAGTATTGCGTGAGTGCTAGCAATTATGAAGGATTAGATGATAGTTGAGTATGTGGACTTGCTTTCAAGCTCTGACATAGACTCTTTCCGATGTTATGATAAATTGCAATTGCTTCAATGACTGAGGTTATAATTTGTTGGTGCCCAATAAGGTTTCTGATTCATACTTTTGCATTGTGAAAATATCATCACTTGAACATAAGTAATCATATGACAAATCTATATATGTTGCTGTTATGAGATTAATCATGATACCTTCATGTCCGTATTTTATTTTTATCGACGCCTCTACCTCTAAACATGAGGACATATTTATTGTTATCGGCTTTTCGCTTGAGGACAAGCAAGGTCTAAGCTTGGGGGAGTTGATACGTCCATTTTGCATCATGCTTTTATATCGATATTTATCGCATTATGGGCTGTTATTTCACGTTATGTCACAATACTTATGGTTGTTCTCTCTTATTTTACAAGGTTTACATGAAGAGGGAGAATGCGGCATTGGAATTTTGGAAAAGGATCAAGTATTGGAGACCTATTCATGCAACTCAAAAAGTCTTGAAACTCCACGGAATGTCTTAAAATAAATAAAGAAAAATCGTCGCCAAAGATGAAGGCCAGGGGGCCCACACCCTGCTCACGAGGGTGGGGGGCGCGCCCTACCCCCCTGGGTGTGCCCCCTACCTCGTGGGCCCCCTGGTGGCTCTCCGATGCCCATATTCTCCTATATGAAGTCTTTCGATGAGAAAAAAATCAGAGACAACCTTTTGGGACGAGACTCCGCCGCCACGAGGCGGAACCAATCTAGGGCTCCAGCGGAGCTGTTCTGCCGGGGACACTTCCCTCCGGGAGGGGGAAATCATCGCCATCATCATCACCAACGCTCCTCTCATCGGGAGAGGGCAATCTCCATCAACATCTTCACCAGCACCATCTCATATCCAAACCCTAGTTCATCTCTTGTATCCAATTCTTGTCTCCAAGTCCGGGATTGGTGCTAGTAGGTTGCTAGTAGTGTTGATTACTCCTTGTAGTTGATGCTAGTTGGTTTATTTGGTGGAAGATCATATGTTCATATCCTTTATGCATATTATTACCCCTCTGATTATGAACATGAATATGCTTTGTGAGTAGTTACGTTTGTTCACGAGGACAAGGGAGAAGTCTTCCTATTAGTAGTCATGTGAATTTGGTATTAGATTCGATATTTTGATGAGATGTATGTTGTCTAGCCTCTAGTGGTGTTATGTGAACGTCGACTAGATAACACTTCACCATTATTTGGGCCTAGAGGAAGGCATTGGGAAGTAATAAGTAGATGATGGGTTGCTAGAGTGATGAAGCTTAAACCCTAGTTTATGCTTTGCTTCGTAAGGGCTGATTTGGATCCATATGTTTCATGCTATGGTTAGGTTTACCTTAATACTTTTGTTGTAGTTGCGGATGCTTGCAATAGAGGTTAATCATAAGTGGGATGTTTGTTCAAGTAAGAACAGCACCCAAGCACCGTCCACCCACATACCAAATTATCAAAGTACCGAAGCGAATCATATGAACGTGATGAAAACTAGCTTGACGATAATCCCATGTGTCCCCGGAGCGCTTTTCCTATTATAAGAGTTTGTTCCGCTTATCCTTTGATACAAAAGGATTGGGCCACCTTGCTGCACTTTATTTACTCTTGTTACTTGTTGCTCGTTACAATTCATCTTATCACAAAACTATCTCGTTACCACTTATTTGATTTGCGAGAGAATACCTTGCTGAAAACTGCTTATCATTTCCTTCTGCTCCTCGTTGGGTTCGACACTCTTACTTATCGAAAGGACTATGTAGATACCCTATACTTGTGGGTCATCAAGACTCTTTTCTGGCGCCGTTGTCGGGGAGTGTAGCGCTTTTCGTAAGTGGAATTTGGTAAGGAAAAATTTATATAGTGTGCTGAAATTTTCTGTCACTTGTTACTATGGAAAGTAATTCTCTGAGGGGCTTGTTCGGGGTATCTTCACCTCGTCCAGTAGAGCAAAGAGTTTCTCCTCAACCTTCTGAACCTATTGAAAATGAAACTCCTTTCGAATTTCCTTTGGGTATGATGGAAAAACTGCTAGCTAATCCTTTTACAGGAGATGAAACAAAGCATCCTGATGAGCACTTAATATTTGTGGATGAAATTTGTGGATTATTTAAGCTTGCAGGTGTACCCGATGATGTTGTTAAGAAGAAGGCTTTCCCTTTATCTTTGAAGGGAGACACATTGACATGGTATAGGCTATGTGATGATATGAGATCATGGAACTATAAAAGATTGAAATTGGAATTTCATCAAAAGTATTATCCTATGCATCTTGTTCATCGTGATCGCAATTATATATATAATTTTTGGCCTCGCGAAGGAGAAAGCATCGCTCAAGCTTGGGGGAGGCTTAAATCAATGTTATATTCATGCCCCAATCACGAGCTCTCAAAAGTGACTATTCTTCAGAATTTTTATGCTCGGCTTTCTGATAACAATCGCACCATGCTCGATACTTATTGTGCTGGCTCTTTTATGATGAAGACTATTGAATTCAGATGGAATTTATTGGATAGAATTAAACGCAACTCTGAAGATTGGGACCTCGACGAAGGTAAGGAGTCAGGTATGACACCTAAGTTTGATTGTGTTAAATCTTTTATGGATACCGATATTTTCCATAAGTTTAGCACTAAATATGGACTTGACTCGAGATAGTAGCTTCTTTACGTGAATCTTTTGCTACTTATGTTGATCTCCCCAAGGAGAAGTGGTTTAAATATCATCCTCCCATAGAAGTAAAAGTAGCTGCACCTATTAAAGTTGAAGAAAAGACTATCACTTATAATGATCCTATTGTTCCTACCTCTTATGTTGAGAAAACCTTTCCCTGTTAGAGTAAAGGATCATGCTAAAGCTTCAACTGTTGTTCATAAAAGCAATATTAGAACTTATACACCTCCTGAGCAAGTTAAAGTAGAACCTAATATTGCTATTGTTAAAGATCTCTTGTCTGATAATATTGATGGGCATGTTATTCAATTCTGTGGTGAAACTGCTAGAATTGCTAAACCCTGTGCTAAAGATAAACATAGACCTGTGGTAGGCGTGCATGTTATTTCTGTTAAAATAGGAGATCATTGTTATCATGGCTTATGTGATATGGGTGCTAGTGCTAGTGCAATACCCATTGACTTATACAAAGAAATTGTGCATGATATTGCACCTATTGAGTTAGAAGAAATTGATGTCACAACTAAGCTTGCCAATAGAGATACTATTTCGCCAGCGGGAATTGTTAGAGATGTTGAAGTCTTGTGTGGGAAAACTAAATATCCTGCTGATTTTCTTGTTCTTGGTTCTCCACAAGATAGATTTTGTCCCATTATATTCGGTAGACCCTTCTTGAACACTGTTAATGCTAGGATAGATTGCAAAAAGAGTGTTGTTACTATTGGCTTGGATGATATGGTTCATGAGTTTAATTTCTCTAAATTTAGTAAACAACATCGTGAGGAAGAATTGCCTAGTAAGGATGAAATTATTGGTCTTGCTTCTATTCCCGTACCTCCTAGTGATCCTTTGGAACACTATTTGCTACCATGAAAATGAGATGTTCATGAATGAAAGAAGGGAAATAGATGAAGTATTCTTTAAACAGGAACCTATTCTGCAACATAATTTGCCTGTTGAAATCCTAGGGGATCCTCCTCCACCCAAGGGTGATCCTGTGTTTGAGATAAAACCATTGCCTGATAATCTTAAATATGCTTATCTTGATGAAAAGAAAATATATCCTGTTATTATTAGTGCTAACCTTTCAGAGCATGAGGAAGAAAGATTATTGAAAACTCTGAAAAAGCACCGTGCCGCTATTGGATATACCCTTGATGATCTTAAGGGCATTAGTCCCACTCTATGTCAGCATAAAATAAATTTGGAAGCGGATGCCAAACCAGTTCGTGATCCTCAACGATGTCTGAATCCTAAAATGAAAGAAGTGGTAAGAAAAGAAATAGTCAAGCTTCTGGAGGCAGGTATAATTTATCCCGTTGCTGATAGTCAGTGGGTAAGTCATGTCCATTGTGTCCCTAAAAAGGGAGGTATTACTGTTGTCCCTAATGATAAAGATGAATTGATTCCACAAAGAATTATCACAGGTTATAGGATGGCAATTGATTTCCGCAAATTAAATAAAGCTACTAAGAAAGATCATTACCCCTTTACATTTTATTGAGCAAATGATAGAAAGATTATGCAAACATACACATTATTGCTTTCTAGATGGTTATTCGGTTTCTCTCAAATAAGCGTGGTCGGCTAAAGATCAATCAAAGTCTACTTTTACATGCCCTTTTGGTACTTTTGCTTATAGGCGTATGCCTTTTGGTTTATGTAATGCACCTGCTACCTTTCAAAGATGCATGATGGCTATATTCTCTGATTTTTGTGAAAAGATTTGTGAGGTTTTCATGGGCGACTTTTCCGTCTATGGATCCTCTTTTGATGATTGCTTGAGCAATCTTGATCGAAGTTTTGCAGAGATGTGAAGAAACTAATCTTGTCTTGAATTGGGAAAAGTGCCACTTTATGGTTAATGAAGGTATTGTCTTGGGGCACAAAGTTTCTGAAAGAGGTATTGAAGTTGATAAAGCCAAGGTTGATGCTATTGAGAAGATGCCATGTCCAAAGGACATCAAAGGTATAAGAAGTTTCCTTGGTCACACCGGGTTTTATAGGAGGTTCATTAAGGACTTCTCAAAAAATTCTTGGCCTCTGACTAATTTATTACAAAAAGATGTACCATTTGTCTTTGATGATGATTGTGTAGAAGCATTTGAAATACTTAAAAAAAGCATTAGTCTCTTTTTGTTGTTCAGCCACTGATTGGAATCTACCCTTTGAAATTATGTGTGATGCTAGTGATTATCTTTGTAGGTGATGTTCTAGGGCAAAGAGTTGATAAGAAGTTAAATGTTATCCATTATGCTAGTAAGACTCTAGACAATGCTCAAAGAAATTATGCTACTACCGAAAAGGAACTTTTAGCAGTTGTATTTGCTTGTGATAAATTCAGACCCTATATTGTTGATTCTAAAGTAACTATTCACACTGATCATGCTGCTATTAAATATCTTATGGAAAATAAATATGCTAAACCTAGACTTATTAGATGGGTTCTCTTGCTGCAAGAATTTGATTTGCATATTGTTGATAGAAAAGGAGCTGAGAACCCCGTTGCAGACAACTTATCTAGGTTAGAGAATATTCTTGATGACCCACTACCTATTGATGATAGCTTTCCTGATAAACTATTAAATGCCATAAGCACTTCTCGTAGCACTCCATGGTATGCTGATTATGCTAATTATATTGTTGCTAAATTTATACCACCTAGCTTCACATACCAACAAAAGAAAAAGTTCTTTTATGATTTGCGACATTACTTTTGGGATGACCCACATCTTTATAAAGAAGGAGTAGATGGTGTTATTAGGCGTTGTGTACCTGAGCATGAACAGAATGGATCTCACGCAAGTGTCACTCCGAAGCTTATGGAGGACACCACGCCGGAGATAGAAGCGCACATAAGGTATTGCAATCTGGTTTTTATTGGCCTACTCTCTTCAAGGATGCCCGTAAGTTTGTGTTGTCTTGTGATGAATGTCAAAGAATTGGTAATATTAGTAGACGTCAAGAAATGCCTATGAATTATTCACTTGTTATTGAACCATTTGATGTTTGGGGCTTTGATTATATGGGACCTTTTCCTGCCTCTAATGGATATACACATATTTTAGTTGCTTTGTTGATTACGTTACTAAGTGGGTAGAAGCTATTCCAACTAGTAGTGCTGATCATAACACTTCTATTAAAATGCTTAAGGAAGTTATTTTTCCGAGGTTTGGAGTCCCTAGATATTTAATGAGTGATGGTGGTTCACACTTTATTCATGGTGCTTTCAAGTAAAATGCTTGCTAAATATGACGCTAATCATAGAATTGCATCTCCTTATCACCCGCATGATCTAGTGGTCAAGTAGAATTGAGTAATAGATAGCTCAAATTAATTTTGCAAAAGACTGTTAATAGGTCTAGAAAGAATTGGTCCAAGAAACTTGATGATGCATTATGGGCCTATATAACTGCATATAAGAATCCTATGTGTATGTCTCCGTATAAAATGGTTTATGGAAAAGCATGTCACTTACCTCTCGAACTAGAACATAAGGCATATTGGGCTATTAAAGAGCTCAACTTTGATTTCAAACTTGCCGGTGAGAAGAGGTTATTTGACATTTGCTCACTTGATGAATGGAGAACCCAAGCATATGAAAATGCCAAGTTATTTAAAGAAAAAGTTAAAAGATGGCATGACAAAAGGATACAAAAGCGTGAGTTTAAGGTAGGTGATTATGTATTGCTATACAACTCTCGTTTAAGATTTTTTGCAGGAAAACTTCTCTCTAAATGGGAAGGTCCCTACGTTATCGAGGAGGTCTATCGTTTCGGTGCCATAAAAATCAACAACTTCGAAGACACAACTCCAAAGGTGGTAAACGGCCAAAGAATCAAACATTATATCTCAGGTAATCCCATAAATGTTGAAACCAATATTATCGAAATCGTAACCCCGGAAGAATACATAAGGGACACTTTCCAGACCGTTTCAGACTCCGAAAAGGAATAGGTATGTGGTACGGTAAGTAAACCGACTCCAAAACAATTTTTAAGGCAATATTTCTCCGTTTTGGATTATTTAGAAAAATAGAAAAATAAGTGGAAGTCTGGGAAGGACACGAGGCCTTCACGAGGGTGGAGGGCGCGCCCTACCCCCCTGGGCGCGCCCCCCTACCTCGTGAGCACCTCGTGTGCCCTCCGGACTCCATTTTCTTGCACGACGTATTTTGGTCGGTAATAATTCATTATATATTCTCCCGAAGGTTTTGACTCCCGTATCACGCAAATATCCTCTGTTTTTGTTTCAAGCTGTCCTACTGCAGGTTAGATCAAAATGTCGTCTCAAGATTCAGAGGAGGATTGCCTAGTTTCTTACCGGCCTTTAGATAAAAACATATTCAAGGATACCTATCCATATATATGGTACCCTGATGAGGAAGATGAAGATGAACCAGTTCCCCCTCGCTTCAAGCAAGAAAGCAAAGACGCATTATGCAAAAGGATAATAAAGCTTGAGATCGAGAATGATGAGTTGAGGATTGATAATTTCGCCCTCAGACGCAAGTTGGAGAAAGAGAAGGGCAAGCCTGCATCATTGACAACAACTCCACCTTCTTCACCAACAACAAAGGAGACATAATCACATGGGTATGGGCACTCCCCTTGTCAACTGCCAAGCTTGGGGGAGGTGCCCCGGTATCGTATCACCATCACACGCCTATCTTTACCGTTTTTCTTAGTTCGATCCTATTAGTAGTATCTTGATTTAGTAGAATAAAGTCATGGCATGATCTAGTTTTGAAGTTTTGCTTTATGATCCCTCTATGTAATCGAGTCCGCGAGCTATATATAATACAAATTAGTGTTGAGTCAAGGGCTTGATTATTTTGCCATGATCCTGGGTGAATAAAAGAAAAAAATAAAAAGAAACAAAGAGTTCATATTGATCTTATTAAAAGTAATGACTTCACATAGAAAGAGTATGATGATTAAAAGTTGTTGGGAGTTGGCAAATATAGCTTTGGTCATCGTTGCAATTAATAGGAAGTAATAAGGAGAGAGAGGTTTCACATATAGATATATTATCATTGGCATCTTTTATGATTGGGAGCACTCATTAAAATATGACATGCTAAAGAGTTGATGTTGGACAAGGAAGACAACATAATGAGTTATGTTTTCTTGTATACGAGATAAAGTATGTTGTCATGGATCCTCTAACATGTTGAGCTTGCCTTTCCCCCTCATGCTAGCCAAATTCTCAGCACCAAGTAGAGATACTACTTGTGCTTCCAAATACCCTTAAACCAGTTTAGCCATGAGAGTCCACCATATCTACCTATGGATTGAGTAAGATCCTTCAAGTAAGTTGTCATCGGTGCAAGCAATAAAAATTGCTCTCTAAATATGCATGACTTATTAGTGCAGAAATAAGCTTTGTGCGAACTTATTGTGGAAGTAATAAAAGCGACGGACTGCATAATAAAGTTCCACATACAAGGGGCAATATAAAGTGACGTTCTTTTGCATTAAGATTTTGTGCATCCAACCATAAAAGCGCATGGCAACCTCTGCTTCCCTCTACGAAGGGCCTATCTTTTATTATTATCTTTTACCTTATGCAAGAGTCACGGTGATCTTCACCTTTCCTTTTTCATTTTATCCTTTGGCAAGCCCAGCATGTTGGAAAGAACATGATATATATATATATCTAATCGGATGTAGGGGAGCATGAATTGTTATTGTTGACATTACCCTTGAGGTAAATGGTTGTGGGGCAAAACTATAAGCCCCTATCTTTCTCTGTGTCCGATTAAAACTCCGTAACCACAAGTATTGCGTGAGTGCTAGCAATTATGAAGGACTAGATGATAGTTGAGTATGTGGACTTGCTTTTAAGCTCTGACATAGACTCTTTCCGATGTTATGAAAAATTGCAATTGCTTCAGTGATTGAGGTTATAATTTGTTGGTGCCCAATAAGGTTTCTGATTCATACTTTTGCATTATGAAAAGATCATCACTTGAACATAAGTAATCATATGACAAATCTATATATGTTGCTGTTATGAGAATAATCATGATGCCTTCATGTCCGTATTTTATTTTTATCGACGCCTCTACCTCTAAACATGAGGACATATTTATTGTTATCGGCTTTTAGATAGAGGACAAGCGAGGTCTAAGCTTGGGGAGTTGATACGTCCATTTTGCATCATGCTTTTATATCGATATTTATCGCATTATGGGCTGTTATTTCACGTTATGTCACAATACTTATGGCTATTCTCTCTTATTTTACAAGGTTTACATGAAGAGGGAGAATGCCAAATGGAATTTTAAATTTGGAAAAGGAGCAAGTATTGGAGACCTATTCTATGCAACTCCAAAAGTACTGAAACTCCATGGAATGTCTTAAAATAAATAAAGAAAAATCGTCGCCAAAGATGAAGGCCAGGGGGCCCACACCCTGCTCACGAGGGTGGGGGGCGCGCCCTACCCCCCTGGGCGCGCCTACCTCATGGGCCCCTGGTGGCTCTCCGATGCCCATCTTCTCCTATATGAAGTCTTTCGATGAGAAAAAATCAGAGACAACCTTTGGGGCCGAGACTCACGCCACGAGGCGGAACCTTGGCGGAACCAATCTAGGGCTCACGTGAGCTCTCGGCGAGGGACATTCCCTCCGGGAGGGGGAAATCATCGCCATCATCATCACCAACGCTCCTCTCATCGGGAGAGGGCAATCTCCATCAACATCTTCACCAGCACCATCTCATATCCAAACCCTAGTTCATCTCTTGTATCCAATTCTTCTCTCCAAGTCCGGGATTGGTGCTAGTAGGTTGCTAGTAGTGTTGATTACTCCTCGTAGTTGATGCTAGTTGGTTTATTTGGTGGAAGATCATATGTTCATATCCTTTATGCATATTATTACCCCTCTGATTATGAACATGAATATGCTTTGTGAGTAGTTACGTTTGTTCCTGAGGACAAGGGATAAGTCTTGCTATTAGTAGTCATGTGAATTTGGTATTAGATTCGATATTTTGATGAGATGTATGTTGTCTAGCCTCTAGTGGTGTTATGTGAACGTCGACTACATAACACTTCACCATTATTTGGGCCTAGAGGAAGGCATTGGGAAGTAATAAGTAGATGATGGGTTGCTAGAGTGTGAAGCTTAAACCCTAGTTTATGCTTTGCTTCGTAAGGGGCTGATTTGGATCCATATATTTCATGCTATGGTTAGGTTTACCTTAATACTTTTGTTGTAGTTGCGGATGCTTGCAATAGAGGTTAATCATAAGTGGGATGTTTGTTCAAGTAAGAACAGCACCCAAGCACCGGTCCACCCACATACCAAATTATCAAAGTACCGAAAGCGAATCATATGAACATGATGAAAACTAGCTTGACGATAATCCCATGTGTCCCCGGGAGCGCTTTTCCTATTATAAGAGTTTGTTCCGACTTATCCTTTGATACAAAAAGGATTGGGCCACCTTGCTGCACTTTATTTACTCTTGTTACTTGTTGCTCGTTACAATTCATCTTATCACAAAACTATCTGTTACCACTTATTTCAGTATTTGCAGAGAATACCTTGCTAAAAACTGCTTATCATTTCCTTCTGCTCCTCGTTGGGTTCGACACTCTTACTTATCGAAAGGACTATGATAGATCCCCTATACTTGTGGGTCATCATTGGCCACCAAGGAAGGAACCTTGACCTTCTTGTATTTCTTCGGTGGAGGTGCAGACCAGTCAAATTCTTCCTTGAGACCCATTTTCTTCAGATCTTCTTATTTGTAGACATGAGACAAAACAGCCCGAATGCAGTTGAAGGTTTCATGGAGGTAGTATTGATTTTTCTTCACTTCATTATGGGTTGAGGTCATGTTGTGAAGAATTGAACCAAACTGACGCTTGACCCATTTATGATTGCGATCAACCTTCTGATGAAGACTGAGGAGAAGCTCACGATCAGTCATCACCCTGGGTGCTGTGCCTTGAGGATTTGGCTTGGTTGTGTTGGCGGCAGAGTCATGGGTGGCAGAGTCATCATTGGTTGAGTAGGATGCAGCCTTGCGAAATTGACCATCCAATGGACGAATGCCTTCATCTATCACAGCAGCGGCCTTTCCTTTGTCATCAGCTAAGGGAAATGTCCGTTTGAGGACTTCAATCGGAGGCAAGTAGCTGCAGTGATTCAGAGTATCAGCTTTGTAATTGAGTGAAGACCTTGTTCTGATGAATCTCATAATCCAAGGTGCATAAGGCTTCAGCTCAAAAGGTGACATAGCGATATTGGCCAGAGTCCTCATGAAGAAATCATGGAAGTTGACGAACGCCATGAATGATATTGAAAAGCAGATTCTTCATGATGCCAACGACTTCTTCTTCATTCGAGTCGTGGCCTTTGGTAGGACTCAATGTCTTCGTGAAAATGCGATAGACAGTCCGAGGCACATACAGTAATTCCTTGACAAGGAATTTGGTTCGTGGGGCCTGCCCTGGCTTCAAAGGCTTCATCAGAACTTGCATGTAGTGATTTGTAAGCTCAGGTTCACTGTAGACGCAACGAGCACCTTCAAGGGGAGGACTGAGTGGTAGGGCACGCGAAGCAATTCAAGAATCGGTGCCTTGTAGTGAGTGTTTTCGACATCCAGTCCAGCACCCATGAGTTCACATCTTCAAAATCTCTGTGATGTGCTTGTCATAAAGAATTGAAGAATGAGTTCTTCATTCCAATCACATATGTCACAGAGAAATTTATGATCCAGCGTCATGAAGAACACTAAGGACTGGCTCGAAGCCCGGCAGAGATTCCATGTCCACATGAGGAATGTGTGCATGATCGAAGACTTTGGCTTTGTTGAACAACACTGAGGAATAGAAATTGGCCTGGCTGGCCGTCCAGAAACGCCTCTTCCTTATGCGAAGCGTAATCATAGGGGTTGTAATCTGTGAAGAACACATGCTCGCCGAAGAAATCTTCAGCCTTGAACTTTTGCTTCCTTGAGAATGGATCCTTTGGCTTTGGCAGTGGAGTGTGAGTGAGTTGCATCATGACTACAGGAATCGCAATCTCAGGTTCTTCAGGCTGAGGAATTTCTGGTTCCTCTTCAAAGTGATCTGCGTGTTCAAGTGATCGGAGCAGCAGCTTTCTTCAAAGCACTAGTGGCTGGAATTTCTTCACGCATGAGATGAAGTGGGGTGAGTTTCTTGAGCCCATTTGAATGGTTGGTGCAGGGGACTGAGGTATTTGCTGTAAAGAGGTGAAGAGTGGAGAATTGGGGTGCTGACTTTCCCAAAAGTCATCATTCATCACTGGCGTAGTGCACCCAATATCCACGTCTTCATCTTCCATTTCTTCAACTCCAGCCTCTTCACCGTGAACTGAGGCATGGGCGAGGAGACAACAGGTGTTGAAGGGATATCATCCACTTCAATTTCTTCATCAATCTGCTCTGATGAAGCAGCAGAATGATTTTCTTCATCAGATCTGCTAGGGATCACATATTCTTCACCAAAAGGAACAAGGTCCTTTGATGGCATGGTTGAGATCGGAATAGCATCAATTGGATTTGCAAATGAACTTGTCATAGGCTTCATTTTCTTTGGAGCTGAGGAATCTGAAGCAGCTGATGCTTTCCTTTTCTTCACAGCTGCACGCTCTGCAGCCTTGGTCTTCTTCACATCTAATGCAGATGGAAGGATTGGAGTTGGTGTAGGCGCAGGAGGAGCAGAGGAATCTGGTTGATTTTCTTCAAAGAATCGATGCGGTTGCCACGACTTCTTCATTTTCTTGAGCGCACCACTAGTGGATGCCCTGGCAATGTCTTCAGCGGCTGGAATGCAGTCATCAGCCCTGGAACTAACATTTTCTTCAGCAGTCTGAAAGTCATCAGCGGTGCTAGCATGTTCTTCAGTTTGCTGAGCAGAAGCTTCAGCCTCTCCTGTTGCGATGGAGCTGCAACATTGGAGGTGAATTTCTCAGTTAGTTTAACAAATCTGACTTTGGCACCTTGCCAATCAGCATAGTAGGCATTGAAGTTATTCTTTGAGGGCTTTGATTTCAGACTGGATTTTATAAGCTCATCGGTTGTCATAGAGACAACATTGGTCTTCAAAACTTCTCTTTCCTATCTTGTGATTTCTTGATCTGCTGGCCTTCTCATATTTCCATTTTTCTTGAGGAGATGAAATGGGTCAGCATGTGACTTTGGCCAGGAGTCAAATTGAAATCGGGCATAGGAGTGTCTGGATCCTTGTGCCAGAGATCAATATAATCGAGGATAAACTTAGGATCCAATAGCAGTGGCACATTAGTGCCTTTGGCTCTAGCGGCCCTGACTTGCCTATCTCTGATGATCTCAACAAGTTCTTCTTCATCAGCTTCGTCTTCTTCAGACGGTACTTGGAAGGCAACCTGCTTCTTCTGAGGACTAGGGCGAGGACCTCGTCCTGCAGTGGCCTTTTTCTTCAGTAGAGACGGACCCGTTGAAGAATTGGGTGTAATGAGGAACTATTTGAGACACCTAAGGCAATGGAGATGCCTGCCGTCCTTTGGCACGTGACAAGATACACAGGTGCAGAGGACTTTGTCGGAGCGGCCGAAGATTTTGGCGGAGGAGCTGAAGATTCTGGAGGAGCAGGATCAGCATGAGGAATTGGCCGTGAGGGCTTTGAAGATTCTGGCCGTGAGGGCATTGCTGAGGAACTAGGCATTGAGGGCACTGGAGGTGAAGCACTTGGCTTGCGCGCGGGATTCTTTGCCATAGATTTCTTTGGCTTGACAGCAGAGGCCTCAGGAGTGGCAGCAGCAGCAGCAGCAGAGTCCTCATTGAATTTCCTCAACTTTGCTTCTTTGGCTTGCACGCCGCCTTGGCTTGGCGCTTTTCCCATTCATCAGGATAATCCTCACCGCGCTTGAGGCTGGTGGGATCTGCTACTTGGCCAGGTGCCAATGGTGGTCTTGGGCATGGAGGATTGAGTGCGAATTTCTTCATGTACTTTCGAGTTACATACTTGTACTCCCTCCATTCTCTTGCCCATCTCCTTTCTATCCTCTGGATGCGCACCTTGCGCTGATTTTTGTTCTCCTTACTAAACTTGGCCTCATCAGGAGTGCAATAGTCTTTGTATATGTCATCAGGGATCTCAAAGGCAGTCATGACCTCAGGCTTCTTTCCTCCTTTTCGTGGCTTCTTACCGTCTGCCATTTTCTTCAGTTGAGGAATTTGAACAATCGAATTCTCTGAAGAAGTATGCAACTTTTCTTCGAGGAATGCTGCAAATGAGTTAAGTTGATTAGGACCTAGTGATTCAGCAGCGGACATGAGTACCTGTGAACAGAGTATAGTTGTGAGGAATTTGGAGAGGTCATATGCGTTCTCAGAAGGTTTTTCAAAAAGAACAAGTTTGAGGATTTTGACCAAATGAGTCTTGAAGAATTTCACTAAGCGTTCTTTGTCTTAGGTTCCAGAGTTGTATAGATCGAAGATCCACACAATTGAGGAATCTTGAAGAAAAATGATGCTTAGAGAAAGGAATCAAGAACAGATGACATGTGAGGTGTTTAGTGTGTGAGGATTTGAAGAATAAAACACCTTTGAGGATTTTTTAGAAATCATTTAAATCAAAGAGGGCAGTAAAAGTAACTTTTAATTACCCTGAACGAAGAACACGATTTAACTGTGAGATGGAGAGGTGAAGTTCGTCGCTGCAGATCTTCCACGCCCTAACTTCGGCAGAGGAAGACGGCTACAGCGTGGCGGAGTGAAGATTTCAGCGGCGGTCAAAAGTCTGACGGCTGACGAGGTCGAGGCGATGAAGCTCTTCCTCACGGCTGACGATGAAGTAGCGGCGGCGCTTAGGGTTTGAGAAGTTCGAGCAGAGAGAGAGCGGCGGAGTAAAGGAAGTGAGGAAGGGAGAGGGTATTTATAGCCATAGTGAAAAAACTGTTAAGCCCAAAGATTTAGGACTTAACGTGCTCTGACCCTTCTCATTCGCATGACATGTGTCACCCACGTACTGAAAAGTGGAGATCGTGTTAGATCGTGAGTGAATAGATAAGTCTATCGTGGGAAGCGGAACGGTTTGAGCGGCAAAGCCGAAAATTTGGATAAGATAAGTTAAAAGTTCCATTCGCAAATTCTTCAGCTGACAAGGACACAGTGAAGATTTCGAACGAGTTTCAAATAGAACGCACATGAAGAATTTGTGAATAGATTGGGTTGAGTATAGCATAGAGGGGGAAGGGTCCGATCACATTCACTTAGCAGAAGAACAACTTGAAAAAATAGCCATAAGTGAATGCTGTAGAGGACATAAACCCATATATATATATATATAAATATATATATATATATATATATATATATATATATAGCCAATGAAGAAAAATGACGGAACCAGTGAAGATTTTGCAAAGTTGAAGAATTTGAAAAACTGAAGAATTTCAAAACTGAGGAATTTCAAAACTGAGGAAAAACTCAAATTGAAGATTTTCAACTTTGGTGGTGGCGTGACCCACCGTATAAGAATGATGATTTCAGACACCGCGTACAATTATCGTAGTGTTCTGAGAATCAAATTCTTCATTAATTTCTTCACACTTAGAGTGTTGTTTTTCATTGATTGAATAAAAATGTTTCTTCATGTGTTGCACATCTAAGTCATCAATTTTTCATAAGTGTTAGGATGAATGTCCTATTCAAAGAACATTCGAAGATTCTAAGATATTTAGCTCACACCACAACTTGCTAAATCTCCTCTCATTCAAGGGCTTTGTGAAGATATCGGCTAGCTGTTCTTCAGTCTTCACATGATCAATAAAGATGTCGCCTTTCAACACATGATCGTGAAGAAAATGATGACAAATCTGAATGTGCTTTGTCTTCGAGTGTTGAACTGGGTTGTGAGCAATCTTGATTGCACTCTCATTGTCACAGTAGAGAGGCACATTCTTCATGTTGATGCCATAATCCTTGAGAGTTTGCTTCATCCACAACAATTGAGCACAGCAAGAACCAGCGGCAATGTACTCGGCTTGATGAAGCGGTGATATGCAGTTCGCTTTCTTCGAGGACCAACGGACCAAAGATCGTCCGAGGAAATGACAAGTACCAGATGTTGACTTGCGGTCCACACGATCACCCATATAGTCGAGTCGAATATCCAATGAGATCAAAAGCGAGCCCTTGGGATACCATAATCCTAGTGTTGGTGTGTGAGCTAGATATCGAAGAATATGCTTCACAGCCTTATGGTGTGATTCCTTCGGTGTAGCTTGAAATCGGGCATACATGCAAACACTAAGAATTATATCTGGCCTAGATGCACATAAGTACAATAAAGAACCAATCATGGAGCAGTATACCTTGTGATCGAAGTCAATACCATTTTCATCGATTGCATAGATGGCCATTTGTGGGCATAGGAATTCGACGCCTTTGCAATCTTGCATGCCGAATTTCCTCGAGAACATCCTTGAGGTATTTCTCTGAGATACTGAATATGCCATTGCCTTTGTTGGCGAATTTGAAGACCTAAGAAGAATTTCAACTCTCCCATCATAGACATTTGATATTCTTCACTCATCATATAGGCAAATTCATCACTATAATGTTGGTCAAGACAAACCAAAGATAATATCATCAACGTATATTTGGCACACAAATAGTTCACCATCATAAGATTTAGTAAATAGGGTAGGGTCGAGTGAACCGGGTGTGAAGCCATTCTTCATGAGGAATTCCTTCAAAGTGTCATACCACGCCCGAGGGGCCTGCTTGAGGCCATAGAGGGCCTTGTTGAGTCTGAAGACTTTGTCAGGATTCTTTGGATCTTCAAAACCTGGGGGTTGAGCAACATATACTTCTTCCTCAAGCTTACCATTTAGGAATGCACTTTTCACATTCATTTGATATAATTTGATATCATGATGGTTAGCATAAGCAAGTAATATGCGAATAGCCTCAAGTCTAGCAACAGGTGCAAAAGTTTCATCGAAATCAATTCCTTCAACTCCGTGTGTAGCCTTGAGCTACAAGTCGTGCCTTATTCCTCACCACAAGGCCATTTCCATCTTGCTTGTTGCGGTAGATCCACTTTGTGCCAATGATATTATGCTTGCGAGGATCTGGACGTTTGACCCGGTTCAGGACGTTGTTGAGCTCGAACTGATGTAATTTTTCTTGCATGGCTGAATCCACTCGGGCTCGAAATGCTTCATCTACCTTAGTGGGCTCTGTGATAGAGACAAAAGCATAGTGCCCACAAAAGTTAGATAAATGTGAAGCTTTTGAGCGTGTGAGAGGACCTGGTGCTTCAATGTCATCGATGATCTTTTCAACTTGCACTTCTTTTGCAACGCGAGGATGAGCTGGTTGTCATCGAGGAATTTGATCAGCATTTTCTTCAGCACCATTTTCTTCAGCATTTTCTTCAGGTGCATCATCTCGACATTCTTCACGTTCTGGAATGAATTCTTCAGATTCTTGAAGAGGAATGACATCCTCGGTAGCCTTGAACTTGATAGAATCCTCAAGTGTTGGTTCATCTATCACAGAAGGTAGGTGCTCTCTTTGCGAGCCATTAGTTTCATCGAACCGCACATCTACAGTTTCAACAATCTTGTGAAGAACATTGTTGAAGACTCTGTAGGTGTGGGAGTCCTTTCCGTAACCAAGCATAAAACCTTCATGTGCTTTCGGTGCAAATTTAGCATTGTGATGAGGATCTCTAACCCAGCATTTAGCACCGAAGACTTTGAAATAACTCACATTGGGTTTCTTGTCAGTGAGGAGTTCATAGGCAGTCTTCTTGAAGAATTTGTGAAGATATACCCTGTTGATGATGTGGCACGCAGTGTAAATTGCCTCAATCCAGAAGTGACGAGGCGTCTTGTACTCATCAAGCATAGTGCAAGCCATCTCAACAAGAGTTATGTTCTTGCGCTCCACGACGCCATTTTTCTGAGGAGTATAAGGAGCAGATAACTCATGAGTAATACCAAGTTCATCAAGATAGTCATCAAGACCGAATTCTTGAACTCGGTTCCATTGTCACTCTGATGTGCTTGATCTTCACACCAAAGTTGGTTGAAGCCCTCGAGGAAAATCGTTTTAAGACTTCCTGCACTTCATGTTTGTAAGTAACAATGTGTACCCATGTGTAACGAGAGTAATCATCAATAATAATAAAGCCATATAGAGATATATCATTAGTGACCGCTGAGTAATGATTAGGACCAAAGAGGTCCATGTGAAGCAATTCGAATGGTCGAGTAGTGGTCATGATAGTCTTATTGGATGCTTGGCCTTGGTCATTTTGCAGCTTCACGGGCTCCACACAAGTGATCCTTGAGGAATTTGACATTCTCAATGCCAATGACATGCTTCTTCTTCATAGCGTGTGCAAATTCCTTATGCCTGCATGACCAAGTCGTCGATGCCATAGCCAGCCTACGAAGCTTTTGCAAGTAGGCACACGGCTGGTTGCGGTCTGTAGAGAAATCAACAATATACAAGTCTCCTCTCCTAAAGCCTTGAAGACTTTGGAATTGTAAACTTCCATAACCACAACACAACGATACTTGCCAAAGACAACAACCATATCAAGATCACAAAGCATTGAGGCAGACATAAGGTTGTATCCTAAGGACTCAACAAGCATGACTTTGTCCATGTGTCGATCCTTTGTGATCGCAACCTTACCTAGACCCAATACCTGACTTTTGCCTTTGTCAGCGAAGATGATATGCTTCATATGTGATGGTGATAAGGGAGCATCAATCAATAGATTTTGTCACCAGTCATGTGATTTGTACATCCACTATCGAGGACCCACTCAGTGGCTTTGGGTTGATCATCCTACAGATGAATTAGTGCCGCTTACGAACTCATATACTTCATCAGTGAAGAATATGATATCAAATTCATCAGATGAATTTCATCAAGCGATAAAACAGATATAGCAAGATGAGGGCGTGTGAAATGAAAGTTCATTTCATCATGATTAACTGCGTCCTTCGTGCATTTTAAATGGGCCCCCAAAGAAATTCTTGAGACGTTAAAGCACATCTGGAGACCTGACCTGCAGAAGAGATTAGTTCTTTTCTTCACCACCCACATCTGAAGGGGTGGCAAAGAGTTCATCACTCTGCGAGCTCCATATGAGAATGGTGGCAAAGGAGCCAGACCATTTCGTTTCACATAAGAGGGGTTAGGGTAAGCATATGAATAAGTAGAGAAATTCTTCGAGGACTTATGAACATAATGGTTTGAGGAATAATGCACATATTCATAGCCCTTAGCTCTACCCTGCGAAACAGAGTTGTTAGCATGATGATAATCATATGAGGACTTTAATCCTTTTGAGGAATTTGATCCACGTGAGGAATTTGGTCCGTATGAGAACTTGGATCCATATGAAGAATTTGGTCCATATGAAGAGTTTGATCTAGGGTTCCTATTCTTCACAAGTGGTGTCATGAGGACATTCACCTGAAGACTTTCAAGGCATCTTTTGGGAACCCAGATTTTCTTCATAGGGGAACCGTTCCTGTAGTTAGTGCCAACATATCTAGCAAATAATTCACCATTATGATTTTTGAACAGTTTATAGTTGGAGTCAATTGACTCATCAGAAGAATGAGGAGATTCACATGTACAGCCATATAAGTTCGATGGATCAACTGGTGGTCCCTTTGCAGCAACCCATGAGATTTTGGGGTACTGCTCAGGCTTCCAATATTTATCATCAGTCTCAAAGGCAATACCCTCTTTCCTAGGGTTCTTGTTGAGGATCTGCTTTTTAAGCACATCACAAAGAGTCTGATGCCCTTTGAGGCTTTTGTACATGCCTTTCATGTACAATTCTTTCAGCCCTGCATTGTCAGTGATACTAGCAATATCCTCAGATGAGGAATTAGTAATAGCAGAGGCAATTGAAGAATTTGTAACATTAGAAGCATTTGAACATTCAGGTGAAGAATTAGCAGATTCACGTTCAATGCACTTTAAGCATGGAGGAACAAATTCTTCCTGAGCAACGCTGATTTGTTGAGCAAGTAATGAATCGCGCTCTTACGAAGATCTTCATAACTCACTCTTAGCTTCTCAAGATCTTGCTTCTTTTGAAGAAATTCATAAGAAAGCTTCTCATGATCAGATAAGAGAGTGTTATGATGACCTTGAAGGCTGTCAAACCTAGACTGAAGTCTCTGAAGATTTTCAGTCAAGGCTTTAGTGTGATCCATTTCTTCACCCAACATATCGTCACTTTTGTCTAGCATGTTTTGAACCTTTTCAAAAGCCCTTTGCTGTTTCACAGCAATCTTAGCAAGTTTAGAGTAGCTGGGCTTGAGGTTTTCATCGATTCATTCTCACTAGATTCGGAGGAGGTATATTTGAGTACCTTGGCACCCTTTGCCATGAAGCAATAGGTGGGGCGTAGTCATCATTATCTTCATCAGCCATGTTGGTGAGGTCATTTTCTTGAGTTGAAGATAGACTTGTCGATTTAATCCGATGGCGAGAGCCGACTCGCCACACCGGACTCGGACTCCTCGGATGCCTTCTCTTCCTCATGTTCCTCGATTCAGCCTCGAGTCCATTTCCTTGCCAATGAATGCCCGAGCCTTCTTGGAGCTGCTCTTCTTGTGAGATGAAGACTTCGAGGATTTTGATGATGAAGATTTTGATGATTCCTTCTTCTTCTTAGCGTCATCAGAACTGTAATCCTTGTATTTCTTATTCTTTAATTCCTTTTCCCACTGAGGACAATCTTGAATATAGTGACCAGGTTTCTTGCATTTGTGGCATAGCCTCCTCTTGTAGTCACTGGATGAGGAATCACTGCTCCTTGAGGATTTTCCAAAGCGGCCACGTCTTGAGAATTTCTGGAACTTCTTCACGAGCAGTGCTAGCTCCTGGCTCAATTCTTCAGGATCACCAAGGCTGCTACCAGAATCTTCACATTTATATTCATACACTGCCTTGGCCTTCAGGGCACGTGATCTGCCATAGCTCGAACCATAGAGATCTCTCTTTTCAAAGAATTTGGAACTCATGAGTATTTAGCCTCTCGAGGATATCGGCGGGATCAAGTGACTTGTAATCAGCACGTTCTTGTATCATCAATGCGGAGTATCAAATGAGGAATCAAGCGATCTCAACAATTTCTTCACCACCTCATGGTCGGTGATGTCGATGGCACCAAGCGCTTGAAGCTCATTTGAGATGTCAGTGAGGCGATCGAAGGTTTGTTGAACATTTTCATTGTCGAGTCTTTTGAAGCGGTCAAAGAGATTGCGAAGAACATCAACTCGAGAGTCACGCTGAGTTGAGACTCCTTAATTTACTTTGGACAGCCTATCCCAGATAAGCTTAGCAGTTTCCAAAGCACTCACTCTTCCATCTTGTCCTTTGCTCGGATGGCCACATATGATATTCTTCGCTTGAGAATCGAGTTGCTTGAATCTCTTCACATCGGTAGCGTTCGGTGAGGGTGAGACAGAGGGAACACCATTTTCCACAACATACCAGAGATCGTTATCAATTCCCTCAAGATGCATTCGCATCTTATTCTTCCAAGAGGGGTAGTATGTCCCATCGAAGGTAGGACATCCAGAGAGACCTTGATCATACTGCGGTCGACATAACTAAAACTCCGGTGGTTAAACCAAAATCACACGTAACAAGGGAGTACCTTGCTCTGATACCAATTGAAAGTGCGTCATATCGACTAGAGGGGGGTGAATAGGCGATTTTTATGAATTCTTCACTGAGGAATTTGCCGGTGAGGAAATTCCTTAACGAAGAACTACTTGCAGCGGAATAAGTACTCAGAAGTAAGCATAACAGAATACAGGCATAGTCATCATGATGAAATGAAGACAAGCACAGAGTACATAAAATGTAATCACAGGATAACACAAGATGAAGACAAACAGATTGAAGAAATTGAACTGAGGAAATTGAGAAATTCTTCAGTCAAAATCTTCAAAGACAGATATGATGAAGCACTTAACACAGTAATGAGGAAATGAAAGAGTTGAGGAAATGGAACCAGTAAGGTTGGTGAAGACAATGATTTGGTAGACCAGTTCCAACTGCTATCTCGGTTATGCGTCTGGTTGGAGCGGCCGAGTATTTAAACTCGAGGACACACAGTCCGGACACCCGATCTGAGCACGCAACTCGGGACACCAAGTCCTCACCGTATTCTCCTTGAACTAAGGTCACAGACCTCGTCCAATCACTCGTGGTAAGTCTTGAGCGACTTCCAAACCTTCACAAACTCGGTCACTCGGCGATCCACAATTCCTCTTGGATGCTCTAGACCATGACGCCTAAGCATGCGGAAGAAGCCACAGTCTTCAAAGGTAACAAGCGTCGGATCCACGAGGATCAATCTCTTGATGATGCTCAATCACTTTGGGTTTGTAGGTGTTTGGGTTTGGGTTTTCCTCACTTGATGATTTTCACTCAAAGTCCTCGGAGGATGGGATGCTCTCGATTGACAAGTGTCAGTTTCTCTCGGAGCAGCCAACCAGCTAGTGGTTGTAGGGGGCGGCTATTTATAGCCTAGGGAGCAGCCCGACATGATAAGACATAAATGCCCTTCAATGATATGACCGTTAGGTGGATAAGATATTTTGAGATAGCTGGCGCGTAGCACAGCAACGGTCGGAAATTTGAGGTTCAAATTCCTCAGGGCTATCATGTTCCTCACTATGTAGGCAATCCGCACTGGCGAATTCCTAACTCCTCAGTCAGGACAAATTCCTCAGTGACCAGAAGAACTTCGTCTCTGTCACTGAAGAAATTGACTGAACTGTATGAGATTTCCAATGGCTTCACTCGAAGGGATTGGTAGGTGTAGGATTTTGAGTTGAGCATCACATTGAAATTTTTCCTTAGTATTTCCTCGACACCCATTAACAAAGACGGTGTTTCCTATGACTCAAGAAAGAGAAGCGAAACTACGAAAACAAAAGTCTTCACGCTTCATGTTCCTCAAATGAATACCAAGTCTTCAAGGTCACACCAATTTCTTCACTTTCAAAGTCTTCAGAAAGTCTTCAGAATACCAAAGTCTTCAGTCGAAGAACTTCATTTTTAGGGATCGACTTTCTCTGTAAATATCAAACTCCTCATAGACTTATAGACCTGTGTACACTCATAAACGCATTAGACCCTTAACCTATAAGTCTTCAATGCACCAAAATCACTAAGGGGCACTAGATGCACTTACAGACACTCGCCGTCATCCCGGCGACCTCGGGGGAGACGCTGCCCGCGGAGCCACCCGCGGCCACGCTCACGGCACCACCCGCGGCCGTGCTCCCGATCGTCCCCGCGCTGCCACCCGCATCATCGGTAGCGGTCGTGGATCCTGTCGCGGCTCCGTCAATCGTCCCTGCTACTGGCGCAATCACGCCCACCGGGCCGTTCCACTTCGACAACTTGATCGCCATCCGACTCACGCCGGACAACTACTTGTTCTGGCGCGCCAGATCTATCGCTGCCACGCGGCGGTCTCTTCTCGGGTTTGTTGATGGTTCACTACCGCGTCCTCCTCAGGTCATCCCTACCATCCACGGCCCGGCCATCAACCCGGAACACCGTATGTGGGTGCAGCAGGACCAGGCGATCCTCTCTGCCATCTAGGGTTCCCTCGGCGACGGGGTCGCTGACCTTTGTCTCTTCGCTGCCACCTCCATGGACGTCTAGACGACCCTGGAGCACGCCTTTGCCCAGGTCTCTACCTCGCGCTCGATGGCCCTTCACAACGAACTCGCCGACATCAAGAAGCTGGACTCCTCCGCTACGACCTACTTCAACAAGATGAAGGTGCTGGCAGACACGGTCACCTCTATTGGTCGGCCGCTTAGCGACGAGGAGTTTGCCGGCTTCATCATCAAAGGCCTCGACGCCGACTATGACAATCTCGCCGAGGCCGTCCACAACGCCAAGCCAGCGATGCCTCCTCACGAGCTCTACTCACGCCTTCTCTTCACCGAGCAACGCGTCGAGGCTCGTCGCTCCTCCGCCACCATCACCGCCCAGCCGGCGGCCTTACAGGCCTCTCGTGGCGGCGCCCACCTGCCCGTCACACTGGCAAGGCAGCCCGCCCCACGCCGACCACGGGTGGGGGCCCCTAACACTAGGGTGGTGTGCGGCTACGTGGTCGTGAACGCCATAAGCCTCCAAGCGTCACCGCCGCTTTCAGAGGAGCTTCCTTGGCATCGGCAACGACGGCAAGGGCAACGAGCGCCAGTTTGCCATGGCAGACTTTGGTCCTCCCGCTGCCGCCCCATCTACCCACATCGCCGCCAAGGGTAAGGACTCGCGCGTTGAGAAGGGATACACACCATCCTACCCTGTTGATCCAGCCTGGTACATGGACACCGGCTCCGCGGATCACATGACGAATGAGCTCAACAAACTCTCCACCTACCAGCCCTACTACGGGCATGATCAGGTTCACATCGCCAATGGTGTAGGTATGCCCATCTCTCATATTGGCCAAGCATCTCTTTTAACTAGTCATCCCTCTAGGCAGCTCCATCTTCGTAATGTTTTACGGGTACCCTCGGTAACTCGTAATCTTTTATCTGTCCCTAAGCTCACCCTTGATAATCATGTCCTATGTGAATTTCACCCTTTTAATCTTTTTGTTAAGGATCGAGCAACCCGGGACATTCTGCTTAGTGGCCGGTTGAGCCAAGGCTTGTATCGTTTGGAGGATCCATCCGCCCCGTGCGTCTTCAACGGTGTTCGCGTGTCTCCTTCCTAGTGACACTCTCGCTTTGGTCACCCCGCCACACCCATCGTTCGCCACATAATCCACCGTCATGAGCTGCCATTAGTGTCTAGCAATAAAGAGATGTCCGTGTGTGATGCCTGTCAGCAAGGCAAGAGTCATCAGCTACCTTTTGTTTCATCTACTAGAGAAGTAAAGAACCCTATTGAAATTGTGTTTTCTGATGTGTGGGGTCCGGCACAAACATCTGTTAGTGGTCACAACTATTATGTCAGTTTTGTTGATGCCTATAGTCGCTTCACTTGGCTTTATCTTCTTAAGCGCAAATCTGATGTGTTTGATAGATTCATACAATTGAACGTCTACTCAAGCATAAAATTATCCATGTTCAATCAGATTGGGGGGAGGGGGGCGAATATCGCAACCTCAACACCTTCTTTAATAAGCTTGGGATCTCACATCGTTTATCATGCCCGCATACACATCAGCAGAATGGCGCTATTGAGCGCAAACATCGCCATATAGTTGAGGCCGGCCTCACACTTCTTGCTCATGCTTTTGTACCCTTTCGTTTTTGGAGTGATGCTTTTGCTACCGCGTGTTTTCTCATTAACAGATTACCTACGCGTGTTCTTAATATGAAAACTCCGATTGAGCTTCTCTTAGGTGAAACTCCTGACTATGCCTTTTTTAAGGTGTTTGGGTGTGCCTGCTGGCCTCATCTTCGTCCTTATAATGATCGCAAACTTGAGTTTCGCTCCAAAAAGTGTGTGTTCTTAGGGTATAGTTCTCTCCATAAAGGCTACAAGTGTCTCCATGTCCCAACCAATCGAGTCCACATATCTCGGGATGTTGTTTTTGCTAAGACCGTCTTCCCCTTTTCAGCCATGCCTCAGTCATCCACCATAGCACCTTCTATGCATTCATCTCCTCTTATGCTGGCCAATTTGAAGATGTTGCATATTCGCCTGTGTTGTTACCTAATCATGGTGCAGGAATTGGACATGGAGCTCGCCTGGAACTCCTCCCTGACGGACCCGCTACGTCGCCTGTGGTGCACGTCGATCGGCCGGTGCATGCACCGCCTCCCGCCCTCGACCCCGCACCGGGCGCCCCGTCTCCAACCGCGCCTGGGCCGGAGCCCATGCTGGCTACTGCGACCGGGCCAGAGCCTGCGACGGCCTCCTCTGAGCAGTCTCCGTCGCCACCTCCTCGCCCTGACTCCCCTCCATCATCGCCCTCGCCATCCGCCCGGGCGTCCTTCGTGCCTACTTCACCCGGGTCTGCAGCAGCTCACACGCCGCCGAGGCCTACGTCGCCTCGTCAGCTGTCGCCTGGTCCGCCGTCGCCCGGCCCGACGTCACCCGGTCCTTCTTCGCCGGAGTCCCCTGGACCAGCCTCACCTGCTCCAGACATCCCGCCGGCCCCGATGTTTGCTCCCCCGCGGCATCAACACACTCGAAGCCGCAATGGCATTGTTCGTCCCAAGGAGCGCACCGATGGCACGGTCACCTATCTTGCTGCTTGCCTGGCTCATGTTGTGGATGATCCAACCACCGAACCACGCAGTTATCAAGCCGCTATGAGTATTCCACACTGGAGGGATGCTATGGAACAAGAATATCATGCTCTTATGGAAAATAAGACCTGGACACTTGTTCCCCCTCCGTCTCGCGTCAACATCATTGATTCGAAGTGGGTGTTCAAGGTGAAGAAACATGCAGATGGTTCCATTGAGCGCTACAAAGCACGCCTGGTGGCTAAGGGCTTTAAACAGCGTCAGGGCCTGGACTATGAGGATACATTCAGCCCAGTTGTCAAGCCTACCACTATTCGACTTCTTACATCTCTGGCAGTTTCGCGGATGGTCTCTCCGCCAGCTTGATGTGCAGAACACTTTTCTTCATGGATTGCTTGAAGAAGAGGTTTACATGCGGCAGCCACCTGGATTTGTTGATCACACTCAGCCTCATCATCTCTGTCATCTGACGAAGGCCATATATGGGTGAAGCAGGCTCCCGTGCTGGCATGCTCGCTTTGGATTCAGCTCTCACGCACTCATGGGTTCATTCCTTCGACGGCCGATACTTCTTGTTCTTGTTTCAAATGACCGAGTGTGACCATGTACCTCCTTGTGTATGTGGATGATATTGTCTGGTGAGCTCATCTCCGATTTCTTGATGCTCTTGTGATCGCACTTGGTCGTGATTTTGCGATTAAGGATTTGGGACAACTTCATTTCTTCACAGGTATTGAGGTCGCTCATCGGTCCTCGTGGCAGTTTGGCTCTCACCCGGAAGAAGTACTCTCTTGATCTCTTGCGCCCGTCTTTGGTATGCTCAAGTGCAAGCCATCGCCACGCCCATGTCCTCCATCGACACCCTTTTCTGCTGCGATGGTGCTCTTCTCTCTCCGAGGATGCTCTTGAGTCTGAGGAGTATTGTTGGTGGCTGCGATGTCGGCGATCACGCAGCGTCACGATCTCTCCTTTGCGGTTAACGTGGTGTGCTAGTATCTTCATGCTCCCACCGATGTACCTTTGGCTGTGAAGCGCATCTTTGCGTTATGTGCGTCTCACTTTGTCTCCTTTGGTCTTCACTTGCGCCCTAGTTCCTCCGGAGTTCTTTACGCATTCTCGATCTTTGATTGGGCTGGAGTGTCCGGATGATGAGGCGATCCACGGTGGGACATGTTGTGTTCTTGGATCCTAATATGATCGCCTGGAGTGCACGCAAGCAAGCCACCGTTTCCCGCAGCAGCACAGAAGCTGAGTACAAGTCGGTTGCCAATGCAACAGTTGGACTTATATGGATTGAGTCCCTACTTCGAGAGCTAGGAGTTGCTCAGCCACATCCTCCGGTCCTTTGGTGTGACAACATCGGTGCTACGTTTCTGTCGTCAAACCCGGTGTTCCATGCACGGACTAAACACATAGAGATTGACTATCATTTTGTGAGGGAACGTGTTGCACGGAATCTACTACAAGTCAGGTTTATCTCTTTAAAAGATCAACTTGCGGACATCTTCACCAAGCCTCTACCTTCTCCCATGTTTGAGGTCTGTAGGCGCAATCTCAACCTCCTAGATACTTCAGGAGTGAGTTGAGATTGAGGGAGGTGTTAGACTTCGTATTGTAGCCCTACTGTGTAAACCATACCTTATTGGTATTGGACTTGTATGTCATCATTATATATATGTGATAGGCCACCCCTTTGAGGGTTGAGCCAGTTCCCCCAAAACCTACGTTTTACACATGTAGGTAGACTCCGTTGCTAGTTCTCATGATTACTGCACATAGATGTTCATAGTTGAGGAACTGCCGAACTGGTACCTGTATATTACTTCAATAAATCTGAAATTAGCCAGCTAAAGATACTTGTGATTTTGTCACCTTTTGTGAGTTAATCCAACTAGCAATTGTGCACCTTTATACATCTAGGCACCTAGCTGCTCTCAGACAGAAGTTTCAGGCTTGCTGTGCTTTTCAAAAGCAAAAGTTAGGCATTAGTAAGAAGAAGAAAGTTGTGCTTCTAGATCTGAGGACGATTCAATTATGTGGTAAAGTAGGGCATGCATAACGGAGTAATTCAGTGGGGCCCAAATTACCCATTACTATAAAGGAGTAATTGAATGGTGCCCGCAATTTCTGAATGTCCAAATATTACAAAGAGAACACATGTAATTTCAATAGTCTGTTTTGTGCTTGTAAATTTTCATGGGGTTTTTATTCGCTTCTGAAGGTGCTAAAATGCTCTATTTTGTTTGAAAACCTGCATGGTGTAAAAATCTTGAAAACTCAGATTTTTTTTTTCATTTTAAAGTATTATTTTAGTCTTTACCCCGGAGCATGGATGTCTGAAAGTCACACTTGTGCGCTGCTGCACCCGGCGGGCAGGAAAACTTGGTGATACTTTTAACAAAAGTAAAAAGACAGCAGTTCTACGTGTGTCTCATCTCCCAATATGAGAACCACCAATGACTATGAGGAGGTGTTGCATAGAGTATCAGCCTGCCGACGCCACTGCTGAATCGTCAAACTAATCACTGCGTCATCAGCTAGGATCTCTGCAATCTGAATGTCGGCAGCCATGCTGCATCAGGCACACAGTGTAAACCCTGTTGCCATGATATCTATCCTGGAGTGACTGCATCTATCTATCTTATCTCACAGCACTAACAGCAGTTCACACCTCAAATCTGGCACAAAAATATACTTACTCCAGAAGTACTCATCTATATGGACATGATTGAATAATGCGACTCGAGAATCCTCTGCCTCTTGCTCTGGAACTGGAACGGGCTGCCGCCAGACACCAGCTCTGGTGAAGCAACCTTGGCCAGAGCCAGCCTCACAGCCTCCTTCAGAGAAATCAGTCCAGCACGACCTGCACTGCCTCCCTCCTCTTCCTCCTTGCACAGTGTGAAGACATGCTGCACCCTTCCTCCCAGGGAGGTCACCTCCGCTCTCACCGTCCTCAGCCTCAGGCCATGGAGCGCTTGGATGAGACCGGCGACGAGGTCCGGCCTGTCGTCACAGCTGACAGACGCCTTCATGTACAGGCGTCTATCGTCTTCGTCGTCGTCAGTGTCACCGGTGCAGCAGAATTCCACGGAGACCTCGTCGGTCTCCGGCGGGACGGCCGACATTGGCTGTGCCTGTGCGGACTCGCTTGCTCTTCTCTTGAGGTGCCTCACTTGGTCCACCACCCTGGCCAGCAAGGCGGCCTTGTCCATCTGCGCAAGGGAAGACAAGAGACATTTTTCTGACAAGTCACATAATAGCAGTGTACAGCAGTGCCCTACTTTGTCTTATCATAGATAGAATTGCAGGGTAGAAAGTCTGATGAAATGTGAACACTTGCGCGAGTTTTCAATGTTCTTCATAAAGCTCATGCCTGATGCTGACATAAATAAAGGTCGATCAGAATTATTTGAACTTCTTAATGCAAAGTTGGTTTCTAGTGCAAGAAAAGCTGATCAGCTAACGACAATAATTATGTGCAGCCGAGCTTTGTTTGGTTAATGCCTCACAGCACTGAAATGGCGAAATGGCTAAGATATTGTTGGCGCAAACCTGCTTGGTATCAGGGATCATCCTCCTGAGCGCCGTGAGATGAACGTTGATCCTCACCCGACGCCGGCGCTCGGCCTCGCTGTGGACCTTCAGGGCCCTTGCCTCCGTCGCGCTCCTCCCCGACCCCGTCGACAGCTCCGGCGGCCCGGCCGGTGGCAGCAGAGCCGGGCCTCTGCTCACCGTAGGATCACATGCATCGTATGCCATCAGCTCGTTCCCTCCTTCCGGAGATTGGCATGGAGCTGCCATCCAGCTCTTGGACACTGCAAGAACAAGGAAGAATGTGAATTTCTGGTGATGAGGCAGAAGGAGTGGGAGCGGGAGTGAGACGAGTAGAGTGGATAGGAGGCTCACAATTAGTGTGGCGGTGTCTTGTCATCTCATTCTCTTCATATATAGAGTAGGATGGATACTGGATAGGTAGGAGGCAGATGATGAGCGTTGTCTGTGAGAGATGACCGCCCTACATACGCATCTCTTTTCTCACATGTGGTTAGTACCCTCCCCCACTATGGGGATAATATTGGGGAAATCTCGCTGTTTGGATTGGCATGGATTTGGCCAATGGGTGAGGTGGCGTGTATGAGTGTGCCATGAGTCGGATATAGTACTACGTGGAAAGAATCATGCTACACCCTTCCCTTATGAATGTACTCCCTCCGTTCCTAAATATAAGTCTTTGTAGAGATTCACTATGAACTAGATACGAATGTATGTAGATGCATTTTAGAATATAGATTCACTCATTTTGCTCCCTATGTAGTCCATAGTGAAATATCTACAAAGACTTATATTTGTGAATCTATAAGAAGATTGATTATACAGTAGTGCAATATCTATGCACAACAGCGTGTGCATCGTATCTCACTTTGAATGTACTAATTTCAACGAAAATTAGGGAAGTTTCAGTTATTTCGGTAGGTGCCAAAATGTTTCAGCACTATCAGTAGGCACACATAGATAAATTTTAAAATAAATAGAAAATAGTGGCGCTCCAAATATTTCTGGAATGGTGGAACCAAAATCTGAAACCGACACGAGTGACCACTGTCTGCTCACAAAATCCGTTGACTAGAATATAATCCTCCGTGCAGTGCCTCCGAGCGCGAGAGGCAGCGACGGAAGGAGACGACGCCTACTGTTGGTTAATGGAAGTTATTATCAGCAGCAGTGTCGGGCCTGGCCTCTTGCAACCACGCTGCGCTGCCTCTCCTTCCACATCTGACCAGCAACTTCATTCACACTGTTCTGCTCAAACTTGGTAATTTTCCGATCGACGCCATTTCTCGACTGCCTGTGATCAGAACATGCATGTGAAAGTCAGGAAATGAAACAGTTTTTCCCTTTGACTTATGAACAGATGAACCGGGTAGACACCAGAACTGGCTCTCCTTGCCAGAATCACTCGACAATAGATTTTGGTTGTGAACTTGGAGTGCCCACACGCACAGCTGACCGAGAGTGTTCTGTTTCAGGGATGGACTCATTGGAGGGCACTGCTAGTCGCTAGAGGCAACACCACTCTGTTTTCTTAACACGATCTAATAACCGTGTCAGAACTCGCGTGAGATCTTCTTGTGCATCTACTCCAACTTGTTTTTGGAACTTTGTATAGTACTCCCTCCGTCCGTAAATACGTGTCATTGAAATGGATGTATCTAGATGTATTTTAGTTCTAGATACATCCATTTTCATCCATTGATAATGATATTTGAGACGGAAGATATTGACATCCATGATTTCAGAGAGAGGGACCCTCGATCCGCTGCATCTTTTGACGTCCTCCTAGCCTTCTGGATAGGCTAGCTAGCTAGCTAGAGCCGCCTTTTATTTTTTGAAAAATTGATGAAATGATCGTGGGAACCGGCCACCTCATTCGCGATTACACTTTGTCATTTTTTTTTCTTATAAAGAAAAGGCCATGAGGATGACCAATTTGGCAAAGTGGTAAAAGAAATTACACTTTTATCACTTTGCAAAACCCTTTTGTAGCTGTTTTCGGGACAACCGTTTGTCTCTTTATGTTGTTGTATATAACTAATATACTGCTCATGGGACAATGAGAATTGATCTACTCCAATTCAATTAGGTACACGTCTTGGTCAGGGAGTGATGTCTAGTCATATAATAGTATATGAATTTCAATTACCATTTGTGTTAGCGTCTGTTTGCTAATCAATCAACAGAACAGAACAAGATTACAGAGTTTAAGGTAGCTAATTCGGGATGCAGGGGTAGCATGAAGGGGATCGAGGAAGAGAGACGGAGGTGGGAGAGAAGAGCCTGGTGCCGGTTTCAGCCTCCTGCGTAGCCACATATGGGGCTGACCCATGTGCGGGGTGGGACGCCCATTTTTTTCATTTTCATTTTTATTTTTTCCTCTTTAAGATAATTCGAGATTAAAAAAATACTAAATTTTAAAAATGAGAATTTTGAAAAAAAAATGTTTGAGATATCATAAAATGTTCATGAATTCAGAATTGTTCATGGCTTTCAAATTTTTTTGTGGATTCAAAAAATATTCGGATTTTGAATTTTCTTGACATACTAAAAATGGTTCACAATTTTGAAAAATGTTTGGGAAAAAAAGATTTGAAAATCTGTTTGAATATTCATGAATTTTTAAATATGTTCAAAATATTACAGAAGTTCAGAAACTTCAAAATTGTTCCCAAATTTCAAAAAAGTTCATTAATTCAAAATGTTCATGAATTTAAAAAATATTCATGCATTTTAAAAAAATGTTCGTGATTTTTTTAGAAAATTTGTCGATTAAAAAATATTCATGAGTTTAAAAAAAGTTAAAATTTTAAAAAATGTTCGAGAACTTTTAAAAAATGTTCATGATCACAAAAAATGTTCGCGAATTAATAAAAAAAATTCTTGAATTTTATAAGTGTTCATGATTTTTTTTAAAAACTCACGAATTTGAAAACTGTTCATGATTTTAAAAAATATTCACAATTTTAAAAAATGTTCAGAATTTGAAAGTTGTTTGCAAAAAGAAAAAGAAAAAAGAAAGCAAAAAAGGAAAACAAAGAAAAATAATGATAAAAAAAGGAAGAAAAAACAAGCATGAAAAATAGAAGAGGAAAAAGGAAATATAAAATGGAAAACCAAAAAATATAAAAGATAGAAAAACCCAAAAGAGAAAACAAAGAAAAAATGAAGAAAAAAGGTTCCCTTCCCAATAGTGGAATAGGGACTCTACCATACAAGCCTCCTTGGGTCGGCCCAATATGTAATTTAGCGAACCCCATGCGTATGCGTTTGGTCTCTATCCAGAGACATATGCAACAAATAACAGCTGTGACTACTTATAGTCAACCTTCCTAGGGTGGTGCACATCTGGCCCGACCCATGTGCTGCCCAAGGGCAACCCTAACTATGAGTAAGGGTTAGGGTAGGTCCTTAACATCCCTCCCTCCTTGAAACCCAACCTGGCCCCAAGCTGACGCCATCAAGAACCGCTTGAATCCCATTGCACTCGATGTTTCTAGACTTGGTTAGAGTCGCAGTTGTACGAAGGAAGGGGTAGACTTCAACAAGGTAGTAGTAATCATGGCCGATGGAGACCCGGTTGAAGGAGCCACCGATGAAGTGGTCGACATCAGCATAGTCTTAGTCAAAATCGAGGTCATACTTTGCTCGATGAAGGCGGCAGCAACCATGACATCCCTCCCCCTTATTGATTATCATCACCATTAGAATTGTGGCATGTTGAAGATCAGAAGGTGGAATGGTGATGCTCCAAGGGTCCAAACAAATATGCATCGTTGGTTGGGTATTGGGCCCAAATAAGAACCGAAGCATTGGGAAGATCACATGAGCAATCACAACAAAAAAGAGTACCATCTTTGGTACACATGCCAACATCGTCAGAGGTGCCTCGCCGAGAGCGCGATGCACAAGACATGCCAGCGTGATCTTTTAGGACCCGAAACCTCACAGGAACTCGAGATTTTGGTGCGATCGCTCGAGAATTGAGACTTGCCCGAGAGGGACTCATGTTGGGAACGTAGTAATTTCAAAAAAAATCCTACGCACACGCAAGATCATGGTGATGCATAGCAATGAGAGGGGAGAGTGTGTCCACGTACCCTCGTAGACCGAAAGCGGAAGCATTAGCACAACGCGGATGATGTAGTCGTACGCCTTCACGGCCCGACCGATCAAGCACCGAAACTACGACACCTCCGAGTTCTTGCACACTTCAGCTCGATGACGTTCCCCGGACTCCGATCCAGCAAAGTGTCGGGGAAGAGTTCCACAATCGACCTGACGGCGTGGTGACGATCTTGATGTTCTACCGTCGCAGGGCTTCGCCTAAGCACCGCTACAATATTATCGAGGAGAACTATGGTGGAGGGGGGCACCGCACACGGCTAAGAGATCAAGAGATCAATTGTTGTGTCTATGGGGTGCCCCCCTCCTTCGTATATAAAGGAGTGGAGGAGGGGGCCGGCCAAGGGGGGTGGCGCGCCCTAGGGGGAGAGTCCAACTCCCACCGGGAGTAGGACTCCCCCTTTTCCTATTAGGAGTAGGAGAGGGAAGGAAGAGGAAGGAGGGAGGAAGGAAAGGGGGGGGCCCTCCCAATTCGGTTTGGGCTTGGGGCGCCCCTCCCTGCTCCTTTCCCTCCTTTCCACTAAGGCCCAATAAGGCCCATATACCTCCCGGGGGGTTCCGATAACCTCCCGGAGCTCCGGTATTGTCCCAATCTCACCCGGAACCTTTCCGGCGTCCAAATATAGTCGTCCAATATATAGATCTTTATGTCTTGACCATTTCGAGACTCCTCGTCAAGTCCGTGTTCACATCCGGGACTCCGAACAACCTTCGGTACATCAAAACTCATAAACTCATAATAAAACTATCAACGAAACCTTAAGCGTGCGGACCCTACGGGTTCGAGAACTATGTAGACATGACCGAGACACATTTCCGGTCAATAACCAATAGCGGAACCTGGATGCTCATATTGGCTCCTACATATTCTACGAAGATCTTTATCGGTCAAAACCGCATAACAACATACGTTGTTCCCTTTGTCATCGGTATGTTACTTGCTCGAGATTCGATCGTCGGTATCCAATACCTAGTTCAATCTCGTTACCGGCAAGTCTCTTTACTCGTTACGTAATGCATCATCTCATAACTAACTCATTAGCTATATTGCTTGCAAGGCTTATAGTGATGTGCATTACCGAGAGGGCCCAGAGATACATCTCCGACAATCGAAGTGACAAATCCTAATCTCGAAATACGTCAACTCAACAAGTACCTTCGGAGACACCTGTAGAGCACCTTTATAATCACCCAGCTACGTTGTGACGTTTGGTAGCACACAAAGTGTTCCTCCGGTAAGCGGGAGTTACATAATCTGATAGTCATAGGAACATGTATAAGTCATGAAGAAAGCAATAGCAACATACTAAACGATCAAGTGCTAATCTAACAGAATGGGTCAAGTCAATCACATCATTCTCCTAATGATGTGATCCCGTTAATCAAATGACAACTCATGTCTATGGATAGGAAACTCAAACATCTTTGATTCTGAGCTAGTCAAGTAGAGGCATACTAGTGACACTAAGATTTGTCTATGTATTCACACATTTATTATGTTTCCGGGTAATACAATTCTAGCATGAATAATAAACATTTATCATGATATGAGGAAATAAATAATAACTTTATTATTGTCTCTAGGGCATATTTCCTTGATCTCCCACTTGCACTAGAGTCAATAATCTAGATTACATAGTAATGATTCTAACACCCATGGAGCCTTGGTGTTGATCATGTTTTTCTCGTGGAAGAGGCTTAGTCAATGGGTCTGCAACATTCAGATCCGTATGTATCTTGCAAATCACTATGTCTCCCACCTGGACTTGGTCCCAGATGGAATTGAAGCGTCTCTTGATGTGCTTGGTTCTCTTGTGAAATCTGGATTCCTTCGCCAAGGCAATTGCACCAGTATTGTCACAAAAGATTTTCATTGGACCCGATGCACTAGGTACGACACCTAGATCGGATATGAACTCCTTCATCGAGACTCCTTCATTTGTCGCCCAAGCAGCTATGTACTCTGCTTCACATGTAGATCCTGCTACGACGCTTTGTTTAGAACTGCACCAACTGACAGCTCCACCGTTTAATAAAAACATGTATCCGGTTTGCGTTTTAGAATTGTCCGGATCAGTGTCAAAGCTTGCATTGACGTAACAATTTACGACTAGCTCTTTGTCACCTCCATAAACGAGAAACATATCCTTAGTCCTTTTCAGGTATTTCAGGATGTTCTTGACCGATGTCCAGTGATCCACTCCTGGATTACTTTGGTACCTCCCTGCTAAACTAATAGCAAGGCACACATCAGGTCTGGTACACATCATTGCATACATTATAGAGCCTATGGCTGAAGCATAGGGAACTTCTTTCATTTTATCTCTATCTTCTGCAGTGGCGGGCATTTAGTCTGACTCAACTTCACACCTTGTATTACAGGCAAGAACCCTTTCTTTGCTTGATCCATTTTGAACTTTTTCAAAACTTTATCAAGGTATGTGCTTTGTGAAAGTCCAATTAAACGTCTTGATCTATCTCTATAGATATTGATGCCTAATATGTAAGCAGCTTCACCGAGGTCTTTCATTGAAAAACTTTTATTCAAGTATCCTTTTATGCTATCCCGAAATTCTATATCATTTCCAGTCAATAATATGTCGTCCACATATAATATTAGAAATGCTACAGAGCTCCCACTCACTTTCTTGTAAATACAGGCTTCCCCAAAGTGCAGATAAAACCATATGCTTTGATCACACTATCAAAGCGTTTATTCTAACTCCGAGAGGCTTGCACCAGTCCATAAATGGATCATTTGGAGCTTGCACACTTTGTTAGCTCCCTTAGGATCGACAAAACCTTCCGGTTGCATCATATACAGCTCTTCTTCCAGAAATCCATTCAGGAATGCAGTTTTGACATCCATCTACCATATTTCATAATCATAAAATGCGGCAATCGCTAACATGATTCGGACAGACTTAAGCATCGCTACGGGTGAGAAGGTCTCATCGTAGTCAACCCCTTGAACTTGTCGAAAACCTTTTGCAACAAGTCGAGCTTTGTAGATGATAACATTACCGTCGGCGTCAGTCTTCTTCTTGAAGATCCATTTATTCTCTATTGCTTGCCGATCATCGGGCAAGTCAACCAAAGTCCACACTTTGTTCTCATACATGGATCCCATCTCAGATTTCATGGCTTCAAGCCATTTTGCGGAATATGGGCTCACCATCGCTTCTTCATAGTTCGTAGGTTCATCATGATCTAGTAGCATGACTTCCAGAACAGGATTACCGTACCACTCTGGTGCGGATCTTACTCTGGTTGATCTACGAGGTTCAGTAACAACTTGATCTGAAGTTCCATGATCATCATCATTAACTTCCTCACTAATTGGTGTAGGTGTCACAGAAACCGGTTTTTGGGATGAACTATTTTCCAATAAGGGAGCCGGTATGGTTACCTCATCAAGTTCTATTTTCCTCCCACTCACTTCTTTCGAGAGAAACTCCTTCTCTAGAAAGGATCCATTCTTAGCAACGAATGTCTTGCCTTCGGATCTGTGATAGAAGGTGTACCCAATGATCTCCTTTGGGTATCCTATGAAGACACATTTCTCCGATTTGGGTTCGAGCTTATCAGGTTGAAGCTTTTTCACATAAGCATCGCAGCCCCAAACTTTCAGAAACGACAACTTTGGTTTCTTGCCAAACCACAGTTCATAAGGCGTCGTCTCAACAGATTTCGATGGTGCCCTATTTAACGTGAATGTGGTCGTGTCTAAAGCATAACCCCAAAACGATAGCAGTATATCAGTAAGAGACATCATAGATCGCACCATATCTAGTAAAGTATGATTATGATGTTCGGACACACCATTACGTTGTGGTGCTCTGGGTGGCGTGCATTGTTTCAAATGTAGACCAAACTCGTAACTCAAATATTCTCCTCCACGATCAGATCGTAGGAACTTTATTTTTCTTGTTACGATGATTTTCAACTTCACACTGAAATTCTTTGAACTTTTCAAATGTTTCAGACTTATGCTTCATTAAGTAGATATACCCATATATGCTTAAATCATCTGTGAAGGTCAGAAAATAACGATATCCGCCACGAGCCTCAACATTCATCGGACCACATATATCTGTATGTATGATTTCCAACAAATCTGTTGCTCTCTCCATAGTACCGGAGAACGGCGTTTTAGTCATCTTGCCCATGAGGCACGGTTCGCAAGTACCAAGTGATTCATAATCAAGTGGTTCCAAAATTCCATCAATATAGAGTTTCTTCATGCGTTTTACACCGATATGACCTAAACGGCAGTGCCACAAATAAGTTGCACTATCATTATCAATTCTGCATCTTTTGGCTTCAACATTATGAATATGTGTATCACTACAATCGAGATTCATAAAAAATAGACCATTCTTCAAGAGCGCATGACCATAAAAGATATTACTCATATAAATAGAACAACCATTATTCTCTTATTTAAATGAATAACCGTCTCACATCAAACAAGATCCAGATATAATGTTCATGCTCAACGCTGGCACCAAATAACAATTATTTAGGTCTAAAACTAATCCCGAAGGTAGATGTAGAGGTAGCATGCCGACCGCGATCACATCGACTTTGGAACCATTTCCCACGCGCATCGTCACCTCGTCCTTGGCTAGTGTTCGCTTAATCCGTAGTCCCTATTTCGAGTTGCAAATATTAGCAACGGAACCAATATCAAACACCCAGGTGCTACTGCGAGCTCTAGTAAGGTACACATCAATAACATGTATATCACATATACCTTTTTTCACCTTGCCATCCTTCTTATCCGCCAAATACTTGGGGCAGTTCCGCTTCCAGTGACCAGTCTGCTTGCAGTAGAAGCACTCAGTTTGGGACTTAGATCCAGACTTGGGTTTCTTCTCCTGAGCAGCAACTTGCTTGCTGTTCTTCTTGAAGTTCCTTCTTCTTCCCTTTGCCCTTTTCTTGAAACTAGTGGTCTTGTTGACCATCAACACTTGATGCTCCTTCTTGATTTCTACCTCCATGACCTTTAGCATTGTGAAGAGCTCGGGAATCGTCTTATCCATCCCTTGCATGTTATAGTTCATCACGAAGCTCTTGTAGCTTGGTGGCGATGATTGGAGAATTACATCAATGACGCTATCATCCGGAAGATTAACTCCCAGTTGAATCAAGTGATTATTATACCCAGACATTTTGAGTATATGCTCACTGACAGAACTATTCTCCTCCATCTTGCAGCTATAGAATTTATTGGAGACTTCATATCTCTCAATCCGGGCATTTGCTTGAAATATTAACTTCAACTCCTAGAACATCTCATATGCTCCATGACATTCAAAACGTCGTTGAAGACCCGGTTCTAAGCCGTAAAGCAAGGCACACTGAACTATTGAGTAGTCATCAGCTTTGCTCTGCCAGACGTTCATAACATCTGGTGTTGCTCCTGCAAAGAGTTCGACACCCAGCGGTGCTTCCATGACGTAATTCTTTTGTGCAGCAATGAGGATAATCCTCAAGTTACGGACCCAGTCCGTGTAATTGCTACCATCATCTTTCAACTTTGCTTTCTCAAGGAACGCATTAAAATTCAACAGAACAACAACACGAGCCATCTATTTACAACAAACATAGACAAGCAAAATACTATCAGGTACTAAGTTCATGATAAATTTAAGTTCAATTAATCATATTATTTAAGAACTCCCACTTAGACATACATCCCTCTAATCATCTAAGTGATCACGTGATCCAAATCAACTAAACCATAACCGATCATCACGTGAAATGGAGTAGTTTTCAATGGTGAACATCACTATGTTGATCATATCTACTATATGATTCACGCTCGACCTTTCGGTCTCAGTGTTTCGAGGCTATATCTGCATATGCTAGGCTCGTCAAGTTTAACCTGAGTATTCTGCGTGTGCAAAACTGGCTTGCACCCGTTGTAGATGGATGTAGCGCTTATCACACCCGATCATCACGTGGTGTCTGGGCACGACGAACTTTGGCAACGGTGCATACTCAAGGAGAACACTTTTATCTTAAAATTTAGTGAGAGATCATCTTATAATGCTACTGTCAATCAAAGCAAGATAAGATGCATAAAAGATGAACATCACATGCAATCAATATAAGTGATATGATATGGCCATCATCATCTTGTGCTTGTGATCTCCATCTCCGAAGCACCGTCATGATCACCATCGTCACCGGGCGCGACACCTTGATCTCCATCGTAGCATCGTTGTCGTCCTCGCCAATCTTATGCTTCTACGACTATCACTACCGCTTAGTGATAAAGTAAAGCTTCTGAAGCGATTGCATTGCATACAATAAAGCGACAACCATATGGCTCTTGCCAGTTGCCGATAACTCGGTTACAAAACATGATCATTTCATACAATAAAATATAGCATCACGTCTTGACCATATCACATCAAAACATGCCCTGCAAAAACAAGTTAGACGTCCTCTACTTTGTTGTTGCAAATTTTACGTGGCTACTACGGGCTTAGCAAGAACCGTTCTTACCTACGTATCAAAACCACAACGATAGTTTGTCAAGTTAGTGTTGTTTTAACCTTTGCAAGGACCGGGCGTAGCCACACTCGGTTCAACTAAAGTTGGAGAAACTGACACCCGCCAGCCACCTGTGTGCAAAGCACGTCGGTAGAACCAGTCTCGCGTAAGCGTCTGGCGTAATGTCGGTCCGGGCTGCTTCGTCCAACAATACCGCCCGAACCAAAGTATGACATCTTTGGTAAGCGGTATGACTTGTATCGCCCACAACTCACTTGTGTTCTACTCGTGCATATAACATCAACGCATAAAACCTAGGCTCGATGCCACTGTTGGGAACATAGTAATTTCAAAATTTCCTACGCACACGCCAAGATCATGGTGATGCATAGCAACGAGAGGAGAGTGTGTCCACGCACCCTCGTGAGACCGAAAGCGTAAGCGTTAGCACAACGCCGGATGATGTAGTCGTCGTCTTCACGGCTCGCTCGACCGATCAAGCACCAAAACTACGGCACCTCCAGTTCTTGCACACGTTCAGCTCGATGACATTCCCGGACTCCGATCCAGCAAAGTGTCGGGAAGAGTTCCACAAGACGACGGTGTGGTGACAATCTTGATGTTCTATCACGCAGGGCTTCGCCTAAGCACCGCTACAATATTATCGAGGAGAACTATGGTGAAGGGGGCACCGTGACACGGCTAAGAGATCAAGAGATCAATTGTTGTGTCTATGGGGTGCCCCTCCTCCAGATATAAAGGAGTGGAGGAGGGGGCCGGCCAAGGAGGTGGCGCGCCCTAGGGGGGAGTCCAACTCCCATCGGGAGTAGGACTCCCCCTGTTCCTATTAGGAGTAGGAGAGGGAAGGAAGAGGAAGGAGGGAGGAAGGAAAGGGGGGCCCCCTCCCAATTCGGATTGGGCTTGGGGGGGCCCTCCCTTGCTCCTTTCCCCTCCTTTCCACTAAGGCCCAATAAGGCCCATATACCTCCCGGGGGGTTCCGATAACCTCCCAGAGCTCCGGTATTGTCCCAATCTCACCCGGAACCTTTCCGGTGTCCAAATATAGTCGTCCAATATATCGATCTTTATGTCTCGACCATTTCGAGACTCCTCGTCAAGTCCGTGATCACATCCGGGACTCCGAACAACCTTCGGTACATCAAAACTCATAATAAAACTGTCAACGAAACCTTAAGCGTGCGGACCCTACGGGTTCGAGAACTATGTAGACATGACCGAGACACATTTCCGGTCAATAACCAATAGCGGAACCTGGATGCTCATATTGGCTCCTACATATTCTACGAAGATCTTTATCGGTCAAAACCGCATAACAACATACGTTATTCCTTTTGTCATCGGTATGTTACTTGCTCGAGATTCGATCGTCGGTATCCAATACCTAGTTCAATCTCGTTACCGGCAAGTCTCTTTACTCGTTACGTAATGCATCATCTCGTAACTAACTCATTAGCTATATTGCTTGCAAGGCTTATAGTGATGTGCATGACCGAGAGGGCCCAGAGATACCTCTCCGACAATCGGAGTGACAAATCCTAATCTCGAAATACGTCAACTCAACAAGTACCTTTGGAGACACCTGTAGAGCACCTTTATAATCACCCAGTTACGTTGTGATGTTTGGTAGCACACAAAGTGTTCCTCCAGTAAGCGGGAGTTACATAATCTCATAGTGATAGGAACATGTATAAGTCATGAAGAAAGCAATAGCAACATACTAAACGATGAAGTGCTAAGCTAACAGAATGGGTCAAGTCAATCACATCATTCTCCTAATGATGTGATCCCGTTAATCAAATGACAACTCATGTCTATGGTTAGAAAACTTAACCATCTTTGATTTACGAGCTAGTCAAGTAGAGGCATACTAGTGACACTAAGATTTGTCTATGTATTCACACATGTATTATGTTTCCGGGTAATACAATTCTAGCATGAATAATAAACATTTATCATGATATGAGGAAATAAATAATAACTTTATTATTGCCTCTAGGGCATATTTCCTTCAACTTAGTCATGGAGTGCAGCTTCTATGGGCTGTCCTATGTCGGTCCAACCGCCTCTATAGCCTCGAGGATTGTTGCTCCCCAGCATGAAGAACAAGGAATCAAGAGCAAGGGCGAGATGTAAAAAGAACGGTAAAAAATAGTATATGTGTTTTTGATTGTATGTTATTTCAATCAGTCGTCACCTCTCATCTTTATATAAGGTGTATGGACGTTCCATACAAGAAGGGACCCAAATCTCATCCAAAAGATAAATTTCTAACCTAATTCGGACAAGTAGGCTTGAAGGCCTCATACCGTGCCCGGAGGCTTCATTCTACAATATATGTATATAATAGCCCTCTTTTACTTGTCGTGGATGTTGCATATGACTGTGGATCATGATGACACCAAGAACAAACTTGTTCTTCTTGACGAACTGATCAACTTTCATGTTCAACACTTTTCCATCTGATATCGTTTTGGGGATGAATTTGTGCGAAAGAATCACCAAACAATACTACATACCCAGTTTTCTGGGAGCAACTGTACAAACTTTTATGTTGCATCCGGAGGTCCTTGGAGGTTCCAGGGCACTTTTCCTACGACCCATTGTTTTGGATGTAAAAGGTGCATACAACTTTGGATTGAGATGATCCAAAAAATCGATTGCCTCGACAAGGCGAACAACTTTTGTGTTGACACTTTTCTATTTGAGTTCATTTTAATTATGTTTTATGCCATGCCAAAATCTGGTGTTAACACATTCATCTTTGAATTAGTCATAACTTTTATGTCAGAGCTCCGATTTGGGCTATCATTTCCATTCGTATCGTCTCTGACATGGTGACACAATGGTGAACTCTATTCTTCAAACCGACCTCATCTTGTTATGGTTCAAGCCATCCTTTGTGATCGTGACACTTTGAACGTCAACACATGCCCCCTGTTGTCGGTAAAGCTAGCGTGTCAAAAAGAGGTTGCAACACTTTTGTTTTAAGGACGATGCCAATACTCCATCGGCCTTTACACATGTGTTGGGAACGTAGACAACTGGTCTGCCCAAATGAATGCGGGTAGGAAGCCGTCCTATCCGGTCACGTCTGCTCTGACCGACAAAATGTGGTGTGGAGAGTGGGCGGACGTGGCTGTAAAGGAGGTTTTGGGTCGGCCTAGGGTTGCGGAGGTCCAGACGCCTGCAAACCTCCCCTTCGTTTGTTTCTGGTTTGTAGAATTTTGGACATCCACCTGTTTAGACGAATTTGATGACTGTCTTTGGATGGCAAAAAAATCGATCTGTAGGTTTAGACATTTTGTTCGATTTGGTGATCCGTGTTGGAGTTTCCCTAGAGGTTGTGTATTTGTGCAATTTCCACCAACCTTTTCTTTTTCTACAGGATTGCAGTCCTCCATTTATCCAAAAGAAAAAAGCATTTTATCCAAGGAGGGCCCAACAAGTTACACCCACACGTGCGAGTCTCTACTCCTAATGGACGAGTTGGTGAATCGTCTGCGCGGTTTATTTTCGCTGGTTTTTTTCGTCTCTCCTCCCACCACCCCTCCCACCCTGGTCTGCAGTTTATTTTCGCTGGTTTTTTCGTCTCTCCTCCCACCACCCCCTCCCACCCTGGTCCATCGATTTATTTTTTTCTCCACTCTTTATTACAATCAGAACTTTCCTAATGTATAACAAATCAAGGATCTAACTTTCTTAAATTATGCAAATCAATCGATTCCTTTTATTGGTTCAATTTGTCTTAGGAAAAAAATAACAGATTTTCAGGAAACAAATAATACATTTTAATCTAACTTCCTTAAATTATTGGTTCACTTTGTCTTAGGAAACAAATAACAGATTTTCAGGAAACAAATAATACATTTTAATCTAACTTTCCTAACATATGCAAATCAATCGATTCCTTTTATTGGTTCAATTTGTCTTAGGAAACAAATAACATATTTTCAGGAAACAAATAATACATTTTAATCTAACTTCCTTAAATTATGCAAATCAATCGATTTATTTTATTGGTTCAATTTGTCTTAGGAAACAAATAACGGATTTTCAGGAAACAAATAATATATTTTAATCTAACTTTCCTAACTTATCTAAATCAATCGATTCCTTTTATTGGTTTAATTTGTCTTAGGAAACAAATAACATATTTTCAGTAAATAAATAATACATTTTAATCTAACTTCCTTAAATTATGCAAATTAATCGATTCCTTTTATTGGTTCAATTTGTCTTAGGAAACAAATAACAGATTTTCAGGAAACAAATAATACATTTTAATCTAACTTTCCTAACTTATTAGTGAAATTTGTTTTAGGAAACAAATAACAGACACGTCACAACTTTTCTCCCAATAAATAGTTTCTTAACATTTGCAAACTTTCCTAATCAGACACATCACAAACGGGCAGGTACTGATATCACGTTATCAAACAATAAAACCCCATTTGCATAGAAATCAGTTCAAAAATCCTAACTTTCCTAAATTTTTACATTTCCTTGATAACAACAAATATTTCCTATATTTTCCATCGATATTAGCATTTTTTTGAACTGAGATCTCCGGGTTATGATTTTTTTTGCGATTCTTTCCAATTGTGACCTCTCCTTCCACTCCGGCTCCTTGTCGCATAAACACCTCCACCACAGCCAGGTGACACCACCTCAGACCTCCTGCCTCTCCACACCTTCTCCGCCACCTCCTTCTCGTACTTCATTAATAATCCCTCTGCCACATTTGTCCACGGCGGTGTCAAGGGCATGGTGCAGCAGCGTACCAGCGGTAGAGCAGCGCATAGCAGCAGGAAGCAACACGCAGCAGGCGAGCCGAGCGGCCGATGATGGAGGGCAGAGATGCGGCCGGCGTGGCTGAGGGGGCGGCCGGCAGAAGAGGGCCACGACTGGAGGTGGCGCGAGGCAGGCACAACAAATAGGCGAAGCGAAGGATAGGCGGCAGCAGACGGGCAGCGCAGCGGCCGAGAGTGTGGCGCGGCCAGGTGTGTGTCGCATGAGAACCTGATGGTGCGGTGGTTGCGTGGCGATAAGCGGCGGCGGCGCGACCGGCCAGCGTGTGCTGGCGTGGGCATGGGGAGGGAGTGGCCCCGCGGGTGCGGAAGAAGAGCGGCAGGCTCGGGCATGGGCGTGCATAGGAGTGGGCATGTGCCATGGGGTCAATCCGAGGAGCTCGGTGGCTACCCTTGCAATGGCCATGGCGGACGGTGGTTCTCGGCCACGGCGAAATACCTAACGAGAGCAAACGAGATGGGAAACAAGGGAAAGGCAAGAGGAGATCATGGCGGTGTCAATGGCGCCCTAGGGGAATACATGGGAGCTCGGGGCGGCACGGATCGAACGACAATGTTGCGGTGGCCCAAGGTTGAGGAAGACGGCAGCGACGTCGATGCGGGGGTGCTGGACTTGATCTCGTTGGCGCAAACGAAGTAGCGAAGGCGTTCGGAGCTCCTCGACAAGCTCCTAGCCCGCAGGGAGGGCAGTGGCCATGTGGATGGGGTCGGTCATGGTGGTCGTGGCGTCTGACTTCGTCCAGATCGATGGGATCGAGCGAGCGAGGAGGAGAAGTGGATTTGGGAGGGGGCGTCGAGGAGGAGTGAGGCCATGGGGGTAGGGAAGGCAGGGCGTCACCCTTATCCATTCCCCTTCGATGCCAGCGAGGTGGTCGAGCGGGAGCCCGACTCTGTAGCGACGCGGCTCGGGGAACAGGAGAAGACGATCGCGCGGGGACTGGACCGCTGAGCCGGTTCGGTGGCAAGGCCCGGGGCAGGGCGAATCCCCTTTTACATCGTCCTTTTGGTTTTTCAATGTATTTTAATATGTTTATCCTTTTTAACACCGTTTTCTATTTATTCTTATCAACTAAATGATCTTTACTCCTAATGTCTCAGTTGGTAGTCTCCATTCCGGGTTTATTTTCGTCCCACCTCCCGAGTGAGGGAGAGGGGGAGAGAGAGTGAGGAAGAGGGAGTGAGAGGGTGTGTGTGTATGTGAGAGAGAGAGAGAATTTGATGGTAAAAAAAGTCATCAATGTCACTTAATATGTATGAGAATATTCAATGTAATATTAATATAATTGATATTGAATTTTTAAAGTTAATGTAGCCCCGTTGCAACGCACGGGCGTTCTTTTAGTGGATTTAAGTCAAAGCATCGCGTGGAAAAAGTGACGGTTATGCGGCTGCGGCTCACAAACAAACAAATCTGGCATGGCATGGAGCAAAAGTTCAAACCAAATGGCACATCAAGCTATGACTGCATCGCATTAGCACAGCGACGGGATCCTGAATGGCTGGAACGACGATGAGAGCTCCAGTCAACAGTCAACACCAGTACAGTGCACAGTACAGAGCCCATGGCCATGGGAGAAGGCAGCCCCGCTACGTTAGTCGTCAATGGACGCGGATTAAAGCCTTGTTGGAGTTGTCATGGTGTGTGCCAGCCTTGAGTCAGATAGCAAGCTCCTGCTCTAGCTTCGGGACGTACCATGGCCGTGGGTTTCGCTGCCGGCGGCGCTGGCGAAGACCAGCGGCAGTACGGCGGGAGGGTCACGGCGTTCGCGGCGCTCTCCTGCATCACGGCGGCCATGGGCGGCGCCATCTTCGGCTACGACATCGGCACCGCGGGCGGGGTGTCGTCCATGGAACCGTTCCTGAGGGACTTCTTCCCGGACGTGCACCGGCGGATGCAGGCCGGCGCCGGCGTCGGCAACTACTGCGAGTTCGACAGCCAGCTCCTCACGCTCTTCACCTCCTCGCTCTACGTCTCGGGGCTCCTCACGGCCGTGCTCGTCGCGTCGTGGTTCACGGAGAGGCACGGGCGCCGGCCGTCCATTATCCTCGGCGGCGTCGCGTACCTCGGCGGCGCGGCGGTCAGCGGGGGCGCCGTCAACGTCTACATGGCCATCCTCGGCAGGGCGCTGCTCGGCGTCGGCCTCGGGTTCGCCAATCAGGTCACAAGAAGAAATTTTCTACATATTCGTAAATCTATATACGTGGAAAAATATACTGACGGTTTTGATGGCAGGCAGTGCCACTGTACCTGTCGGAGATGGCGCCGGCGCGATACAGAGGAGCCTTCAGCAACGGCTTCCAGTTCAGCCTGTGCCTCGGGGCTCTCGCCGCCACCGTCGTCAACTATGGCGCCGAGAAGATCGAGGCTGGCTGGGGCTGGAGCCTCTCGCTGGGCCTAGCCGGCGTCCCCGCCGTGCTGCTCATCGTCGGCGCGAGCTTCCTGCCGGAGACGCCCAACAGCCTCGTCCAGCAAGGCAAAGGCCGTGGCGAGGTGAGGGCGCTGCTCCAGAAGATCAGAGGCGTCGACGCCGTCGACGAGGAGCTGGACGACATCGTCGCCGCCAACGCAACGGGACAGGCCGGCGACAACGGCCTGCGCCTGATCCTGTCGCAGCGACGGTACCGCCCGCAGCTTGCCATGGCCGTCCTCATACCGTCCTTCACGCAGCTCACGGGGATCAACGCCATCGGCTTCTACGCGCCGGTGCTGCTGCGCACCATCGGCATGAGCGAGAGCGCGGCGCTGCTGTCCACCATCGTCATGGTCATCGTCTCCTCCGCGTCGACCTTTGCGTCCATGCTCCTCGTGGACCGCTTTGGAAGGCGGACGCTCCTCATCCTCGGCGGCGTCCAGATGTTCCTCTCCGAGGTGCTCATCGGCGGCATCATGGCCGCGAAGCTCCACGACGAGGGCCAGGTCAGCAGGACCTACGCCGTCGTCCTCATCTTCCTCATCGGCGTCTACTCCACCGGCTTCGGCTGGTCCTGGGGCCCGCTCAGCTGGCTGATACCGAGCGAGATCTTACCGCTGGAGGTCCGCTCCGCCGGGCAGAGCATCACCGTGGCGTCGGGATTCGTGTTCACCATCCTTGTCGCGCAGTACTTCCTGGCCATGCTGTGCCGGCTCAAGGCGTGGTTGTTCTTCTTCTTCGCCGGGTGGATTCTGGTCATGACGGCGTTCGCGTACCTCTTATTGCCGGAGACCAAGGGGATCCCCATTGAGCAGATTGGGAACCTATGGGGGAGGCACTGGTACTGGAGGAGAGTTGTGGGGGTTGAGGAAGTACAGGACAGTGAGAAGCTCTGAAACTGCTTTCACTTTCTTTCAGAGAAGAACAGAATTCAGTAATTGGCCTCTTTCAGACCTTGTTCAGTTACGAGAGGTCTTGGAAGTGGAGTGAAAATGATGGAGGGAGATTAAATCCTTTACAAGTAAACATCCGTTTCAATCCAATCCTAGGTTTAATCGAATGAGGCCTCAATGGATTTCATTAAGTGTAAAAGAAAATACGGATTTCGTAAGTGGAAATATGTATACACACAAATTTGTGTTGCAATATTCGGATACATGGCGAGGGTATTAAAATCAAAATACTACCCAAATGGGGAACTCCTCAGCACATCCTTTGCCTCGGACGCCTCTCAAGCGTGGAAAGGTATTGAGCACGGCCTGGAGCTCCTCAAAAAGGGCCTAATCTGGAGAGTTGGCAATGGAAGAAAGATTCAAATCCAGAGGGATCAATGGATACCAAGGAAAAGCGGACTAAAAGTGGCAACGTTCAAGAGACGGTCACGTTTGAGATGGGTAAACCAGCTCATAAACCCCAACGGCAATGAATGGAATGTCAACCTTGTGAATGATTTGTTCCATGAGTTTGACGCGGAGGAAATATGCAAAATTAAACTGCCCAATTCCGATGTGGCGGATTGTGTGGCCTGACACAGTGAAAAGAATGGTATATTCACTGTCCGTAGTGCTTACAAACTGGGATCCCAACTCAAACAGCTAGTGGGAGCTGATGCTTCAAGCTCAGCACGTGATGCGGACAACAGAAGTATTTGGGACTTGATATGGAAATCCAAATGCCCAGAGAAAATTCGCATTTTCGGATGGAGAGTCGCAACTGAAACCTTGGCCACGAAGAAAAATAAATGGAAAAGAACACTGGAGATTGATAACATATGTAATATCTGTGGAAAGGAAACAGAGGATGAGTACCATGCTACGGTCTCATGCACAAGGCCAGGGCTCTTCGCATGGAGATGAGAAAAGTCTGGGACTTGCCGGCAGAAGAAAAGTTCAAATACACAGGTGTGGATTGGCCGCAACTCTTGCTGGATACATACAATGTGGATTAGGCAGAAAATCATGCTCTTGCTGTGGCGTGCATGGTGGCTACGTTTGCCTACGTAAGGACTGCGTACATGCAAAAAGGAGAGCGACAACTGGGGCTTCAGCCCAATTCCTAACTAAATACTACAAGGAACTGAGTGTAGCAAGCATGAGCGACATTGATCCTGAGGCAGCTACACAGGTTCCCAATGTGGATGTAGACCCATGCGGGAGTCAGGCTGTATCCACAAGAATTAATGGGAAACAGCCGATGTCCCCAGGAATTACTACTGCCATGACTGTTAACTCAAGCATGAGCAGAAGCAATAGGCCCAATCATGTGCTGACGGAAAGTGCTGAGGAGACCAGTACTGAGGCATGGTTACCGCTAGAAATCGGGACCTGGAAAATGAACAGCGAAGCATCATTCTTAAACAGTTTTGGAGAGACCTTTGCTGGTATTGTTGTCAGAGATGGGAATAAACGCGTTGCTCTATCCATCTGTAAAAAACTAACCCCGTGTAGCTCGGCCGAGGAAGCTGAAATGGCTGCCATTCTCTATGGTTTAGCAGAACTAAGGAAACCCTACTGTGGGAAGTTATGTATCAAGACAGACTGTGCAATGTTGCTGCATTGCGGAAGAGCAAAGAAGCAAATCTCTCCACACTGTTCCCTTTGATTACTGACGCGAGACACCTTATGCAGAGCTTCGAAGGGGTATCGATCAGCAACGTCAAACGGAACAGGAATAAAATGGCTCATGAATTGGCCGCCTGGGCGAGAAGATCAGGGGATGTGATTTGTGTGGCAGATGTCCCACAGGACCTAAGAGCAAGTCTAGCAAAAGATTATAATCCAGCCCTTGGGGCGATGTAAGATGGCTTTATGCCTTTTTCTCAACAAAAAAAATCAGATACATGACTTTTTTTTGATAAAGGAAGTATATATTAATATCAAGGAGATATCAATTACATCCTTCTTACGCATAAACACGGTCTCAACAGCTACTCAGACATTGATGATGCACACAATCAAATTATTAAAAAATGTTACAGTATTCGGATACTTTTTTTATAAAGAGGTTATATTAATTTTCAAGGAGATATCAATTACATCCTCCCTATGCATCAACACGATCTCAAGAGCTACTGCTTACCTGCTGCGCCAGTTAGATCATCTGTTAATCACAACATATCATGGGTTTTGCCTACGGAGGGTTGGGCAGAGCTCAACGTTGATGGCTCCTGGTCTCTGGAAGGGAAGGCTGGAGCTGGCATGGTCCTCCGAGACAGCAATGGACAAATCATTTATACATTATGCAAGGAGTTATTTTCATGCAGGAATGCTTTGGAGGCGGAACTAAGTGCATGTATGGAGGGACTCTCGCTGGCAATTCAGAGAACGGAGCTACCCATTCAGATAGAAATGGATTCACGAGAGGCTTTGAATATGATCATGAGTGATTCGCCTGATAGGTCCCTATTCTCTTCATTGGTGAATGAAATAAAGTACCTGAGGAGTCTTCGAGATACGAGTTTTAAGTATGTTCATCGTAGTCAAAATAATGTTAGTGACTTCTTGGCAAAATTTGCTAGAACGGAGAGTAGAACAGTAGTATGGCTTAACTCTGGTTTGTCAGAGGTCATTGAACTTTGTAATGCAGATTATGGACTTACCACTTGAGTAATACAAAGTTTAAACCGTAAAAAAAAACACGATCTCAAGAGCTACTCAAGACATATCCGAAGTTAATTTATAAGGGATCGACTAGAGACGCTAAGTCAACACTATTGACAAAATTTCCCTAAAAAAACACTATTGACAAAATAATAACGAGTCCATCCTATAAAGAAGGAGAAAGTGTACGTACTCCATACCATACATCATTCTATGTTTAATTCTCACGCTGTAAGGAATGAACAAATCAAACTGAAACGAGTGGTCAGTAAACACACTCTCCGGCACATACGGATTCGGCTTGCCTCCCTTCCCATGCTCTCATCCGTGCACGTCGGAGGAGCAGGCAAGTCACGTCCGGCACGTACGCTCATGGCTGCCGAAACAAGACACAAGCACACGAGTGCCATGCATGCGCGCATCTGCACTGCGCTCACCGGGCCGCGACGCCTGCCCATGCACAGATGCGCGTGCGTATCAGCCGCGGCAGCCATTTTGGGCATGGCATCCGCGCGAGTAGGGGTTGGCCTCCTCCGGCTTATACCCCACACCCGTCGCCTTGAGCATGCGCGCCGTGGTGGTCTCCGGCTGCGTCGCCTCCGCCACCGTCGCGTGGGCCTCCTGCAGGCCCGCCATCAGCAGGCAGCCGGCCAGCAGCAGGGCCGCCAGCCCCAGACGCACGCCAAGACGCCTTGCTCTCCATGAACGACGAGGGATCGAACAGTGTAGCTACTAGCTAGCGTTCTGAGTTGCCTCGGTTCTTCTTGGTTTCTTCTCCTTCAGGTTCAGATGGGGTAGGGGGTCTTTTCTAGGTGCTTGCTCCATCGGCCTAAAAATAGATGCGGATGGGAGGGAACGTCGGGACTAGCTCTCATTTTCATTGTGTTCAAAAAAACTCGTGTGTCTATTTATATGCATGGAGACTAGCTATATTTAAATGCGTACAGCCTTCTGCTTCAATTTTCGGGTTTCATTTAGACTACCCATAGTGGGAGTAACATAGATAGTAACATCACACATATCTAAATAAAATAAATGATGTGGCAAGCAATAAATGAAGAAAGAAAGGCATGTGGCTGCCGAAACAAGACACAAGCACACGAGTGCCATGCATGCGCGCATCTGCACTCACCGGGCCGCGACGCCTGCCCACGCACAAACGCGCGTGCGTATCAGCCGCGGCAGCCATTTTGGGCATGGCATCCGCGCGAGTAGGGGTTGGCCTCCTCCGGCTTATACCCCACACCCGTCGCTTGAGCACGCGCGGCCGTGGTGGTCTCCGGCTGCGTCGCCTCCGCCACCGTCGCGTGGGCCTCCTGCAGGCCCGCCATCAGCAGCGGTCGGCCAGCAGCAGGGCCGCCAGCCCCAGACGCACGCCAAGACGCCTTGCTCTCCATGAACGACGAGGGATCGAACAGTGTAGCTACTAGCTAGCGTTACGAGTTGCCTCAGTTCTTCTTGGTTTCTTCTCCTTCAGGTTCAGATGGGGTAGGGGGTCTTTTCTAGGTGCTTGCTCCATCGGCCTAAAAATAGATGCGGATGGGAGGGAACGTCGGGACTAGCTCTCATTTTTATTGTGTTCAAAAAAACTCGTGTGTCTATTTATATGCATGGAGACTAGCTATATTTCGTATGCATAGCCTTCTTCTTCAATTTTCGGGTTTCATTTAGACTACCCGTAGTGGGAGTAACATAGATAGTAACATCACACATATCTAAATAAAATAAATGATGTGGCAAGCAATAAATGCAGAAAGAAAGGCATGTGGCTGCCGAAACAAGACACAAGCACACGAGTGCCATGCATGCACGCATCTGCACTGCGCTCACCGGGCCGCGACGCCTGCCCACGCACAAACGCGCGTGCGTATCAGCCGCGGCAGCCATTTTGGGCATGGCATCCGGCAGTAGGGGTTGGCCTCCTTCGCTTATACCCCACACCCGTCGCCTTTGAGCACGCGCCGTGGTGGTCTCCGGTGCGTCGCCTCCGCCACCGTCGCGTGGGCCTCCTGCAGGCCCGCCATCAGCAGGCAGCCGGCCCGCAGCAGGCCGCCAGCCCCAGACGCACGCGCATTGCCTTGCTCTCCATGAACGATTTAGGATCGAACAGTGTAGCTACTAGCTATCGTTACGAGTTGCCTCGGTTCTTCTTGGTTTCTTCTCCTTCAGGTTCAGATGGGGTAGGGGGTCTTTTCTAGGTGCTTGCTCCATCGGCCTAAAAATAGATGCGGATGGGAGGGAACGTCGGGACTAGCTCTCATTTTCATTGTGTTCAAAAAAACTCATGTGTCTATTTATATGCATGGAGACTAGCTATATTTCATGCGTACAGCCTTCTGCTTCAATTTTCGGGTTTCATTTAGACTACCCATAGTGGGAGTAACATAGATAGTAACATCACACATATCTAAATAAAATAAATGATGTGGCAAGCAATAAATGAAGAAAGAAAGGCATGTGGCTGCCGAAACAAGACACAAGCACACGAGTGCCATGCATGCGCGCATCTGCACTGCGCTCACCGGGCCGCGACGCCTGCCCACGCACAAACGCGCGTGCGTATCAGCCGCGGCAGCCATTTTGGGCATGGCATCCGCGAGTAGGGGTTGGCCTCCTCCGGCTTATACCCCACACCCGTCGCCTTGAGCACGCAGCGCGCCGTGGTGGTCTCCGGCCGCGTCGCCTCCGCCACCGTCGCGTGGGCCTCCTGCAGGCCCGCCATCCAGGCAGCCGGCCAGCAGCAGGGCCGCCAGCCCCAGACGCACGCGCATCGCCTTGCTCTCCATGAACGACGAGGGATCGAACAGTGTAGCTACTAGCTAGCGTTCTGAGTTGCCTCGGTTCTTCTTGGTTTCTTCTCCTTCATGTTCAGATGGGGTAGGGGGTCTTTTCTAGGTGCTTGCTCCATCGGCCTAAAAATAGATGCGGATGGGAGGGAACGTCGGGACTAGCTCTCATTTTCATTGTGTTCGAAAAAACTCGTGTGTCTATTTATATGCATGGAGACTAGCTATATTTCGTGCGTGCAGCCTTCTGCTTCAATTTTCGGGTTTCATTTAGACTACCCATAGTGGGAGTAACATAGATAGTAACATCACACATATCTAAATAAAATAAATGATGTGGCAAGCAATAAATGAAGAAAGAAAGGCATGTGGCTGCCGAAACAAGACACAAGCACACGAGTGCCATGCATGCGCGCATCTGCACTGCGCTCACCGGGCCGCGACGCCTGCCCACGCACAAACGCGCGTGCGTATCAGCCGCGGCAGCCATTTTGGGCATGGCATCCGCGCGAGTAGGGGTTGGCCTCCTCCGGCTTATACCCCACACCCGTCGCCTTGAGCACGCGCGCCGTGGTGGTCTCCGGCTGCGTCGCCTCCGCCACCGTCGCGTGGGCCTCCTGCAGGCCCGCCATCAGCAACCGGCCAGCAGCAGGGCCGCCAGCCCCAGACGCACGCCAAGATCGCCTTGCTCTCCATGAACGACGAGGGATCGAACAGTGTAGCTACTAGCTAGCGTTCTGAGTTGCCTCGGTTCTTCTTGGTTTCTTTTCCTTCATGTTCAGATGGGGTAGGGGGTCTTTTCTAGGTGCTTGCTCCATCGGCCTAAAAATAGATGCGGATGGGAGGGAACGTCGGGACTAGCTCTCATTTTCATTGTGTTCGAAAAAACTCGTGTGTCTATTTATATGCATGGAGACTAGCTATATTTCGTATGCAGCCTTCTGCTTCAATTTTCGGGTTTCATTTAGACTACCCATAGTGGGAGTAACATAGATAGTAACATCACACATATCTAAATAAAATAAATGATGTGGCAAGCAATAAATGAAGAAAGAAAGGCATGTGGCTGCCGAAACAAGACACAAGCACACGAGTGCCATGCATGCGCCAAGATCTGCACTCACCGGGTCATGACGCCTGCCCACGCACAAACGCAGCAGGCGTATCAGCCGCGGCAGCCATTTTGGGCATGGCATCCGCGCGAGTAGGGGTTGGCCTCCTCCGCTTATACCCCACACCTGCCGCTTGAGCACGCAGCGCCGTGGTGGTCTCCGGCTGCGTCGCCTCCGCCACCGTCGCGTGGGCCTCCTGCAGGCCCGCCATCGTGAGCAGCCGGCCAGCAGCAGGGCCGCCAGCCCCAGACGCACGCGCATCGCCTTGCTCTCTCCATGAACGCATTTAGGATCGAACAGTGTAGCTACTAGCTAAGCGTTCTGAGTTGCCTCGGTTCTTCTTGGTTTCTTCTCCTTCAGGTTCAGATGGGGTAGGGGTCTTTTCTAGGTGCTTGCTCCATCGGCCTAAAAATAGATGCGGATGGGAGGGAACGTCGGGACTAGCTCTCATTTTTATTGTGTTCAAAAAAACTCGTGTGTCTATTTATATGCATGGAGACTAGCTATATTTCGTGCGTACAGCCTTCTGCTTCAATTTCGGGTTTCATTTAGACTACCCGTAGTGGGAGTAACATAGATAGTAACATCACACATATCTAAATAAAATAAATGATGTGGCAAGCAATAAATGAAGAAAGAAAGGCATGTGGCTGCCGAAACAAGACACAAGCACACGAGTGCCATGCATGCGCGCATCTGCACTGCGCTCACCGGTCATGACGCCTGCCCACGCACAAACGCTGGCGTATCAGCCGCGGCAGCCATTTTGGGCATGGCATCCGCGCGAGTAGGGGTTGGCCTCCTCCGGCTTATACCCCACACCTGCCGCCTTGAGCACGCAGCGCTACCGTGGTGGTCTCCGGTTGCGTCGCCTCCGCCACCGTCGCGTGGGCCTCCTGCAGGCCGCCATCAGCAGGCAGCCGGCCCGCAGCAGGCCGCCAGCCCCAGACGCACGCGCGCATTGCCTTGCTCTCCATGAACGCAGCGAGGATCGAACAGTGTAGCTACTAGCTAGCGTTCTGAGTTGCCTCGGTTCTTCTTGGTTTCTTCTCCTTGAGTTCGGATGGGGTAGGGGGTCTTTTCTAGGTGCTTGCTCCATCGGCCTAAAAATAGATGCGGATGGGAGGAACGTCGGGACTAGCTCTCATTTTCATTGTGTTCAAAAAACTCATGTGTCTATTTATATGCATGGAGACTAGCTATATTTCATGCGTACAGCCTTCGCTTCAATTTCGGGTTTCATTTAGACTACCCATAGTGGGAGTAACATAGATAGTAACATCACACATATCTAAATAAAATAAATGATGTGGCAAGCAATAAATGAAGAAAGAAAGGCATGTGGCTGCCGAAACAAGACACAAGCACACGGGTGCCATGCATGCGCGCATCTGCACTGCGCTCACCGGGCCGCGACGCCTACCCACGCACAAACGCGCGTGCGTATCAGCCGCGGCAGCCATTTTGGGCATGTCATCCGCACGAGTGGGGTTGGCCTCCTCCGGCTTATACCCCACACCCGTCGCCTTGAGCACGCGCGCTGTGGTGGTCTCCGGCTGCGTCACCTCCGCCACCGTCGCGTGGGCCTCCTGCAGGCCCGCCATCAGCAGGCAACCGGCCAGCAGCAGGGCCGCCAGCCCCAGACGCACGCGCATCGCCTTGCTCTCCATGAACGACGAGGGATCGAACAGTGTAGCTACTAGCTAGCGTTCCGAGTTGCCTCGGTTCTTCTTGGTTTCTTCTCCTTCAGGTTCAGATGTGGTAGGGGGTCTTTTCTAGGTGCTTGCTCCATCGGCCTAAAAGTAGATGCGGATGGGAGGGAATGTCGGGACTAGCTCTCATTTTCATTGTGTTCAAAAAAACTCGTGTGTCTATTTATATGCATGGAGACTAGCTATATTTCGCGCGTACAGCCTTCTGCTTCAATTTTCGGGTTTCATTTAGACTACCCATAGTGGGAGTAACATAGATAGTAACATCACACATATCTAAATAAAATAAATGATGTGGCAAGCAATAAATGAAGAAAGAAAGGCATGTGGCTGCCGAAACAAGACACAAGCACACGATTGCCATGCATGCGCGCATCTGCACTGCGCTCACCGGACCGCGACGCCTGCCCACGCACAAACGCAGCAGGCGTATCAGCCGCGGCAGCCATTTTGGGCATGGCATCCGGCGAGTAGGGGTTGGCCTCCTCCGGCTTATACCCCACACCCGTCGCCTTGAGCACGCTGCCGTGGTGGTCTCCGGCTGCGTCGCCTCCGCCACCGTCGCGTGGGCCTCCTGCAGGCCCGCCATCAGCAGCGGCCGCCAGCAGCAGGGCCGCCAGCCCAGACGCACGCGCATCGCCTTGCTCTCCATGAGCAGCGAGGGATCGAACAGTGTAGCTACTAGCTAGCGTTCTGAGTTGCCTCGGTTCTTCTTGGTTTCTTCTCCTTGAGTTCGAGATGGGGTAGGGGGTCTTTTCTAGGTGCTTGCTCCATCGGCCTAAAAATAGATGCGGATGGGAGGAACGTCGGGACTAGCTCTCATTTTCATTGTGTTCAAAAAAACTCGTGTGTCTATTTATATGCATGGAGACTAGCTATATTTCGTGCGTACAGCCTTCTGCTTCAATTTTCGGGTTTCATTTAGACTACCCATAGTGGGAGTAACATAGATAGTAACATCACACATATCTAAATAAAATAAATGATGTGGCAAGCAATAAATGAAGAAAGAAAGGCATGTGGCTGCCGAAACAAGACACAAGCACACGAGTGCCATGCATGCGCCAGATCTGCATTGCGCTCACCGGGTCATGACGCCTGCCGCACAAACGCTGCAGCGTGCGTATCAGCCGCGGCAGCCATTTTGGGCATGGCATCCGCGCGAGTAGGGGTTGGCCTCCTCCGGCTTATACCCCACACCCATCGCCTTGAGCACGCGCGCCGTGGTGGTCTCCGGCTGCGTCGCCTCCGCCACCGTCGAGTGGGCCTCCTGCAGGCCCGCCATCAGCAGGCAGCCGGCCAGCAGCAGGGCCGCCAGTCCCAGACGCACGCGCATCGCCTTGCTCTCCATGAACGACGAGGGATCGAACAGTGTAGCTACTAGCTAGCGTTCTGAGTTGCCTCGGTTCTTCTTGGTTTCTTCTCCTTCAGGTTCAGATGGGGTAGGGGGTCTTTTCTAGGTGCTTGCTCCATCGGCCTAAAAATAGATGCGGATGGGAGGGAACGTCGGGACTAGCTCTCATTTTCATTGTGTTCAAAAAAACTCGTGTGTCTATTTATATGCATGGAGACTAGCTATGAGGGTGCTTGGATACGTTTTAGTCCCATGACTAAAAGTAGTGGGACTAAAACTTGCTAGCCTCACCCATGCTTAGATACAAATACTAAATAGACTAAAATAAGTTGATGAGCATTTATTATCCTCCAAACCCTCCAATCCCGAACTCGCATGTGTTAAAGGAGAGGAGTTAAATGAGGAGAGAGAGGACTAATTCACATTTTAGTAGGGTTCCCCTGACTAAAACTTTTTAGTCTCAAGACTAGTTCTAGCCTCTCTTTAGTCAGGGGTGATTGGAACTTTAGCCTCTAAAAGAGACTAGTTTTAGTCAGACTAAAAATAGTTCCTTGGATCCAAGCATGGCCTATATTTCGTGCGTACAACCTTCTGCTTCAATTTTCGGGTTTCATTTAGACTACCCATAGTGGGAGTAACATAGATAGTAACATCACACATATCTAAATAAAATAAATGATGTGGCAAGCAATAAATGAAGAAAGAAAGGCATGTGGTAACATAGCTAGTTACTACTAGTATGAGTAACATCACACATATCAAGGCAAGATGAGTCTATAACCTAATAAATAAAGTGTTGCATGTTATCACACATATGTTACTCCCCACTATAGAGATAGTAACATAGTGTAGTAACATAGTATAGTAACACTATGTTACTATTTTATGTTAATACCCATTGTGGCTAGTCTTAGGCCATGCTTTGTACGACTATCTTTAACAATAAATCTACATGTACGGGTGTTTTGTAGAACCAACCCCCTCAAAAAAAATGTAGAACCAATCCCCCCCCCCTTCCGGCGCGAATTTCAGTGGGGTGAGCCTGCCTCATCTCCAACTTCCAATTCTAAGCCCCCGAGTTGGCCTGTCCGTTGAACCCGTAACAAATTACCCCGTGTGTCTAGCATTGCTCTATCTCTAACCAAAAATAAGTTGGTAGGTTCGCCTTACCTCTTCCTCGGGATTTTTTCTTCCCACGCCCTCCTCTCCTCTTTTAGTTTCCTGTTGAATTGTTTGTAATTTCAACCAATGCCACACAAAATAAAAAATGTCCACTATTAAAGAGGAGTTGGCAGTATATGCACGAACACCGTTTTACCTGGAGCAACGAAAGGGAGGTGTGTATTCTTACTAAGATCGTCTCTGCTGATTGGGAATCGTTACATTCGGATTGTCTGCGGCAACCTTGTCCACGGGTGTGTCGGACCATGCGCCACTCCACTTAGCGATGAGCGCCGTTTTATGCTAAGAGGAGTTTTGGATTTGACCTCTTTTGGTCCAAGTTGGAAGACTTTGAGGATGTGATCAAGGAGGCCTGGGTATGTGGCGCGCGAATTGTGGATCCTTTCAAGCACTTGGATGCCTTGCTTCGCAACACTGCTAAGTACTTACAGACATGGTGACAAAGGAAAATGGGGAATATTAAAATTCAATTGGCCATTGCCAAATTGGTGATCCTGAAGCTGGACGTGGCGCGAGAATCCAGAATTCTCTCAGAGCACGAAACATGGTTGCAGAAAACCCTGAAATTGGTTGTGTTAGGCTTGGCTTCGCTACAACGAACTATTGAGCGTCAAAGATCCAAGATCGGGTGGCTTGGAGAAGGGGACGCTGATACCAAGCTCTTTCATGCGGTTGCTAATTAGAGGCGCGCTAAGAATTTTGTTCCGACCATCAAGGTGGGTAATGAGGTGGTTACTGACTAGGAAAAAAATAGTGGAGGTGTTCTTGAACGCTTACGAGGATCTCTTTGGTATGGTGGGTACTCATGACAGTACCTTGGACCTACATTACTTCCGAGTCGAGGAGGTGGACCTGAGTGAGCTAGATGTCATTTTCACGGAGGAAGAGCTTTGGAGTGTGATCAAGGAGATTTCACCGGATCGCATTTTCGGTCAGATGGTTTCATCGAGGTGTTTTGTCAGAGAGCTTGGGGAATTATCAAGCATGATATCATGGTTTCCCTTCTCAAGTTGTATGTGGGAGATGGAGGGGGCTTTACCAAGCTCGGCAAGGTATTGATCGTGCTCGTCCTGAAGAACCCAGGCGCCTCGCATATAGGAGATTGTCGCCCCATTAGCCTAACTCATAGTGCCTCCCAGTTGTTTGCCAAGTTGCTCGTAAATAGGGCGAGACTAAGGATGGGAGATATTGCCAGTGCCAATTGAAATGACATGGACGTCGCTTAGAGCGGGGGTGGGGGAGGAGATAGGCACTTTAAAATAAATAGAGTTTTGGCTTAAATAAGCTTAAAGAAGGTGACAAGAAGATAAACTTATTAGTTCGTCGTAGCCAACTTATCATTCCAATGAGAGGTCGGCGGAATAAAACTTGCGTTTAATTTACCAAGCACAAAACCTAAATAAATTAGGCTCAACTATGTGCAACAACAGCTTATGCTAAACAAGATAAACAACTATGTGATAACAAGATATATAACTTGAAGCACAAAGGCTATTGAAAAGTAAGTGCATAAGTGAAGGGTTCAGGTAAGAGATAACAAAGAAACGCGGAGGCGGTGATGTATCCCGATGTTCATACCCTTGCGGATGCTAATCTTCATTGGACCGGTGTGGACGTACGATGCTCCTCAAGCGCCACAATGGCTCACTGTATTCTCCTAAAGCCCTCGCACAATGCAAGGTGCCATGGCTCCACTAAGGAACCCCTGAGGACGGTCACCAGACTTGTCGTGGTTTTGTCACGACAGATACCCTAGTGAAGGACTTAGGTGTGGAGCCATCGCAACGTAGGTTAGCTCGAAGGGGTTGGACGGGACAAAGGACACAAAGGATTTACCCAGGTTCGGCCCCTCACAACGAGGTGATAGCCTACGTCCTGCTTCTAGTTATATTGCTTACGTTTCGATTACAAGGGAGCGAATACGCTTTACCTAGCTATTGATCAATTGATTCTTAAGTTAACCCGCCGCCGGGTCTCACCTTTATATACACAGGTCGAGGTCCGACGGTTTACAAGAGTCCAGGTCGGGTCACACAACGTAACCGACTCTGGTTCTAATTCCCTTGCCTTACAGAGCAAGTCATCATCGGGCGGCTCACACCTTCTGGTCTTGAGTCGCCTCCGGGTCTTGGGCCTCCAATAAGCCTGTTTATGAACCGTCGTCTTCACGTCTTGTCTTCTTGGGCCTTCTTGGACCCCTTGCAATAAATCGCCAATGGTGTAACCTGGCCCTTCCTGGGCGGATCACACCGCGGGGTTATATCCCCAACATTAGGCTCCAAATTGATTTGAACCTGTTCATGTCAATCTTCATCCTTTGGCTAGCGAATCTCTTAAATCTTTCAATGTTTAACTTAACAAACTTTCTTAACCTGCCATAACGGAAGGTGATGTCATGTCATTAATCTCAGAAAAAATGCTATGACATCACAACGGATCTTTGCTTTAACCGGTCATCCCGAGAATCGAGGCGTCTTTATAGGCAGGGGGGGTCCTTTTTCACTTTTACCCCCGTCCCTCTCTCTTCTTCGTCTTCCTCGCGCCGACCACTGCCGCACGAGCTCTGCCGCCGCCGTCGACCTTCTCCAACAGCTCCAACCTGGCCGCTGCATCAACCTGACCTTCACCAAAGATCGTGGCGCCACTCCGCTGTCCGTCAAGCACCACCAGGTACTCGCTTCTCCTCATTTCCAATCTGCATTAGGCTGCCCTAGTTCGTCAGGGGACGCTGTGTTCGTCCAAGTTCATCGTATCTTTTCCATCTACGCTTAGTTCAATCCAAAAGCAGTACTGAAGTTGTGCGGTAGCGGTTCTAGCATCTTCTTCCAATCGTAGATGTATCCCCTTTTCCTGAGATTCATTCCCAGCTCGCATGTTTTTCCATTGCCATATTTAGGTTTAGTAATTATTCATCCTTTTCTGAACTACCAAACGCATACGACTGCGTTCGCTAGAACCTTCCCTGAACCATTTTTATCTTTTTAACACTTATAATTTTTTCTATCTTCTATCTTCTATATTTTTTTTCCTTTTTCCTTTTTTCTTTTTCTTCTTTTCTTTTTTAATACTTGTTTATTTTTTTCATTTTCATTTTGTGAACATCTTTCAAATTCCTGAACATTTTTTAAGTTCTGAATTTTTTAAAATCATTAACATGTTTTGAAATCGTGAACATTTATTAAATTCATGAAAATTTTATAATAATTCATGAACATTTTTTTGAGATCATGAACATTTTTTACAAGTTCTCAAATTTTTTCTGAAACACCTGAACATTTTTGAATCGACAAACAAATTTTGAAATTTGGGCATGATTTTTAAAATTCACGAACATTTTTTAATTGATGAATTTTTTGTGAAATTTGGGAACAATTTTGAACTTTGTGAACATTTTGCACAATTTTAGTAATTCATGAACGTTTTTGGAATATTCAAACATATTTTCGAAATAATGAATTTTTTATTTCCCAAACTATTTTTCGAAATCATGAACTTTTTTTAATATCTATTTTTTCAAAATCACGAACATTTTTAATCCACAAACAAATTTGGAATTCACAAACATTTTATGATATCTCAAACATTTTTTTTCAAAATTTGCATTTAAAAAATGGAAGTTTTGTGAAATCTCAAATTATTTTAAAGAGTAAAAAATGAAAAAAAAGGGGGCATCCCACCCCGCACATGGGTCAGCCAAAAAACGTGTGCAGGGTAAGTGGGATGTGTGCGTTCCTTCCTATCCAACGCGTAGGTCGCTGAATAGGAGCTCCCATATGTAAGCTACTTGGGAGGAGGCTGAAACCGGCACCAGGCTCTTCTCTCCCACCTCCGTCTCTCTTCTTCGATTCCCTCCATGCTACCCCTGCATCTCGAATTAACTACCTCAAACTCTGTAATCTTGTTCTGTTGATTGGTTAGCAAGTGGGACGCTTTCCCGCAAAAAAAAAAGTGGGACGCTAACACGAATGGTAATTAATTAAAATTCATATATTATATGACCAGACACCACTCCCTGAACAAGACCCGTACCTAACTGAATTGCAGCTGATCAATTATCAATGTTGCATGAGCAGTAAACTAGTTATACACCAACATAAAGTGGAAACAAGCGGTTGTCCAAAAGAAGAGCTACAAAAGGGTTTTGCAAAGTGATAAAAGTGCAATCTCTCTGATCACTTTGGCAAATTGTAATCTTCATGGCCTTTGTTCTATAAAAAAGAAAAATCAAAGTGCAATCGCAATTTGAGGTGGCCGGTTCCCATGATGGTTTCATCAAATGTGCATTCAAAAAGAAAAGGTGACTCTAGCCTATCCAGAAGGCGTGAAGGACGTTAGAAGATCCATCAGACCCTCTCTTTGAAGCCATGGAGTGGTGTTGCCTCTAGCGACTTGTTAGCAGTGGTCTCTAGTGAGCCCAGTCCCTGAAACAGAACACTCTCGGTCAGCTGTGCGTGTGGGCACTCCAAGTTCACAAGCAAAATCTATTGTCGACTGATTATGGCAAGGAGAGCCCGCTCTGGTGTCTGCCCTGTTCGCCTGTTCACAAGTCAAAGGGAAAACTATTTCATTTCCTACTTTCACATCACATGTTCTGATCACAGGCAGTCGAGAGATGGCGTCGATCGGAAAACTATCAAGTTTGAGCTGAACAGTGTGAAAGTAGTTGCTGGTCAGATGTGGAAGGAGCGGGAGCGAGGCGTGGTCGCAAGAGGCAAGCCCGACACTGCTCCTCATAATGACTTCCCTTAACCAACAGCAGGCATCGTGATTATATTCCAGTCAACGAATCTTGTGAGCAGACAGTGGTCGCTCGTGCCGGTTTCAGATCTTGGTTCCAGAAATGTTTGCAGCGCCACTTTTTTCGATTTATTTTAAAATTTATCTATGTGTACCTTCTGAAAGTGCTGAAACATTTAGGCACCTGCTGTAATAACTGAAACTTGCCAAGTTTTCGCTGAAATTTCATGGAAAGTGAGAACCATCACGTCATGTCTTATCGGCTGCTTCGCGTAGATACTACGTACACTACAGTATAATCAATAGTACATTCATACTAATGGTTTGGCATGGCATGATTATTTCCACATACTTGTATATCCGACTCATGGCACACTCATACACGCCACCTCGCCCATTGGCCGAATCCATGCCAATCCAAACAGCGAGATTTCCCCTATATTTATGCCCATAGTGGGGGAGGGTACTAACCACATGTGAGAAAAGAGATGCGTATGTAGGGCGGTCATCTCTCGTAGACAAGCTCATCATCTGCCTCCTACCTATCTATCCTATATATGAAGAGAATGAGGTGACAAGACGCCGCCGCACTAATTATTGTGAGCCTCCTATCCACTCGACTCGCCTCAACCCCGCTTCCATTTCTTCTTCTTCTGCTTCATCACCATAAACTCACACTCTTGTTCTTGCACTGTCCAGAGGCTGTAAAGATGCTTGGCCTGATGGCAGCTCCATGCCAATCCCCCCAAGGAGGGAATGAGCTCTACGATGCCTGTGATCCTACGGTGTACGGTGGCCGGGTCCTGCTGCCCCAGCAGACCAGCTTGGCGCCACCGGCTGGGCCGCCGGAGCTGTCGACGACGTCCTCGTCAACGGGGTCGGGGAGGACCGCGACGGAGGCAAGGGCCCTGAAGGTCCACAGCGAGGCCGAGCGCCGGCGTCGGGTGAGGATCAACGCTCATCTCACGGCGCTCAGGAGGATGATCCCTGATACCAAGCAGGTTTGCGCCATCAATATCTTAGCCATTTCACCATTTCAGTGCTGTGAGGCATTAACCAAACAAAGCTCTGTTGCACATAATTATTGTCGTTAGCTCATCAGCTTTTCTGGTAGAAACTAACTTTGCATTAAGAAGTTCAAATAATTCCGATCGACCTTTATGTCAGCATCAGACATGGGCTTTATATGAAGAACGTTGAAAACTCGCACAAGTGTTTACATTTCATCAGACTTTTCACCCTGCAATTCTATCTACGATAAGACAAAGTACAGCACCGCAGTACACTGCAATTATGCGACTTGTCAGGAAAATGTCTCTTATCTTCCCTTGTGCAGATGGACAAGGCCGCCTTGCTGGCCAGGGTGGTGGACCAAGTGAGGCACCTCAAGAGGAGAGCCAGCGAGGCCGCACAGCAGACGCCGGCCGTCCCGCCGGCGACCGACGAGGTCTCCGTCGAATTCTGCTGGACCGGGGACACCGACGACGACGGTAGACGCCTGTACATTAAGGCGTCTGTCAGCTGCGACGACCGGCCGGACCTCGTCGCCGGTTTCATCCAGGCGCTCCTTGGCCTGAGACTTAGGACACTAAGAGCGGAGGTGTCCTCCCTGGGAGGAAGGGTGCAGCACGTCTTGACACTCTGCAAGGAGGACGAAGGCAGTGCAGGGTGCGCTGGACTGAATTCCCTGAAGGAGGCTGTGAGGCTGGCTCTGGCCAAGGTTGCTTCACCGGAGCTGGTATGTGGTGGTAGCAGCGGCAGCGGCAGTCCGTTCCAGTTGCAGAGCAAGAGGCAGAGGATTCTTGAGTCGCATTACTCAATCATGTCCATATAGATGAGTACTTCTGGAGTAAGTATATTTTTGTGCCAGATTTGAGGTGTGAACTGCTGTTAGTGCTGTAAGATAAGATAGATAGATGCAGTCACTCCAGGATAGATATCATGGCAACAGGGTTTACACTGTGTGTCTGATGCGGCATGGCTGCCGACATTCCAGATTGCAGAGATCCTAGCTGATGGCGCAGGGTTACATGATTAGTTTGACGATTCAGCAGTGGCGTGGATAGGCTAATACTCTATGCAACACCTCCTCATTGGTGGTTCTCATGTTAAGATATGACTATATGAGACGCACCTAGAAAGAATTACTTTGTCTTTTTTTACTTTTGTTATGTTAGGTATATCACCAAGTTTTCCTGCTCGCCAGGTGCAGCAGCGCACAAGTGTGGCGTTCAGACATCTTGGGCGTTTTCAAATGAAAAGAAAACTTATGAGTTTTCAAGGTTTTTGCACCCATGCAAGTTTTCAAACTAAATAGAGCATTTTAGCACCTTCAGAAGAAAAAATCAAGTTTGTACTCTAGAGAACAGTAAAACTTTCGTTTTGCACAATATTTTCCCATGAAAAGTTAAGAGCACAAAACAGACTATTGAATTTACGTTTGTTCTGTCTGTAATATTTTGACATTCCTAAATTGTGGGCACTCTTTAATTATTCCCCTATACTTGGGCACCACTCAGTTACTCCCTCATGCCTAGTTGCCTTGCCTACGCTAGTTTACTACAGAGTTCAATCTTCTTCAGATTCTAGAAGCACAACTTTTTCTTACTAATGCCTAACTTTTGCTTTTGAAAAGCACAGCAAGCCAGAAACTTCTGTCTGGGAGCGAAAGTCCCTTTCTGCTCCCGAGCTCATTTGAGCTCGGTGAACAGTAAAATCGAAAAAAAATAAAAAAAAATTCAAAAAAAAATCTCAGAGAAACATTGACAAAAGTTCTAAGTGCTTGCAAAAAATTCATCATGAAATCACATTCCTGTAAGGCGTGACAAAAAAACAAATTCAGCCTCCAAAATGCTTTTGAAAGTAGCATTTTCAGAGTATCGATTTTGTTTTTTTTTGCCACGCCTTCTAGAAATGTGATTTCATGACGAATTTTTGCAAGCACTTAAAACTTTTGTCAATGTTTCTACCAAAAAGATTTTGGAATTTTTTGAATTTTTTTTTAATTTTTTTCGATTTTACTGTTCACCCGAGCTCATATGAGCTCGGGTGCAGAAACTCCACGTCCGTCTGGGAGCAGCTATTTGCCTAGATGTATAAAGGTACCGAGTTGCCAGTTGGTTTAACTCACGAAAGGTGACAAAATCAAGAGTGTCTTTAGCTGGCTAATTTCAGATTTGTTGAAGTGATATACAGGTACCAGTTCCAGAACGGACAACTTATATGTACAATAACCATGAGAACGCAACAGCAGTGTACCTACATGAACTGGAGTTGAGGCTCGAGTAGTATAATTAATAAGACACAATTGTATCTTTGAATGACAAAACTCTTGCAGTGAAGGAGATTTCTAGTGCCTAATTGAACATGTATCAAAAGAAAATTTTGAGCTTCTTTTGCAAGTACTGTCCCACATCCAACTAAAATGTGGGATGTCAACATTTATATATGATAGGCAAAATTAGTTACTATTTTCTTCGTTTCATAATATAAGAATGTTTTTGACACTGCACAGATCAAATAATGGAACGGTAGGGAGTAGCATTTAAGGAGACATCTTGTGGCCTTTGATATTTGTACTTTTGTAGCGCTAGCTTACTTGATATTGCTCGGGTCGAGTGGTGGAATCCGCAGCTGCGAGTCTTTTGCCCTGATCTTGTTTCGCAGTTCCTTGAAAGATTCAGGTATGACATGGTACTCGTGGAACATGAGCCTTTTGGTCCACTCACGAGGGTGGCAGAAGGTGAGGAGATGGTCGGCAATGGTGAAAGGGCGCACCGAGGGCCGGATCCTCTCCTTCCTGTCGTGTATCTGGCGTTCCGTCGCCAACTCCTTGTGTTGAGTATAAGGATTATTAGGAAGTATAAGATAGATTAGGATTTGTTCCTGCCTTGTCTTATACTCCAAGTTGATCTTTGTACTCATATATATATGCCCACGAGGCTCAAGCAATACAATAAACTATTTCACCAATCCCTCTCTCTCTTTTAACATGGTATCTATCGTAAGTCGATCCTAAACCCTAGCCGCCGCTTCAAGACTGCTGCCGCTTCGGGCGGTCGGCCTCCATGACCGCCGCCGCCAGGCCGCTGCATACCTAGGGTTCGTCGCGGTCGTGTCGACCGGCTGCCCTAGAGAGTCTTTTTTCCCGATCCTTTGATCCGAAGTTTTCTCTCGCCGGTCACTTTGATCGGCGTCTACTTTTTGGTTTTCCGGTCTATGTGATCCGGTTTATGCCGCTCGCCGCCGCCGTCGACTTCGCGCCTCTACTCCGACATCGGGGTTGATTTCACCGGTATACGTCATCAACCGCGCGGCAAGGCTGGACGCGCCGCCCAAGGGACGCCTTCGTGCGTCGCTGCCGGCCGCTCGTCCGCGCGGTCTCCATCGCTGGTCTGTCTTCGTCGTCATCGCCCGGGACATCACCGACAACGTCGCCATCGACTCCGATCTGCGCGTCGTCCCCGCCATGGTGCATACAATGGGCGCCGTCGGTTCGATCAACCGATCACGCTACCGTTTTCTTCGCCAAGCACGTCATCGAGCACGCGCCTACCGCCGATCGAGCTACAGTTGCCATCGCGTCGTCCCTACGGACCATCGCGTTGCCGCCGAGGTCTTCCCGTCGGCTGCCCCGACTCACGCACCGCTACCGCCGACGCCCCTACGTGCGGTCGCGTCGCGGAACGTGGTCCACGCTGCCGCCCCGAGATCCTCCCACCGGCTACCCCTGTAGCCGCCGCCGCCTCCGTGTCACCCCTTAGGGTTATCACGTCGCGGCACGCGGTCCACGCCGCCTCCCGACGGGCCATCGCCCTCGGCTAGTGGTTCTCCACGCGGCTGCCCCGACCTGCAAGCCTCCGCTACACCGCCTCTTCGGCTGTAAAGCTGCGTCATGCAGTCACCGCCGCCGTCCGAGGCCGTTCCCGCGGTTGCACCGACCTGCGAGCCGCCGCTACACCACCTCTTCGAGTTGTAGCACTGCGGAACGAGGTCCCCGCCGCCGCCTCGCGGTTCCCGCCACCGCCCCGAGGTCTTCCCGCCGTCACCCCGGCCCGCCTGCCGCCGCGCCGCTTTCGTCAGAAGCGCTGCCCGCGGGTCCACGCCGCCGTCACCGCGCGTCGACCTCCCGTGGTATGCCCGGTGCTGGCAACACCGATGCGTGCCTTCGTCCACGATGTGTCCCCAGGCTTGGCAAACCCGCCGCGACGCGTCGTCAACAACATCTTCTTCCCGGCGCACCACTACTTCGACACCACTGCGCCCATGACTAACTCGGCGCCCTCTTGCGCCCGCGGCTCCAGGGCGACTTCCTCGACACCGGATACCCCGACTCGACATCGACCACGACATTCTTCGCACGACTACCTCGACCACGGCTCCACCACCCACGCTCTTGGCTACATCGTCAAAGGCACAAAGGGCTACCGCCTTGCTTGAGCAACCTCGTCGGTTGCCACTCCACCAACGACTCCGCGGCGCGTCGACCGTTACGACTGTGGGGTGTGTCCGTCGGCTTACCTTCGGATTCTTCTCCAGTCTCACCGTCTGCGTCGCTACCGTTGTGACTGCGGGGGGATGTTGAGTATAAGGATTATTAGGAAGTATAGGATAGACTGGATTTGTTCCCGCTTGTCTCAGTACTTCAAATTGGCTCAGATTCTATATATACGCCCACGGCGCCAAGAATACAATAAACTATTCCACCAATCCCTCTCTCCCTTCTAACACCTCGGACCGCCTCCAACGGCCGGGGTCGTCGGCCGCCACCGAGCGCACTTGAAGAGGGTAGAAGGGCGTGGAGAAGTAGATGGAGTTGCTGCTCAGCGAAGGGAGGTCCGTGGCCGAGACGGACAGGTACCCGCCGTTGCCGAGAAACAGCGCGTGCTCGCCGAGACTTGTCACGGGCGTCAGCGTCGGGCGGCGGCCATTGTTGTTGTCGTCGTCGAAGTTCACCGAGAAGATCGCGAAGGTCAGTAGTTGCCGCTGAGTTGGGGTTACCCGACCCATGATATGCCGGACGACGAGCAGCATCCGTCCGGCGGACTCGACGATGTGGAGGGTGTCACTGTAGCGCGAATAGCGCCATGGCGCCCGGCGCCGTGGCGACCATGTTATCGAGTGTTGGTCCGGGAGGGTACAGCTGCACAATCTCCAGCGACGGCGGGTGGAAAGTGGTGGCATAGAGCCTCCCTTGGAAGAGCAAGGTGTTCCGGATAGAGAGCTTCCCGTGGCGGCGGTGGAGGACCTCCCAATGGTCCTTGCCGGCCTCAGCGGCGACCACCACATTTCCGTTGGCGTTGGGGAACAGGACCACGGCCGCGATCGAGCTCGTTGACGGTTCCCTGCTGCTGCTGCTGCATACGGCAGCCTTCATGTCCCGGAGAGAGCCCATGTCGTCGACCTCCTGGTGGTACACGGTTGCGAGGGACGGGAAGTCGACGGCGACGAGCGTCAAGGGGTGGAGCACGCGGACGGCGGCGGTGCGCTTGCGCAGGAGGACGAGGAGGCCGTCGCTGAAGCCGACGATCCGGTAGCCCCATAGCCCCGGCAGGCGGACGCGGACGCGCCTGCCCGTGCGCGTGTGGAGCAGGGCGATCTCCCGCGCGTCCTCCGGGCGGACCGCGTCGCCGTCGCAGAGCGCCACCCAGTCCCGGGGCCAGAGGCGCGGGTCGCGCTCGCGCGGCGAGGGCGTGCTGGCGCGCCAGCCGGAGCAGACGGCGCGGAAGAAGACGTAGTCCGCGGCGTCAAGGATCAGGTCGGTGACGAGGCCGAGTATGTCGGTGGGGAGAGACGCCCAGCCGCCGGTTGCCCGTTGCGGCCGGCGGCGCTGGCGGTCGCGGGCCAAGGCGGCGCCTTTGCGCTTTGACATCCTGCGAACCCGGCCGCACGGCCACAATTAACGGAGCCGATAGGTATCACCGCGTGGTGGGAAAAAAATTATATGGTCTCATAGTTAGCCAGGTGAGACCCACCCACGTGGCATTCATAAATCATAAAGTATCTAATCTTTTCCTCTTCCTCCTTCCCTGATTTCACTTGCTAATCCGGAAGACTTGGTTTCATAGAATTCTTTTTCCGTGATGGGAATGGTGTGATAATAGATTTCTTCCTTAAAAAGTGCGTCACTTAGGTTTTTTTTAGAAAAACTACTACTCCTATAAATCAGGGCATATGTGATCCGCCGCCGCAAGGATCTACACAATCTTTGCGGTTGAATGTCTTCCTAGACTCTGCAACAGAGATCTCGTTGCAGGATCATTTGCAACAGAGATAATGTTGCAGGATTTTTTTGCAACATAGGTCGTGTTGCGGGATTTTTCTTTTTGCAACATAGGTCGTGTTGCGGGTTTTTTCTGCAACACAGGTCGTGTTGCTCGATCTGTTTTGCAACATAGGTCTTGTTGTAGAATCATTTTTTCTGTCTTCACTTTTTTGCAACAATGAAAATGTTGTGGAAGAACTTTTGCAACATAGAAGATGTTGCAGAAATTTTTGCAACTGAAAAATATAATGTAGAAATGCCGCCGCCGTTGTCTGCGTCGAGCTTGTCACCGCCAATTGCAACGACAAGTAGCGTCGCCGCTCCCGTTGTTGTCGTCGAAGAAAAGGAGCAGGAAATGAAGGACAGTGGCGGATGCCAACCTCGCCGGTGAACGATGGTTGCCGGCGCGGGCCGGTGGCGAGCACGAACATGCTGGCGGCGGCCGGCTGCCAGTGCCTTGTTCGATCTGGGAAGGAGAGATGCGCGAGAGAGAGAGAGAGAGAGAGAGAGAGAGAGAGAGAGAGAGAGAGAGAGAGAGAGAGAGAGAGAGAGAGAGAGAGAGGCGTCTCAATCTGGAGAGTGGGAGTCGTGGAAGACGATGCGGCTAGGCCCTATTTCAAGAAATCCTATAAAGACGTGTGTAGGGCCCATAGGGACACGTGTTGCGTTGAGGAAGTTGCGGACATGAAGTCCCTTCTCAGCCAGTTGACCCTAAGCGTTTTCCTATGTAAAATAAGGAAAAAGTTTAAATTCAACCGTCTGATTTCTTGGTAAAACCAGTCGGGTTGAGCAGCGACAATGTAGCTCATCTCGTGTTCGCGTAACTCCACGAGTTTGAGCTATGAAGTGATTTTTTCTGGAGAAAGAAGGAGTGGATGGGTGCTGGAATAAGTGCAGGGGGGCCAAGTGGGACCCACATGGTCAGGGGGCGCCACAGGGGGGTGGGTGCGCCCTCCAACCTTGTGGCCAGCTGGTGAGGCCCCCTGGTGTGTTCTTTGCACATGAAATTCTAAAATATTGCATAAAAATCATACTAAATTTTAGGGCATTTGAAGAACTTTTATTTTCGGGACATTTTTTATTGGAAGGATAATTCAGAAAACAGACAGAAAATACTATTTTGCTTTATTTATTCTAAATAACAGAAAGTAAAAGATGGGTACAAAGAGTTGTGCTTTCTAAATACATCCATATCATGCTCATCAAAAGGAATCCATTATGAGGTTGATCAAGTCTCATTAACAAACTTCTTTCGAGTGACATGAAACCGGAGAACTTTCGAAATAACACTAGTATACCTCAACGGGGATATGCATTTCCCCAACAATAAGAACATCATATTTCTTTCCAACAGTAGGAATAGGGAATTCAAAACCTCCAATAGTAATAGTTGAAATTTTTTCAATAGAATTGATACTATGAACTTGAGGTTGTTTCTTTGGAAAGTGAACATTATGCTCATTACCATTAACATGAAAAGTGACATTGCCTTTGTTGCAATCAATAACAGCTCATGCAGTATTCAAAAAGGGTCTACCAAGAATGATCGACATATTGTCGTCCTCGGGAATATCAAGAATAACAAAATCCGTTAAGATAGTAACGTTTGCAACCACAACAGGCACATCCTCACAAATACCGATAGGTATAGCAGTTGATTTATCAGCCATTTGAAAAGAGATTTCAGTACGTGTCAACTTATTCAATTCAAGTCTAAGATACAAAGAGAAAGGCATAACACTAACACCGACTCCAAGATCACATAAAGCAGTTTTAACATAGTTTCTTTTAATGGAGCATGGTATAGTTGGTACTCCTAGAACTCCAAGTTTCTTTGGTATTCCACCCTTAAAAGAATAATTAGCAACCATGGCGGAAATTTCACCTTTAGGTATCTTTTTTATTAGTAACAATATCTTTCATATACTTGGCATAAGGAGGCATTTTAAGCATATCGGTCAAACGCATGCACAAAAAGATAGGTCTAATCATTTCAGTAAAGCGCTCAAAATCATCATCATTCTTTTTCTTCGATGACTTAGGAGGAAAGGGCATGGGTTTCTGAACCCATGCTTCTCTTTCTTTACCATGTTTCCTAGCAACAAAGTCTCTTTTATCATAACATTGATTCTTTGTTTGTGGGTTATCAAGATCAACAGCAGGTTCAATCTCTACATCATAATCATTACTAGGTTGAGCATCAACATGAACATCATTATTAACATTATCACTAGGTTCATGTTCATCACCAGATTGTGTCTCAACATTAGAAATAAAAATATCATTAGGATTTTCAGGTGTGTCTATGGTAGGTTCACTAGCATGAGAAGTCCTATCAGTTTTCTTTTTCCTTTTATTACTAGGACTAGGTGCATCAGTATTAGTTCTCTAAGAATCTTGCTCAACTCTCTTAGGATGACCCTCAGGATACAAAGGTTCCTTAGTCATCTTACCACCTCTAATCATAGCCCTAACAACATTATCATTATCCTTATTATTCAACTCATTAAGCAATTCATCTCGGGCCTTAAGTACTTGTTCTACTTGAGTTGTAACCATCGAAGCATGTTTACTAAAAAGCTCAAGATCATTAACAGTTTCTACTCATATAATCACCCAAGTGATCAAGCATGTAAGCATTACGTTTCAATTGTCTACTAACATAAGCACTGAAATTCTCTTGTTTAACAATAAAATTACCAAACTCATCAAATCATTGACTAGCAGACTTATTATGAGGAATATCACCTTCATAAAATCTACAGAGAGAGTTTACCTCTACTACCTGTGTCGGCCATGTATTTGTTCAATAGACGGTAAATTTTGTTATGACTACCTGTTTCACCTTCATAAAATAATTGACTAGCAGACTTATTATGAAGACCATGTATTTGTTTCAATAGACAGTAAATTTTTAACATCTTCAGCTTTAATACCTTTTTCTTTCATAGATTTCTTTGCCTCTTGCATATCTTCATGACTGAGAAATAGAATACCTCTTTTTTCCGGAGTTGGCTTCGGAGTTGGTTCAGGAAGTGTCCAATCATTTTCATTACTCAATATATTACTCAATAGCAATTCAGCTTGCTCAACAGTTCTTTCCCTGAAAACACAACCAGCATAACTATCCAGGTGGTCTCTAGAAGCATCGGTTAGTCCATTATAAAAGATATCAAGTATTTCATTTTTCTTGAGAGGGTGATCAAGCAAAGCATTAAGTAATTGGAGAAGCATCCCCCAAGCTTGTGGGAGACTTTTTTTCAGTTTGCACAAAATTCTATATTTCCCATAAAGCAGCTTGTTTCTTATGAGTGGGGAAATATTTTGCAGAGAAGTGATAAATCATATCCTGCGGACTACGCACACAACCAGGAGCAAGATAATTGAACCATATCTTAGCATCACCCTTTAGTGAGAAAGGAAATAATTTAAGGATATAGTAATAGCGAGATTTTTCCTCATGAGAAAATAGGGTGGCTATATCATTTAATTTAGTAAGCTGCCACAACAGTTTCAGATTCATAACCATTAAAAGGATCAGATTCAACCAAAGTAATTAACTCAAGATCAACATAGAATTCATAATCCTTATTAGTAACAAAGATAGGTGAAGTAGCAAAAGCGGGATCATATTTCATTCTAGCATTCAAGGACTTTTCTTTCAGTTTAGCTAACAGTTTCTTAAGATCCTCTCTATCATTGTAAGCAAAGAAGTCTCTAGCAGTTTCTTCATCCATAACATAACCCTCAGGTACAACAGGCAATTCATATCTAGGGGGAGAATCATAATCATAATCTTCAATAATTTCATCAGTTTTAGTAATTTCATTCTCTCTAACCCTAGCAAGTTGTTCATCAAGAAATTCACCTAGTGGTACAGTATTATCAAGCACAAAAGTAGTTTGATCATAAGTATCATGCAAAGTAGAAGTGGCATCATCAATAACATGCGACATATTGGAATCAATAGCAGGTGTAGGTGTCACAAGTTTACTCAAAACAGAAGGAGAATCAAGTGCAGAGCTAGATGGCAGTTCCTTACTTCCCCTCGTAGGTTAGGGAAAAATCTTAGTTCTTTCGATTTTCAAATTCCTCATAGTGATCAACAGATATAAATCCCAAGTGACTCAGAGAATAGAGCTATGCTCCCCGGCAATGGCGCCAGAAAAAGGTCTTGATAACCCACAAGTATAGGGGATTACAACAGTTTTCGAGGGTAGAGTATTCAACCCAAATTTATTGATTCGACACAAGGGGAGGCAAAGAATATTCTCAAGTATTAGCGGCTGAGTTGTCAATTCAACTGAAATACTTAATATCTGCAACAACATATTTAGTAGCAAAGTAGTATGGAAGTAGCGGTAACGGTGGCAAAAGTAACAGTAGTAGTTTTGTAGCAATTGTAACAGTAACAACGGGGCTTTTTGAGGATTTTGAAAATGTTTTGTAGCGATTTTTTCCACTCTAAATAATTATTGTTTTTGAAAACAATAGTTTGAAACTCAAACAGTTAAATGTGTCAATTCATGCTCAAGCAAAATTCCTGAGGGTTAATAGGATTGACATCTTACTATTGCCAGGAAAACAACAAGTGCAGACTTGGAAACAAGGGAGAATAGAACCCGGAAGTTAAGCGTGCTCAGGCTGGATGAGTGGGAGGATGGGTGACCATTCGGGAAGTTAGGTGATTTGGAATGATGAGGGTGATTAGAGAAGAGGATAAATTGAGCAGTGATGAGGGGTGCTGATTAGAGATTAGGGGTTAAAATAATTCAGAAATTTGAAAATAAAAAATTATTCAAATAAAATTTCAAAAAAAATTCAAAAAAAAGAATTCAAAGAAAAAACATAAAATTTCCATTAGTCCCGGTTGGTGTTACCAACCGGGACTAAAGGTGGAGCTCCACGTGGCCGCGGCCTTTAGTCCCGGTTCTGGATTGAACCGGGACTACGAGGGAGGCATTAGTACCGACCCTTTAGTCCCGGTTCACCAACCGGGACTAAAGGCCCTTACCAACCGGGACAATAGGCCCTTTTTCTACTAGTGTTAGTGAATACATGAACTCTTCAAACTATGGTTATCACCGGGAGTGGTCCCGACTATTGTCACTCCGAGGTTGCCGGATCATAACACGTAGTAGGTGACTATAACTTGCAATATCGGATCAAGAACAAAAATATATTCATGAAAACATAAAGGGTTCAGATTTGAACTCATGGCACTCGGGCCCTAGTGGCAAGCATTAAGCATAGCAAAGTCATAGCAACATCAATCTTAGAACATAGTGGATACTAGGGATCAAACCCTAACAAAACTAACTCGATTACATGGTAAATCTCATCCAACCCATCACGGTTCAGCAAGCCTACGATGGAATTACTCACGCACGGCGGTGAGCATCATGAAATTGGTGATGGAGGATGGTTGATGATGATGATGGCAACAGATTCCCCTCTTCGGAGCCTCGAACGGACTCCAGATCTGCCCTCCCAAAGAAGAACATGGCTTGGCGGCGGCTCTGTATCGTAAAACATGATGAATCCATTTCTCTGATTTTTTTTCTCCCCGAAAGTGAATATATGGAGTTGGAGTTGAGGTCGGTGGAGGTCTAGGGGCCCACAAGGTCGGAGGGTGCACCCCAGGGGGTGGGCGCGCCCCCACCCTTGTGGCTAGGGTGTAGGCCCCCTGCTGCTGATTCTTTCGCCAATATTTTTTATTAATTCCAACAGTTATCTCCGTTGATTTTCAGGTCATTCCGAGAACTTTTTATTCTGCACAAAAACAACACCATGGCAATTCTGCTGAAAACAGTGTCAGTCCGGGTTAGTTCCATTCAAATCATGCAAGTTAGAGTCCAAACCAAGGGCAAAAGAGTTTGGAAAAGTAGATACGATGGAGATGTATCAACTCCCCCAAGCTTAAACATTTGCTTGTCCTCAAGCAATTCAGTTCATAAACTGAAAGTGGTAAAGAAAAACTTTTACAAACTCTGTTTGATCTTGTTGTTGTAAATATGTAAAGCCAACATTCAAGTTTTCAGCAAAGATTATGAACTAACCATATTCACAATAAATTTTAGGTCTCACATTTACTCATATCAATGGCATAATCAACTAGCGAGCAATAATAATAAATCTCGGATGACAACACTTCCTCAAAACAATCATGATATGATATAACAAGATGGTATCTCGCTAGCCCTTTCTGAGACTGCAAAACATAAATGCAGAGCACCTCTGAAGATCAAGGACTGACAATATAAATTAGTAACAATGCATACAAATGATAGTGGTGCTCTCTAGCTGGTGCATTCTATAAGAGGATGATGACTCAACAATAAAAGTAATAGATAAGCCCTTCGCAGAGGGAAGCAGGGATTTGCAGAGGTGCCAGAGCTCGAGTTTTGAAATAGACATAAATAATATTTTGAGCAGCATGCTTTCATTGTCAACATAACAACCAAGAGATCTCGGTATCTCCCATGCTACATCATTATAGGCGGTTCCCAAACAGAATGGTAAAGTTTATACTCCCCCACCACCAGCAAGCACACTCCACGGCTGGTCCGAAACAATGGGTACCGTCCAACTAACAACAGTCCTGGGGGAGTTTTGTTTGTAATTATTCTGATTTGGTTTGCTTTGAGCATGGGACTGGGCATCCCGGTTACCAACAATTTTCTCGTAAATGATGAGCGGAGTCCACTTATCGTGAGAATAACCCACCTAGCATGGAAGATATTAACAGCCCTAGTTGGTACATGAGCTATTCGAGCATACAAAATAGATTATCATTTTAAGGTTTAGAGGTTGGCACTTGCAAATTTACTTGGAACGGCAGGTAAATACCACATATAGGAAGGTATGGCTGACTCATATGGAACAACTTTGGGGTTTATGGAAGTGGATGCACAAGCAGTATTCCCGCTCAGTACAAGTGAAGGCTAGAAAGAGACTGGAAGCGACCAACTAGAGAGCGACAACAGTCATAAACATGCATTGAGACTAACCAACATTGAATGCAAGCATGAGTAGGATATAAATCACCATGAACATAAATATCGTAGAGGCTATGTTGATTTTGTTTCAACTACATGCGTGAACATGTGCCAAGTCAAGCCACTCGAATCATTCAAAGGAGGATACCATCCTATCATACTACATCACAACCATTTTAATTTCCATGATGGCATGCAAGGTAAACCATTACAAACTCCTAGCTGATTAAGCATGGCATGAGTAACTATAATCTCTAATTGTCATTACAAACATGTTTCAATCATAATAGGCCGAATCAGGAACAATGAACTAATCATATTTACAGAAACAAGATAGGTCAAGTTCATACCAACTTTTCTTCATCTCAATCATTTCATCATATATCGTCATTATTGCCTTTCACCTGCACGACTGAACGGTGTGGATAATAATAATAGTGCACGTGCATTGGACTAAGCTTTTATTCATCTCAATCATTTCATCATATATCATCATTATTGCCTTTCACTTGCATGACTGAACGGTGTGGATAATAATAATAGTGCACGTGCATTGGACTAAGCTGGAATCTGCAAACATTTATTCAAAGGAGAAGACAAGGTAATATGGGCTCTTTGTTAGATCAACAATAATGCATAAGAGAGCCACTCAACATTTTTCATCGTGGTCTTCTCCTCTCGACCCCCAAAGAAAAGAAAAGAAATTCAAAGAAACACACTGAAATATTTTTGGAGTTTTTTTGTTTTTTCTGAAGAAAGTAAAACAAGAACGAGAAAAACTATTGACACGGGAAAGCTCCCAACAAGAAAAAGAAGAACGAGAAATCTTTTTGGGTTTCCTTTTTAATTCTACTACTACTAAACATGCATGGAAAGTAAACTACTACAATTTTTTTTGGTTTTTCTCTTAAGGTTTTTCAAACACACAAGAAGAAAGCAGAAAAAAGGAATAAACTAACATGGATAATACAATGAGAGAGTAAGAACACCGACAACTGAAATGAGTGTGTGAACATGAATGTAATTTCGTTGAGAAATACGTACTCCCCCAAGTTTAGGCTTTTGGCCTAAGTTGGTCTAGTGCCATGGCTGGCCTGGTGGATATCCAAAGTTGAAGTTGGGGTCGTACTGTGCTACGGCAGCCACCGCTTGGCGGGCTGCCTCCTGAAGTCGAGCAGCCTCCGCTGTTCTCTCGTACTCGTTTGCTTCCTCTCTAGTTATAAAATATCGTCACTTTGCCTGAAAGTTAAAGAAAGCAGGAGCAGGAAGAGTAACAAGGACGGCACGCCGTCTATCAAAGATTAGTCGGTACTGGAGGATCTATTCATTCCTCTTAAGATACAGGTGGCATACCATAGCCTCATAATCCAGAAAAGCCGGTGGCACCTCAATATCATAACCTCTAATAGGTACACCCAAATAATTAGCTAAACGAGTTACATAAATCCCACCAAACAAATCTCCATCTTTAGCATTAAGATGTAGCCTTCTAGCAATAATGGCCCCCAAATTATATCGTTTATCACCTAACACTGCACACTTGAGGATACTAAGATCTGGAAAGCAAACATGGCAAAGCTCATGTTTACCATTAATACATCTGACGATAAAGAGAGCAAAAATAATGTATGGCCGGGAAGTGAATGCTCCCTACGGTTGCTTGTGTGATATTTCTAGTTTCTCCAACAGTGATGCTAGCAAGCAAATCATTATATTCATATTTGTGAGGCTCACTAAGACTACCCCATTGCCGAATTTTACATGCATCGCAAGAGTCTTCTAGGTCCATGGTATAAGATTCATCATAAAGATCAAACAGAACAGTATGAGTATTACGCTTGGATGAAAAATCAAACCTCCGCACGAAGGAGTCGGTGAGATAATAATACTGTAAGCACTTGTCCGATAAGAAATCCTCGTGGCCGACATTTTTACATACGCATAGAATTCATCCTTGAAACTTGCACGATCCATAAATTCATCCGACGGCCGTTCACACGGCTTCACTTGAACTTCCCTTGGTGGTTCAGGGTCTAGTTCTCGTATCACACGCCTCGGTGCTTGCTTCCTTGAATGGAGTGATCTTAAAAATTTTCTTTCTCTGAAAAATTTCTGAAATTTTTAGTAACTCAAAATAAAAGTGACTCAAACTCAACAAAATTGATAGCAACTACTCCTACAAGTGCCTAGAGGCTAAACCATGCATCAAAACTACTTTGGACCATATAAATTTGACATGCAAGCTCAAGAAAAAGGTCACCACAGTAGCAAAAAATTGCAATGAATAAAGCACTAGAACAAAAACTAATTTGACCATTAGAGGAGTCACATACCGAAGAACAATCCCCCAAAGCAGTTTCGTGAATGGAGCTTTGAGCAAGGAGATGGAAAATGGCAGCAAGATGAGCAAGACACGAGTTTGAGCTATGGAGTGATTTTTTCTGGAGGAAGAAGGAGTGGATGGGTGCTGGAATAAGTGAAGGGGGGCCAAGTGGGACCCACAAGGTCAGAGGGTGCGCCCCAGGGAGGTGGGCGCGCCCTTCACCCTTGTGGCCAGCTGGTGAGGCCCCCTGGTGTGTTCTTTGCACCAGAATTCCAAAATATTGCATAAAAATCATACTAAATTTTCAGCGCATTTGGAGAACTTTTATTTCAGGACATTTTTTATTGCAAGGATAATTAAAAAACAGACAGAAAATACTAATTTTGCTTTATTTTTTCTAAATAACAGAAAGTAAAAGATGGGTACAGAGAGTTGTGCTTTCTAAATTCATCCATCTCATGCTCATCAAAAGGAATCCATTAATGGGGTTGATCAAGTCTCATTAACAAACTTCTTCCGAGTGACATGAAACCAGAGAACTTTCGAAATAACACTAGGTTACCTCAACGGGGATATGCATTTCCCCAACAATAAGAACATCATATTTATTTTTGACAGTAGGAAGAGGGAATTCAAAACCTCCAATAGCAATAGTTGAAAATTTTCTAATAGAATTGATACTATGAACTTAAGGTTGTTTCTTTGGAAAGTCAACGGTATGCTCATTACCATTAACATGAAAAGTGGCATTGCCTTTGTTGCAATCAATAACAGCTCATGCAGTATTAAAAAAGGGTCTACCAAGAATGATCGACATACTGTTGTCCTCGGGAATATCAAGAATAACAAAATCCGTTAAGATAGTAACGTTTGCAACCACAACAGGCACATCCTCACAAATACCGATAGGTATAGCAGTTGATTTATCAGCCATTTGCAAAGAGATTTCAGTACGTGTCAACTTATTCAATTCAAGTCTAAGATACAAAGAGAAAGGCATAACACTAACACCGGCTCCAAGATCACATAAAGCAGTTTTAACATAGTTACTTTTAATGGAGCATGGTATAGTTGGTACTCCTGGATCTCCAAGTTTCTTTGGTATTCCACCCTTACAAGAATAATTAGCAAGCATGGTGGAAATTTCAGCTTCAGGTATTTTTTTATTAGTAACAATATCTTTCATATACTTGGCATAAGGAGGAATTTTAAGCATATCGGTCAAACGCATACGCAAAAAGATAGATCTAATCATTTTAGCAAAGCGCTCAAAATCCTCATCATCCTTTTTCTTGGATGGCTTTGGAGGAAAGGGCATGGGTTTCTGAACCCATGGTTCTCTTTCTTTACCATGTTTCCTAGCTATAAAGTCCCTCTTATCATAACATTGATTCTTTGATTGTGGGTTATCAAGATCAACAACAGGTTCAATCTCTACGTCATTATCATTACTAGGTTGAGCATTAACATGAACATCATTATTAACATTATCGCTAGGTTCATGTTCACCACCAGATTGTGTCTAAACATCAAAAATAGAAATAACATTAGGATTCTCAGGTGTGTCTATGTCAGGTTCACTAGCACGCAAAGTCCTATCAGTTTTCTTTTTCCTTTTATTACTAGGACTAGGTGCATCAGTATTAGTTCTCAGAGAATCTTGCTCAACTCTTTTAGGATGACCCTCAGGATACGAAGGTTCCTGAGTCATCTTACCACCTCTAGTCATAACCCTAACAACATTATCATTATTCTTATTATTCAACTCATTAAGCAATTCATCTTGGGCCTTAAGTACTTGGTCTACTTGAGTTGTAACCATGGAAGCATGTTTAATAATAAGCTTAAGATCATTAACAATTCTACTCATATAATCACCCAAGTGATCAAGCATGTAAGCATTACATTTCAATTGTCTACTAACATAAGAATTGAAATTCTCTCATTTAACAATAAACTTACCAAACTCGTCAAAGCATTGACTAAAAGACTTATTATGAGGAATATCACCTTCATCAAATCTACGGAGAGAGTTTACCTCTACTACCTATGTCGGGTTATCTAGACCATGTACTTGTTCAATAGGCAGTAAACTTTTAACATCTTCAGCTTTAATACCTTTTTCTTTCATAGATTTCTTTGCCTCTTGCATATCTTTAGGACTGAGAAATAGAATACCCCTTTTCTTCGGAGTTGGCTTCGGAGTTGGTTCAGGAAGTGTCCAATCATTTTCATTACTCAATATATTATTCAATAGCAATTCAGCTTGCTCAACAGTTCTTTCCCTGAAAACACAACCAACACAACTATCCAGGTGGTCTCTGGAAGCATCAGTTAGTCCATTATAAAAGATATCAAGTATTTCATTTTTCTTGAGAGGGTGATCAGACAAAGCATTAAGTAATTGGAGGAGCCTCCCCCAAGCTTGTGGGAGACTCTCTTCTTCAATTTGCACAAAATTATATATTTCCCTTAAAGCAACTTTTTTATTATGAGCAGAGAAATATTTTACAGAGAAGTGATAAATCATATCTTGGGGACTACGCACACAACCAGGAGCAAGATAATTGAACCATATCTTAACATCACCCTTTAGTGAGAAAGGAAATAATTTAAGGATATAGTAATAGCGAAATTTTTCCTCATGAGCAAATAGGGTGGCTATATCATTTAATTTAGTAAGATGTGCCACAACAGTTTTAGATTCATAACCATTAAAAGGATCAGATTCAACCAAAGTAATTAACTCAGGATCAACGGAGAATTCATAATCCTTATCAGTAACAAAGATAGGTGAAGTACCAAAAGCGGGATCATATTTCATTCTAGCATTCAAGGACTTTCCTTCAGTTTAGCTAACAGTTTCTTAAGATCCTCTCTATCATTGCAAGCAAAGAAGTCTCTAGCAGTTTCTTCATCCATAACATAACCCTCAAGTACAACAGGAAATTCATACCTAGGGGGAGAATCATAATCATAATCTTCAATAATTTCATCAGTTTCAGTAATTTCATTCTCTCTAACCCTAGCAAGTTGTTCATCAAGAAATTCACCTAGTGGTACAATATTATCAAGCACGGAAGTAGTTTCATCATAAGTATGATGCAAAGTAGAAGTGGCATCATCAATAACATGCGACATATTGGAATCAATAGCAGGTGTAGGTGTCGCAAGTTTACTCAAAACAGAAGGAGAATCAAGTGCAGAGCTAGATGTCAGTTCCTTACCCCCCCTCGTAGTTGAGGGAAAAATCTTAGTTCTTTCGTCTTTCAAATTCCTCATAGTGATCAACAGATATAAATCCCAAGTGACTCAGAGAATAGAGTTATGCTCCCCGGCAACGGCGCCACAAAAAGGTCTTAATAACCCACAAGTATAGGGGATCGCAACAGTTTTCGAGGGTAGAGTATTCAACCTAAATTTATTGATTCGACACAAGGGGAACCAAATCATATTCTCAAGTATTAGCAACTGAGTTGTTAATTCAACCACACCTGAAAGACTTAATATCTGCAGAAAAATATTTAGTAGCAAAGTAGTATGGAAGTAGCGGTAACAGTGGCAAAAGTAACAGTAGTAGTTTTGTAGTAATTGTAACAGTAAGAGCGGAGAAGTAACGAAGCAAAGATCAATATGTGAAAAGCTTGTAGGCAATGGATCAATGATGGATAATTATGTCGGATGGCATTCATCATGCAACAATTATAACATAGGGTGACACAGAACTAGCTCCAGTTCATCAATGTAATGTAGGCATGTATTCCGAATATAGTCATACATGCTTATGGAAAAGAACTTGCATGACACCTTTTGTCCTACCCGCCCGTGGCAGTGGGGTACTATTGGAAACTAAGGGATATTGAGGCCTCCTTTTAATAGAGTACCGGACCAAAGCATTAGCACTTAGTGAATACATGTACTCCTCAAACTACGGTCGTCACCGGGAGTGGTCCCGACTATTGTCACTCCGGGGTTGCCGGATCATAAGACGTAGTAGGTGACTATAATTTGCAATATCGGATCAAGAGCACAAATATATTCATGAAAACATAAAGGGTTCAGATCTGAACTCATGGCACTCGGGCCCTAGTGACAAGCATTAAGCATAGCAAAGTCACAACAACATCTATCTTAGAACATAGTGGATACTAGGGATCAAACCCTAACAAAACTAACTCGATTACATGGTAAATCACAGCCAACTCATCACGGTCCAGCAAGCCTACGATGGAATTACTCACGCATGGCGGTGAGCATAATGAAATTGGTGATGGAGGATGGTTGATGATGACGATGGCGACGGGTTCCCCTCTCCGGAGCCCCGAACAGACTCCAGATCTGCCCTCCCGAGGAAGAACAGGGCTTGGCGGCGGCTCCGTATCGTAAAACGCAATGAATCCTTCTCTCTGATTTTTTTCTCCTCGAAAGTGAATATATGGAGTTGGAGTTGAGGTCGGTGGAGGTCCAGGGGGCCCGCAAGGTCGGAGGGCGCGTCCCAGGGGGTGGGCGCCCCCCACCCTTGTGGTCAGGGTGTGGGCCCCCTGCTGCTGATTCTTTCGCCAATATTTTTATTAATTCCAAAATTTATCTCCGTTGATTTTTAGTTTATTCCGAGAACTTTTTATTCTGCACAAAAATAACACCATGGCAATTCTGCTGAAAACAACGTCAGTCCGGGTTAGTTCCATTCAAATCATGCAAGTTAGAGTCCAAAACAAGGGCAAAAGAGTTTGGAAAAGTAGATACGATGGAGACGTATCACACACGTTCAGCGCGATGACATCCCTCGCCTTCTTGATCCAGCAAGGTGTGGAGGAAGTACATGAGTTCCGTCAGCACGGCGGCGTGGTGACGGTGAACACTAGTAAAGTACACATCAATAACATGTATATCAAATATACATTTGTTAACTTTGCCATCCTTCTTAGCCGCCAAGTATTTGGGGTAGTTCCGCTTCCACTGACCATTCCCTTTGCAGTAGAAGCACTCAGTTTCAGGCTTAGGTCTAGCTTTGGGCTTCTTCACGGGAGTGGCAACTTGCTTGTCATTCTTCTTGAAGTTCCCTTTCTTTTCCTTTGCCATTTCTCTTGAAACTAGTGGTCTTGTTAACCATCAACACTTGATGCTCTTTCTTGATTTCTACCTTCCCTGATTTCAGCATCGCGAAGAGCTCGGGAGTCGTTTTCATCATCCCTTGCATGTTATAGTTCATCAGGAAGTTCCAGTAACTTGGTGACGGTGACTAGAGAACTCTGTCAATCACTATTTTATCTGGAAGATTAACTCCCACTTGATTCAAGCGATTTTAGTACTCAGACATTCTGAGCACTTGCTCATTGGTTGAGCTATTCTCCTCCATCTTGTAGGCAAAGTACTTGTCAGAGGTCTCATACCTCTCGATACGGGCATGAGTCTGAAATATCAATTTCAGCTCTTGGAACATCTCATATGCTCAGTGGTGTTCAAACCATTTTTGAAGTCTCGGTTCTAATCCGTAAAGCATGGCGCACTAAACTACCAAGTAGTCATCATATCGAACTCGCAAAACATTCATGACGTCTGTATCTGCTCCTGCAACAAGTCTGTCACCTAGCGGTGCATCAAGGACATAATTCTTCTGTGCAACAATGAGGATAATCCTCAGATCACGGACCCAGTCCGCATCATTGCTATTATCATCTTTCAACTTTTCTCTAGGAACATATCAAAAATATATAGGAGCTATATCGCAAGCTATTGATCTACGACATAGATATGCAAATACTATCAGGACTAAGTTCATGATAAATTAAGTTCAATGAATCAAATTACTTAATAACTCCCACTTAGACAGACATCCCTCAAGTCATCTAAATGATACGTGATGCAAATGAACTAAACCATGTCCAGTCATCACGTGAGATGGATTAGTCATCAATGGTGAACATCTCTATGTTGGTCATATGCACTATATGATTCACCTTCGACCTTTCGGTCTCCAGTGTTCCGAGGCCATGTCTATACATGCCAGGCTCGTCAAGTTTAACACGAGTATTCCGCATGTGCAAAACTATCTTGCACCCGTTGTATGTGAACGTAGATTATATCACACCCGATCATCACATGTGTCTCAACATGACGAACTGTCATAACAGTGCATACTCAGGGAGAACACTTATACCTTGAAATTTTTAGTTAAGAGATCATCTTATAATTCTACTTCCGTACTAAGCAAAATAAGATGCATAAAAGATAAACATCACATGCAATCAAAATATATGACATGATATGGCCATCATCATCTTGTGCTTTTTATCTCCATCTCCAAAGCATCGTCATGATCTCCATTGTCACCGGCTCGACACCTTGATCTCCATCATTGTGTTGTGGTCGTCTCGCCAACTATTGCTTCTACAACTATTGCTAACGCATAGCGATAAAGTAAAGCAATTACATGGAGTTTGCATTTCATACAATAAAGCGACAACCATAAGGCTCCTGCCAGTTGCCGATAACTTTTATAAAACATTATAATCTAATACAATAACATATACCACATCATGTCTTGACCATATCACATCACAACATTGTTGGAAATATGCCCTAGAGGCAATAATAAATTAGTTATTATTATATTTCCTTGTTCATGATAATCGTTTATTATCCATGCTATAATTGTATTGATAGGAAACTCAGATACATGTGTGGGTATATAGACAACACCATGTCCCTAGTAAGCCTCTAGTTGACTAGCTCGTTAATCAATAGATGGTTACGGTTTCACGACCATGGACATTGGATGTCATTGATAACGGGATCACATCATTAGGAGAATGATGTGATGGACAAGACCCAATCCTAAGCCTAGCATGCATCGTGTTGTTCAGATGCTAAAGCTTTTCTAAAATGTCAAGTATCATTTCCTTAGACCATGAGATTGTGCAACTCCGGATACCGTAGGAATGCTTTGGGTGTACCAAACGTCACAACAATCGGGTGGCTATAAAGGTGCATTACGGGTATCTCCGAAAGTGTACATTGGGTTGGCACGAATCGAGACTAGGATTTGTCACTCCGCAGACGGAGAGGTATCTCTGGGCCCACTCGGTAGGACATCATCATAATGTGCACAATGTGATCAATGAGTTGATCACGGGATGATGTGTTACGGAACGAGTAAAGATACTTGCCGATAACGAGATTGAACAAGGTATCGGATACCGACGATCGAATCTCGGGCAAGTACAATACCGCTAGACAAAGGGAATTGTATACGGGATTGATTGAGTCCTTGACATCGTGGTTCATCCGATGAGATCATCGTGGAACATGTGGAGCCAACATGGGTATCCAGATCCCGCTGTTGGTTATTGACCGGAGAACGTCTCGGTCATGTCTCAAGATGGTTCCCGAACCCGTAGGGTCTACACTTAAGGTTCGATGGACGCTTAGGGTTATAAAGGAAGTTTGTATGTGGTTACCGAATGTTGTTCGGAGTCCCGGATGAGATCCCGGACGTCACGAGGAGTTCCGGAATGGTCCGGAGGTAAAGAATTATATGTGGGAAGTCCTGTTTTGGTCACCGGAAAAGTTTCGGGTTTTATCGGTAATGTACCGGGACCACCGGGAGGGTTCCAGGGGTCCACCAAGTGGGGCCACCATCCTCGGAGGGCTGCATGGGCCAAGTGTGGAGGGGACCAGCCCGGGTGGGCTGGTGCGCCCCCCAAGAGGCCCATGTGCCAAGAGATAAGGGAAAGGGAGAGTCCTAAAGGGGGAAGGCACCTCCTAGGTGCCTTAGGGAGGATGGACTCCTCCCTGGCCGCACCCTTCCTTGGAGGAAGGGCCAAGGCTGCGCCTCCCCCTCTCCCTTGCCCCTATATATAGTGGAGGGAGGGAGGCAGCCGCACTGAGTCCTCGGCACCTCCCTCCCTCCCGTGGCACCTCCTCCTCTCCCGCAGTGCTTGGCGAAGCCTGCAGGATTGCCACGCCTCCACCACCACCACGCCGTTGTGCTTACGCTGGATGTAGTCTTCCACAACCTCACCCTCTCTCCTAGCTGGATCAAGGCATGGGAGACGACACCGGGCTGAAAGTGTGTTGAACCCGGAGGTGCCGTCCGTTCGGCACAACGATCATAGGAGATATGAATCACGACGAGTACGACTCCATCAACCCTGGTCACTTGAACGCTTCCGCTTAGCGATCTACAAGGGTATGTAGATGCACTCTCCTTCCCTCGTTGCTGGTTTCTCCATAGATAGATCTTGGTGACACGTGGGAAAATTTTGAATTTCTGCCACGTTCCCCATCGATGGCATCATGAGCTAGGTCTATTGCGTAGATTCTTTGCACGAGTAGAACACAAAGTAGTTGTGGGCGTTGATTTTGTTCAATATGCTTGCCGTTACTAGTCCAATCTTGTTTCGACGGTATTGTGGGATGAAGCGGCCGGACCGACCTTACACGCATTTTACGTGAGACAGGTTCCACTGAATCGACATGCACTTGGTGCATAAGGTGGCTAGCGGGTGCCGCCTCCCACTTTAGTCGGATCAGATGCGATGAAAAGGGTCCTTATGAAGGGTAAATAGCAATTGACATATCACGTTGTGGTTTTGCGTAGGTAAGAAACGTTCTTGCTAGAAACCCATAGCAGCCACGTAAAACATGCAGACAACAATTAGAGGACGTCTAACTTGTTTTTGCAGGGTATGCTATGTGATGTGATATGGCCAAGAAGAATGTGATGAATGATATGTGATGTACGAGATTGATCATGTTCTTGTAACAGGAATCACGACTTGCATGTCGATGAGTATGACAACCGGCAGGAGCCATAGGAGTTGTCTTTATTTATTGTATGACCTGCGTGTCATTATACAATGCCATGTAATTACTTTACTTTATTGCTAACCGGTAGCCATAGTAGTAGAAGTAATAGTTGGCGAGACAACTTCATGAAGACACGATGATGGAGATCATGGTGTCATGCCGGTGACGATGATGATCATGGAGCCCGAAGATGGAGATCAAAGGAGCAAAATGATATTGGCCATATCATGTCACTATTTGATTGCATGTGATGTTTATCATGTTTATGCATCTTATTTGCTTAGAACGACGGTAGTAAATAAGATGATCCTCATTAAAATTTCAAGAAGGTGTTCCCCTAACTGTGCACCGCTATGAAAGTTCGTCGTTTCGAAGCACCACGTGATGATCGGGTGTGATAGATTCTTACGTTCATATACAACGGGTGTAAGCCAGATTTACACACGCAGAACACTAAGGTTAACTTGACGAGCCTAGCATGTACAGACATGACCTCGGAACACAAGAGACCGAAAGGTCGAGCATGAGTCGTATAGTAGATACGATCAACATGAAGATGTTCACCGATGATGACTAGTCCGTCTCACGTGATGATCGGACACGGCCTAGTTGACTCGGATCATGTAATCACTTAGATGACTAGAGGGATGTCTATTCGAGTGGGAGTTCATGAGATGAACTTAATTATCCTGAACATAGTCAAAAGATCTTTGCAAATTATGTCTTAAGCTCGCGCTTTAGTTCCACTGTTTAGATACGTTCCTAGAAAAATATAGTTGAAAGTTGACAGTAGCGATTATGCGGACAGTAGAAAGCTTATGTCCTTAATGCACCGCTCGGTGTGCTGAACCCCAAACGCGTCATTTGTGGATGTTACGAACATCGGACATACACGCTTTTGATAACTACGTGATAGTTTAGTTAAACGGTTTAGAGTTGAGGCACCAAAGACGTTTTTGAAACGTCATGGAACATATGAGATGTTTCGAGGGCTGAAATTGGGATTTTAGGCTCGTGCTCACGCCAAGAGGTATAAGACCTCCGACGATTTTCTTAGCCTGCAAACTAAGGGAGAAAAGCTCAATCGTTGAGCTTGTGCTCAGATTGCCTGAGTGCAACAATCACAGAGTTAATCTTCCAGATGAGATAGTGATGTTTCTCCAAAGTCATTGCCACCAAGCTGCTAGAGCTTCGTGATGAACTATAACATGTCAGGGATAGATATGATGATCCTTGAGGTATTCACGATGTTTGACACCGCGAAAGTAGAAATCAAGAAGGAGCATCAATTGTTGATGGTTGGTGAAACCACTAGTTTCAAGAAGGGCAAGGGCAAGAAGGGACACTTCATGAAACGGCAAATCCGCCATCGCTCCAAAGTGAAGAAACCCAAGGTTGAACCCAAACCCGAGACTAAGTGCTTACGTAATAAGGGGAACAGCCACTGGAGCAGAATTACCCTAGATACTTGGTAGATAAGAAGGCTGGCAAGGTCGATAGAAGTATATTGGATATACATTATGTTAATGTGTACTTTACTAGTACTCCTAGTAGCACCAGGGTATTAGATACCAGTTCGGTTGCTAAGTGTTAGTAACTCGAAACAAAAGCTACGGAATAAACGGAGACTAGCTAAAGGTGAGTCGACGATACGTGTTGGAAGTGTTTCCAAGGTTGATGTGATCAAGCATCAAGACGCTCCCTCTACCATCGAGATTGGAGTTAAACCTAAAATTATTGAATGGTTTATTGAATCTCGATCGTAGTGATACACATTTCCATGCCAAAAGATATAAGATAGTAATGATAGTACCACTTACTTGTGGCAATCGCCATGTAAGTCATATTGGTGTAAAACGCGTGAAGAAGCTCCATGTTGATGGATCTTTGGACTCACTGCTTTTGAAAAGTTTGAGACATGCTAACCATGTCTATTGGTGTATACGCATGAAGAAACTCCATGCAGATGGATCGTTTGGACTCACTTGATTTTGAATCACTTGAGATATGCAAATCATACCACATGGGCAAGATGACCGAAAAGCCTCGGTTTCAAAGAAGATGGAACAAGATAGCAACTTGTTGGAAGTAACACATTTTGATGTGTGCAGTCCAATGAGTGCCGAGGCATCTGATGAATATCGTTATGTTCTTACTTCACGGATGATTTAAGTAGATACTGAGTGTATTTACTTGACGAAACACAAGTCTGAATTATTGAATGGTTCAGAGTGAAGTTAAAGATCATCGTGACAAGAGGATAAAATGTCTATGATATGATCACAGAGATGAGTATCTGAGTTACGAGCTTTGGCACGCTATTAAGACATTGTGGAAATTGTTTCACAATTAATACCGCATGGAACACCATAGTGTGATGGTGTGTCCGAACATCATAGTTGCACCCTATTAGATATGGTGCGTACCATGATGTCTCTTATCGAATTACCACTATCGTTCATGGGTTAGGCATTAGAGACAACCGCACTCACTTTAATAGGGCACCACGTAATTCCGTTGAGACGGCACTGTTTGAACTATGGTTTGGAGAAACCTAAGTTGTCGTTTCTTAAAAGTTTGGGGCTGCGACGCTTATGTGAAAAAATTTCATCGTGATAAGCTCGAACCCAAAACGGATAAATGCATCTTCATAGGACACCCAAAACAGTTGGGTATACCTCCTATCTCAAGATCCGGAAGCAAAAGTAATTGTTTCTAGAAACGGGTCCTTTCTCGAGGAAAAGTTTCTCTCGAAAGAATTGAGTGGGAGGATGGTGGAGACTTGATGAGGTTATTGAACCATCACTTCAACTAGTGTGCAGCAGGGCACAGGAAGTTGTTCCGGTGGCGCCTACACCAATTGAATAAGAAGCTTATGATAGTGATCATGAAGTTTCAGATCAAGTCACTACCGAACCTCGTAGGACGACAAGGACGCTGCATCGCCCGGAGTGGTACGGTGATCCTGTCTTGAATGTCATGTGCTAGACAACAATGAACCCACGAGCTATGGAGAAGCAATGGTGGGCCCATATTCCAACAAATGGTTAGAAGCCATGAAATCCGAGATAGGATCCATGTATCGTAACAAAGCATGGACTTTGGTGGACTTGCCCGATAGGCAAGCCATTGAGATAAATGGATCTTTAAGAAGAAGACGGACGTGGACGGTAATGTCACCGTCTATGAAGCTCGACTTGTGGCGAAGAGTTTTCACAAGTTCAAGGAGTTGACTACGATGAGATTTTCTCATCCGTAGCGATGCTTAAGTCCGTCGGAATCATGTTAGCATTAGCTGCATTTATGAAATTTGGCGGATGGATGTCAAAACGAGTTTCCTTACCGTATTCATAAGGAAAGGTTGTATGTGATACAATCAGAAAGTTTTGTCGATCCTAAGGATGCTAAAAGGTATCTGGCTCCAAATGATCCTTCTAAGGACGGGAGTAAGCATCTCGGAGTTGGAATGTGCGCTTTGATGAGATGATCAAAGATTTTGGGTTTATACAAAGTTTATGAGAAACTTGTATTTACAAAGAAGTGAGTGGGAGCACTATAGAAATTCTGATGAGTATATGTTGTTGACATATTGTTGATCAGAAATGATGTAGAATTTCTGGAAAGCATATATGGTTATTTGAAAGGTGTTTTTCAAGTGAAAACCTGGATTAAGCTGCTTAAACATTGAGCATCAAGATCTATGAGAATATATCAAAAACGCTAAATGATACTTTCAAATGAGCACATACCTTGACATGATCTTGAAGGTGTTCAAGATGGATCACCAAAGAAGGAGTTCTTGCACGAGATGTAAGGTATGAAGTTAAGACTTAAAGCTCGACCACGACAGAAAGAGAGAAAGGACGAAGGTCGCCCCTATGCTTTAGACGTAGGCTCTATAGTATGCTATGCTTGTGTACCGCACTGTAAGTGTGCCTTGCCATGAGTTAGTCAAGGGGTACAAGAATGATCCAGGAATGGGGATCATTGGACAGCGGTCAAAATTGTCCTTGGAGTAAATAAGGACATGTTTCTCGATTATGGAGGTGATAAAGAGTTGGCGTAAAGGGTTACGTCGATGCAAGCTTTGACACCTATCCGAATGACTCTGAATAGCAAACCGGATACGTATAGTGGAGCAACCATTTGGAATAGTTTCAAATGGAGCGCGGAAGCAGCATTTATAATATGACCCAGAAATTTTAAGCACACACGGATCTGAAAGGTTCAGATCCGCTGACTAAACCTCTCTCACAAGCAAAACATGATCAAACCCCAGAACTCATTGAGTCTTAATCACATGATGATGTGAACTAGTTTAATGACACTAGTAAACTCTTTGGATGTTGGTCACATGGCGATGTGACCTATGAGTGTTAATCGCATGGCGATGTGAACTAGATTATTGACTCTAGTGCAAGTGGGAGACTGTTGGAAATATGCCCTAGAGGCAATAATAAATTAGTTATTATTATATTTCCTTGTTCATGATAATCGTTTATTATCCATGCTATAATTGTATTGATAGGAAACTCAGATACATGTGTGGGTATATAGACAACACCATGTCCCTAGTAAGCCTCTAGTTGACTAGCTCGTTAATCAATAGATGGTTACGGTTTCCTGACCATGGACATTGGATGTCATTGATAACAAGATCACATCATTAGGAGAATGATGTGATGGACAAGACCCAATCCTAAGCCTAGCACAGATCATGTAGTTCGTATGCTAAAGCTTTTCTAAAATGTCAAGTATCATTTCCTTAGACCATGAGATTGTGCAACTCCGGAGACCGTAGGGAATGCTTTGGGTGTACCAAACGTCACAACGAATCTGGGTGGCTATAAAGGTGCATTACAGGTATCTCCGAAAGTGTCTGCATTTGGTTGGCATGAATCGAGACTGGATTTGTCACTCCGCAGACGGAGAGGTATCTCTGGGCCCACTCGGTAGGACATCATCATAATGTGCACAATGTGATCAAGGAGTTGATCACGGGATGATGTGTTACGGAACGAGTAAAGAGACTTACTGATAATGAGATTGAACAAGGTATCGGATACCAACGATCGAATCTCGGGCAAGTACAATACCGCTAGACAAAGGGAATTGTATACGTGATTGATTGAGTCCTTGACATCGTGGTTCATCCGATGAGATCATCGTGGAACATGTGGGAGCCAACATGGGTATCCAGATCCCGCTGTTGGTTATTGACCGGAGAACGTCTCGGTCATGTGCGCATGGTTCCCGAACCCGTAGGGTCTATGACTTAATGTTCGATGACGCTTAGGGTTATAAAGGAAGTTTGTATGTGGTTACCGAATGTTGTTCGGAGTCCGGATGAGATCCCGGACGTCACGAGGAGTTCCGGAATGGTCCGGAGGTAAAGAATTATATATGGGAAGTCCTGTTTTGGTCACCGGAAAAGTTTGGGTTTTATCGGTAATGTCTCGGGACCACCGGAGGGTCCTGTGGGTCCACCAAGTGGGGCCACCATCCTCGGAGGGCTGCATGGGCCAAGTGTGGAGGGGACCAGCCCTGTGTGGGCTGGTGCGCCCCAAGAGGCCCATGTGCCAAGAGAGATAAGGGAAAGGGAGAGTCCTAAAGGGGAAGGCACCTCCTAGGTGCCTTAGGGAGGATGGACTCCTCCCGGCCGCACTCCTTCCTTGGAGGAAGGGCCAAGGCTGCGCCTCCCCTCTCCCTTGCCCCTATATATAGTGGAGGGGAGGAGGGCAGCCGCACCGAGTCCCCGGCACCTCCCTCCCTCCCGTGGCACCTCCTCCTCTCCGCAGTGCTTGGCGAAGCCTGCAGGATTGCCACGCTCCTCCACCACCACCACGCCTGTTGTGCTTCTGCTGGATGGAGTCTTCCTCAACCTCTCCCTCTCTCCTTGCTGGATCAAGGCATGGGAGACGCCACCGGCTGTACGTGTGTTGAACGCGGAGGTGCCGTCTGCTCGGCACTAGGATCATCGGTGATTTGAATCACGGCAGCACGACTCCATCAACCCCGTTCACTTGAACGCTTCCGCTTAGCGATCTACAAGGGTATGTAGATGCACTCTCCTTCCCCTCGTTGCTGGTTTCTCCATAGATAGATCTTGGTGACACGTAGGAAAATTTTGAATTTCTGCTACGTTCCCCGTCAAACATGCCCTGCAAAAACAAGTTAGACGTACTTTGTTGTTGCAAGTTTTACATGGATACTACGGCCTTCTTTCAAGAAACGTTCTTACCTACGCATCAAAACCACAACGGTGATTTATCAAGTTTGCTGTTTTAACCTTCAACAAGGACCGGTCGCAGTCAAATTCGATTAAACTAAAGTAGGAGAAATAGACAACCACCAGCCACCTTTATGCAAAACTAGTTGCATGTCTTTCGGTCGCACCGGTCTCATGAACGTGGTCATGTAAGGTTGGTCCGGACCGCTTCATCCAACAATACCACTGAATCAAAATAAGACATTGGTGGTAAGTAGTATGACGATCATCGCCCACAACTCTTTGTGTTCTACTCATGCATATCATCTACGCAAAGACCTTGCTCGGATGCCACTATTGGGAAACGTAGCATGCAATTTCAAAAAAATTCCTACGCTCACGCAAGATCTGTCTAGGAGATACATAGCAACAAGAGGGGGATAGTGTGTCTACATACCGCCATAGACCAAAAGCTGAAGCGTTTGACAACGCGGTTGATGTAGTCGTACTTCTTCTAGCTCCGACCGATCAAGCACCGAACGCACGACACCTCCAAGTTCTGCACACGTTCAGCGCGATGACTTCCCTCGCCTTTTTATCCAGCAAGGTGTCGAGGAAGTGGATGAGTTCAGTCAGCACGACGGCGTGATGTTAGTGATGGTGAAGTGATTCTCACAGGGCTTCGCCTAAGCACCGCAAAACTATGACCAGGGGTGTAAACTGTGGAGGGGGGCGCCGCACACTGCTAACGATTGTTATTATGTGTTCTAGCAGTGCCTCCCCACATATATATAGGTTGGAGGGGAGGAGAGGCAGCCAAGGGGGTGCTCCAAGTAGGAGGAATCCTACTTGGGGTCCTCCCAATTCGGCCTCCCCCCTTTCCATTTATGCATGAAGGGGAAGGAAAGAGGGGGGGGGGGTGAGGGAAGGAAGTGGGAATCCTAATCCACACTTTACTTTCCCTTTCCCCCTTTCCTTCTCCTCCTCCTATGGCCTTATAGGGTGCACCAGCCCCTCGTGGGCTGGTGTGTTCCTTCACAAGGCCCATATGGCCCATAGGATTGTCGGGGGTACCCGAAACACCTTTTGGTGACCCGACAAGTACCCGATACCCTCCGGAACACTTCTGGTGTCCGAATGCCATCGTCCTATATATATATATATATCAATCTTTAGCTCTCAACCATTTCAAGACTCCTCATCATGTCCGTGATCTCATCCGGGACTCCAAACAACATTCGGTCACCAAATCACATAACTCATATAATACTATATTTTTATCGAACGTTAAGCGTGCGGACCCTACGGGTTTGAGAACTATGTAGACATAATCGAGACACCTCTCCGGTCGATAACCAATAGCTGAACCTGGATGCTCACATTGGCTCCCACATATTCTACGATTTTTTTATCAATCGAACCGTTATGACAACATATGTTATTCCCTTTGTCCATCGGTATGTTACTTGCCCGAAATTCGATCGTCGATATCTTCATACCTAGTTCAATCTCGTTACCGGCAAGTCTCTTTACTCATTCCGTAATTGTTGGGGATATAACTACTAGTGTAACCCGCCCAGGAGGGGCCGGGTTACGCTATATCGATTCATCATATGAAGCCCAATATCAAGCTTGAAGATGGCGGTTCAGTTAAGGGCCCCAAGCCCAAAGGCGACTTAAGGCCCGTAGTGATAAACCGCCATAATAGCATGACTTGCATTGTAAGGCAAGATTAACTAGTCACCGAGCCGGACACTATTTATGAGCCGGCCGGGACTCAGAGGTCATGGGCGTCAACCCGTGTATATATAAGGGGATGACCCGCCGGCGGCTTAAAGGAGGTAACATCAAATCGAGAGCCAGGCATAGCGGATTCGCTCCCTGGTCATCGAAACCCTAGCAATCCCAACTAAACTGGATTAGGCTTTACCTTTGCCGCAAGGGGCCGAACCAGTATAACCCTCGTGTCCTTTGTCCCGCTTTAACCCCTTTAAGCTTCCTAGTTGCGATGGCTCCACGACTAAGTACTTTCACGAGGACATCTGCCGTGACAATCCCACAACAGTTGGCGCCCACCGTGGGGCTAGCGCACGGTGGATTTGAGTTCTTGAAGGGCAGCTTCGAAGGGCTCAAGGGATACGCTGTGGGCCGGATGACCAAGAGTCGTCGCGGCAAGCTCTACATCGACGACGCCGGCTAGGGCCCCGATACCGGTTCAATTGAGTACGGGTACCGGGTCCCCTTTGGCGGAATCCACGTCTTCATTGGCCGGATTGGCGAGCCGGGCCCTGAGCCGGACATCTGCACTGACATCATCAAGACGGCTCAGCGTGCGAGACCCGCCCGGGCTCAGCCCACCATGAAGTGTGCCTTCGTGGGTTGCATCCAGAGAGGGGAATTTTCTGAAGGATCCGTGGATGGTGGTGAGACGGCCGTCTACTCTGATGGTGAGTCTTCCACTGGTGAGACGGACTCGTTATACCAATTACAAGACGGTGGGCTTGGGGGATGTTCTGATGGCAGCAGTATTCCGAACCCCTTTGAGCCGCCGAGCAGAGTAGGGATCTTCATGGCTGACACTCAACCCGGTCAAAACTCTACGGCTGCGGCAGCAATAACTTTCGGGTCAGGAGCGGCCGGGGCAGGAGGCCCTGTGTGCTTGCCGGCTCAGGTGCTGATTGATCTCATGGACAGATTGATGGCCCTGTTAACCGCCACAGTTGTTCCGGCGGATCAGACTGAGCATGATGCAGAGGTAGCATGGGTACGTGAGGAGGTAGCCCGAGCCAAAGAAGCCCTAGCAGCTGAGGACACCAGATTGGCCGCAGAACGGGCGGCTTTGGATGCTCGAGCTCAGCAGATCCAGTCAGAGGCTTTCCAGCTTACGATGAATCTGAACGCGTCTAATGGGGTGATGAGGAGGAGGCACCAGAAGGCCCAATCCTGTCTGCCTCCGGTTTATGATCCTCGGAATCTCTTTTGCACACTCGGAGCCGGCCCTAGTAACCCGCCGGAGGCAAACCGGTTTATAACACCCGGAGCGGGGGCGCCGGTTCAGCCCCGAGTGATGGAACCTCCTCACATGAATACTGTCCCGCCTCGCTACGTACCAACACCACCGGGTCATTTTTCCAACCCTTTGGAAAACCTGATCGCTGCGTAGGCGCGTTTGGCGGCTCTCCCGGTGGATGGCGATTCTCCAACAGCAGTTGAAACACGAAGGGTCAGAGAACTTCTTCAGACGGCTCTGGTGCAGTAGGAGGCTTATTCTTATAGTCGAGACATGATTCACTCGACTCCTCGCCCAAGCCGGAGCCCGAGTTACAACAGACATATGGATTCGGCGGCCGTATCAAGCATTGCTCAGTGCCGTAACCAGCCAGGTGGGCATAATCCAGTACAGGACAGGATACGTCAAGAGGCTGAGCGGGCGGCTCAGCAGGCGGCTCATCAAACCTTCCCGGATTATCCAACGACTTCTATTGGCCACGAGAACTGGCGGTGTTCCTTGTTTGATACCGGCTCTTCATAATGAGCGTTTGCCCAAGGATTTCAAGGGACCTCAAAAGGTGCCGAATTACACAGCCGATTTACAGCCTGGGGCGTGGATTGAAAGCTATGAGATGGCCATGGAATTGTTGGAGGTTAGTGATGTGGCAATGGCCAAGTACTTCACCATGATGTTGGATGGAACGGCCCGCACTTGGCTGAAGGGGCTTCCGCCTAACTCCATTGGTTCATGGGCAGAGTTAAAAACCCGGTTTATTCAGAACTTCAAGGACACATGCAAGCAGCCGATGTCAATTGTAGATTTAACTAATTGCAAGCAAGAGGAAGGTGAGTCCACGACCCATTGGGTGCGCCGGGTCAAGGAGATAATACATTCATCTGATAAGATGGATGCCGGCTCTGCGGTCTTAATGTTGGAGAAAAATTGCCGACTTGAACCTCTGAAACAGAAGCTGGGGCGGCTCAAGCGTGATTGCAATGACATGGGCCAGCTGATGGTGGCTCTAGTCAAATACGCTGATTCTGATAGTACCAAGGATCCCGCGTCTGATGAAGAGAAGACAGGGAAGAGAAAGAAGAACGACAATGGAAAGGGTCATCAGCATAACCCGGCGAGTCAGGGAGGCAATAAACGTAAGGCCGACAGTAACCCGGAGTTTGTGGCTAACACCAATTCACAGGGTAACAATCAACGACGCAAGGGGAGGCCGCCCCCTCGGTCTGGCGGGTCAAGTCCTACTCCTAAGCAATTGCTCAATGAGCCCTGTCCAAGACACGGCACTCGGGAAAGGCCAGCCACTCACATATGGAAAGATTGCGTGATCATGAAGGCTTTCAATAATTCTAAAATGTTCGACGGCAACCATGGGCCTGGCGGTGGCTCAGGTGGAGGCGCTTTTCATGGATCGGGCGGCAGCTCAAGTTCCGGCTTTCAAGGAAATCAAGGTGGTTATAATCAACAGTCTGGCCAGTGAGGTCAGCAACAACATCAATTGGGTTATCAGAGCAATCCAAAGCAGCTGAATAGTGGACAATATCATGTGTTCACCACTAGTCTGTGCAAACGAGACTAGAAGCTTCACAAAAGGGCTATGAACGTTGTTGAGCTGGCAGTCCCTCATTATCTGAGGTGGTCAGAACAGCCCATTATATGGAGCAGGGAAGATCACCCTCCCCGGGTTGACAATCCGGGTCAGTTGGCTTTGGTGGTGGCACCTCAAGTTGGTGGATATAAATTCACTAAAGTACTCATGGATGGAGGCAGCAGCATCAACATACTCTGTTATGAAACCTTCCGTCGTATGGGGCTGACTGATAAAAATCTTAAGACATCCAACACTGTTTTTCATGGAGTGGTGCCTGGTAAGTCGGCATACCCAGTGGGTAAGATTGAACTAGAGGTAGCCTTCGGAGATGAACATGACTCTAGGGCTGAGAAATTAACCTTTGAAGTGGTCAAGATCAAGAGCCCATGTCACGCTCTATTTGGACGGCCGGCTTATGCCCAGTTCATGGCGCGACCGTGTTATGTTTACTTGCAGCTCAAGATGCCGGGTCACAAGGGCACCATCATGGTACATGGGAGTCGGAAGATAGCCCTAGAATGTGAGGAAGGCGATGCTGCTTATGCTGAATCTGTCTGTGCAGCAGAGGAGTTGAAGTTTTATAAGGATAATGCTGACCCGGCAGACAGGACGTCTCTGAAGAAGCCAACGACGGAACACGAGCCGGTGATGAAATTTAAGTCGGCCGACGACACCAAGCTTGTTGATTTTGTTCCAGGCGACTCATCTAAGCAATTCAGTATCAGTGCCAATCTGGATCCCAAATAGGAAAGCACGCTCATTGAGTTCATCCGTGAGAACCGAGACATCTTTGCATGGAAACCTTCTGACATGCCGGGTGTACCGAGAGAACTCGCTGAGCACACTCTCAATATTGATCCAAAGTTTAAGCCGATCAGGCAGTTTCTTCGGCGGTTTAATTTGGAGAGGCGCAAAGCTATCGGTGAGGAGGTGGCCCGGCTCTTGGCGGCCGGGTTTATTGTTGAAGTTTTTCACCCGGAGTGGTTGGCTAACCCGGTGCTTGTACTTAAAAAGAACAGCACCTGGCGTATGTGTGTGGATTACACGGACTTAAACAAGGCTTGTCCGGCTGATCCTTTCGCTCTCCCCCGTATAGATCAGATCATTGATGCTACAGCGGGTTGTGAGCGTTTGAGTTTCTTGGATGCTTATTCTGGTTATCATCAGATCAAGATGGCAGTTAAGGACCAGGAGAAGACGGCTTTCATCACTCCGTTTGGAGCCTTATGTTATGTGTCTATGCCTTTTAGGCTTAAAAGTGCCCACACGACTTATCAACGATGTGTGCAGAACTGTCTCCATAATCAGATTGGGCGTAATGTTCATGCTTATGTGGATGATATTGTGGTGAAGTCCGGAGAGAAGGAGACCTTGATAGATGATCTGAAGGAAACCTTTGATAATCTCCGGGTCTACAAAATGATGCTTAACCCGGCCAAATGTGTGTTTGGCGTACCAGCAGGCAAGCTTTTTGGTTTTCTGGTTTCTAACAGAGGCATTGAGGCTAACCCGGAGAAGATCAAGGCAATCACCTCTTTGGCTAAGCCGAGGTGCGTCAATGATGTTCAGCGATTGGCGGGTCGTATCGCTGCTTTAAGCCGGTTCATAAGCCGGTTAGGTGAGAAGGCCATACCGCTGTATCAGATGATGAAGAAAATGCATAACTTTATGCGGGTGATGCCGCTAACGCTGCCTTTGAAGATTTGAAGAGACAGTTATCTGAGCCACCGGTCCTTGCGGCTCCCATTGATAAGGAACCCTTATTGTTGTATGTGGCTGCTAACTCACGTGCTGTCAGTGTTGCAATTGTGGTGGAGCGCAAGGAGGCTGGCAAGGAGCATCCGGTTCAACGGCCGGTTTACTACATTAGTGAGGTGCTTATTGAGTCTAAGAAAAGATATCCACATTGGCAGAAGCTCGTTTATGGGGTGTTCATGGCGAGCCGGAAGCTTAAGCAATACTTCCAGGGTCACCCCATTACTGTGGTAAGTTATGCTCCTTTGGGAGACATCATTCAGAATAGAGAGGCCACAGGACAAGTCGCCAAGTGGGCCATTGAACTTGGGCCTCATGGCTTAAAGTATGTGCCACGCACTGCTATTAAGTCTCAAGCACTGGTGGACTTCATCAACGATTGGACAGAGCTGCAGGGCGCTTTGAGGAAAAGCCGGACAACACATATTGGACTATTCACTTTGATGGGTCCAGGAAATTGGAGGGCTCGGGGGCTGGAGTTTTTTTAGCTTCCCCTCGAGGTGACAAATTTTGTTATGTGCTCCGGTTGATGTTTCCCTGTACTAACAATGCAGTTGAGTATGAGGCCTTGCTCCATGGTCTTCGGATGGCTAATGATATTAACTTAAGCCTCGTAAGGTGCTTCGGCGACTCAGATTTGGTGGCTCAATAGGTGTCAGGCAAGTGGGATTCTAAGGATCCTCTCATGGCGGCTTATCGCCATGAAGTTGATGCTATCGCTGGACACTTCAAAGGTTATCAAGAGGAGCATATTGATCAAAGAAAGAATGAGGCGGCTGATGCTTTAAGCCGGCTGGGATCTCAGCGTAAGCCGGTGCCACCTAACACTTTCTTAGATATTCTGCATAACCCTTCTGTTAAGTTACCCATAGAGGAAGACTTAGCTGTTCCAGACCCAGAAGTGCAATTGGTGGCGGCTCTTCACGTCATCCCAGATTGGACAGTGCTATATTTGGCTTACATGACCCAGGGCGAGTTGCCTGGGGACGAGACCTTGGCTAGACAAATTGTCCGGCGGTCTAAGTCGATGACAATTGTTAACGGTGAGTTGCATCATCGTAGTGTTACTGGGGCATTTCAACGTTGTGTTTTGCCCGAGGAGGGTCAATAAATCCTTCATGAGATCCATGAAGGCGCTTGTGGTCATCATGCCGGTTCTAAATCTCTTGTGGCCAAGGCTTCCCGTCATGGTTTTTATTGGCTGACGACTCATGCTGATGCGGAGGATCTGGTTAGTAAATGTGATGGTTGCCAGAAATTCTCACGACGCGCTCATGTGCTGGCACAAGAATTGAGGATGATTCCAATTACTTGGCCGTTTGCAGTCTGGGGGCTTGACATGATTGGGCCTTTCAAAAGGTCCAAGGATAAAAAGACACACCTGCTGGTGGCGGTTGATAAATTCACGAAGTGGGTTGAGGCAGAGCCGGTCAGTAAGTGTGATGCAGCCACGGCGGTTCAATTCATGAAAAAGGTGATCTTTCGTTTTGGCTTTCCACACAGTATCATAACGGACAATGGTACTAATCTGTCCAAAGGTGCCATGGAAGAGTCCTGTCAACGTGAGCATATCCGGCTCGATGTTTCATCAGTAGCTCATCCTCAATCCAATGGTCAAGCTGAAAGAGCCAATCAGGAGATCTTGAAAGGCATTAAGCCCCGGCTCATGGTCCCTTTACAGCGGACGCCGAGTCGTTGGGTGGAGGAGTTGCCTTCTGTAATATGGAGCATCAATACTACACCTAACAGGTCTACGGGTGATACGCCTTTCTTCATGGTTTATGGAGCAGAGGCAGTTCTACCAAGCGACATTCGTCATGACTCGCCCCGTGTGGCGGCTTACGTTGAAGCTAATAACGAACAAGCCCGTCAGGATGCACTTGACTTGTTGGATGAGAAGCGTGACTTAGCAGCAGCCTGCTCGGCGATTTACCAACAGGACCTGCGCCATTATCACAGCTGCCGGGTTAAGTCCAGAACCTTTCAAGAAGGTGACCTAGTGCTCCGGCTCATCCAGGATCAGTCTGATGCGCACAAGTTATCCCCGCCTTGGGAAGGGCCCTTTGTGGTCAGTAAGAATTTACACAATGGGTCATATTACCTCATCTATGTTCGAGAGCAAAAAGACTCACGTAAGTCGGAGGAAGAGACCCGTCGGCCATGGAATATCGCTCATCTTCGGCCTTACTACACTTGAGCCGCCAACACTCATGATGTACATATTTTGACAATGTATATATGATGAAAAGTAATAAAGCAGGACCTCTGTCCTTTCATCCTCAAAAGTTTATATGTCCTCATTATTATATCTTTAAAACAACTGACAGGGAACTGATCATATTTGAATCTGGATCTCCTTTTGGTCCGGCTCATGATTGTATTGGAATCTAGCCGTTAGATATCATGATCACTAGGGGGCTTCCTGTTCAAACATAGGTCGTATTCGAACCAAAGAGAACATAGCTGTCGATACCCTTTTGATTGGCACGCTGCCAAACCTACTAGGGGGCTTCTTGATCGTATCCGAATCATAGCTCAACCCCTTTGGGTCTGACGTGGATCGTATTCGAATCAGCGTCATTAAACAACTCTCAAGGTCATTTGGGGGCTTCCTATTCAAACATAGGTCGTATTCGAACCAAAGAGAACATAGCTGTCGGTACCCTCTTGATCGGCAACGCCAAAGCCACTGGGGGCTATATGATCGTATTCGAATCTTAGCTTAACCCCTTTGGAACGGTTTTATGATCGTATTCGAATCAGAAGCCTCAAAACTTTGTTTGTTTCCTGTAAGTTTTTTGCAATCACAATTTTTTTGTACACTTTTTTGATCATATTTGAAAGCATCTAGTGAGTGGCTTATTCCACCTGGCTTAACCTTGATCAATAAGTTGTCAGCACATAACAAACATTATATGTGCCGGTTTTTACAGAATTGGGGTATCACCCTCACTACCCGGATCACATAAACTGGCGGTATCATTCAAAGGATCGCAGGTATGATATCATCAGTTGTATTTCAAGGTTATAATTGATAAACAACTTTATCTATCTATGACCAGCCTTGCGGTAAGCCGCCAAGGATCTTGTGATGTCTTTCTGTACGCAGGGCGGTGCAATGGCTTTCTTAAGCATAAAGAAAACAGATGATAAGCATAATATTGATAAATATAAGATGGCGGCTTAACAGTATTGAGCACCAAACGCGTGCACGAAGGCACGACAAAACCAAGTTATGACTACCCTATTACATGACTCCCCGAGTCTAAATAGTTAACATTGTTTTATCAGCAAGACGCAAATATGAGCCGCCCGACGGATCAGTTGTTCTGTTGACCTGAAGCTTCCGAGTCATCCCTTTCCGCTTGTCCATCTTGTTCCCTGTCCTGGAAGGTTGATGATGACCAGTCAATGCCACTCAAAGCTTCAAATTCAGCTTCATCATCAATTAATCCGGCTGGGTCAACTTCAGGGGCGAAGGTATGCTTATGGATGGGAGGGATCAGGCTGATCACTTCATAGTGTGGCGTTGGAATCCTCTGGTTCTCTGCGTTATAACCCGGATGGTACTTGGTCAGATCCGTGTTAGTGGTGATCAGGGTGGCCACAGGGCGTATTTCTTTCACACAAGCGGTGAAATCTTTCTGTTCAAATGGTGTGCCATCCTCCTTTAGGCTTGGGTATCCGATGGCGATGTCGGCCGGGTCTAGCTCCGGTAGCCACGCCTTGGCCCGGCTTAACGCGGCTACGGCTCCGGCTCTTGCAGAAGATCGCCTTAGTTCTTTGAACCGTTGAGGTAGCACGGCAAGCCGTCTCAGTACATCCGCCAGGAGGGTGGGGACTTCATTTGACAAAGCCACTGCAGCTAAGGCATGCTGAGACCCGGTGTAAAGTTGTTCTACCAGCGTATAAACCGCCTTCAGCTTGACCAGCATGCTTTGGTTAAGATTTGAACTCCTGGGGCCTGCATTACAATGTCAGGTGAGTTGATAGCAATTGATATGATTATTAGACAAGATTCAACACTTGCAGAGTAACTTACCAAAGATTGCTGAGACCATCTGAGATACATGGCGTTTTAAACCGGATAATTCGGCGGTTGTTTCTGCAAGAGCCGCCTCTGCCTTCTCAGCCTGATTGATCAAGGCGATCTTTTCATCGGCCCAGGCTTTCTTCTTGGATTCAAAGCCCTTTTTCAGTTTCTCTTGTTCAGATATACTGAATTCAAACTTGGAGTTGGATTTTTGGGTTTCACTCTCCTGTGCTTCCAGGCGATTCTTCAAGTTAGATATTTCCGATTCAAATTGACTAATGGTGGCCTGCACAAATGCCGGGTTAAAGTCAGGATTATCATAATGCCACATTAAAGTCCCAAGCTCTTTGCAAGCAATGTCACTTGGCACTTGGGGGCTAATGTGTGTTGAAGAAATCTGCTTACAGTAGCGGTTCATAAAAGTAAGTCCCAAGCATGTTGCAAGCAAAGATACTTGGCACTTGGGGGCTAATGCATAGTGTTGTTACAAGAAGTTTTCGATTTAAACATGATAAGGACTGGTTTAAACATACTGTTTAAGCCGGCCCTTGGGGGCTACAGGATAAGCCGGACTTCTTACATATATTGCTAAGCTGGTCTTAAGTCTACATCATATTTCATCATAAGCAATAGACTTGGGGGTTGGTATGGTAAGGATAAATAAAGTATAGCAAGAAGAGTTATACTCAGATTTTTGGTGCATCTGCTTCACCATGTCAATTTCCATGTCACGGCTGTTGTGCACTTGGCTCATATAGCCAGAGAAGATTTCTCCAATACTCATGTGAGTATAATCAGTGTCATACAGTTTAGCCCTGCGGCGTTCCAGAAGTTCTTCCTTGGCGGGGCACTTGGCCAGCACGGTTGGTCTTCCCGGTTCAACAAAGCCGGTCTTGATGATTTCGACATCAGGGTCATCTGTCTTGGCCGGGTTAGGGATCTCCGGGTTTTCAGAACCATCAATGGCTTGCCCGACAGGCGGATCAGCAGTAGGCGTTGGAATATCGTGGGATGGTTCAGGCGGCGGCTCATCAGTGGAGGTGTCAGGAGTAGCCGTTCCGAGCTCCGGTTCATTTAAGATCGGCTCTTCGGCCGGCTTGTTCTTCTTCGGCCTTTTGCTGGGCTTTGCTTGTCCACTGCATCAAATCAAAAAGTCAGTACAAGAGTAGCAAATTGAAATTAACATAGGGTAAGCAGGTTATCATTACCCTGGAGCGGTTTCGAAAGCCGGCAAATTGGATTGCATTGACTCGCCGGAGGAAGGAGAAGTTCCCTGGAAGTTTGAGTCAGAAGAATTGAGTGGTGGACGAGTGAGACCCGCCAGGGGAAAAAAAGAATTTAAATCAGAGTTGACCTCATTCCGACGTTTCCTTGGTGTATTGGGCAAGCCGGAGGAGAGTTCCGCATCTTTGCTGGTGCGGGTCTGCCTCCGGCTCTCATGAATCTGACGCTTCAAAAGAAATTGAGGATCTTGGTAAGCTAAAGGATGTGAAAATTTTACTTTCCGGGTCACTCTTCAGACTTTTTGTCTTGGCAAAGGCTCGGAGTCGGAGGAAACGATAGTTACCTCTTCAACCGCTGCGTGACTCGCTCCTGTATCCTCCTGAGGATAATAAGTGTCAATAAGATAGTTAAAAAAGGAGCCTAGAGAATCAAGAGCTACCTCTGATTCAGAGGTGTCCTCTAGCCGAAGCATGTCGGAGGCAGTGGGTTTGTTTCCTTTCTTCTTGGCGGCGGCTCTCCTGGCGGCTTTCTTAGCTTTTCTGGCCTTCTTTGCAGCCTCATGATCATAGTTGGCTTTCCAAAACTCGTCAGTGGCATGTGAATTTCAACAAGAGTTTTGAGTAAAGGTAAAACCTCAAAGGGGAAAGTATAAGACAAAAATGCTTAAGTTACTAGCTTACCGCTGGAGCCAGGTTAGCTTTGCAGAAAGGGCTCAAACCTATTTTGCCACAGTCTGCCAGGCTCTCATTCAGGAGTGATTTTGTTTTATCATCAATGATGTCATCAGATAAATCGTCAGGACTGTGATGCAGAGGATCATTCTTCTGGCCTGTGTAGTCACACATCAAACCAGGGCGGCGGCTCAATGGAATAACTTGCCAGGCAAGCCAAACCCGAACCAAATCAATACCATTCAAGCCATTCCCTAGAAGAGCCTTGACTTTACTCATGGTGGGGGCGAGTTTTTGGCGTTCAGCAGGAGACAGTTTATCTGGCAAAGGGTGTGTGGACTCGAGGTGCAGGGCACGAAAGCCGAGCAGAGGGTTCTCATCAGCCGGAGAAGTATCTTGACAATAGAACCACGTCTAGTTCCAGTCTTTAGGGTGACTCGGTGGTTCCGCATACGGGAAAAGACAGTCTCTCCATCACTGGATTGAAATCCCACCAAGTTCCAAGCTAGGCCCATTGGCACGTTCATTCTGCCGGTTCAAATAAAATAATTCCCTGAAGAAGAGCGACAAGTTGGGTTCTTCTCCAAGGTACACCTCACAGAACGCTTGGAAATTGCAAATGTTGGATACATAGTTGGGACCGATATCTTGAGGTCGGAGGTCGAAAAAGTGTAGGACTTCTCTGAAAAACTTTGAGCCGGGTGGAGAAAAGCCCCGGTTCATGTGATCAGTAAAGACGATGACTTCCCCCTCTTTGGGTTGAGGTTTTTCCTCTGTTGGATCAGGAGCACGATAGGACATGACTTCCTTCTTTGGCAGATAGCCGGTCTTCACAAAATCAGCAAGGGTGCTTTCTGTGATGATGGATTTGATCCAATTGCATGTAACGGGTGATTTAGGCGCTTTTGGCGGCATTTTAAAGGTGGAAGCCTACGACAAAATAAAAATTTCTGGTTCAAATTTAAGCCGGGGAGAAATACTTCAAACCATACTCAAGATGGCGTCTTATAAGAGGGGCCTAATGGCATATGGCTAGTTATGTGAGATTGTTTAAGCCGCCATGAGCAGTTACAGTTATTTAAGCCACCGGGCATGGTTGAAGTTATTTATTGAGCATCTCAAATTAAAGCCGGTGGTGTGAGCCGCCATGGCTAAGTGGATCTATTAAGATACATGGATCGACTAAGTGTACAAAAACAGGTTTCACAGGCCGCAATTATTAATTTGGATCAAATGGCTGTCCAGAAAAGAAAATATTCTAGACCTAAAAATCTAGTGTAGATGAGCTCGTGAGTTCTGATGAGGCCTCTGAACTAGAAAAAGGGATCTACTAGCGTCTGAAATGGATGTGAAACAACTACCGCATGTGTTTAGTACTTCTTTTGGATCAAAAGAGGATGCAATGAAGAAACCAAGGAGAATCTATGATGAACAACGAAGAACACAGAGGAACTCGCAAACCCTAATGCGGATCTGAGGTGCGGGAAGACGAAGGCTTACAGCTGCAGATCTACTGTGGAGGGTCGCCGCCGTTCTCAGGACTGATTCAGGTTGATGCAGCAGCCGAGGTCGATGAAGACAAAGTTATCTGCGGTGGCGGCGGTGGTGGAGCTCGAGCAGCAGCGGAGTCGTGAGAGGAAGAAGACGACGGAAAAGAGGAGAATGAAGAAAGACCTAAAGTCATGCCTATTTATAAGGAGAAGACTGACAGAGTGGGCGCGAGGAACGAGGAGGCTGAAACATGGTTATCCAGCTACTCAGACGCCTCGATTTTCGGGATGGTCATTAAAGATAAGGATCCGTAGGGATATGGTCGAATAAAATATAAATTAAATGGCAGATGACGCCACGGCGGGTTATCATGAATCCAGAAGATGACGTCATGGCGGGTGATAAATTTTTGCACAGGTAGAAGGCAGAACACTTTTTCTTAAGTATTGAAGATTGACATGAACTTGTTCAAATCAATCTGGGGCCTAATGTTGGGGATATACCTACTAGTGTAACCCGCCCAGGAGGGGCCGGGTTACGCTATATCGATTCATCATATGAAGCCCAATATCAAGCTTGAAGATGGCGGTTCAGTTAAGGGTCCCAAGCCCAAAGGCGACTTAAGGCCCGTAGTGATAAACCGCCATAATAGCATGACTTGCATTGTAAGGCAAGATTAACTAGTCACCGAGCCGTACACTGTTTATGAGCCGGCCGGGACTCTGTAGGCCGCGGGGCGTCAACCGTGTATATAAAGGGATGACCCGCCGGCGGCTTAAAGGAGGTAACATCAAATCGAGAGCCAGGCATAGCGGATTCGCTCCCTGGTCATCGAAACCCTAGCAATCCCACCTTAACTGGATTAGGCTTTACCTTCACCACATGGGGCCGAACCAGTATAACCCTCGTGTCCATTGTCCCGCTTTAACCCCTTTAAGCTTCCTAGTTGCGATGGCTCCATGACTAAGTCCTTTCACGAGGACATCTGCCGTGACAATCCCACGACAGTAATACATCTTCCCGCAACTAACTCATTAGTCACTTTGCTTGCAAGGCTTCTTATGATGTGCATTACCAAGAGGTCCCAGAGATACTTCTCCGATACTTGGAGTGACAAATACTAATCTCAATCTATGCCAACCCAACAAACACCTTCGGAGATACCTGTAGAGCATCTTTATGATCACCCAGTTACGTTGTGACGTTTGATAGCACACAAGGTATTCCTCTAGTATCCGGGAGTTGCATAATCTCATAGTCGAAGGAATATGTATTTGACATGAAGAAAGCAATAGCAATAAAACTGAATGATAAAATGCTAAGCTAACGGATGGGTCATGTCCATCACATCATTCTCCTAATGATGTGATCCCGTTCATCAAATGACAACACATGTCTATAGTTAGGAAACTTAACCATCTTTGATTAATGAGCTAGTCTTGTAGAGGCTTACTAGGGACACGGTGTTTTGTCTATGTATCCACACATGTATCAAGTTTCCGGTTAATACAATTCTAGCATGAATAATAAACATTTATCATGATATAAGGAAATATAAAATAACAAGTTTATTATTGCCTCTAGGGCCTATTTCCTTCAGTCTCCCACTTTCACTAGAGTCAATAACCCAGTTCACATCGCCATGTGATTTAACACCAATAGTTCACATCTTTATGTGATTAACACCCATAGTTCACATCGCCATGTGACCAATACCCAAAGAGTTTACTAGAGTAAATAATCTAGTTCACATAGCTATGTGATTAACACCCAAAGGGTACTAAGGTGTGATCATGTTTTGCTTGTCAGAGATGTTTAGTCAACGGGTCTGCCACATTCAGATCCGTATGTATTTTGCAAATTTCGATGTCTACAATGCTCTGCACGGAGCTACTCTAGCTAATTGCTCCCACTTTCAATATGTATCCAGATTGAGACTCAGAGTCATCCGGATCAGTGTCAAAGTGTAAGTGCATCTAGTGCCACACCTTGTTGGTTTTGGAGTATTGACGACAAACCTGGTTGAGGGACTAATGTGTTTGTGAGAATTGCAGGATAACGCAGGTAGTAGTCCCTCATTGATTTGGTTTACCTACCGGAGATGACCCCTAAAAATGTATGAAGACATTGAAGGCAATGGTGGTATGTGAAGATATTCACATTGAAGACTATGACTAGAGAAGACATTGCGTGAAGACTATGGAGCGCGAAGACTTAGTTGTTTCGTTGTTTCCTTTTCTTCTTTGTTGAGTCATAGGAACCACCGTACAGTTAAGTGGGGTTCCAGTGAACAAAGTCAGAGTGACTGAAGTGATGCTCAACCAAATCCTATGTCTTCGAGCAAAGACAATGAGAGCAAATCTTATCCAGAGATGGATGAGTCAGCATTACTTGCAGCCCAAGTAAAGTTGTCGCGTGTGTTTGAAATCTGACCGTTAGGACACATGTCAGTTCCTTAGTGACCCAGGGTCATTTCAAACAAATCAGGTCGGGTTGCCTAGTGGCTATAAATAGCCCACCCCCTACACCATAAATTGGTGGCTGCTCAGAGTTAGTGCACGGCTTTTGTCGTTTGAGAGAAACCCACCTCCGAAGCTTTTGAGAGAGAGAAATCCTTGCGAGGACAAAGCCCAAACACCCAGAGCCAAAGAGTGTTAGGCATCACTGAAGTTTTTCTGTCCGCGTGACCTGAAGACTTGTTACACTTGAGGACTGTGAATCCTCCAGCCGGTTAGGCGTCGCGTTCTGAGCATCCAAGAGTCATTGTAGATCGCCGGTGAACGAAGTCTGTGAAGGTTTGGAAGTCTACCTTGAAGACTTACCAGAGTGATTGGGCGAGGACTGGGTGTCCTTAGCTCAAGGGGAATAAGGTGAAGACACAGTCTTCTGAGTTAAATCTCAGCCTCCCTAACCAGACGTACAGTTGTCACAGCAACTGGAACTGGTCCAACAAATCCTTGTCTTCGCCAGTTTAATCGGTCCTATCGTCTCCCTCTCTTTATTTACAGTTTGTCTTCGTGAAGTCATTGCCTGTTTGCATTACCTATTTGTCTTCACTGTGTGACTACTATCGTTGTTTGCATTCATACCATCTTCCATCCTGATCCTTACTACCTAGTTGCTATTAGTCTTCGTGCTTTCACTTCATTGCATACTTGACTATGGCTTGCTTAGTGTAGTTTACCTTCCGCTGCATATCAATAGGTTCATTTCTATTGTTTGTCTTCGAAACTCTCATGTTTTGAAGACTTTCATAAAAATCGCCTATTCACCCCCCTCTAGTCGATAACTAGCACTTTCAATTGGTATCAGGGCAAGGTACTCCCTTGTTCTGTGTGATTCGGTTTAACCACCTGGAGTTTTAGCTATGTCAATTGCAGGGATAATCAAAGTCTCCGCTGCTTGCCTGTGGCACTCCAAAATTTTGTTTTGGTTTTTAACAAAAACTTGGTTGGTTTTGAACGAGGTCATTTAAACCCTTCCAAAAATCTCTTTCTCTCAAGAATTTTTCCCTTCGACAAAGGATTTTTCTTTGGCATCTTCTTTAACTATGGTGTTGGTTATTTAAAAACCTTTCTTCTGATTCTCTCCTTCTCAAATTTATTTTTGGGATTTATTTTTCTTTTAGAAGAAAACCCTAGGAGTTTTGGTTCTTCTATTATTTTTAAAACCACCCATGGTTTTATCTTGCCTCTTGTGGTAAATCTTCTCAAAACCCCTCCTTCCACTTTGGGTCAATCCAAATATTCTGACCCAACCAGTCCAACTCACTTTTGGATTTTTATTCCATTTATTTCTTTGCCCAAAACAATTATGTCCATATTTTTGAGCCTAGGTGTATTGCAAAGCAAGTACCTTAATGCCTTTGAACTTTGATCTCAAATCAATTCCTCTGGATGGTCCCTAGCACCCACAACCTAGAACCATCAAGATCTACTCTTCTTCTGCTCAAAATTTTCAAGTTTCACACGCAAGTTTGGACCAGATTTGTCAAATTTGGTGAAATTCATATCTCCTCTTCTCCAAAAATTCCACCAAAATTCAGGCAACCTCCAGTTGCAATGAGAAGCCACTCCACCAAAAATCATCTCAAGGAAAAATCCCCACATGCCAAAAACATTCTGTCGAACACCTAGCATGCACTGTCACTTTGCACTTTCAGAAAAATTCAGACTTTCAGAAATTCAGTTTCGTCAGAGGCTGGTCACTTGTCAACTGTGCACTTGGCGCGTTGCGCATGGCTCCTCCTCCCTGTCCAGAGTGCCGCACGGGCACTTGGCTGGTTCCTGGCATCGGTGGCACCATGGCCCGTCCGCGCTGGCGTCTTCCGCGGCGTCGGGACCTCCCGTAGCGGCCAACAGGGGGCACCCTGTGGCACAACGCCGTTCGGCACCGCCCACGCCACCTGGGACCTCCGCGTGGCTGTCTCCCTTGCCAGCGCACGCATGCAGCACGTCGCCGTGGCCTGGCATGCACGGGGCGCGCCCTCTGCCGCCGACGTGCCGCACGGCCGTTCCGTTGCGGACAGGCCGTAACCGCCCCTTCCTCGCTGAGTTAGGCACCGGGATGGACTCAGTGTTCCGTATAGTCGATGCTCAAGCTCCTAAACCTACCGTCCAGCCACAGCACCGTTGTAATCGCTCACCGGACTTATCCCGTTCTCGGCAACCGCCTCGGGCCGGCTATATATAGCGCCCCCGTGCTCGCTCTCGACCCCGCACACCTCCACCACCTCACCAGACCCCGCCCAGCCACCGGAAGAGCCTCGAGGGGCCCTTCTTCCTCAACTCCGGCCACCTCCGTCCGCTTCGGGCTCCGGCAGCATTCTCGCTGGTGAGAGCTCCTCCACCGCCCTAGGCTTGCCCGTAGCCTCATGGCACCTCTAGGAGACTAACCCCGACTCCAATTTGACCCCAGCAGCTCTCTCCGACGAGACCCACGACTTCCCGAACCACCGTCCGCCGGAGCAAGGGCCACCATTGACGTGGTGCTCGCCAGCGACCACCACCACCACCCACCGACGCGGAAGGGTGCGCTGATCACAGAGGTACCCCCCGATCCCCTTGCCTCGCCGTGGATCGCCGCCGGCGACCACTGCAGCTCTCGGGCGCCGACGAGCTCTGCCGCCTCCTTTTGAATATTCAAACCTGACGGGTGGGACCCGCCCGTCATCCTCTCCTTTCTTTTTTTTCGAACCGTTTTCTGAAAGCATATTCTGGCAAAGGCGCTTTCTAATCTGAATCGTTTTCTGGACTTTTCTGCTTAGACCCCTGAGGGTTTTCTGTTTCATTGCAGAAAGGTCCTTGGACCAAAACTCTTATAACTTTTAAACAGAAAAGGATTTTTGAGTGATTCTTTTTCTGTCCTCTTCAAAATGTTGTCTAGTTTTTTACCAGATTTATTTGAAAAATATTTGGAATATTTTTGAGCACCCCTTGGTATTTACGTTAGTGCGTGTATTTTTGTATACCGTCGATACCGAAGGAGGTGACGGAACCGCGAACTTCACCAAGCTAGGCCCCGACTACTCCGAACCAAGCAAGCATATTTGAACTTTTGATATGATGAGTGTTTGGGCATGTTTGCATTAATTAGTATCATGGCATGTTCATGAGCATCTCGATGAAAGTTTTATCACGTAAAAAGTTGAGGCAAGTGAGTTGAAATCCATGAGTTGTTGGAAACGAGTTGCATGGCCATGAGTTGGCATGAGAATGGGTAAGATGGCAGTGTTGTAGCATGCCAGTCTTATGCCAGACCGTTGACCCAGCGTCAACATAAATCAGTCCAGTTCCCGTCCGTCTCCCCTTTCGTACTACCACATGTTTTCCGCAAGGGATACGGCTTAGTAAATTGCAAACCACTTTCTGGTACACACCAAATCGAGAGGCCGGGATGAGGATGTCAGTGTACTAGAGTAGGGGTACCCTAGTATCCCGTACTCGTGCACGGACGGTTGCAGCACCCCGCGGCAAGGCTTGCCTCGTCACCGCCAAGATCCTCTGTGGCTCCCTTGGAGCCATTCAAGAACAAAGTATTTGATTAAGAAGACAAGGCCCCGGCAAGAGGAGCTTGTCGGGAAGGCCACTCAAGGCATACGGAAGGCAAGCCCCGGCAAGAGGAGCTTGCCGGGAAGGCTCAGGCGCGACAAGCCTCCCGGACGCGACAAGGATTCGGCCACAAGGCGCTTGCGCGGCATGCAACCTCTCTCCTCTCCGCTCCAGCTCATCCAGCGACGTGTCGCCATGGGACCGTTCCATGGGCGGCGTGTCGAGGCTGTGCAACCAGCGGAGAGCAGCGATAAGCGGCGGCTGACAAGCTTGCCATCGTGGCGGCGGGAGGCGCACTGACGGCCTCTGTTGCACTTTGTTGGGCGACAATCGGCGGGCATTTATTGCTTTTGTCCCTTGCCGTCGAGTTAGGTATTTTGCATCTGTAATCGCTCGAGTAGGTGTACCAACTCCTGTTTTTACATTTGTACCCTCATCTATGTTGCCACTGCCGGAGACCCCTTGAGCATATAAAAGGAGGCCCATGTGCAACGTAGAAGGGGTTCGGCTGGTTCGGTTCATTCGACTCACCAGAGACCAGATAAACTCACGCTAGGTTTTGTAGCTCGCATTGCTCCCTAGCAAGAACACAATACATCAAACAAGCAGCAGTAGGAGTTTTATCTCAGGAGAGCTCCGAAGCTGGGTAAACTGCTCGTGTGCCTCGCCTCGATCCGCTCTTTGTGCGATCTCCGCCCCCTCAAACCACAAGGGGCCTGGTCCACGGCCCCATAGGTGTCCGTGGGTACGATCAGCCTCCCGACATCTTTGGCGCACTGGTAGGGCGTCGAGGCCGTGTGAATCTGATCCGGTGTTCACACGAGCAGCATCATCAACATCTTCCTCAACATGCCACCAAAGAAGAAGGCTTCAGCGGCAGCAGAGCCGTCCGCGTCGTACCCACCCTCGCCGCAGCAAACGGGTGGTGGGGCGGTATTTGGCGGAGGAACGGGCGCCGACGAAGGTGCTCGCGACGTTGCCAAGTCCAAGGACAAGGCCCCGCAAACCTCGGCGTCCGCGCATCCCCCGCGCCCATCTCAGGAGACGCGGGACCAACAACGTCATGGCGTTCACAACGCCATGCGTTTGTTGGATCGAGACCCTCAAGACCAGCATGCGCGCCAACATGCTGGCACGAGTGAGATACGGTCGCCCGGACGGGGTGCTGCTCCTTCTAACGGAGTTAGAAGTCCGAGCGTATCCCGTTCCTCGCACCGTTCGCCAATGCCACCCACTACTCCAGCAGAAGCTCTGGCGAGAGCTCAGCTGCTCCTCGACTACCCTCCAACGGCCGACAAGGTCGACGAGTGGAGGGCCACTATCCAGAGCCTCATCGGCTTTGCCAGCAGCGGCGCTCGCGGCAACTAACGCCATCATTGCCGCAGCGAGACGACAAGGCACGAGCAGTGGCGGCGACACTTGTCGGAGGTGCAACCACCGTGCACTCTCCGCCACGAAGGCCAAGATCGCCGACTCACCAGATCCACCTTGACAGCGACTCCACCGCGTCGTCCGGATCCATGAGCTTCGCCGCGATCAGCGCCAAGTTCTTCATGGCGACAACAAGAGGATGCTCGAACTGCGCATCAGCGCCGGAGAGAAGCGCGACGTCGATCCGACAAGCGCGCTGGCCTTCTGCTGACATGCGCACGCCGGAGGAGAGCCAGCGACTTGCCGTCTGTGACGCGGTAGATTGCCCTGCGTTCACTTTCGTGAGCTGCGGCAGGTCGATGTGACCCGGAAAAACTTCAAACCAGACGCGTGCGGAGAAGTATGATGGCAGGGCGCATCCGTCGGAGTTCCTCGGCATCTACACCATCGTGGTGCAGGCTGCGGGGGGACGGACGACAAGATCCTCGCCAACTACTTCCGCTTCGTGCTCAAGCCAAACGTCGAGATCTTGGCTCATGCACTTGCCGGACAGCTCCATATCCTCTTGGGCAGACTGTGCCATCGGTTTGTTGGCGGCGCCTTCACGGTGGCCACAAGCCTCATGGCCAAGAAAGTGACCTTCATCTGCTCGCCCGGAAGGAAGGAGAGTCCTGTGCAAGTTCATTCAGAGATTCAGCCGTGTGCACTACAACATCCTGCACGTCCACCCTGCCGCGGTGATCAGCGCATTCCACCAGAATGTGCGGAACCGCAGGATGAGGGAGGAGATGGCGATGTGCAAAGTCAAGGACGTCAGTGAGCTGTACGCCTTGGCCGACAAGTGTGCATGCGCTGAGGAAGGGAGGAGGCTCCCAGGAGAGAATGCGGAAGCAGGATCGGCAGTGAGGACACCGCCCGGCAAAGAAGGGCCGTGGCGAGGCAACAGGAAGAAGAAAGCGGAGAAGTGCTAGCTGTTGAGCAGTCCGGCAACGGAGGTGGCGACAAGAACGCCAAGGCTGGTGGCTCCGGCAAGGAGGTTGCACGACGCCAACCACCGGTCGGTGGCGGCCGGCCGACAAGCAGGACAACTCCGGCAAGCAGTACTGCAAGATCCACCACACCAAGGGCCACGACCGCCAGAGCTGCAAGAAAGTCGAGCAGCTTGTCGAACAGCAGAGAGCTGAGTACGAGCGGCGCGACAAGGAGAAGGCCCAGGAAGGTGCTGGGGGAGCAAGCAAGAAACGTCCGGCCGGGAGGACGCGCGACAAAGCCAAGCAGCGGCAAGGAGATCGACCTCCCGCGGCGCGATAAGGATGAAGATGATGACGACGACGAAGATATGGAAGGCAGCGGCTGATGAGCAGGAGTTTGAGAAAGCCACAGAGGTCCTTTGCGTTGACGGAGGTGCTTCTCGCATACCTCCACCGCCAACTCAAGCAATGAATGCGGAGGTCAATGCGGCGGAGCCATCCGTGAGTCACGCAAGCCTCTGAAGTGGTCCAAAGACGCCTATCATTTTTGATATTGAGGACCACCACGATCGCATAAGCTGCGGTCGGTGCTTGCCGATGTTGGTCTCACCAACCATCCGCAACCCCAAGGTCACCAAAATGCTAGTTGACGGCGGGCCGGCTTGAATCTGATCTCCTCCGCGGTGCTCCGTAAGCTTCAAATCCTCGACAATGAGCTCGAAGAGACCGGCACTTTCCAAGGAATCAATCCGGAAGGAGCAAGCGAAGGGGAAGATTACGTTGCCGGTAATGTTTGGCGTGAGCTGAACTTTAGGACTGAGAGGGTCACGTTCAACGCGTTGCGATTTCCCGTTGCCTTACAATGGGATACTTGGCCAGCCCAAAGACTCGCCAAGTTCATGGCAGCCTCTCACTACGCCTACAACTTACTTAAGATGCCAGGCCCGATAAGCGTCATCTCTGTCCATGGCGACAAGAAGGATGCCCTTATCTGTGCCGACAAGATCTACCGGGACGCAGCAGCCGCGACAGATTGCCAGACACTTGCCGCTGAAGCTCCCGGGGGGAAGAAGACGAAGTCCAAGTCCGGCAAGGGCTCTGATGCTCACTCCGGCAAGCGCACCTCTTCGGAGTGCTGCGCTACCGTCGAGAACGCACCATCGAGCTCCACCAGCAAGTGCAAGAAGATGGTAGCTCCGCCAAAGACTAAGAAGGTGCCCGCCAAGGAGGACGGCACTGGTGGTACCTTCACCATCAGTGCCTCTCTCGACCCTAAATAGGAAGGCGCGCTCGTTGCTTTCCTGCGGGCGAATGTCGACGTGTTTGCATGGCAACCGTCCCCGACATCCCAGTGTTCCTGTGAAAGTGATTGAGCACCGCCTGGCCGTTTGTCCTCATGCGCGCCCGTCAAGCAAAAAGTCGGAAGCAAGCGGTGGAGCGCCAAGAATTCATAGCGAAGAGATCAAGAAACTGGAAGCAAAGCAGGCCTTGTCGGAGGAGTGCTCCATCCCTACGTGGTTGGCCAATCCGTAGTAAATGCGCCAAGGCAAATGGAAAATGGAGACTTTGTATTGACTTCACGGATGTTAATAAAGCTTGTCCCAAAGATCCATTTCCCTTGCCGCGCATTGACCAGATTGTTGACTCCACGGCTGGATGTGATTTGCTTCGCTTTCTTGATGCATACTCGAGATACCATCAGATCTTCATGGCTGAAGAAGATGAGGAGAAGACCACATTCATCACACCATGTGGCACATCTTGTTTCATACGGATGCCTTTTGGTTTGAAGAATGCTGGTTCAACATTTGCAAGGGTAGTCCATGACGCTTTTGAGCCGCAAATGCACAGAAATGTAGAAGCCTACATGGATGACATAGTGGTCAAAAGCAAGGACAAAGCAACTCCGATTCAAGATTTGGACGAGACCTTTGCAAATCTGCGCAAGATCAACCTCAAGCTCAACCCCGAGAAGTGCGTGTTTGGAGTCCCTTCCGGCAAGCTTCTCGGGTTCTTCGTGTCTCAACGAGGGATTGAAGCTAATCCCGACAAGATCAAGGCCATTGAGCAGATTGAAGCACCAAAGCGCGTCAAGGATGTGCGAAGACTTTCCGGTTGCATAGCTGCTCTCAGCAGGTTTATTTCTAGGTCTGCTGAGCGCGCCCTGCCATTTTTCAAAATTTTGAAAAAGGCAGGTCCAATGAAATGGACTCCCGAAGCGGAGGCTGCGCTGCAGGACTTGAAGAGATACATGTCCTCCACTCCAACACTTGTCGCACCTAAGCCACAAGAGAAGTTGCTTTGCTATATATAAGCGGCAACCAATCAAGTGGTTAGTGCTGCGTTAGTAGCGGAGAGGGAGGCGGATGACGAAACCCGACAACCACGGCAAGCACATCCAGCGACAAGCGGGGGGCTTCGTCGACAAGCTCTGGGTCCCGACAAGGATGAATCAGCAGACACATGACCAGATCTGAGAAAAGGATGGTGCAGCGCCCAGTCTACTTCGTCAGTTCCCTCCTGCGGGGGCCAGGTCAAGGTACTACGGTGTGCGAAATTGCTTTTCCGGCCTCCTCATGGCCTCGAGAAAGCTGCGCCATTACTTCCAAGCACATGAGATCACAGTTGTCACCGCTTTCCGGCTGAAGAGGATCTGCAGAATCCGAAGCAACAGGCAGGATTGTCGAGTGGGCCTTTGGAAATGTCAAGCTTTGGTCTCAAGTTTGAAAGCACATCAACTATCCAAAGCGGGCGTTGGCAGAATTCATAGCAGAATGGGCGCCAACACGGATGAAGAGATTAGGAGGCGAGCATTCCCGTCAAGGAAGCAAGCAAGGAATGGCTGATGTACTTTGATGGTGCCTTCTCGCTGCAAGGCGCCCGGTGCGGCGTCTTTGCTTATCGCACCCACCGGAGAGCACCTCAAGTCGTAGTCCGGATGCACTTTCCCAAGGAGCAAGCGACAAATAATACTGCAGAGTATGAAGGTTTGCTTGCCGGTCTCGGGATCATGATGGACCTTGGGATCAAAAAGCTTATTGTCAGGGGTGACTCACAGCTTGTCGTCCGACAAGTGAACAAAGATTACCAGAGTCCGTTGATGGAAGCCTACGTCGATGAAGTGAGGAAGCTAGAAGAGCACTTTGACGGCCTGCAAATGGAACATGTTCCAAGAGCTCAGAATGATATTGCTGACGGCCTGTCAAAGTGCGCCGCACTTAAGTTGCCTGTGGATCCAGGGATTTTCGTTACTCAAGCGGCTCAGCCAACCGTAACACCATCGATTGGACAAAGCAAGAAGAGGAAGTTGACCTCTGGTGACTACTTTCCGTGAGCTTCCGAAGCCGTCGTTGCAAAAGGTCCCCAAGATCAACACCAGCAGTTGAGGAAGCGATCTGCTCCGGCAGACCCGAGGTTTGTTTACGTTGAAGCGGGCGCTCCCGACAAGTCTTGCTCCGGCAAGCTTGTCGGGAACATCAAACTCCGGCGACGCGAGTTCTCGCCGTGGAAGCCGATGTTCCGCAGCAGCAGATTGCCTTTAGTCCTTGTTGTCGAGCCGCAAGCTCCGGCATGGGCGCAGCAGATTGTCCATTTCCTTCAGACGGAGAACTTCCGAAGAGCAAGAAGAAGCGGAAAGAGTAGCCCGGCAGTCAAGTATGTACGGTTTCGACGGCATCATGCATGTAAGAAGACTCAACGGTGTGAAATTGAAGTGTATTCGAGGGAAGATGGGCCGAAGCTGTTGGCGAGAGATACATGGAGGCATATGTGGTCACCACATTGGCGCCAAAAGAGCACTTGCCGGCAAAGCTTTCCGGCAAGGTTTCTTCGCCGACAGCCCTCCAGGATGCAACTGCACAAGTAACCAAGTGTGAAGCGTGCGGTTCCATTCCAAACAGATACACCAGCCAGCTCAAGCTCTCCAGACGATCCCTTTATCCTGGCCATTCTCGGTCTGGGGGCTCGACATCCTCGGCCCCTTCCCCCGAGCTGTCGGGGGCTTTGAGTACTTGTACGTCGCCATCGACAAGTTCACAAATTGGCCGGAAGTGGAAGTAGTGAGGAAGTTGACAACACAGTCATCAGTCAAGTTCTTCAGGTCAATTGTTTGCCGTTTCGGAATCCCTAACCGGATCATCACCGACAATGGCACGCAATTTACGAGTCGCACCTTCATGCAGTACGTCCAAGACCTTGGCGCCAAGGTCTGCTTTGCTTCTGTTGCTCACCCGAGAAGCAACGGTCAAGCAGAGAGGGCAAATGCTGAAGTGCTGCGCGGGCTCAAGACCAGAACTTTCGACAGGCTGCACAAGTGCGGAAGAAACTGGATCGAGGAGCTGCCGGTGGTTCTTTGGTCGATCAGGACGACGCCAAATCGAGCCACCGGCCAGACACCCTTTGCTCTAGTTTATGGAGCAGAGGCAGTTCTCCCCACGGAACTCGTATACGGATCGCCTCGAGTGCTCGCTTATGATGAGCTTGAGCAAGAGCAGCTGCGACAAGATGACGCGCTGCTCCTTGAGGAAGATCGTCTTCAGGCCGCTGTGCGAGCTGCTTGCTACCAGCAAGCTTTGCGTCGCTACCATAGCCGCAGAGTTAGTGCCAGAAGTCTCGAGGAAGGCGACCTTGTTCTTCGGCGCGTTCAGTCCGCCAAGAATTCAAACAAGTTGACGCCGAAGTGGGAAGGCCCTTATCGGGTGAAACAAGTCACTAGGCCTGGCGCTGTCCGCCTTGAGACCGAAGATGGCATTCCGGTGAGCAACTCCTGGAACATTGAGCATCTTCGTAAGTTTTACCCATAGGGCGCAGTTGTTGGAACCCGTTCCGGCAACCACCTTTTGTACAAGTCTTGCCGCTGTTGCATGTAATCCTTTGTACAAAGCCGGGCGCAGACCCCGTGCATCAGTAAAGCTCATGCGTTGCACACAACTTGTCAAATTCATGCTTTCATCATTTTACTGCGTGTTTTGACTAACACTTTGTGCAGCAACCACACCCGGTAAGCAGAATCGAGCCGCTGGGCTCCATAACGTTATTTCCTCTTCTTTTTCTTTTCTCAAAGAAAGGAAGGCTCCCTCGCACAAGTTAACCAGGGGAAGGAGGAGGTAATACTATGGACCAGGCACCGCTCGAGGAAGTTTCGCCTCATCGGGAAGCAAGAGATGAAAAGCTAAGTTGCCAAAGTTTGAGCAATCAATTTTAAATTTTCAAGTTATCTTCCTCGAGCGATAGTACTTTGTATGGAAAAGCATGTAGAGAGGAACCAACTTCGCGGCTAGTCGCGCCCTTACTTTGTTTGAGTCCGCTCAACAACTTAAGTGAGCTGCGGCTAGTCGCGACAAGGTTGCTGTCGGGCGGCAACCTTGCCGGCGAGGCTGGCGACGTTCACTTTTCGGCGCTTCGCTGACAAAAGTGCCAGCGCCGACAAGTCCCCAAATCGTAAAGCGAAACATGCAAAGGAAAGAATCAAGTAGAGGAAATAACGTTGCATTGATCGCCTAAGATAGAGTATATTACAAAATAACTTGTCGCTGATCTAACAAAGTGTTCTAAACGTGATCGGCGGCGACAAGGAAAGATAAAGTTGGCGGCCTAGTCTACGCGGTCGCCCTCAATCCGCTTGATCTTGTTCACCTTGTCCACAATGGGTGCGACAAGGGCTTTGAGCTCCTCCACGTTGGCATCGGGCGGCAGGGATGCGAGGGCGCCGTTAAGGTTGAGGCCCGGATTGCGGAAGGCCACCTTGATCAACACCTTCTCGAGGGCTCCTGCATGCAGACTGGCGTGATTCCTCGGCCAGCTGCTTTGGGACCTCTTCCGGAGTCGCTGGAGGCCCGTCACCACGCCTTTGAAGAATAAGCTGAGCTTGGCGCTGGGTTGGAGATGCTCGTCGGAGGTATGCAAGGTCCTCCATCCCCAGCTCCATCGGCTCGTTGTGGATGTCGTGGCGGTGTCCACAAGACCTTCAGTCCAGTGCTCCACGCTCTCCCTCAAGGTGCTCTGGATGGAGGCAGCATTCGCTAGCAGCTCCTCCTTGGCCCTGATCGTCTCCAACAAGCCCACCTCCCGCTCTCTGGCGCCATCCAACGTCTGCGTCAGGTGGTCAGCTTCAGCTCAAGATCCGCCTTGGAATCCTTGGCGGCGAGGCTCCTTGCCTCTATTAGCGAGGCGACTCTGTGGCTCGCCCAGTGTAGGCGTCCTTCTCGCGCTCATGCTTGAGCACGGCAAGCTCTTCGCCGCTCTTCTTGAGGTGGCCTCGGCTGCGCCACCTTCGCCTTCAACTCCTCCTTGGCGGCCTCGGCGGCTGCGATGGCATCCTTCGCTTCCTTGAGCGCCCCGCCAAGTGACTCCTCGCGCGCGGCAAGGTCTTCTTCGTGGCTATCCAGGTTGACCTTCCGCTGCGCCAGCTCACTTTCCTGCGCGGCGAGCTTCTCGGCAGCCAGCCGCTGCTCCTCCTCAGCTGCGGCCTTCTCAAGGATGAAGGACGTGCGCTCTTCTGCGAGTTGCCCCCGCGCTTCTGCTATGTCACGGAGGGCTTCTTGGTTGCGCTCCGGAGCTCTTCGGCGCGCTTCTCCATGTCCGCTCCTGCCCTCGCGACAAGCGCTTCCCGGGTCTCCAACTTGGCCTGCCGGGCACGGTAGAGCGACAATGACTTCTTCAGCTTGCTCCTCCTCGAACTTCGCCGCTGCTGCTGCTTGGCGCATCCACCAGCGTCAGCCCAGCGGAGGCGAGTAGCTCGCCGTCGAAGGTCTCTCCCTCGACCGGCGCCCTGGAGCTCGATTCCCAGGGGAGCTTGATGAAGATGCCTTCGCCGGCCATCAGGTAGGCACCGGGCTAGGGCTCCTCGGAGCCTGACACCGCGGCAGCGGCGGGGGAGTCGGCTGTCGGTGTAGCGCTTGCTCCCTCGGCCTCGGGGCCGTCGATGCGATCGTCCGACCCCTCGCCCGGCCTCTGCGTCGGCAGCCTCGGTGGCCTCCTCGTCAGCAGGCTCGTCGGCGGCGGCCTCTTCTTCCACGACGATGACCTCTTCTTCCTCGGCCAGCGGCCTCGTCGGTGTTGCAGGCGCTTCCTCCTCGCCCGGCCTCGACCTCCATCGGCTCAAGGCCGAGCGAAGAAAGAGCAGTCAAGCAGATGTTCAAAAAGAGAAACAAAAGAAAGCAAGCCCAAGGGAAGTTTTTCGTGTAAGGGAATTACCTGCAACGGGATCCGCAGCCATGGCCTCAACCCTTTGGAGGTCACTTTGGCGCTGTCCCTTGCCGGGTAGCCTCCCTTGCCGGAGTGGCCTCCCTTGTCGGGGTGGCCTCCCTTGTCGAGGGCGCCCCTTGCCGGGGAGTTCTCCTTGGCGGCGTGGTGGCGGGCGGGCAGGATCTCGGAGGCGGCTTCGAGCCCTCCCGATGAGGCTGCTCTGCTCCTACACAAGCAAACAATCAGATAGCAGCGAAGAAAGGGCACCCCTGCACACCTAATAGTAAGGAGAAAACTGCACACTTACCTGGGGGCTGTCTTTGGGGGCTGCTCTGAGGAAGGGTTGCCGGGTCCGGCAAGGCGGTCTCGGACGCGTCCCCTGTCGCCACGGGAGAATCGTCCTCAACGACGACCGTCGGGATCTTGGCCCTCTTCGACGCTCTCTAGGCCAGCGTCCTGAAAAGGAAAGAGTCCAGAATGAAGCAAATCAGATTCAAGATGAAGCAATAAAAATTGAAGAAATACAAGCACAATCTCGAGAAGCTTACTCTTCGCCTTCCTCCTCGGAGCTGAGCGTGGAGAAGTCAAACTCCGCCTCGCCTCCGGTGCGACGAGGCGGAGGCGTGGGCTCTCTTGGCCGCTGCGGAGGCGTCGGCGATGGCACGAGAAGATCCCCGGTTGTCAGCGGCAATGTGGGCGCTCCTGCAACCTCGCTTGCAGCGGTGGGCAGCGTCATGGCGCTGCTTCTTTGTGGGCGATCTGTCGCCCCGGCTCGTCTCCAGCCTTGCGGAGACGCCTCTTCGGCGGAGCCGGGGGCTCTGCTGGCGTCAAGCCGCTTGGCGGTGGGGAAGAAGTGCCCTCGGCGGGTCCACTCGACCCGGCCTCGGGCTCGACAAGCTCGTCCACGCCGGCGACCTCCCCTCGCTCGGCAAGGCTTGCCGCCTTCGCCGCGTCCGCCTCTTCCACGGTGAACCCGAAGGCTCCGGCGGCAGCGGCGCTGCCGCCTCCTCCACCTGGTGGCAATCCGCGCCATCTCCTGGTCGGTGGTGTCGCGGGTGAGCCTCTTCTGCTCGTCGGAGCGGATCGGCACTTCTTGCAAATCGTCGAAGAATTGCTGCACGACCTCGTCGGGGGGCTCCTGCCAGGTTGGGATGATCCCGTGGGAGTCGCACAGCGGCATCATGGCGCGGATGCGGTCGAGCGCCGAGTTGTTGCACAAAGGGATGACCCCCCGCGGCAACCTAAACCACTCAGGATGGTCGGGGTCGTTCTTGAACAGCTCGAGCAGCATTGCGTCCAGCTCCAGGACGGTGAAGTTCCAGTTCAGGCCTGGGCGCAGCCTCATTATGTCTGCCGCGTTTTGGAACTCCCAAGCAGGCCTCCTCCTTTCCTGCAAGGGAGCGATGCGGCGGCGAAGGAAGTCTGCGCCAACTGCGCCTACGGTCAACCCGGCAAGCCTGAGGCGCAGGATCCGGGTCACAGCTATCTTCAGCTTCGCATCCTCCGGCGCCAAGTTACTCCAATCCCTGCCGCGCACTATTGGGGTTTGGCGCACGGCGGTGAAAGGCTGCGGGTTCTCCTCTACGAACCAACACCAGTTGGCTCTCCACTCCTCCCACTTGTTGCGGAACTCTCCCTCTAGGTAGGCCTCTTTCTTGCTGATCCTAGAGACCCAGGCTATCCCTCCGGCAAGTGGCTCTCGTCTCTCGACGCGGGGAACAAAGAAATGGCGGAAGAGTGCCACATTCGGGTGGACTCCGACAAAGTTTTCGCACAAATGCGCGAAAACCGCCATGGTCAAGACGGCGTTGGGGGTGAAATCAAGGAGGCGGAGGCTAAACGTGTCCATGATGTCGCAGAAGAACTTCCGGAAAAGGCGGGCAAAGCCATAATAGAAAAAAGGGCGAAAAAGGGGTACCTGTTGGGGCCAAATCAGCGGCGGAGGCGGGAGTACCCTCGTGCGCGGATGCGCCTGGCGTCTCCATCGACCAGAAGAGGTAGAAGACGTCCGCAACTCCCTTGCGCCGAGCTGCGGGGAAGATGGCCCGCTCCTTGCGCAGCGCGCGAGCCGCTGCGCCTCGGCCGACAGCGCCCTTCTCCTTGTCGGCTCGGAGCCATGGCGAGGCGGAGGAGGCCGGCGGTGAGCGTGCTTGTGGCGAAAGGCAAGGGCGCTGCTCTCTTCGCACGGAGAAGAAGAGGGAGCGGCGATGGTTTTCTTGACAAGACAGCAATGGCGGAGGGGGCGGCCTGCCTCTGTTTCCTCCGCTTATAAAGAGGGGAGGCGGACGTTCGCTTATACTAATAAAGAACCCCCACGACCGCGCCCCACGATCTTCGCACGACGCCACGTCCGGTGCGTGCCGTTAGTGGGGATCGTGGTGGGTCCGGGCGAGTTGCGGCGTGGTCGAGGCAGCGTGTGTCCGTGCGATTTTGGGCCTGGCCCGACAAGCGCTTCGGCACCGTGTACGGCCCAGGCCGGGGCTCTGCCGGTGTACTAGAGTAGGGTACCCTAGTATCCCGTACCGTGCCGCAGACGGTTCTGACACCAGCGGCAAGGCTTGCCTAAATCACCGCTAAGATCCTCCGTGGCTCCTTGGAGCCATTCAAGAACAAAGTATTTGATTAAGAAGACAAGGCCCGGCAAGAGGAGCTTGTCGGGAAGGCCACTCAAGGCATGCAGAAGACAAGGCCCCGGCAAGAGGAGCTTGCCGGGAAGGCTCGGAGCGCGACAAGCCTCCGGACGCGACAAGGATTTGGCCGCGGCAAGGCGCTTGCCGCGGCATGCAACCTCTCTCCCTCTCCGCTCCAGCTCATCCAGCGACGTGTCGCCATGGGACCGTTCCATGGGCGGCGTGTCGAGAGGCTGTGCAGCCAGCGGAGAGCAGCGATAAGCGGCTGACAAGCTTGCCATCGTGGCGGCGGAGGCGCACTGACAGCCTCTGTTGCCTTTGTTAAGGCGACAACGACGGGCATTTATTGCTTTTGTCCCTTGCCGTCGAGTTAGGTATTTTGCACTTGTACACTCGCTCGAGTAGGTGTACCAACTCCTGTTTTTACATTTGTACCCTCATCTATGTTGCCACTGCCGGAGACCCTTGAGCATATAAAAGGAGGCCCATGTGCAGCGTAGAAGGGGTTAAACTGGTTCGGTTCATTCGACTCACGAGAGACCAGATACACTCACGCTAGGTTTTGTAGCTCGCATTGCTCCCTAGCAAGAACACAATACATCAAACAAGCAGTGATGGGAGTTTTATCTCTCCGGAGAGCTCCAGCTGGGTAAACTGCTCGTGTGCCTCGCCTCGATCCGCTCTTCGTGCGATCTCCGCCCCCCTCCGAACCACAAGGGGCCTGGTCCGCCGGCCCCATAGGTGTCCGTGGGTACGATCAGCCTCCCCGACAGAGGGTTCCATGGCCCTGGATTAAAGCCTATCATCCGGTCAGGGGGCATGGGTGTTTCCGATTGGGACCGAGAGGGGGGCACCCCTTAGAGCGCGCGTATATAAATTTGATCCCATGCTATTCGAGATTGTGATCTCCCCGTCTCAAAGTTTTTCTTGAGCGCTGTCTAGGGTGATTCCTGGCAGCGTGAGGTAGGATGGGTGTGTCTGAGGTTAGCTGTGTTTCCTCCGAAATACCGTGAACGGAACTAGTCCCTCGTGACTACGAAATCCGTTGGCTGTGGATAATTTAGTACAAACTCTGCGAGTCAAAATCCTTGAAATCATCCTATTCAGGACCAAGTGTTGTGTTCATCTTATCTTGTCAAATGTCAGTCCGGAGGCGAAACTCCACGAGAACCACATGAGTGTTAAAGGTTTATTTCTGTGGATGGACTAACCCGTTCTTGTCTTGTGATGAATATTTTCCGTGAGCACCATTTCTTGTAAGTTATGAAAAATGAAGTATAAGCCCTTTCTGCGATGTCGCTCAGACGTCCGACTGTGGCATTGTTATTTACTTATTTTTGATATAAGCCCTTTCTACGATGTCGCTCAGACGTCCGACTGTGGCATTGTTATTTACTTGTTCTGATATAAGCCCTTTCTGCGATGTCGCTCAGACGTCCGACTGTGGCATTGTTATTTACTTATTCTTGATATAAGCCCTTTCTGCGATGTCGCTCAGACATCCGGCTGCGGCATTGTTATTCGTTTACTTTTGATATAAGCCCTTTCTGCGATGTCGCTCACAAGTCCGACTGTGGCATTGTTATTTACTTAACTATGATATAAACCCTTTCTGTGATGTCGCTCCGACGTCCGACTGTGGCACACATGTCTTTTCTTTCAGTATAAGCCCTTTATGAGGTGTCGCTTAGACGCCCGACTGTGGCATGCTTTACTTATTTGTTCACCCTTCGAGGTGTCGCTTCAGACACCCGATCGGTTTTTAGTTTATTTTCTTTGGGTTTTCGAGCGGACTACCGCCGATTCCCTTTTTACTTACCTCGTTATACTGATTTGATTGCGCATTGTTAAATTATTCATGACGCATTCGCGCATACATTTGTTATATCTTTTGTCCGAACTGTCTTGCGAGTACTTTCAAAGTACTCACCTGGCTTGTTGATTTGGCGAGATCTTGTGAAAGGCGATCTCATGGATGAAGAGTTCGATAGCGAGTCCGGCGCCTAGAGGAATCCCGGTCAGTCTCGTCGACCCTGGATTAGTCAGCATGTTATATCCGCTTCCGCTACCCAAATAAATTCGCCGAGCCTCACCTCGGCCTTTCGATGAGCCGCCGGTCAGTGAGTCATATCATCCACTCCTTTGTGTTATTCCACTACTTTACCTCGAGTCGGTAGTATGCCACCACTCCTTGTGTCATATCCGCCACTATGTATAATTATTGGCGTGCTTGTAATAATTTGTTGAGCAAGATCAGCTCGACCTGTAATATATTAAATGCTACTGGCTTATTGTATCAAGGTTTTGTCTACCGGTGAGGAGGATTTTCCTCACCTTTGGAATTAATAGATCGGTTTCTCAATAAATATTTTTATTGGAAAACCGGTCGTGACAAGCTTGGTACGAGCCAGCCGACTGTAGGAAGCCACTAGGTGCGATCGCTAATCGGTTATTAGCATATAGAGCTATTTCTTAAATTTACAAATGTAGTCAATTTCTGACAGTCAGCATAAATTTATGATTTGACCACTCATGATTTTTGCCTACTTTTGTAGATGGCTTGCAACGACTGCGAGTCACAGATGTTCGCTAACATGCCCGATGGGTTCGTCAAGCTTCTCTCCTTCATCGTCCAAGTCGCGATGGGACCATCTGTGCGCCCAGTCTTCTCACTCTCTCAGCAAAGGTCAATGACCGTCTAACCATGCACCAGGCCGCAGTGCAATTCAAGGGAGGGCAAGTTGAGCGTTTCCGGTTCTTGGGGAGAGCCATGCCTACGGAGAAGCATGCACTGCAAATGGCAGCCCATGAGGCGATAGCTCGTCTCAGGGATATCCTTCCTTCGATGAAGACTCGTCGTTACCGCTACCTTCCATGTCACATGCCATACACCTGCCACTCGCGTTCTCTTGCCCCGAGAGGAGAACGAGATGAGGCTTTGAGATGCTTATCGAGTATCTCCGGGCTTTGGAGGCAGCCTTGACAACCCGGTGGGCGACCTTGTAGCTGCCCGCATGGACTCGATCCATGGCTGTGCCGCCAACACGAGGGAGCTCCTGCGCACCGCCACTGACTTTCGTCTCATCATCAGCATCTTTTTCTCCTACTGCTCTCGCCACTACTCGCCGCCTGCCTACCACGGAGGAGTTCAACCATGTCATTGCGCCTTCTCCAGTTCGTTCTGCACCACCCCTTGCGCCCGCTCATGTTCGAGTTGTCCCGCATAGGGCACCTGCTCCACCAACTCAGCGCAGCACTTCACGTCTGGAGCCTATCACCGAAGAGGAGGTTGAGTCCCCAGCCTCACTGCGCCTCACCCTTGGCAGGCCAAGGGAAATCCTTACCCTCTCCGACTGAGTACGCTTAGCCGCCATGCGATATACCGACTTGTGCGATATGTTTATATGTACATAGGATGTGAGAAGTAGCTTGTTTGCGCATCATGTAGGAACTGGAGGAGTGCACTAGCCTAAATAACATGTCAGGAATATGTACGCATATCCTGAGTGATGTATTGTATAATTACTGCTTGCGTGTAAGATATGTAATGAGCAGTCCTTCTCCGTGCGCAAACGTTTATTCTCTTGAAAAATCTTGGAGCAATTGAGACTTCTTGCGTCTTCATGAATTTATTCACTTTTGAGACTCAAATTTCTTTTCTTATGAGTTTCACAAAATATGTCCCCAGAGTGAACAATGTCTCGTCCTTGGACGCGCTGCATGCCAACTCCATGAGCAAAATTATGACACACAACCCAGCAACAATTTCACACAGGGGCAGTCAAGTCAACAGGAGACGGTGAAACAACACTTTCCCAAATGTGCCGTCTTTATGAGCAAAGTCAACAACAACACCAGGAAATGATGAACCAAGTCATCAATATGGGAAATCACCGTGGGCAGTTTTAGCAGCAATCAAAGTTATCCGAGCTACAAAAGACGCGTCCACAAACATTTTCTCACACTGACAAACCTCTTGAAGCCGAGGCGGCTTGAGACATGGAAAGAAAATTAATTATTGCCGGTGTTCAGATCTGGAGAAAGTCTTGTATGCACCGCACTATCTCACTTTGGAGCAGCCGCATCGTGGTGGGAAAATTTCCTACATGCACCCCAACAAAAATAATATAACATGGGAGGAGTTTAAAGAAGGTTTTCGTGGGGCACACATTCCTAAGAGTCTTATGAAGATCAAAAAGAGAGAATTTGATGACCTCAAGCAAAGGACAATGACGGTGTCAGAATACAACAGTCAGTTTACTCTGTTGTCTCGCTACGCCAACGATGAGCGTATGTCGGAAAGCAAGAAGATGGAAAAATTCCTAGACGGTCTGACGCCCACGCTTAAATACCAACTGGTCGTGCACACCTTTCCAGATTTTAAGACGCTGGTGGATAAGGCCATTACCTTGGAAAATGAGAGACGCAGCTTAGAAAATTTACGCAAGCGAAAAAGGGACCAGACTAATCATGCCCGCAACCCGCAGGCCAAGAAGACAGATGTTCGTAAAAGTTGGGCACCCAAACCCACGACAGGCGTCTCACGTCCAATCAAGAATTTCCATGAAAGGGACAAGGAGTTAACATACCGCCCAGGCGTTACGTTACGCTTGTGGAAGAAGGGCACTATGCCAAGCAATGCCCCAAGCCAAGGAACTTCGACCCCAAAGCCGAACAACGGAGGCAATAATTGACACCAAAGCGCAACAATTTCAACCCAAATAACAACCACAGGAAGGGTCATCTGAACCACGTGACCAAAGAGGAAGCACAGAATGCCCCAGATATCATACTCGGTACGTTTCCTGTCAACACAATACCTGCCATGGTTTTGTTTGATTCTGGAGCTTCTCACTCATTCAGTTCAAAAGTTTTGCCTTGCAAAATAATTTTCGATGCTTCCTTTGGAAAAATCTATGATCATCAAGTCCCACAGGATTAAGCAAGTTACCCGGAGTTATTGCGGGGAGTGATTATTGAGTTTGAAGGGTTGAAGTTTCACGCAAATCTTATCGTGTTGGAAAATAAAGGGCTGGATGTCATCCTAGGGATGGATTGGTTAACCACCAACAAAGGTTTTATTGACTGCTTCAACCGGACCGTGATTCTCACCCACCACCACGGGAAGACCATAAAAGTTTCAGCCAAGGAAAGAAAAATATCCCGACAACCAAGATTGAACAAGGTGGATATTTATGAATTAAGCAAGGTTCCAGTAGTGTGTGAATTTCCAGACGTATTTCCGAAGAACTACCGGGCATGCCACTGCATCGAGAGATAGAATTCAGCATTGAGCTAGCACCGGAACCGCCCCCATATACAAGAAACCATACAGAATGGCACCATCCGAATTGGTAGAACTGAAGAAGCAAATAAAAGAATTCTTGGACAATGGTTATATACGAGCCAGCTCCTCACCACAGGGTTCACCAATTTTATTTGCCAAAAAAAGGTTGGAACACCGAGATTGTGCATAGACTATCGGCGCTTAACATGGTCACAATCAAGAACAAATATCCGATGCCACGGATAAATGATTTATTTGATCAGCTCGCTCAGGCCAAGGTATTCTCAAAAATTGACTTGAGGTCGGGATACCATCAATTAAAAGTGCGAACCGAAGATATTCCCAAGACGGCTTTCACCTCCAGATACGGATTGTATGAGTTCACCGTAATGCCGCTCGGACTAACAAACTCCCCCGCATATTTTGTTCACCTCATGAACAAAGTATTTATGAATTTTATGGACAAGTTTGTTGTGGTATTTATCGATGATATTCTGGTATACTACAAGACACCAGAAGAGCACGCTAAACATCTCCGAATTGTACTAGGGGAACTCAGGAAACATCAATTGTACACTAAATTCAGTAAGTGTGAATTTTGGCTAAGGCAAGTAGGTTTTTTGGGCCACCTACTGACCCAAGAAGGTATTGCCGTAGACCCGGAAAAAGTCAAGGCCGTACTTGGCTGGAAGCCACCAGCCAGTGTAACGGACGTACGAAGTTTCTTGGGAATGGCAGGATACTACCGAAGATTTATTGAAGGATTCTCCACCATAGCAAAGCCAATGACGCAGCTACTCAAGAAGGCAAGGTAGTCGCATATGTCTCCAGACAACTTCGCAAGCATGAGGAAAATTATCCTGCTCGTGACCTAGAGTTAGCAGCAGTTATTCATGCACTCAAAGAATGGAGACACTTTTTACTTGGAAATCGTTGTGAGATATACACGGACCATAAGAGCCTCAAGTATATTTTCACACAACCGGAACTGAATTTAAGGCAACAACGCTGGTTGGAACTAGTGAAGGATTATGACGTTGGAATCCACTACCACCCAGGAAAACCAAATGTAGTGACAGACGCTCTAAGTCGGAACCCTAGCCCAAACGACGACGGCCTGCCAAACCTGAGACCTGAATTTGGCGGGGAGTTTGCTAAACTCAACTTGCTGGTAGTCACCGAAGGCACCATATCAAATTTAGAAATACAGCCTACCCTGATGGAAACGATTAAAGAGGCTCATCATGGACACCCCAGCATTGAAGGCATTAAACGGAAAGTGAGTTTGGGCAAGGCCCCATAATTCGTTATCGATAAGCAGGGAATATTGTGGTACGGAGATAGACATTGCGTACCAAATATCAAGGATCTTAAACAACAAATCTTAGCTGAAGGCCACACCACCCCGTATTCGATACATCCCGGAGGGACAAAAATGTACAAGGATATTCAGGAAAAATATTGGCGGCACGGTCTAAAAAGGGACATAGCCACGTTCATCGCATGTTGTGACTCTTGTCAACGCATCAAAGCCGAGCACCAGAAACCGGCCGGACTTTTACAGCCAAATAAAATACCCGAGTGGAAATGGGACGAGATTGGGATGGATTTTATTGTTGGGCTACCTCGGTCACGGCACGGAAATAATGCCATTTGGGTCATCAACGATAGATCGACTAAAGTAGCACACTTCATCCCGTGAAGACAACCCACACCACTCGGAAGCTTGCTAGGCTTTATCTTTCCCGTATATGCCGCTTACATGGAGTCCCAAAGAAAATAATATCGGACGAGGCGCTCAATTCGTCTCCCGATTTTGGGATCACCACAACAAGCTCTGGGAACTCAAGCTGGCGTTCGATTACCGCATACCACCCCCAGACTGATGGACAAACTGATCGAGTAAACCTAATTCTAGAAGACATGCTTTGTGCATGTGTCCTCACCTTTGGGACCAGTTGGGAAGAGAGCTTACCATACGCAGAGTTCGCATATAACAACGATTATCGAGCCAGCTGCAAATGGCACCATTTGAGGCTCTGTACGGGCGGAGATGTCGTACCCCGCTAAATTGGTCAGAAACCGGAGACAACCATATCTTCGGCCCAGACATGCTCAAGGAGGCTGAAGATAAAGTTAAGGTGATTAGGGATCGACTCAAGACAGCCCAAAGTCGACAGAAGAGTTATTACGATCAAAAACATCAGGGAATCAGCTTTGAACCCGGTGAATTTGTGTACCTCTGAGTATCCCCTATGAGAGGCCTACATCGATTCAAGATTAAAGGGAAGGCGGCACCAAGATTCACGGACCATTACGCATAGTGGCACGGAGAGGCACGGTAGCCTACCAGCTAGACTTACCGAAGATTTATCGGCGTCCACGACGTGTTCCACGTCTCGCAATTGAGGAAGTGCGTGAGCAACCCGGAGAAGCAAGTATCCCATGGAAACATTGGCGTGCAGCGGACCTCACATATCGAGAGCATCCAATAAAAATCTTGGAGGAGTCGGCGGGAGGACCCGACAGAAAACCATCAAGTTCTTCAAAGTTCAGTGGAGCAACCACACCGAGGGTGAAGCCACTTGGGAAAGAGAGGATTTTCTTCGGACAGAGCACCCACACTTATTTGAGAATCAGCTGATGTAACGCCCCGGATTCGATGCGCCAGGTGTCCGCCAGTTATTCGCCGTCGTTGCCATGTCATTTGCTTGCGTGTTGCATTTTGCCATGTCATCATCTGCATTTTCATATCATGTCATCATGTGCATTTAATTTTGCATACGTGTTCGTCTCATGCATCCGAGCATTTTCCCCGTTGTCCGTTTTGCAATCCGGCACTCCTATGTCTCCCGGCGCTCCCTTTTACCTCTTTTCGTGTGCGTGTGTTAAACGGTCTCGGAATGGCCCGAGGTTTGTCAAGCAGCCTTGGTATAGCACCGGTAGACCGTCTGTCAAGTTTCGTGCCATTTGGAGGTCGTTTGATACTCCAACGGTTAACCGGGTAACCGTAAAAGCCTCCTTCTCTTTGCAGCCCAACACCCCTCCAAAGTGGCTCAAAACCCAGCAAACTCCCCTCCATGCTCTCGGTCGTTCGATCACGATCGCGTGGCCGAAAACCGCTCCTCATTTGGACTCTCCTAGCTCCCTCTGCCTATAAAACTAGCCCCTCCCCTCCATTTTTTCGCGGATGAATCTCTGAAACCCTAGCCCCGCTCCTCTCGCCTTCCGGACATGTCCGATCTGGGCCGGACATGTCCATCGCCGCCCCTTCGGCCAACCGCAGCCCGCCGCGTGTCCATGCAGCGTGTCTGTGCCGCCCGGCCCGAGGCCAGGCGAGCCAGCAGCGGCCCGCCGCCTCCGCCCACTTTGTCGGCTCCCGTCCGCTTCGCGCCGCGCTGGCCGCGCGTCCCCGCCCGCCGTAGCCTTCCGCCGCTTCGTCGCCTCCGGCGCCCAGCCCCGCCGCCCGGCTTCCGTCGCGGCGGCAGCGGCCTCGCGCCCTGCAGGCCCGCTCCGCCCAACCAGCGCCGCCCGGCCGCCCCGGCCGCGCGCCGCCTCGCCGTCCTCGCCGCGCGCCAGCCGCCCGGCGCCGCCGCGGCCACCGCCTCCTCCGCGCCGCCTCGCCGCGGATCCGGCCGGGATCCGGCGGATCCGTCCGCCCCGGACCTCCCCGGCCTCCTCCCCGTCCAACTCCGGCAGCCGCGCCGCCCTGCTCCGACGAACCTGGCCATCCGTGCCGAAGGTTGACTTCCCCCCCGAAATCTGCTAAGTCCCAGTTTTGTGTAATTTTCATGCCATATTCATCATGCCGTATCTCTGCATTTGTAGCTCCGTTTCGTACGTGTAATATGTCAAATTGTTTCTATCGACGAGTAAATCATTTCATCTCATTGCATCAATTACATTTGAGCTCATCTTGAAGCCCGAAATGCTGTTAGAAGAGGGCTATGTGATGTTAGTTTCAGATTCTTATCAGAACATGCACTTTTGTCATTTTTTCCATGATTGATGTGTGCATCCTATGAACTTTATTCCTACATGTGTTTTGTAATATGCCATGTCATCTTTACAGGGGTGTATGTCATGTATTTTTGTGATATCTGTGGTGACTAGCACAAGCATGCAAACTAGGCTTTATGATGTTGCTGATTTCAGCCCCTGTTCTGCTGATATTTTTATGCCATGTAAACTTGATGCTACCGAGAGATCCATGCTTATTTCGAGATACTTCAGTAAGGATGTTTTGGAAATATGGTTATTATCTATCGATCCATGCCCTTGTTTGCAATTATGGAGTGCCATAGCTTGAGTCAATCGAGCTCTACGTTTGCTATAAAATGTTCCTCGCAGATTGTTTACATGTTATGCAATTTTGCCAAGATTGTTGTAGTTGATCCAAGCATGCTATGTTGTTGTTCTTGACATGTCTAGCTTCTATGCCATATCTAGTTGCTGGGTGTATGCTTATTTTGTCATGCAATGCCTCGTAGTGAGTGCATCGAGCTCGTTAACATACCTACTTGTTATCTGTTTATGCCATGCTCCAGTTTTTCACCAAGTCTGAATCAGTTTATGTTTTTTCTATGTTCACATGCTTGCAACTGTATTTTATGTTCCCTTTTGGCCTATGGTCACTAAGGGACTTTTGTTATATGCTTTGAGTAGATTCATTCCGTGCTCTATTTTGACTTGATAGCTTGCTGTAACATGTTGTTTAATAGCTCTAAACATGTTAACCTGATGTTATTTCTGCCATGTCCTGTGAATTTGCTAAGTCTGAAACTGTTATTATTTGCAATCTTGCCATGTGTGTTTGAGCATGTTCCATTGATTTATGGAGATAGCTCAGTGGTCATGTTTTGTAATGCTTTACCTGTAAATCATGCCCATGCCTTTTTTTCTTGTTGAGGTCCTGTACCATAGTGTTTTGATGCTTGCAATATGCCTAGTTGCTGCTTTGGACAGATTGTTGCTATAACTTGTTTCATGTGTATGTGTTGAACCGTTGCTCCGTTTTGAGTGTGCTCTATATGAAACTTGCTTAGATTTGCATGTAGTTTCATATTATCATGTGGCATCCTTGTTTTGAGGTGTTTGCTTGATGTTTGTATGCATTTTGCATCAATGCCATGCTTATCTTGTTTTGCTCATATCTTCTAGGCCGTAGCTCCGAATTTAATGAACTTTATATGTAACTTGACTAGAATTTCGTGTAGATCATCTTGGTGCATCTTAACTTGCTGTTTAACAACTTGAACATAAGGTTTTTTCAGATCTGGAACAATTTCGAAATTTGCATATGAGGACTTACCGGAATTGTTATATGCCGTTTCCGGCCCCATTTAAACTTGCTTTGATGTGTTGCTCTTGTATGCATCATCTCTTGCCATGAGTAGCCTCATCTAGATTTGTCATGCATCATGCTTGTTGTGCATCATGTCTTGTTCATGTGTGGTGTGTTTACTATGTTGTGTGCTTCTTCTTGTTAGTTCTGTTTACGTTGCGATCGTGAGGATTCGTTAAATCTCACGCTTGGTTAAATCGTCGTGGCTTCATCTTCTTCATGGACTCGTTCTTTTTCCTTGCGGGATTTCAGGCAAGATGACCGCTACCGTGGATCTCACTACTATCATTGCTATGCTAGTTGCTTCGTTCTATCGCTATGCTGCGCTACCTACCACTTGCTGCTCAAGCCTCCCAAATTGCCATGAACCTCTAACCTTTGACACCTTTCCTATGCAAACCGTTGTTTGGCTATGTTACCGCTTTTGCTCAGCCCCTCTTATAGCGTTCTAGTTGCAGGTGAAGCTGAAGATTGCTCCATGTTGGATTATGTTTATGTTGGGATATCACAATATCTCTTATAGTATTAATGCATCTATATACTTGGTAAAGGGTGGAGGGCTCGGCCTTATGCCAGGTGTTTTGTTCCACTCTTGCCGCCCTAGTTTCCGTCATATCGGTATTATGTTCCCGGATTTTGCGTCCATAACGCGGTTGGGTGATTTATGGGACCCCCTTGACAGTTCGCTTTGAATAAGACTCCTCCAGCAAGGCCCAACCTTGGTTTTACCATTTGCCTCACCACCACCTACTTTTCCCTTGGGAGTCGCTCTCTCGAGGGTCATCTTTATTTTAGCCCCGGGCGATTGCTTATCTAAGTGCCGGTTCGAACCAAGCGGCTCAAGGGCCACTGCAGCAACTCGAGGGCTGGTTTTACTCGTGAGGTGACCTATCCGGTGTTGCCACGAGAGCGAGATATGTGCAGCTCCTATCGGGATTGTCGGGCGCATCGGGCGGCTTTGCTGGTCTTGTTTTATTCTTTGTCGAAATGTCTTGTAGCCGGATTCCGAGACTGATCGGGCCTTCCGGGAGAAGGAATATCCTTCGTTGATCGCGAGAGCTTATCATGGGCTAAGTTGGGACACCCCTGCAGGGTATAAACTTTCGAGAGCCGTGCCAGCGGTTATGTGGCAGATGGGAATTTGTTAATATCCGGTTGTAGTTAACTTAAAGTAAACTCTTCTAAAATACACCAACCGTGTGCATAACCGTGAGTGTCTCTTTTCGGGGTTGATCGAGAGGAGAACACGGTTTCTGGGTTATGTCTGACGTAAGTAGGAGTTCAGGATCACTTCTTGATCATTAATAGTTGACGACCGTTCCTTTGTTTCTCTTCTCGCTCTCATTTGCGTATGTTAGCCACCATATATGCTTACTCGCTGCTGCAACCTCACCACTTTACCCCTTCCTTTCCCTTTAAGCTTTGCTAGTCTTGATACCCATGGTAATGGGATTGCCGAGTCCTCGTGGCTCACAGATTACTACACCACCGATTGCGGTACAGGTTTGCGATGATCATGACGTGAGAGCGATGTTCGCTTATTTTGGAGTTCTTCTTCCGCTTCTTCTTGATCAGGGGGTAGGTTCCAGGTCGGCAGCCTGAGCTAGCAGGGTGGATGTCGTTGGAGTTTCTGTTTATGTTTCATCCGTAGTCGGATGTTGTTGTTGTATTGTTGTATTCATGTGACATTGTATGTATTGGATGTATCCCCATGTATTATGTAATGTTGATGTAATGATATCCACCTTGCAAAAGCGTTTCAATATGCGGGTCTATCCTTGGTGGGACCTTCGAGTTCCTTTTGGATAGGGTCGCATATTGGGCGTGACAGCTGAAATCTCGGGGACGAGATTTTTCCTAAGGGGGTAGGTGTTGTGGCACTCCAAAATTTTGTTTTGGTTTTTAACAAAAACTTGGTTTGTTTTGAAGGAGGTCATTTAAACCCTTCCAAAAATCTCTTTCTCTCAAGAATTTTTCCCTTTGACAAAGGATTTTTCTTTGGCATCTTCTTCAACTATGGTGTTGGTTATTTAAAAACCTTTCTTCTGATTCTCTCCTTCTCAAATTTATTTTTGGGATTTATTTTTCTTTTAGAAGAAAACCCTAGGAGTTTTGGTTCTTCTATTATTTTTAAAACCACCCATGGTTTTATCTTGCCTCTTGTGGTAAATCTTCCCAAAACCCCTCCTTCCACTTTGGGTCAATCCAAATATTCTGACCCAACCAATCCAACTCACTTTTGGATTTTTATTCCATTTATTTCTTTGCCCAAATCAATTCTGTCCATATTTTTGAGCCTAGGTGTATTGCAAAGCAAGTACCTTAATGCCTTTGAACTTTGATCTCAAATCAATTCTTCTGGATGGTCCCTAGCACCCACAACCTAGAACCATCAAGATCTACTCTTCTTCATTCAAAATTTTCAAGTTTCAACACGCAAGTTTGGACCAGATTTGTCAAATTTGGTGAAATTCATATCTCCTCTTCTCCAAAAATTCCACCAAAATTCAGGCAACCTCCAGTTGCAATGAGAAGCCACTCCACCAAAAAGTAGCTCAAGGAAAAATCCCCACATGCCAAAAACATTCTGTCAAACACCTAGCATGCACCGTCACTTTGCACTTTCAGAAAAATTCAGACTTTCAGAAATTCAGTTTAAATCGAGGCTGGTCACTTGTCAACTGTGCACTTGGCGCGTTGCGCTTGGCTCCTCCTCCCTGTCCAGAGCGCCACACGGGCACTTGGCTGGTTCCTGGCGTCGGTGGCACCATGGCCCGTCCGCGCCGGCGTCTTCCGCGGCGTCGGGACCTCCCATAGCGGCCAACAGGGGGCACCCTGCGGCACAACGCCGTTCGGCACCGCCCACGCCACCTGGGAGCTCCGCGTGGCCGTCTCCCTTGCCAGCGCACGCATGCAGCACGTCGTCGTGGCCTGGCACGCACGGGGCGCTCCCTCTGCCGCCGACGTGCCACACGGCCGTTCCGTTGGGGACAGGCCGTAACCGCCCCTTCCTCGCTGAGTTAGGCACCGGGATGGACTCAGTGCTCCGTATAGTCGATGCTCAAGCTCCTAAACCTACCGTCCAGCCACAGCACCGACGTAATCACTCGCCGGACTTATCCCGTTCTCGGCAACCGCCTCGGGCCAGCTATATATAGCGCCCCCGAGCTCGCTCTCGACCCCGCACACCTCCACCACCTCACCAGACCCCGCCCAGCCACTGGAAGAGCCTCGAGGGGCCCTTCTTCCTCAACTCCGGCCACCTCCGTCCGCTTGGGCTCCGGCAGCGTTCTCGCTGGTGAGAGCTCCTCCACCGCCCTAGGCTTGCCCGTAGCCTCATGGCACCTCTAGGAGACTAACCCCACTCCAATTTGACCCCACGACTCTCTCCGTGAGACCCACGACTTCCCGAACCACCATCCGCCGGAGCAAGGGCCGCCCGTCGGCGTGGTGCTCGCCCGGCGACCACCACCACCACCCCCCGACGCGGAAGGGTGCGCTGATCAAAGGTACCCCCCGATCCCCTTGCCTCGCCGTGGATCGCCGCCGGCGACCACCGCAGCTCTCGGGCGCCGACGAGCTCTGCCGCCTCCTTTTGAATATTCAAACCTGACGGGTGGGACCCGCCCGTCAGCCTCTCCTTTCTTTTTTTTGAACCGTTTTCTGAAAGCGTATTCTGGCAAAGGCGCTTTCTAATCTGAATCGTTTTGGACTTTTCGCTTAGACCCACGAGGGTTTTCTGTTTCATTCTGAGAAGGTCCTTGGACCAAAACTCTTATAACTTTTAAACAGAAAAGGATTTTTGAGTGATTCTTTTTCTGTCCTCTTCAAAATGTTGTCTAGTTTTTTATCAGATTTATTTGAAAAATATTTGGAATAGTTTTGAGAACCCCTTGGTATTTACGTTAGTGCATGTATTTTTGTATACCGTAGATACCGAAGGAGGTGATGGAACCGCGAACTTCACCGAGCTAGGCCCCGACTACTCCGAACCAAGCAAGCATGTTTGAACTTCTGATATGATGAGTGTTTGGGCATGTTTGCATTAATTAGTATCATCGCATGTTCATGAGCATCTCGATGAAATTTTTATCACGTAAAAAGTTGAGGCAAGTGAGTTTGAAATCCATGAGTTGTTGGAAGCAGGTTGCATGGCCGTGAGTTGGCATGAGAATGGGTAAGATGGAAGTGTTGTAGCATGCGGTCTTATGCCAGACCGTTGACCCAGTGTCAACATAAATCAGTCCAGTTCCCGTCCGTCTCCCCTTTCGTACTACCACATGTTTTCCGCAAGGGATACAGCTTAGTAAGTTGCAAACCACTTTCTGGTACACACCAAATCGAGAGGCCGGGATGAGGGTTCCATGGCCCTGGATTAAAGCCTATCATCCGGTCAGGGGGCATGGGTGTTTCCGGTTGGGACCAAGAGGGGGCACCCCTTAGAGCGTAGCGATATATAAATTTGATCCCATGCTATTCGAGATTGTGATCTCCCCGTCTCAAAGTTTTTCTTGAACGCTGTCTAGGGTGATTCCTGGCAACGTGAGGTAGGATGGGTGTGTACTGGTTAGCTGTGTTTCCTCTGAAATACCGTGAACGGAACTAGTCCCTCGTGACTACGAAAATCGGTTGGCTGTGGATAATTTAGTACAAACTCTGCAGAGTCAAAAATCCTTGAAATCATCTTATTCAAGTCCAAGTGATGTGTTCATCTTATCTTGTCAAATGTCAGTCCCGGAGACAGAAACTCCTGAGGACCATATGAGTGTTAAAGGTTTATTTCCCGTGGATGGACTAACCCGTTTACTGTCTTGTGATGAATATTTTCCGTGAGCACCATTTCTTGTAAGTTATGAAAAATGAAGTATAAGACCTTTATGCAATGTCGCTTAGACGTCCGACTGTGGCATTCTTATTTACTTATTTTTGATATAAGCCCTTTCTGCGATGTCGCTCAGACGTCCGACTGTGGCATTGTTATTTACTTATTTTTGATATAAGCCCTTCCTGCGATGTCGCTCAGACGTCCGACAGTGGCATTGTTATTTACTTATTCTTGATATAAGCCCTTTCTGCGATGTCGCTCAGACATCCGGCTGCGGCATTGTTATTCGTTTACTTTTGATATAAGCCCTTTCTGCGATGTCGCTCCGACGTCCGATCGTGGCATTGTTATTTACTTATCTACGATATAAGCCCTTTACGTGATGTCGCTCCGACGTCCGTATCGCGGCACGCATGTCTTTTCTTTCAATATAAGCCCTTTATGAGGTGTCGCTTGACGCCTCGCGTAGCATGCTTTACTTATTTGTTAAGCCCTTCGAGGTGTCGCCTGCACACCCGATCGGTTTTAGTTTATTTTCTTTGGGTTTTCTAGCGGACTACCGCCGATTCCCTTTTTACTTACCTCGTTATACTGATTTGATTGCGCATTGTTAAATTATTCATGACGCATTCGCGCATACATTTGTTATATCTTTTGTCCGAACTGTCTTGCGAGTACTTTCAAAGTACTCACCTAGCTTGTTGATTTGGCCAGATCTTTGTCGAAAGGCGATCTCATGGATGAAGAGTTCGATAGCGAGTCCGGCGCCTAGAGGAATCCCAGTCGATCTCTGCGACCCTGGATTAGTCATCGTGTTATATCCGCTTCCGCTACCCAAATAAATTCACCGAGCCTCACCTCGACGCTCGATGAGCCGCCATGATGCAAGAGTCATATCATCCACTCCTTGTGTTATTCCACTACTTTACCTCGAGTCGGTAGTATGCCACCACTCCATCATGTCATATCCGCCACTATGTATAATTATTGGCGTGCTTGTAATAATTTGTTGAGCAAGATCAGCTCGACCCTGTAATATATTAAATGCTATTGGCTTATTGTACCAAGGTTTTGTCTACCAGTGAGGAGGATCTTTCTCACACTGGAATTAATAGATCGGTTTCTCAATAAATATTTTTATTGGAAAACCGGTCGTGACATTGCCCCGTCTTCGATGGAACTGAATATCCCTACTGGAAGAATAAGATGCGCATGCATCTTGAAGCCATTGATGTCGACCTCTGGTATGTCGTCAAGAATTGTGTTCCCAAGACCGGTGAAGGTGTCACCGCTGCTGATGTCAAGAAGTTCGTTCAAGCTGGATTCTACCGCCAAGAACATCATCATGGTCATCGACCAAAGGACAGTATGGCCGTGTGAGTGCTCTGAAACGCCGAAGCTAGTGCGGGACTGGCTCTCCAAGGTCAACGAAGGCGTCTCAACCCAGAGAGATCAAAGAATCAGTGTTCTTCGCAACCTCTTCAACCGCTTCAAGAGAAACGACAATGAGAATGTCCAGCTCACGTTTGATCACCTCACTGACATCACAAATGAGCTTCGTGCTCTTGGTGCCACTGAGATCACCAAGCATGAAATCGTCAAGACACTGCTGAGATCACTTGACAGCTTGTTCGACACCCTTGCCCTGATGATACAAGAACGCCCTGACTTCAAGACACTCGATCCGTCTGACATACTTGAGAGGCTCAACACACATGAGTTCCAGCTATCTGAGAAAAGAGATATCTATGGTCCCAACTATGGCCGAACTCATGCTTTGAAGGCAAAAGCTGTTTCCTCATCTGAAGAAGAATCATTGCGATTCCGGTGATCCACGAAGACATTGGAAAGGAGCTTGCTATGCTTGTGAAGAATTTCCAGAAGTTCACTAAGAAGAAGGGCTTCAGAAAGTCTTCACGATCCATCTCAAGAAATGATGAAGCATCCACTCATGACTACAAGAAGAGAACATGTCACAAGTGCAAGAAACCTGGACACTACATCTCTGAGTGTCCACAGTGGGACAATGAGAATAACAACAAGAAGAAGAAGAGCAAGGAATATGATTCTGATGACAAGAAGAAGAAGAAATCCTCAAAGTCTTCTTCCAAGTCCTCATCCAAGTTTTCATCTCATAAGAAGAGCTCATCTGGCAAGGCTCGTGCTTTTGTTGGCAAGGAGATGGATTCAGAGGAGGAGTCTGCTTCTGAGGAGGCGGAGGTGGAGTCTGAGGAGTTCGACTCTGGCGTTGCAAGTCTGTCTCTAGCTACAGCCTATGTTACCAAATCCATCTTCAACACTGAAGATAATGGCCCCGTCACCAACGCTGATGCTAATGACAAGGACGACTCTGCTCCCACCTACTGCTTCATGGCACGTGGTGCCAAGGTAAAATCACGCGATGCTTACTTTCAAACATCAAGTGAAGATGACTCTGATTGTGAATCCAACCCAGCTACAAAACACTTGCTAAAATTGCAACTGAATAACAAAAAGCTATGGAACATACTCAAAAACTGTTAGACAAAAGCGATGACCTGTTGGACGCGGAAATGACCAGTTCTCAGTCCTTAATTGGAGACATAAAAAATCTTCATGTTAAGTACTAGGAACTTGAAAGTCGTCATGAAACGCTCTCAACCACTCATGAAAAGCTTTCCTATGATTATCTTCAAAGGAAGCAAGAGCTTGAGAAATTGAGAGCTGCTCATGAAGATCTTCAAAAAGAGAATGAGTCACTTCGCTCAATGCATCAGTCCCCGCTTTCAGAAGGATTTGAACCACCATGTCTAAAATGCCTTGAGCGTGATAATGCTACTTACATTGCTTTGAATGTTCTCTGCTGCCATCTTGTTGCAATATCTTCAACTATTGATGTGGTAACTAACCCCTCTCGAGGATACCACTACTATTAGCGATGAAAATGCTAGGTTGAAGACATTGCTTGAAGCGAGGATGTACAAAAGTCTCAAAGGGCATCGGACATCGTGTGATGTCCTCAAAAGCATATTCGAACCGAAACCCTAGGAAAGAGGGTGTTGGGTTCGAGAGGAAAATGAACGTTGATGGTTCTTCTTTGGAAGCTGAAAGCAGTACCCCAAAACCACATGGGTTGCTGCAAAGGAACCTTCAGTGGATCCATCCACCTTATCTGGCTTCACTCGTGCTAACCCTATTATCATTCATGAATCCTTTGATGCAAACTATAAACTGTTTAAGAATCAGAATGGTGAAGTGTTTGCCAGGTATATTGGTACTAACTGCAGGAATGGGCCACCTATGAAGAAGATCTGGGTTCCCAAAAGGTGTCTTGAGAATCTTCCTGTGAATGTCGTCATGACACCACCTGGGAAGAAGAAAAATCCCAGACCAAAGGCTTTATATGGTCCAAAGGCTTCATACAGACAGAGGACTCACCTGGGTCACCCTAACGCCAATGTTTTTCAGGGAAACTATACTCTGACTTATGAATATGAGTGTGGTTCTTCAAACCGCTATGTTCATAAAACTAAGAAATTTTCTGCTTATTCATAGGAGTACTATTCGCCTCCTGCAAGGCTATTTGCTAGGGCTTCAAAGCCGAAGTTCTCAGATGCTGCACTTAGACTCATTGCTTCTAAGACACCCCTGAAGATGTGGGTGGTTAAGAAGAATTAACTTCCTTTTGCAGGGAAATGTCTCCAGCCGGAAATCAAAGGCGTATGATGCTATTGCTGGGGACCTAAAACATCTTGTAGGGCGCAAGATCAAATGCCCAAACGGTCTTACTATGTATTTTGTTCTGAATCGCTTGCCAATCATCCTATCAGTCCTAATCTTGATCTGAGCTTTGATAATCCTCTTGCATGTCAAATGTTTATGCTTCACATTACTCTTTGTGAAGCCTATCCCCCTAACTGTACTGTAGGGTATGACACCTCATGCTTCAGAATGGATTATGGACAGCCGATGCACTAATCTTATGACTGGTGATCAAAGTCTTCTCATGGACTCAACCTTACGTCCATCTGACAAGAGTCACATCACATTTGGTTTACCTTGGTAAAAGCAAGGTATTGGGTCTAGGTAGAGTTGCAATCTCAAAGGATCGACATGGATAAAGTGATGCTTGTTGAATCCCTTGGTTTCAACAATATGCATCTCAATGCTTTGCGATCTGAACATGATTGTGATATTTGGAAAATATCGTTGCCTTGTACTAATGGAATCTGACAAGTCTCTAGTCTTTGAAGGGTACCGGAAAGATGATCTGTACATGGTAGATTTCTCGTGAGGGCCTGACTTGCCGTATGTCTTCTTGCAAAAGCTTCAGAGTGCTGGCTCTGGCATCAGAGGCTAGGGCATGCTGGCATGATGAACTTACACACTCTCGCGAAGAAGAAGCATGTCATAGGCATCGATGGCGTCAAGTTCAAGAAGGATCACTTGTGTGGTGCCTGCGAAGCTGGAAAGATGACAAGGGCCAAGCATCCCTCGAAGACAATCATGACGACATCTCAACCCTTCAAGCTACTACACATGGACCTATTTGGCCCTACCCACTACTCTACTCTCACTACTACTGCTTGTCTCTATGGCTTCATCATTGTTGATCATTATTCAAGATATACGTGGGTGCACATAATTCTCTACAAAACTGAAGTGCAGGATGTCTTCAAACGCTTCACCAACTGTGCCATGAACAACTATGGCGTGAAGATCAAGCATATCAGAAATGACAACGGCACAGAGTTCAAGAACACCGGCCTCGATCTTTACTTGGATACATTAGGCATCACTCATGAGTTCTCAGCTCCGTACACACCTCAGCAGAATGGCATCGTGGAGCGCAAGAACAGAACACTCATTGAGATGGCTCGGACGATGCTCGATGAATACAAGACTCCAAGGAAGTTCTGGCCTGAAGCTATTGATACTGCATGCCATGTCATCAACCGTGTTTATCTTCACAAGCTTCTGAAGAAAACATCCTATGAACTCCTCACTGGTAAGAAGCCAAATGTCAGTTACTTTAGAGTATTTGGTGCTAGGTGCTGGATCAAGGATCCACATCACACTTTAAAATTTGCACCAAAAGCACACGAAGGCTTTATGCTTGGTTACAGAAAGGACTCGCACTCCTACAGAGTCTTCAACCTCTTTTACTATAAAGTGGTTGAAACTGTGGATGTGCGATTCGATAAGACTAACGGCTCGCAAAGAGAGCACCTGCCAAATGTGCTAGATGAAGTTCCACCTAGTGAATCCATCAAGCTCATGGGAACTGGAGAAATCATACCAAATGAAGCACAACCCGAAGAGGGACTTATCATTTCTGCACCTAATCAACCTGAAGACAATGCTCAGCCTGAAGACAATCCTCCAAATGATGACAATGATCAGCAAGAGCAAAATCTTCGTCCGGTTCATCCTCGTGTTGCAAATGAAGTACAGATTGAGTAGATAATTGATAGCATCAATGCGTCTGGTCCAGTCACTCGTTCAAGAGCAACACACCTAGCAAATTTCTGTGGGCACTTTGCATTTGTCTCAATATTTGAACCTAAGAAAGTTGCTGAAGCCTTCATGGAACCTGAATGGATTCAAGCTATGCAAGAAGTGCTTCAACAATTCAAGCTGAACAATGTCTGGGAACTTGTCAAGCGTCCTGACCCCCGCAAGCACAACATAATAGGGACAAAATGGATATATCGCAACAAGCAAGATGAGCATGGTTAAGTTGTAAGAAATAAGGTTCGTCTCGTTGCTCAAGGATACACTCAAGTTGAAGGGATTGACTTCGATGAAACATTTTCTCCTGTGGCTAGGCTTGAAGCTATTTGCATATTGCTAGCCTATGCAAACCATCACAACATCCTGTTGTATCAAATGGATGTGAAGAGTGCATTTCTCAACCGCAAGATTGAAGAAGAAGTGTATGTTGCACAACCTCCTGGCTTTGAAGATCCAAAACATCATGATATGGTGTACAAGCTAAACAAGGCATTGTATGGCCTCAAACAAGCCCCTTGCGCTTGGTATGACACACTCGAAGACTTCATGAAGAGCAAAGGCCTCAAACCTGGTTCCCTGGATCCCACACTCTTCACGAAGACATATGATGGTGAACTGTTTGTGTGCCAAATATATGTGGATGACATTATCTTCGGCTGCACCAACCAGAAATACAGTGATGAGTTTGGACACATGATGCAAGAGCAATATCAGATGTCCATGATGGGTGAGCTGAAGTTCTTCCTTGGTCTTCAAATTCGTCAGCAAAGCAATGGCATCTTCATATCTCAAGAGAAATATCTCAAAGATTGCCTGAAGAAGTTTGGAATGCAAGACTGCAAAGGTTATACGACGCCAATGCCAACCAAGAGTCATCCGGGTCCTGACGCCAATGGTAAAGAGTTCGATCAAAAGGTATACCGCTCCATGATTGGTTCTTTACTTTATTTATGTGCATCTAGGCCAGATATTATGCTTAGTGTTTGCATGTGTGCTCGATTTCAAGCGGCACCAAAGGAATCGCATCACTTAGCTGTGAACCGAATTCTTCGATATTTGGCTTACACCCCGACATTAGGATTATGGTATCCAAAGGGCTCAGAGTTTGATCTAGTTGGATTCTCGGATGCTGATTATCTTTGGTGACAAGGTGGATCGCAAGTCTACATCAGGCACATGTCACTTTCTCGACGATCACTTGTCTGTTGGTCTTCAAAGAAGCGAGCGTATCACTCTCCACTGCTGAATCTGAATACATTGCTGCTGAATCTTGCTGCGCTCAGCTTCTATGGATGAAGCAAACACTCAAGGACTATGACATCCATCTGAAACAAGTACCACTCTACTACGACAACGGAAGCACCATCAAGATAGCCAACAACCCAGTTCAGCACTCGAAGACAAAGCACATTGAAATTCGTCATCACTTTCTCAGAGATCATGTCATGAAGGAAGATATTGATATCATACACGTCAACACTGAAGAGCAACTCAAAGATATCTTCACAAAGCCCTTCGATGAGAAAAGGTTTTTCAAGTTGCGGTGTGAGCTAAATATCTTGGAATCCTCAAATGTCCTGTGATCCGGCACACATCCTAACACTTATGCATGTTGATGACTTAGATGTGCAACACACGAAAAAAAGTATATCTTCAATCAATGAAGACTTACATTCTAAGTGTGAATACATTAACGCGGAATTTGACTTCTGTCAGGACCCGATTCCAAGTCACATCGATCTAGCCGGTAACACCTCATATCACTTTGCGGCCTCACGCACGGTATTCCCACGGGTGTCGCCTTACCATGGCCCGGGACCGTTTGCGCCTTTTGGCTCACGTATATGATAGTGTCGCTAGCATCCATATGACAGAGAACCCGAGCCGACATGGCTAGTCGTGAACCCAAAGCGGCACTAGGGACAGGCATACATGAATCACATCGAGCATGTCGGTCAGCAGCGTGTGAATCCGGGCTGTAGCACTGGGCTAACAGGACTCCGGGAACCCGGGCTGTAGCAGGCTAGGCAGGACTCCGGATGTCACAGCGTGACATTTCCCCGAAGGGACAGAACCACGAGAGCAAGTGAAACACATGCCGCCAGTCAAGTGTCCAGAGCGGTAGTCTTTGGGCTAAGCAGGACTCCGGTGAACCGGTCAGAAGCGGACTACTATCGCTCAGGAAGCACTAGACTACATTTCCCCATATGAGAGGCTGCCAAGGATAAACAACTAGATTGTCGGATCCCACACATACCAAGCATTTCAAACATACACACAATATGCTCAATATGTGTAAATACAACATAACTCTAAGACTCAAATATTAATTCATTAGGCTCCGAGGAGCGAGATATTACAAACATGGGTCTCATGACCCAACATTCAGAGCATACAAGTCAAAGCACATGCGGAAGCTTAACATTTCTGAGTACAGACATCTACAAATGAAAAGGGCTGAGAAGCCTGACTATCTACCAAATCCTGCCGAGGGCACAAGATCGTAGCTGAGGTATCAAGCTAAACGTCGAAGTCCATGCGGAACTACTAGCGAGACTGACGTCTCTCTGCAAAACATACAATAGGAAAACGTGAGTACAAATGTACTCAGCAAGACTTACGTCAGAACTAGCTACATATGCATCATTATCAACAAAGGGGTGGTGGAGTTTAACAGTAGCAAGCCAGCTTTGACTCGGTGGCTATCCTGAACTACGACTGCAAGTAACTCTTTTGACGTGGCGCACACGAGTCCACATATTCACCATATCAATACACCACTATGGATCCGCTCCCGTCTCCCTACGAGAACGCCATCCATAGCACTCACACTTATCTTGCGCATTTTAGAGTATCCACTTTCACTTGTCTATGAACTGTTATAGGCAACCCAGAAGTCCTTTACCGCGGACACGGCTATTCGAATAGATGATGTTAACCTGCAGGGTGTAGTTCTTCATACATGTTTCCACCACTTAGCGTGCGCACACGACATGTGCTCGGCAGACTTCAGCTTAAAGCCGACGTGGGTGTAGACCACGACCTACCTAAACACTCAAGTCTCCGGTCTGTGTTTATCGCATATTCGGGTTCCATCCGCAGGGAGGCCGCCGAGGTTTCCACTAACGGCCCCGAACGATGTGTGCAGGGTTCCCGAGACACCAAACGGGCGAATCGGTGCACCGTGCCACGTGCCTACCGCAACACAGCCCACCCCTAAGGCCAGCGGTGCGTGCGGCCCCCAGCATACTACAAACACCAGAAACTACTTGCAACTCCTGGACAGGGGACAAGGGTGATTAAGAAGTCGAGCGGGGTCATATTTCAGGGCCCAATGCATGGTAGTAGCTGAATCATGGATCACAAACACAGAACTCAGTTCCTAAGGACGGCTTCAATGAGACAACCCACCATGTACTCCTACATGGCCTCTCACTGCTACCTTTACCAAATCGTGTTAACACACTTAGCTCACACATAGTAGGACATGTTCACACAACTCCGATTCATCCTCGATGAATCAGACCTGACTCAACTCTAAGCAGTAGCAGGCATGACAAGCAAACAAGTATGAGTAGGCACAACAGGGCTCAAAAAACTCCTACTCATGCTAGTGGGTTTCATCTATTTACTGTGGAATGACAGGTCATGCAGAGGATAAAGGGGTTCAGCTAACGCAACAAGTAATAGATGAATCGTTGTTGTCCTAATGCAGTAAAAGAGAGCAAGAGCGAGAGAGTGGGATTGTATCAGAATGAACAAGGGTTTTTGCTTGCTGCACTTACGAAGATAATATAGTTCTTCATCGGTGTCATCGAACTCATCGTCGGTACGTCATCTACTGAGAGGGGACAAACACCAACAAACAAAGGAGAAACACAATCAATGCCATGCAACAATATGATGCATGAAGATGACATGGCAATATGCTGTTGATTGGCCTAATGCATCTAGCAATAAGTTAAATGGGGTTGGTTTGAACACTAGGTTCAAATTCAAACTCCATATGTGAGCGTTTATATGCCATTTAATTGATTTGACCTGAGCAGCAGGTATAAGTTGTTCTAACATGCATGAAAATGGTACAGATGGATAGATTGGATTCTTCTGATCATTTTTCATATATAAATTATTTCATTCTGAGCTACTGTTGATTTTCTATGATTTTTAGAAGTTTTGGTTATTTTCTGGAATTTCCTATAAAAGAATAAATCCAGAAATCAAATTAATGCGTCAGCATGACGTCACTGTGATGTCAGCAGTCAACTGGGTCGGCCAGGTCAAACCTGACCAGTGGGACCCATACGTCAGTGTCTCAGGCTGGTTTAGGTGGATGACACGTGGGACCAGTCAATGCTGACTTGGCCGAAGTCAAACTGACACATGGGGTCCACGGCATTAACACTAAGTTAACAGAAAAATTATACTAATCCTAATTAAACGCAAGGGCCCATATGGCAGTGGCTCATGGGGTGCTTATATTGGTCATTTGCACTAACTAACCGGCGCCACGTTAGCATGTGACGCCGGCGACCACAGCAGCGGCGGAAACTCGCCGGAGTGGGTCGGGGCGGCGCTACAGGCGGCGGTTTGCAGCGGGGTTTGGCTCTACGGAGAGCTGGCGCTTGCGCGCGTCAAGTGGTGCAAGTGGTTGGACACGGGGATGCCAGAAACGATGCCGGCGAGCTCGACAGCGGCGGCCGGAGTTCGGCCGTGCTCGAGTTCCTCGCTAGGGTGTCCGGGAGGAGGAGCTGGGGGTGGCTACGGGTGCGCGGGGAGGTTCTGAGCACACTGGTGTGCTCGGGCATGGGCTGCAGTGACCGTGGCCGCGACGGCGACATGACCGACGGCGAGGTGCTTCGGCTGGGGTGGAAGAGGGAGCTACGACGCGAGAACGGAGGAACGGGGAGAGGGGAATGGAGCAGAAGCTCATAGCGGACTCGACGGGCTCGTCGGCGAGCTCGGGGACGCGCTGAAGACAGCGGGGCGGTGAAGACGATCTCCGACGACCGGAGATGAAGATGACGACGGTGACGGCTCCACGAGGTGCTCCGGCTTGCGTGGCCCGGCGGAGAGCTTCAGGGCGAGGAGGCGGATCTCCTGCGCGTGTCAGAGAGGCGAGGGGGAGGCGGTGGCCGCGGTGGTGGCGAACGGCGGCGACGAACCCGTTCGGGTAGGATGGGGAACGGCGAGGGAGAGAGCAGGGGGAGAGCGAGGGAGTTCCAGGGGGTGGCGTGGCGTTGCGGGAGACGTCTAGGGGGAGGAGGAGGCAGCCAGGCAGGGAGGAGGTGGCCGGCGTGTGGCCACGCGTGCAGCAGTGGCACGCTACCGCCACCGGGCGCGAGGAAGAAGGCGACAGGGAGCCAGGCGGTGGTGGGCTGGGCCGAAACAGGAGCTGGGCCGGTGGGCTGAGAGGTGAGCGCCAGGTACTTCTCTCTCTATCTCTCTTTCTAGTTTTCTATTTCTGTTATTTTGATTTTATTTGATTTAGAAAATCAAATCATTTTATAAGCTTTCTGTAAATTGTTATGTGATCTCAGGACTAGCCCAAGGTCACATGCAACTTACAAAAATGTTTGGGCTTTATTTCTTATATAATAGAAATAAATCCAACTCAAATATATCATTAATTTAATTCAAAAGGCCCAAAATAAACATCTCAGTCACTCCAAAAATATTGGTTTGCATTTTACCTCATGCCAATATTTTTTACAGAATAACAGGAACATTTTCTTGGACTCATTTGATGAGATTTAAATGTTGGTTATTTTTAGAGGTTTTCTGAGGCTTTTGAAAATTCCTCAAGTCAAATTTTCATGAAATTTAAACATGATGCATGGATGCTAATGCGAAGGCAAGCAAGGCCTGAACTGGGGCTGTGACAACTCACCCCCACTAAACAAGAATCTCGTCCCGAGATTCAAGACGTGAGGTAATATAAGAGGACATAGGGGGCACAAGACCAACACAATCTTCATGATCCAAATGACTTTCTCGAGGATGTTGATTCATTGCATCACCTTGATCTCGACGTCTTGCTTTGAGAACTACATACAACATGACAACGGGAAGAAAGGGAGAGTTTTAGAAGAATCGATCTTCTTGAGGTTCGAGCAAATTAGGATCAATCACGGAATGAGACATAGAAACATATCTTGAGCTGAGACACGAAGCATACATCTAGAGGGATGGGGTGAAATAGATGACGGAGGTTCACTACGCAGACATAATTCCATACTTAATAAGGTGATGAGCGGTTTTCAACGTAGCGAGGAGTTGAGTTTCCATGATTCAATAACGGGGCACCTTAGGGAAGGTGACTCGTAGAATTATCCCTTGAGTGGCAAAAAGAATTATGAAATCATTGAAACTCTCTAAACCAGCCCAAGGAAAATCACAAATGACTGTGTGAAGGAGCTTGAAGAAATGGCATACTCATACTAGAATGGATGATGTGGACTACCTTGTTGAAGACAACGCAATGGATGATTTTTGCTTATCATCGAAAATGGATGGGACCCATGGTAAGTCCACTTTTGAAGATGATCTTGGACATCGACTGCTGAGAAGGGCATCCCATGGGAAGTTGGCACAATGGCGGTGCAAGCTGCGAACAAAATGCAAGTGTTGGGAATGTTCCAACCATCATATCTGCCTGAGATTCAGATCTGATTGGTGATAGGATACTTCAGACTCAACATGTCTGAAAGGAAAGTTTGCAACACAATCGACGAGATGACGTTGCGAGATTCTCGGGAAATGAACTACGACAGCAAGCTCCTAAACATGAGCTGGTTCTGCTAAACACATGTGAACACGCTGTCCCAGACAAACATGACCACATAGTGTCTTATGATAAAACACTACCGAGTTCTGATTAGGAACCATCATTGCGGATAACGAAGTCCTTACATAAGTCATATGATTAGCTCTTATGAAGAAACTTCTTCTGCTTGAACAACTCAGTTAGTGGCTTGGTGTGCTAGGGAATTCATATGGAATGAAGATGATCAGTCTATCAGACCATATAATACTTCGCACATGCATGACTGACTTGGGATGATTCCAGAGGAAGCAATAACAAACTTTCTCGGATCCACGGTGACAATTTACATCAAATGCACGTGAATTAGAGGACGTCACTTCTTTCATCCAAACATAGGCTTCATGAATGAAACACGAAGATAGTGCTTACAAAGTTTCCAACACTAGGTTGATGTTCAACATGAATCATGGGGGAGACAAAATGCTACTGATGGGCTCAACAACAACTCATCGGAATTTCCATATCACTGGACTTCCACCATCATGTGAACACGGTGATAGCATTGGTCAGACCAAAAGATGTAATGGTGTATGCTCGAGGGATCAACCACGAGTAAGACAACATTACGAACATCGATGGTACTGATTTGATTTGGTGATAGCCCATACTCAAATCAAAGTTTTTATAAGACAATAGGTTCAACAACTGATCACAGGGACCAATCAATGAAGATATCATCTTTCTTCAACTAACACACCAACACTAGGATATCCCTTTGAATTGAATTAAGTTAGGTAAGCTTTTATCTTCCAACTCTCCAAGTTGTCGTTTAGCTTAACCAACTAGCTCAGAGGTATCCAACACGGGTTCTTGGAGAAGGGGTGGTTTAGAGGAAAACCAACTTGATCACGAGCTCAACATAGCGATCGAGGATAACCCGTAATACTTCCGAGAAGATATTCAGAAAATCACGAACCACCGATATGTTACTAAGCTCGAGAACAATCTTGCTTTTCAGGGCAAGATGATATAACAATAAGCAAGGGATTGAATAATCCTAACTCATTGTTCGGAGAGTGCACCGGAAATAAGGACTAGGTAGAACGATCAATCTTAGGATGATGATTCAATAACCAACACGTTAAGAATGAGGTTATTGTCCATTTACTAGCAAGCAACGAGTTGCTCGGAGTATTGATTTCACACATCACAATTCACTTGTCGGCATTCCGGTTACAACAACACAAGGACCAAGGAATGAATGATGATGGTGAGAAGTATCACTACATCAAGAATTCATAAGAGATGGTGCAATTCTCATGACATTCTTGACATAAAGATGGTAGCACTCTAGGTGGAACAGAATCAAAAGCTGGATTGGCATTTTGATCTGCGGAATACAACTGCTTTGACCCAATCCTAGATATGGATGAGGCACTGGAGTTTGTTTCTCCTAGTCATTCCAGAATAGAATGGCTTAACAGACCACAAGGATAATAGTCATCGATAAACACGATCCCATACATATCCTTGACTATCAATTGATAGATGGGGGTCAGAATACAACTAAGGAGGAACAACTCGAGGAACATATAACTTTCTGAGTTGTGGATGCATGGATTAGTATGTCGAGCGAAGCTCAACATTTCTTCCGGATAACCCATGCGGAAAGGGTAGAACTAGCAGATTCACAATTATGGATGGAGAACTCCTCAAGAGTACTCTAATTGTGATCCTTCGGTTCAGCGAGGAGCTTCTGCCATAAGCGGTTCATAGTATTTGGAAGAAGGAGATACCACGAACCTCGAGGACTATCGCAAAGTTACTAATATCCTAAAGGAACGAGAAAACACTATCAACATGAAGTAAGTAGGGTGAATCTCGGGTTCAAGAACCCAGGAATAGAATACCTACTACTAAATGGCATCACAGGATGCTTTCAAGAATGGTGGCCAGAATCATCACACTGGGAACACAAAACATTGCTAGATTACTAGGTGACTCTCTAAAACACCTAGGGTCATAATAATAGTTCCAACATATATGTCAAGGCAATAAATTACCTCAACGCACCAGTTAGTGTGCTTATTCTGACCAAAGGGACATCAAAATGAGAGGAAGGGATTTTGCAAATGCTTCAGATTGTTTTAGAAACCTGGGATGACTCGGACAACATAACGGCTGTAAATGCTCAAAATGATTTGAGACATCCTGCAAAATAGTGGCATCACCACTCAACATCACAATATCAAGGTTCTGAGACCAACTATGAACAAACGGAAGTAGTAGAGACTGAGCTGGGGCTTAAAACCAACAATCTTAAAGGTCTATGGATTAGTAACACGTCATCCTAATAGATAGATGAGAAGGCCTAGTTCTTAATCCCCGTAGAAGAGAAGATGATGACTCAGATCAGAAGGTCATGAGGTATAAGGAGTAAAAAGAGCCTTACATTCCCTTCCACAATCAATTCCCTTACATAACTAAAGCATTTCTAGACACAACTTCGACCAATTTGGCTTGGTAATCCTCTGAGTCGGGGCTCGATACCAACGCTGTCGGGACCCCGATTCCAAGTCACATCGTTCTAGCCGTAACACCTCATATCACTTTGCGGCCTCACGCACAGTATTCCCACGGTGTCGCCTTACCATGGCCCGGACCGTTTATGCCTTTTGGCTCACGTATATGATAGTGTCACTAGAATCCATATGACAGAGAACCCGGGCCGACATGGCTAGTCGTGAACCCAAAGCGGCACTAACCCATGGGGACAGGCATACATGAATCACATCGAGCATGTCGGTCTGCAGCGTGTGAATCCGGGCTGTAGCACTGGGCTAACAGGACTCAGGGAACCCAGTCAGTAGCAGTTAGGCAAGACTCGGATGTCACCGCGTGACATTTCCCGAAGGGACAGACACAGAACGGCAGTGAAACACATGCCGGCTACCAAGTGTCCAGAGCGGTAGTCTTTGGGCTAGCAGGGCTCTGGTGAACCGGGATGTAGCGGACTGCTATCGCTCAGGAAGCACTAGACTACATTTCCCCATATGAGAGGCTGCCAAGGATAAACAACTAGATTGTCGGATCCCACACATACCAAACATTTCAAACATACACACAATATGCTCCATATGTGTAAATACAACATGGCATCACAACATAACTCTACGACTCAAATATTTAGTCATTAGGCTCCGAGGAGCGAGATATTACAAACATGGGTCTCATGACCCAACACTCAGAGCATACAAGTCAAAGCACAAGCGGAAGCTTAACATGTCTGAGTACAGACATCTACAAATGAAAAAGGCTGAGAAGCCTGACTATCTACCAGATCCTATCGAGGGCACATGATCGTAGCTGAGGTATCAAGCTAAACATCGAAGTCCACGCGGAACTACTAGCGAGACTGATGTCTCTCTGCAAAACATAAAATAGGCAAACGTGAGTACAAATGTACTCAGCAAGACTTACATCAGAACTAGCTACATATGCATCATTATCATCAAAGGGGTGGTGGAGTTTAACTGACAAGCCAGCTTTGACTCGGTGGCTATCTGAACTACATCGCAAGTAACTCTTTTGAGGTGGCGACACGCAGTCCATATATTCACCATATCAATACACCACTATGGACCCGCCTCCTGCCTCCCTACGAGAACGCCATCCATAGCACTCACGCTTATCTTGCGCATTTTAGAGTATCCACTTTCACTTGTCTATGAACTGTTATAGGCAACCCGTAAGTCCTTTACCAATGGACATGACTATTCGAATAGATGATGTTAACCCTCAGGGTGTACTTCTTCATACATCTTTCCACCACTTAGCGTCTGCACACGACATGTGCTCGGCAGACTTCAAGCGAAAGACGACGTGGGTGTAGACCACGACCTACCTAAACACTCAAGTCTCTAGTCCAGGTTTACGCCTATTCGGGTTCCATCCGCAGGGAGGCCGGCCGAGGTTTCCACTAACGGCCCCGAACGATGTGTGCTGGGTTCCCGAGACACCAAACGGGCGAATCGGTACACCGTGCCACGTGCCTACCGCAACACAGCCCTCCCCTAAGGTCAGCGTTGCGTGTGGCCTCCAGCATACTACAAACACCAGAAACTACTTGCAACTCCTGGACAGAGGACAAGGGTGATTAAGAAGTCGACCGGGGTCATATTTCAGGGCCCAATGCATGGTAGTAGCTAAATCATGGATCACAAACACAGAACTCGGTTCCTAAGGACGGCTTCAATGAGACAACCCACCATGTACTCCTACATGGCGTCTCACCGCTACCTTTACCAAATCGTGTTCACACACTTAGCTCACACATAGTAGGACATGTTCACACAACTCCGATTCATCCCCGATGAATCAGACACTGCTCAACTCTAAGCGTAGTGCATGAAAAACAAGCAAGTATGTGTAGGCACAACAGGGCTCAAACAACTCCTCTTCATGCTAGTGGGTTTCATCTATTTACTGTGGAATGATAGGTCATGCAGAGGATAAAGGGGTTCAGCTACCGCAGCAAGTAACAGATGAATCATTGTTGTCCTAATGCAATAAAAGAGAGCAGGAGCGAGAGAGTGGGATTGTATCGGAATGAACAAGGGGTTTTTGCTTGCCTGGCACTTCTGAAGATAATATAGTTCTTCATCGGTGTCATCGAACTCATCGTCGATGACGTCGTCTCATCGAGAGGGACAAACACCGACAAACAAAGGAGAAACACAATCAATGCCATGCAACAATATGATGCATGAAGATGACATGGCAATATGCTGTTGATTGGCCTAATGCATCTAGAAACAAGTTAAATGGGGTTGGTTTGAACACTAGGTTCAAATTCAAACTCCATATGTGAGAGTTTATATGCCATTTAATTGATTTGACCTGAGCAGCAGGTATAAGTTGTTCTAACATGCATGAGAATTGTACAGATGGATAGATTGTATTTTTCTGATCATTTTTCATATATAAATTATTTCATTCTGAGCTACGGTTGATTTTCTATGATTTTTAGAAGTTTTGGTTATTTTCTGGAATTTCCTGTAAAAGAATAAATCCAGAAATCGAATTAATGCGTCATCATGACGTCACTGTGATGTCAGCAGTCAACTGGGTCGGCCAGGTCAAACCTGACCAGTGGGACCCATACGTCAGTGTCTCAGGCTGGTCTAGGTGGATGACACGTGGGACCAGTCAATGCCGACTTGGCCAAAGTCAAACTGACACGTGGGGTCCACGACATTAACACTAAGTTAACAGAAAAATTATACTAATCCTAATTAAACGTAGGGGCCCACATGGCAGTGGCTCATGGGGTGCTTATAGTGGTCATTTGCACTAACTAACCGGCGCCACGTCAGCAGGTGACGCCGGCGACCACAGCAGCGGCTGAAACTCGCCGGAGTTGGTCGGGGCAGCGCTACAGGCGGCGGTTTGCGGCGGGGTTTGGCTCTACGGAGAGCTGGCGCTTGCGCGCATCCAGTGGTGCAAGTGGTTGGACACGGGGATGCCGAAAACGACGCCGGCGAGCTCGACAGCGGCTGCCGGAGTTCGGCCGTGCTCGAGTTCCTTGCTAGGGTGTCCGGGAGGAGGAGCTGGGGGTGGCTACGGGTGCGCGGGGAGGTTCTAAGCACACTGGTGTGCTCGGGCATGGGCTGCAGTGACCGTGGCCGCGACGGCGACATGACCGGTGGCGAGGTGCTTCGGCTGGGGTGGAAGAGGGAGCTACGGCGTGAGAACGGAGGAACAGGGAGAGGGGAACGGAGCAGAAGCTCACAGCGGACTCGACGGGCTCGTCGGCGAGCTCGAGGACGCGCTGAAGACGGCGGGGCGGTGATGACGATCTCCGGCGACTGGAGATGAACATGACGACGGCGACGGCTCCACGGGCGCCCGGCTATGCGTGGCTTGGCGGAGAGCTTCAGGCGAGGCGGAGCTCCTACGTGTGTCAGAGAGGCGAGGGGGAGGCGGTGGCCGCGGTGGTGGCGAACGGCGGCGACGAACCCGTTCGGGTAGGATGGGGAACAGCGAGGGAGAGAGCAGGAGGGAGAGCGAGAGAGTTCCAGGGGGTGGCGTGGCGTTGCGGGAGACGTCTAGGGGGAGGAGGAGGCAGCCAGGCAGGGAGGAGGTGGCCGACGTGTGGCCACGCGCGCCGGGCACGCGCCCCTGCCTACTGGCGCGAGGAGGAAGGCGACAAGGAGCCAGGCGGTGGTGGGCTGGGCGAAGCAGGAGGCTGGGCGGTGGTGAGAAGTGAGCGCCAGGTACTTCTCTCTCTATCTCTCTTTCCTGTTTTCTATTTCTGTTATTTTGTTTTGATTTGATTTAGAAAATCAAATCATTTTATAAACTTTCTGTAAATTGTTATGTGATCTCAGGACTAGCCCAAGGTCACATGCAACTTACAAAAATGTTTGGGCTTTATTTCTTATATAATAGAAATAAATCCAACTCAAATATGTCATTGATTTAATTCAAAAGGCCCAAAATAAACATTTCAGTCACTCCAAAAATATTGGTTTGCATTTTACCTCATGCCAATATTTTTTACAGAATAACAGGAACATTTTCTTGGACTCATTTGATGAGATTTAAATGTTGGTTATTTTTAGAGGTTTTCTGAAGCTTTTGAAAATTCCTCAATTCAAATTTTCATGTAATTAAAACATGATGCAAGGATGCTAATGCGAAGGCAAGCAAGGTCTGAACTGGGGCTGTGACAACTTCGGAGCGCCTCGATAATTGTCCGTCGTGTCTGGGTCTAATACTTCCTATACGGTGGGTAACGTCACCACCAAATTCATCTGGTTGAAGTGTTTTTCTCATGGCGTTACATTTGCTATGTATTCGCATTTGGTTTGTCTTCATTATCAACATGACTTCATGTTTATCTTCACAATGTTGATTTGGTTTTATTCTGACATGTACATTGTGACGATGAGGTCAATGTCTTCGTGCTATGAGGTCAATGTCTTCGTGCTATGAGGTCAATGTCTTCTAAACTGATTTATCTTCAAAATCTTCTAAGAATGCATATGACCTCTTCCCCTTCCCTCGCATCTCTAATGCTGTCACAGGTACATGTCCGTGGGAGAATCCCTTGGTTCTCATAGTCTGCATTCATTTGCGTAATTCCTCTGACATCATACCAACTCTCCCGAAGCGGTTCTGTCGACCAGTGACGAAGCCTTTTGATGTTGAAGCCATTCAGTCTGAACTTCATGGCAACAGACAAGTCTGCAAGGAAGGGTGGTAGACAGCGTCGTGGGAACACATCGAAGGATTTGCCACCAGACCTCTATCATCTGTACAAGACAGATGTAGAGGAGGACTACAATCAACGAAAAATCCGAATCCAATGGATTCGAAGATACTGGGCAGAACAATGGTACAAGTACAGGTTCATGACCCAGGAATATGCTGAGAAAAATGCCATCAAGCGACCCTGGGGAGACATCTTGTACAAAAATCTTCCACCCAGGTCCAGAGCTGAAGCCATTGAACAAGGCTTCTACCCTTGCATGGTCCGTGGACCACAGCCTGCACATGCCGACCCATCTTCACTACTATGGTGTCGTGACGACAATCTGTTCAAGCGCAACTTCCAGTTTGCCAAGAACTCGGCCAAAGAAAACAAGAAGTCGCGGGGATTAGACTTCAACCCCAGTCCCTCTGCTCCTCGTGCCCAATCTTGTTGGGCCCTTCTACAACCTAGAAGGTCTCATCACTCATATTATGGTTCAAGGGACAGCCGTGGATGAACCTGCAGACGACGCTGATTCTGACGAAGCGCCTGCATCACCAAAGCCTAAGAAGCTGAAGAAACCCAAGGCTTCGAACCCTTCCACTGCACCAAAAGCTTCACGAGCGAAGCCTCTGGCCACTGCTCCTCCTGCACCAAGTGTGCAGTCTGAAGATCTCTCACGCATCTCCAAGTCTGAGAAGAAGAAAAAGAAGCCCATGCACACCACTGGTCCAGCTCTGACCCCTGCTTCTGTTCTGAGGAATGAGAACGATGCCATTGATCTGTCAAGTGACGATTATCTTGCTGATGACGCTCTTGAGCAGCTGATAAAGAGCAAGCAAGAGACGGAAATCTTCAATGATTTGCCTCTCTTTGATGTGGAAGTATTGAACAACTTCATTGATGAGTGGTTTGATACCCCCAACCTTAGCTTTGATGATGTGCAACTTCCCATCGGCCTAAGCGTCTCCTTCCATGGAGCCATTGCTCTGAGCTGGCTCTTGCTTAGAAAATTGTTGAGCTGAAGCACAAGATTGATTATGAAAAGGCTTAGTTCAAGAAGCATGTGGCCAAGCTCCGTGTAACAGACGTCCAGAACTTCAAGGTCATGCTGCATGAGCTCAAGGAAGCGTTTCACAAGAAACGTGAATAAGCCAAAGGTTCTCGAGAGCGCATGAAGCTTCTGGCTGCAAAGTGTGTTCAAGCTTACAATGAAGCTGAGAAGCGCAAGGCACTTGGGCGTCCTGGCATCGACCCTAAGATGGCTGCCAAGCAGAAGAAGAAGCCTGCTGTGGACCAAGCTGAACCATCCAGGCGGGAAGAACCTCGCATTGTCTTCCCCGCTAGTATGACAGGCGTGAAGCCTAAGGTCCCCACAGTGGCTTCAGAGCTTCAGAAGACAAGGGCAGCCGAAGCCAAAGCCAGAAAGCGCAAAACCAAGAACACCACTGACGATGCTCCACCCACCAAGAAGCGCAAGACTAGGAAGAAAGATCGGGCTGCTCCTACAGAGCCCCTTGTCATCGAGCCAATTTCTGTTGCTCGTCCTCCATCTGCACAATAAGAACGCCGTTTGATAGTTCACGAGCCTGCTTTCCCAGAGGCTCCTGAAGCTAAAGACATTCCAGCTGTTGACCCCACCGCAGCTGAAGACATTGGTCATCAAGACAAATGTTGAAGATGATGGAGTCCTTCCTCAGATCGAGCATATTGTGGTATCATCGCCTGTTCTCACGAACAACGAACTCATCAGCATTGGTCGTCCATTGACGACAATTTCTCAGGATGACTCATGGGCTGATCACCCACAAGACTCCCCCCATCAAGCAGAAACACCATTTACTCCCCCAACTCAAGTCACCACTCCGATGATTGAAGATGAAGACTTTGTGGCCCAACCAACTCCATCTCCACAAGCGTCGCCACGTTCCATGAGGCTTCGCGAAAGGACCAAGGCCACAAGTCACTCATCAAGTGTTCCGGAAGGAGAAGAGCGCTACCGGTTTCATGCCAAGTCTTTCTGAAGCCTCTCCAGCTGTGAACAACCCCGAGACCGAAGCCAACATGGCTGAAGATATTCCGCTGCATCAGCCGATGACCAAGAAGAACCACGAGTTGAAGAAGAACGTGTTGCTACACCCCCAACCAATCCTGAAGTTGTTCTCGAGGAGAACGTGTCTGACCCTCCAGCTACTCAAGTGGAGGTTAACAACATTGAGGCGACCACCAACACCAACACTGAAGCCACTAACGTTGTCATGGCTGAAGCTAATGTGGCGCCTGAAGTCAATGTGGTGCCCGAAGTGATTGCACCTGAAGTCAATGCTTTTTGATGCAAATCTGCACTGAAGTCATCGCCATCGCCATCGCTCTGTCTCGCCTCCCATGCCACATACTATTGAGAAAGCATACAACTATGGTCAGCTAGTCACTGTCAGATGGCCTATTCTGGTTCCTCCACCTGCTGCTGGTCTGCAATTTGATTATCATGTTGAGCACATGCCTCAGGTCCAGAAGCCAAAGCCAAGATTGCCCAGGTTTCCCGGTACCGCCACTTCACCAGGGTCCTTCAATGCAAATGGCTTCATTGCGCACAACAGTTTATTTGATAGCGCCAAGAACCCCTATTCCAAGCCAAGGATTTCATCAGATCGGTTCTGGAGCTATCAGCGGTGCAGTTATTATTCTTTTGTTCTTTATTATCAAGGGCGCATCTTCCCTCATATGTGTCTTGACTGTGAAGCCGTTGCTGGATTGCCATGCCTTGAAGAAGCCCTTATTTGCCTCGTGATGCTTTGGATTGCTGAATTTTGTGGCGATAAGGAGCATTGGAATGAAGAGCTTCTGCTACAATTCTATGCCACCCTCCACATTCGCGGCTACAACAGGGATCCGAAGACATGGGTCCTTGAGTGGATGACAGGTAACATACACCATGAAGCTAAAGCTTTTGACATTATTGAGCTCACTGGTCTGCCCACTCTAGGTGAACTATATGAACCTGGTTGTGAGCATCACCGCAATGCTTTGGAGAGCATCTTTTAGAAGCCAGAGCCCAACATGAGCCAAATGCTGAGCATGATGAAGCCTTTGCCACATGACGCTGATTACCCAACGGAGTTTTTTGTCGAAGACTTAGAGTATCTGCCCTGCACTATTTATCATATCATCAGGCGAACTCTATGGCCTGTCAAAGGACATTCTTCAGCAGCAAAACTTGAAGGAGCAATGAAGACTTTGGTCTTTTATATCTTCAACGGCATCAGCTTCAATGCTCAAGACTTCTTTATCAGGCAGTTGGCTGCATCAGGCTTTGATCTCTTTGGACTGAAGTTCTATGCTCCATGGGTTATGCGCCTCATCAAGCTACATTCAGCTGTCAACTATCAGTCCTCTGCTCGCAACCATTTGATCTTTCTGCCAGAGGTTGATATGTCAGTTGAAGCCATATACCTAGAGACTGCCAAGGAGCCTGTTTGTCTTCACAATGCTGATCACCAAAGCTTCACACAACCCATTGAAGGAGTCCAGGTAGTCACTCGTGTTTATCCTTAGGCTGGCAATACACGCTTACCTCACCGTGCTCAAACTGAAGCAACTGAAAGCACTATTGCTCAAAGTCCTCGGAAGCGATCTCGTGTTCTCAATGACCAAGAGCTTCTTGTCGCACTGCATCAGAAACAGGATAAGCATCACTACTAGCTGAAGCGGCAGATGCAAAGCCTCTTGGTGGACGTCAATCGCATTCGCAATCTTGCCACTAAGAATGCCTTTGTTACACATGAAACCTGTCGGAGGTCATGGAAGAGTTTGGCATTGCTGAGTGCTGAAGCGGATCTTCAAGACGATGGCTTCACTGAAAGATTCAAGTGTCGGTGTGGAACGACACCTATGGGATCAGAAGAATCCCTACTACGGTTGCCGGGGCGCAGGGTTGCGAGGAGAGCAGGGCTAGTAGACAGCACAAGGATCGTTTACCTAGGTTCGGGCCACGAGGATGCATAAAACCCTAGTACTGCTTTGGTGGGTGTATTTCTGAGAGTTCTTGAGCTCTCGAACTAGCCGTGGTCAGCGCGTGGTTCGAAAGAGCCGAATCCTCCTTCAGTATGCCATGGGCATCCTTTTATAGTTGAAAGGGGCTGCCACAGTGACACATAGGAGGTGGAAAGGCGTATAGTGCCCTGAGCTTATCGCTCGTATTACAGGACAAAATGCATTTAATGCGTGGCTTAGGTGTCCCCTTGCTTTATCGGGGACGGGGCGAGGCCCGTCCCGTCCGTCGCTGCTCCTCGTCGCCGCACGCGCCCGCCCGATGATGCGTGCGGTGCCATGTAGGCAGGCAGGCAGCTGGGTGGCACGGTGGTGGAGCCTTCACGAAGATCTGCATGCCGCCATGCAGGCGCTTGATGAGTTGGTCTAGGAGCTGCATGTTGCCACGCAGGTGCACCTTGACTGGTTGGGCTGGCAGCTGCATGGGAACGGCGGTGGAAGCTTGGTTGGTCGCGGGCCAGGCGGTGGTCCCGCTGGCGTCCTTGGTGAAGGCCTTGCCGGGTGGCTCGGCAAGGGTCTTGGCGTGGCGTGCTGTAGTCTCCGGCAAAGGTCTTGCCGGGGGTCTGGTAGCCTTCCTCGGCAAGGATCTTGCCGAGGATCGTCATCTTCTAATCCTCATCTAATCTTGAATATGTCTTCACAAAGATCTGCATGCTACCACGGAGGTGCCTCCCGAGCCCTGGCCCCACGTGGATGATGGTGTTGGGGATCGTGGGCTCAAGGGTGGCTCGCTCTGTTGGTGTGGCACGAGCTGTACCGGCAAGGGTCTTGCCGGGGCCGCTGAGGCCGCCCAGCAGGGGTCTTGCCGGGGGAACCTGCTTCATCCCTCTACTCTTTGTGGTCTTGGCCTTGGCGTTGCCTTGATTTTCTTGGGCTTCGGCCTTACCTTGGCTCACCTCCCCTGTTCTGCTTGGTGTGGTCGTGGGCGCGGCTCTGACTGCCCGTGCACAGGTAAAGGGGTACAAAAGCGCGCCCCTCTTTTTGTACACCGACAGGAACCCCGGGCCTGGGCCACACATAAGCGCGACACGTTGTTGGGTCAGGCCCAAAATGGTGCGCGGGCAAGCGGGGCAGTTTTTACCGCGGTAAGACTTTTCGCGTGCTCCGTTTACCATGACCCGCGCGCGCGGTGTGGCATGGAGGGGTGTGCGTGACGTGGGCGGCATGCGTGGGGCTGTTTTCACACGCATGTGTCACATCGCAGTAAAGAGGCGGCTCGCGCCTTCCCCGTAAAAAGAGGGAGGCGTGGAGGCGTGTAGCGACCCGACCTCAGATGGTCAAGTCCCTGTGTTTCAGTATCATCCCTGGATCGGTAATGCTGACACACACAGTACTCGAAGGATTTATAACAGAGTAGCAATCACACACTTATTACATCGAATGTCTCAAAAGAGAACTTATTACAATAATATGGCTTAAGGCCATCTAATACGATAACAGCGGAAGGCTTGGAAGATAAAGTGAGTGCATCAACTCCAACGGCATAGCTGAGCTGCATGGCAACGACCTATCGAACTTTACTCCTCGTCTGAAAAGTCTGCAACATAATACGTTGCAGCCCGAGAACGGGTCAGCACATGGAATATGCTGGCAATATAACACAATAGAGCAAGAATAACCTATCACTACATGCAATATTTGGCTGGTGGAAAGCTCTACGGTTATGTTTTTGCGAAAAGCCAATTTTTCCCTACAACAAAGGAATAAGTTTTAATTTAACTATCATGGTGGTTGAAACATCATTGAGAAGGTATAACCCCAACTCAATCCCAATTAGAGTAATTAACATCCCAACAATATTAATTAAGAGTGATGAGATACGTGTGAATACTCAAATACCAGATACTCAGAATTGTCCATAACCGGGGATACGGCTAACCATGATTAGATTATACACTCTGCAGAGGTTTGCGCACTTTTTCCCACAAGACTCGATCGCCTCCATTGGATTTCTCGCACTACATGATGTTTGAGAAACGGATGATCGAGACATAGTCTTTCAGAAACATTAACTCTCTACTCAGGGTAGACCATACCAAACCTACAAAACCCACTACATGCTGATCTACCTCTTCAAGAGCTTCACGTAACTGACTCAACTATGCTAGAGCCCATAGTAGTTTGTGGCTGCACACAAAAGTTTCTAGCATGAATAATCTCAGTTCCCTTTGAGCCTGGGTGGCGGTCCATAGGAAGATCACACGGGTACCCCGGGATTTCCAAAAAAAGTAGACAACACTGGGTTCCCCAGGTGCCTCAATCCACCCAGATGTGTATTAAAGTTTCCACCTTAAGTTAAACCAGTAATTAACAATCTCACATCTGTCATGGAATACACTCAAACCCAAACCACGTCTACGAGCATAGCATAGCAATATAAGAAACACGTAGAAGTAACTCCCAAGGGTTTGATAGTAACATGGCAATAGGTTCTACCTCAACTACTACTTCCCAACCCACAAATTAATGACATCCTAATCATGCAATGTTTGAGGATTGAGCTAATGCTTAAAAACTGGGTATGAAAAGAGTATGATCAAAGTGTTACTTGCCTTCTTGACGATCCGTGAATCCTAGAGACTCAGAGTAACACGCTTCAGACACGGGAATTCTATCGCAAGCAAACAATAACATACATAAGCAACAAGAAAAGATGCACCAGTAAAACTCAACTAAAAGAGGCTGATCAGAAAGTTTAACTTAAGAACTCCGGTTCGCAAAAAGAATCAAACCAAACCGAGCAAGGAAACTCAAACGGCGAAAGAAATAAGATCCGTTTACTAATCTGAACTAGGGTCAAATTTTATAGAGGCAAAAACTTGTTCGAGTTGGTTATTCGGAAAGCGGGTTTTGAGATGAAACGCCAGGCGCTTGAATCGCCTGATTCCGATAAACGAGCGAAAAGTTATACAAGAACGAACATCGGATCAGAAATCGCGATTAGAAAAAACGCGGAATAAATCCGATAAAAAGAAAAACGACGAACAGCTTAACGAACAAACGTTCGTTAACTGAAACTAAACGAAGTATGCGTTCGTTAAAACGAACGAACGAGTGAACGCTCGCTAAATAAATAAACCGGAGCATAAAACCGATCTATTAAAAAAACGAATCTATGGTTTTTCTAAAAAAACGAAGTGGTTTTTCAAAAAAAAAACCGGCGACTCGGGCGGCTCGGGCGGTACCTCCGGCGGGGCGGGGCGGCTCCGGCGGGGCTAGCAAGGGGCGGCGGCGGCTAGAGGTGGCGGAAGCGCTAGGCGGGCGGCCGCGACTCGGGCTCGGGCTCCGGGCCGGGAGGCGGTGGTGGTGGTGGTGGCTAGAGGGGGGGTCGGTGCCTTGGGAAGGGGCAGGCGGCGGAGTCCGAGCCGGACTCTGGGCGGCGGGCGGCTCATGGGAGGAAGGCGGAGGCGCTGGCGGCTTGGGCCTGGGCTGGCTGGGTCATGCCTGGTGCAAGCCATGATTTTTTTTTTAAATAGTTCCCTGACAGAAAAATTCCTATAAAATAAAATAAAAATCTAAAATTGCCAAAACAAGTTTTCACCGTCTAAATGAAATATTTAGAACAAGATGAACATTTTCTTGGCCCCTAAAGTGCAATTTTTAAAATGTGCACATTTTTCTAGGGCAAATAAAATTCCAAATAAAATCAAATAACATCCAAATAATGATTTTAACATTTTCCCTCCAATATTTCAATTATTTTGGAGAAGTCATATTACCTCCCCTCCTTTTTTTTAATATGAAATATTTTCTGGAGAGAAAAATAACTAAAATAAAAAATCCTCGTTCTCAGTATTTGATAAAAATCAAATATGAAAACCAGAAAAATCCCCAACTCTCTCCGAGGGTCCTTGAATTGCTTAGGATTTCGAGGATTGCGGAACGAAGATGCAATGAAATATGATATGTATAGACGACCTATATATAACATTCCAAATTGAAAATTTGGGATGTTACAAACCTACCCCCCTTAAGATGAATCTCGTCTTTGAGATTCGGGTTGGCTAGAAAATAGGTGCGGATGGTCCTTGCGAATATCATCTTCTCGTTCCCAGGTGGCTTCTTCCTCGGTATGTTGGCTCCACTGAACTTTGCAAAACTTGATAACCTTGTCATGCGAGTGACTCGGCTGTCAAAGTCAAGAATCTTTCCGGCTTCTCCTCATAGGTCAGATTACTATCCAACTGAATCGCCTCCAGGGGCACTGTATATCTTAACGGTATATCGACCATCTCAGCATGACACTTCTTCAACTGCGATACGTGGAACACATCGTGAACTCCTAACAATCCTTCAGGTAACTCCAGCTTGTAGGCAACTTCTCCAATCCGTTCCAAACACGGTACTGTCCTACAAATCTTGGAGCTAGTTTTCCCTTAACTCCAAAACGTTTCACTCCTCGCAAGGGTGATACTCGCAGATAGGCTCGGTCTCCAATTTCATAGGTTACTTCCTTGCGTTTTGAATCTGCATAACTCTTCTGCGTGGACTGAGCAACCTTTAATCTGTCTCGGATCAGTTTAACCCTCTCCTCCGATTCTTTGATCAGATCTGGTCCAAACAACTGACGGTCTCCTACCTCATCCCACGTCAGGGGCGTTCTACATCGGCATCCTTACAGATCTTCAAACGGTGCCATCTTCAAACTGGCCTGGTAACTGTTGTTGTACGAGAACTCTGCGTAAAGCAAATTGTCATCCCAACTAGAGCCATAATCTAGCGCACAAGCTCTCAACATGTCCTCCAGAATCTGATTGACTCTTTCTGTCTGTCCATCCGTATACGGGTGGAATGCGGTACTGAACTCCAATCCGGTACCCAAGGTCTGGTGTAGCTGATGCCAAAATTTTGAAGTAAATTGTGTTCCTCTATCTGATACAATGGTCCTCGGAACTCCATGCAAACATACGATCCTGGACATATATATCTTGGCCAACTTTTCACTTGTATAAGTTGTTTTCACTGGGATGAAGTGAGCTACTTTGGTCAAACGATCCACTTCTACCCATATTGAGTCATATCCTGCTTTGGTTCTGGGTAATCCGGTGATAAAGTCCATGCCTAGTTTATCCCACTTCCATTCGGGTATCGACATAGGCTGTAATGATCCGCCGCTTCTGATGCTCTGCCTTCACTCTCTGACATACATCATATATGGCTACATACTCGGCAATATCCTTCTTCATACCAGTCCACCAGAAACGTTCCTTCAAATCCAAATGCATCTTGGTGTTTCTGAGGTGTATCGAGTATGGTGATTCATGGGCCTCTTGAAGTATTAACTTCCTGATCTCTGGGTTGTTGGGCACATAAACTCGGTCCTCAAACCATAAGGTATCATGCTCATCCTCGCGAAAACCTTTGGCTTTGCCTCCGCTCATCTTTTCTTTTATTTCCGAAATCTCTTTGTCTTCCTTCTGGGCTTCTCGAATCTTATCCAACAATGTCGACTGAACATCCATTGTTGCAATGAAACCTCTTGGGACAATCTCCAACCGTAGTTCCATGATATACTCAGCTAACTCCTTCGGCAATCCTTTACTTTCGAGGATATTGGCATAACTCTTCTGGCTCAAGGCGTCTGCTATGATATTGGCCTTTCCGGGATGATAGTGTAGCTTCATATCGTAATCCTTTATAAGCTCCAGCCATCTCCTTTGTCTAAGGTTCAACTCCTTCTGTGTGAAAATGTACTTCAAACTCTTATGATCCGTGTACACATCACAACGATTTCCAATAAGATAATGTCTCCAAGTCTTCAATGCATGTACTACCGCTGCTAGCTCCAAATCATGCGTGGCATAGTTCAACTCATGAGGCTTCAGTTGTCGTGAGGCATACGAAACAACCTTTCCGTCCTGCATAAGCACACATCCCAGTCCCAAGCATGAGGCGTCACAATACACTTGAAACTCCTTATGTATATCTGGCAAGGTTAGCACTGGGGCTGTAGTCAAACATTTCTTCAACTCTTGAAAACTTGCCTCGCAATCTTCTGTCCATTTAAACTTAGTATCCTTGTTCAGCAATTCAGTCATTGGTTTAGCAATCTTGGAAATATTCTCAATGAATCTCCGATAATATCCTGCGAGTCCAAGGAAATTGCGGATCTCGCCAACTGTAGTGGGTGCCAACCATTCAAAGGATCGATCGAACCTTCTTGGATCTACCGCTATACCTTCTCCGATATAACATGCCCAAGAAATCCAACTTCCTTCAACCAAAACTCGCACTTGCTGAATTTGGCGATAAGCGGTGTTCCTCGAAGTTTCTCGAGAACCAAACGCAAATGCTCCTTGTGCTCTTCTTCGTTCTTCGAGTATACCATAATATCATCAATAAATACCACCATAAACTTGTCCAAATACTCCATGAACACCTTGTTCATGATACTCATGAAGTAGGCAGGGGCGTTAGTCAGTCCAAACGATATGATTGTATACTCATATAATCCATATCGCGTGGTGAACACTGTCTTTGGTATATCCTTTTCTCGGATCTTCAACTGGTGGTATCCCGATCCTAGATCAATCTTCGAAAACACCTTAGCTCCTTGCAACTGATCAAACAGATCATTGATCATTGGTAGTGGATACTTGTTCTTTATCGTTACTTCGTTCAAGGCTCGGTAATCAACGACCATCCTCAGGGATTTATCCTTCTTCTCGACCAAAAGTACTGGTGCTCCCCAAGGGGATGAACTCCTTCGAATATAACCTTTCTCCAATAACTCCTTGATCTGCTTCTTAGTTTCCTCCAGATCATTCGCGGGCATCCGATATGGTCTCTTGGATATTGGCCCTGTACCTGGCAATAGCTCTATCAGGAACTCGATGTCTCGATCTGGTGGCATGCCTGGTAACTCCTGTGGGAAAACATACGGAAAATCTTTTACTACCGGCACTTCCTCCTGTACAACTCCCGTGAGGGCATTCACTTGGCTCCTCCTAGGCACATGCCTAGATACATACTTAATCCTTTTTCCCTCCGGGGTGGTAAGGTAAATTGACTTGCTAGCACAGTCAATGCTTCCTCCATACTTTGACATCCAGTCCATGCCTAATATCACATCCAATCCTTGCGACTCCAAGATGATTAGGTCAGACGAAAAAACATGCGTGCCAATGGTTAGTGGTATCTGGGTGCACCATCTGCTAGCCATGTACTCTGCTCCAGGCGACACTAAAAGTGGGGTCCTAAGGGTTTGGGTTGGTAACTTAAACTTATCCACAAATCCCCTTGATATGTATGAATGCGATGCACCAGTATCGAAAAGAACAAGAGCGGTAAATGACTTAACCAAAAACTTACCTATTACCGCGTCCGGCTGCTCTTCAACTTCCTCCACGTTAACGTGGTTCACTTGTCCTTTGTTGAATGGATTGGGCTTCTTCCTAGTGCTCCCATTTCTGTTTCCATTCCTTCCTTCAGGGCAATCATTGGAATAGTGCCCTGTCTTCCCGCACTTAAAGCAAATAACTTGGCTTAAGTCCCTCATGGCGGGTGTAGATGGGTTAGAGCGGTTCTGATTGTTATTGACTCCGTTCCCATTCCCATTCTTCGCACCATTTTGGTTATGCGATCCTCCTCCAAAGATGGTTATGACCTCCATGGTTATGGACAAGTCCTCCAGTTCGGGGTTAAACGAGGCTTCTGGTGAGCTCCTGAGTTGTACTTCCCTTGTCCATACTTCCTCTTACGGCTCTCAATTTGCTGCTGCTTCCCTTCAATCATAAGGGCCTTGTCTACCAACTCCTGGTAGTTGTTGAAATTGCCACCATCAACTGCATACTCGTCTCATCATTCAGCCCTTCCATAAACTTCTCCTGCTTCGCGACATCTGTGGCCACATCATCAGGGGCATAGTGTGATAACTTACTAAACTCATCCACGTACTGGGCCACGGTACGGTTCCCCTGGCGTAAGTTGCGAAACTCGCGCTTCTTCATTTGCATGGCTCCAGTTGAGACATGGGCTGTGCGAAAAGCCTGTTGAAACTAGTCCCAAGTGACATTGGCTATAGGAAAAGTAGCCGTGTAATTCTCCCACCATGCGGCTGCTGGTCCATCCAATTGATGTGCGGCAAAGCGCACCTTCTCAAAGATCCGTGCATCCTGCGGTGGTTAACTCCCTTCCAATATGGCGTAGCCAATCATCAGCAACTATTGGCTCGGTGCTACTGGAAAACACCGGCGGTTGTAACCTTAGAAAATGGGCTAAATTGTCTACTGGCGGCGGGTTGTTGTTGTTGTTGTTGTTGTTGTTGTTGTTGTTGTTGTTGTTGTTGTTGTTGCCCTGGTTCTGAACTAGCAATTGCATCAAGGCATTTTGCTGCTGAATCAACTGGGTGAGCTCCGGTGGGAAAACAAAACCGGTGTCACGTCTCGGAGGCATCCGAGGGTTTAGATGGAAGAGATTAGAATAGAAAAAGGTCTAGTGAGAAAACACTACCCATATGCATATGAGGCAAACACAATCATTTCACTCAATCAATCAAGCAAGGGCATACAAACGGTCTAGGACTATCGCAAAAAGTGCTCAACTACTACTAGTTACATGGGGGAAATACTACTAATATATGGTGGTCATCTAGAAATTTTGATCGGTGGAAGACTCCATGATGTCTGCTCCAGCTTCGTCTTCATAGTCATCATCACTTGGATCGGATTCGGTGTCGTCGATGATGATGTAGTTGTCCGGGAAAGTGGGATCTTCTTCCTCTTCTTCCGGTGCGGGTCCTCCCATGAATACTCCGATCTTCTTGACTAGGTCGTCGTTCTTCTCCAGTAGTATCTTGATTTCCTCCTCATATCCATCACGTGTAAACTTGAGTTATTCCTCCAGCTCTATGATCCTGGTCTTTGCCTTCTTCAACTCCATCATGTCTGCAAGACATCCGGTTCTCCCGACGTTGAATGTGCTGGTTTAGCTCTGGATGAAAGCTGCAATGGATCTATCCTTCTTGGTGCTGATTACTTCCCATTGCTCATCTCGGCGCCCACATATTTGATAGATGGTGTCTTTAAGCTCCTGTTGTAGACTTCTCCAATGCGTCCCATGGTAATGTGAGCTGCCATACTCTTGCCTAGACTCCAGGTGGGTGCTTCGAAAGAAAACTCTATGGGCTTAGAAGTTGGCGAGAACGTCCTTCCTGGAACTTGTACTTGAATCATCCAGCGCTCCTCTTCTGGTAAAGTGGCGTTGTACGTCCCGATGAAGCTTCGTATTCCAATGTTCAAGTACCTAGTGACTTCCTTCAAGTGGCGTCCAAAAGGTGTGTCTTCATCCGGTTGTGCAAACTTGTTCTTCATCTCCGTCATCCTAGAGAGTGGAAAATGGAGAAGAGTCGAGAAATGAGTGGAGAAGAGTGACCTATGGTTTATCTTAGTGGTCGTGGTCCTACACTCAGCGTGGTGCTCGATACCATCTTGTAGCGAATTCGACCTCAGATGGTCAAGTCCATGTGTTTCAAAGTGTCATCCTGGATCGGTAATCTTGACACACACAAGATCAAGGATTTATAACAGAGTAGCAATCACACACTTATTACATCGAATGTCTCAAAAGAGAACTTATTACAATAATATGGCTTAAGGCCATCTAATACGATAACAGCGGAAGGCTTGGAAGATAAAGTGAGTCCATCAACTCCAACAACATAGTTGAGCTGCATGGCAACGACCTATCGAACTTTACTCCTCGTCTGAAAAGTCTGCAACATAATACGTTGCAGCCCGAGAACGGGTCAGCACATGGAATATGCTGGCAATATAACACAATAGAGCAAGAATAACCTATCACTACATGCAATATTTGGCTGGTGGAAAGCTCTACGGTTATGTTTTTGTGAAAAGCCAATTTTTCCCTACAACAAAGGAATAAGTTTTAATTTAACTATCATGGTGGTTGAAACATCATTGAGAAGGTATAACCCCAACTCAATCCCAATTAGAGTAATTAACATCCCAGCAATATTAATTAAGAGTGATGAGATACATGTGAATACTCAAATACCAGATACTCAGAATTGCCCATAACCGGGGACACGGCTAACCATGATTAGATTGTACACTCTGCAGAGGTTTGCGCACTTTTGCCCACAAGACTCGATTGCCTCCATTGGATTTCTCGCACTACATGATGTTTGAGAAACGGATGATCGAGACATAGTCTTTCAGAAACATTAACTCTCTACTCAGGGTAGACCATACCAAACCTACAAAACCCACTACCTGCTGATCTACCTCTTCAAGAGCTTCACGTAACTTACTCAACTATGCTAGAGCCCATAGTAGCTTGTGGCTGCACACGGAAGTTTCTAGCATGAATAATCTCAGTTCCCTTTGAGCCTGGGTGGCGGTCCATAGGAAGATCACACGGGTACCCCAGGATTTACAAAAAAAATAGACAACACTGGGTTCCCCAGGTGCCTCAATCCACCCGGATGTGTATTAAAGTTGCCACCTTAAGTTAAACCAGTAATTAACAATCTCACATCCGTCAAGGAATACACTCAAACCCAAACCACGTCTACGAGCATAGCATAGCAATATAAGCAACACGTAGATGTAACTCCCACGGGTTTGATAGTAACAGGGCAATAGGTTCTACCTCAACTACTACTTCCCAACCCACAAATTAATGACATCCTAATCATGCAATGTTTGAGGATTGAGCTAATGCATAAAAACCGGGTATGAAAAGAGTATGATCAAAGTGTTACTTGCCTTGCTGACGATCCGTGAATCCTAGAGACTCATAGTAACACGCTTCGCACTCCGGGAATTCTATCGCAAGCAAACAATAACATACATAAGCAACAAGAAAAGATGCACCAGTAAAACTCAACTAAAAGAGGCTGACCAGAAAGTTCAACTTAAGAACTCCGGTTCGCAAAAAGAATCAAACCAAACCGAGCAAGGAAACTCAGACAGCGAAAGAAATAAGATCCGTTTACTAATCTGAACTAGGGTCAATTTTTACAGAGGTAAAAACTTGTTCGAGTTGGTTATTCGGAAAGAGGGTTTCGAGATGAAACTCCAGGCGCTTGAATCGCCTGATTCCGATAAACGAGCGAAAAGTTATACTAGAACGAACATCGGATCAGAAATCGTGATTAGAAAAATCAACGACGAACAGCTTAACGAACGAACGTTCGTTAACTGAAACTAAACGAAGAATTCGTTTGTTAAAATGAACGAACGAGTGAACGCTCGCTAAATAAATAAACCGGAGAATAAAACCTATCTATTTAAAAAAACGAATCTACAGTTTTTCTAAAAAAACCGAAGTGGTTTAAAAAAAAAACCGACGACTCGGGCGGTACCTCCGGCGAGGTCTCATGGCAAGGGCGACTCGGCGGGGCTAGCGAGGGGCGGGGTGGCGGCGGAGGGGGCGGCGACGACTAGAGGCGGCGGCGCGCCACGGCGGCGGCGACGGGCGGTGGCGGCGGCGGCGGCGACTCGGGGCTCGGGCTCCGGGCTCCGGGAGGTGGTGGTGGTGGTGGGGGTGGCAAGAGGGGGGGGTAGTTATAGGAGGGGGTCGGTGCCTTGGGGAAGGGGTAGGCGGCGGAGTCCGAGCCGGACTCTGGCGGCGGCGGTCATGGGAGGAAGGCGTGGCGTTTGCTTGGGCCGCCTGGCACAGGCTGGGCTGCCCAGACGGGTCTTGATCATGTGAATTTTTAAATAGTTCCACAGACAGAAAAATTCCTATAAAATAAAATAAAAATCTAAAATTGCCAAAACAAGTTTTCACCATCTAAATGAAATATTTAGAACAAGATGAACATTTTCTTGGCCCCTAAAATGCAATTTTTAAAACGTGCAAATTTTTCTAGGGCAAATAAAATTCCAAATAAAATCAAATAACATCCAAATAATGATTTTAATATTTTCCCTCCGATATTTCAATTATTTTGGAGAAGTCATATTATCTCCCCTCCTTTTTTAATATGAAATATTTTCCGGAGAGAAAAATAATTAAAATCAAAAATCCTCGTTCTCAGTATTTGATAAAAATCAAATATGAAAACCGGAAAAATCCGCAACTCTCTCCGAGTGTCCTTGAGTTGCTTAGGGTTTCGAGGATTGCGGAACGAAGATGCAATAAAATATGATATGCGTAGATGACCTATATATAACATTCCAAATTAAAAATTTGGGATGTTACAAGGCGTGGCTCATTTACTGAACGGGGCCGAGGCACGGTCTTCAAGGCGTCCACTCCCCACGATCACGGGGTGGGGTGAGGTCGCTTCGCCTGTCCCCTCGGTTCTGCACGTCCGCCACGCGTCCCCCATGCACTTGGGGTAGAAAGCGGCGGGGGCAGGAAACCGGGCCGTCGTTGGTTGGGGCAGCGGGTCGGTCCCGATTCCGTGGGCCTCTGGTGGCTGCATTGGCCGAACGGGGCGGACGAGCCCCGTCCCCGCTCCTTTATAAGGAGGGGGAAGGGGGGATGGCGTCCCGCACTCCTCTGTCATCTATCTCATCTTGCTTATGCTTCTTCCTTTCACTCGCCATGGAGAAAGGGAATCCTGGTCCTTCGACGGTGGCGGCAAGGGCCGCTGCTCGAAAACGCGTCCCTCCTCCTCCTGAGCCCGCGGTGGTGGAGCCGGCCGTGAGGGGAAGGGGGAGGGGCGAGGCCGTGGGCAAGGCCGGGGTAGAGGTCGCAGTGCTCGGGGAAGAGGAGGACGGGGCGGCGCGCCGACTTCGCCCCCGCCAATGATGCCTTTCCTGATGGAAGGCCATGTCGGAGACCAGCCCCGCGAGTTCTTCATCAGGCTGCGCTAGCCTCTGTGTCGCCGTCTTCGTCTTCCCGTCCCGTTTGCTCAGGACATGGAGCGTGACCGGCCCCAATCCCTCAGATTGCACATGAGGGGTTGCTGGAACGGGGGCATGCGGGTCGACGTCGACTTCCCGGCTCCTCGAGGCATGTACCTCCGTCGTGGGTGGAAGACGTTCGTTCGCATCCATAGCCTGACGGCGGGGCTCGTCCTCTACTTCAAATTAATGGAGGACGGCCTACTCTCCATCAAGGTCTTCGGAGAGTTCGGGACTCGCCTGAAGTGCTGCGTGGAGAGCTCCTCCAATGGAGATTCTGACGATGGAAGCTCTTCCTCGAGCGAAAGTGATGAGGAGGACAGCGGGGCGGATAGCGGGGACGAGTCCGACTAGGCATCGGACGCCCCGCGCCTGGGCGGGTGCGGCAGCAGCAGCATCTGCACCTGGCCGCTCCTCCGGCAGAGGTTTGCCGGGGGCGGGGCCAGCTCCTTGAACTTCTCGGGGCCGTCTCCTTGGGCGGCTGGCGTCGGGAGGCTGCGGAAGAGGAAGAGGGCGGGCGGCAAGGCCGTCAACTCGGAGTACGCGGGCACCGACGCCTTCATCGTGTATTGCCGGTCCTGCCTGATGAAGTCATGTACCTGGGGTAGGGTCATAGACCTGCCCAAAGGTACCCTCCACAAGGACACTCACAAGAGAAGCAGCCTTCCAGTCGACCTGGTAGGTTCCCACTCGACAGATTCAAAGACACTCGACCATTTAAGACCCACTCGACCACCAGGAGTCCAAGAGCCACCCGGTACCCAAACGGTCTGTAGTTAAATAGTCTTTATGACCTTAAATGACACTTTATGTAAGGCGTTACCAGTAACGCCTAGCTTTAACGCACCTTAAAACCTCTACTACGTGGGGTGGCTGGGGTCCTGGCGCACTCTATATAAGCCACCCCCCTCCACGGGTAGAAGGGTTCGCACCCCTGTAACACATTCGCATATAATCCAGTCGACCGCCTCCGGGCTCCGAGACGTAGGGCTATTACTTCCTCCGAGAAGGGCCTGAACTCGTAAATCCCTTGCGTATACAACTACTCCATAGCTAGGATCTTACCTCTCCATACCTACCCCCCATTCTACTGTCAGACTTAGAACCATGACAGTTGGCGCCCACCGTGGGGCAGGTGTTCTAGCGATTTGTTGGAGAAGTTGGGATTCTTTCGATCTCCGGCATCATGGTTTCAGGTGGAGTTCTGGTCGACGGCCACGAGATCCATCTCGGTGCGCCACGCTCGTCAGCCGACGACTCCGCTTGGCTTCGTGGAGGCTCCACTCGACGTGGACGCGCCTCCCGTCTCACGGGCGACGACTTTCGCGTGTGTCCGCGGCGCCCTCCTCTGCGGGCAACCGTCGACCCAAGATGGGTCGGCTCCTGCGCTTGTCTTCACTCCCGATCCTCCCACCGGCGCAAGCGTTCTGATCGGTCGAGGCTTCAGCGGTGGGTGAGGCATGCGGTGGCCCGCCAGTCGGCCATCCCCCAAGTCGCGACGATCGAGCCCGACGAATCTCTCTACGGCCTGTTCGACTGGCTCCATAGAGACTGCGTCCGAATGCGATAGCAGTGACCCGGTGGCAGAGGTTCTGATGGTCGATGTACAACGCAGTCCCCCTGGATTCACCCGCACCAACGGAGGTGGCGGTGGAGACGATCCGGAGCAAGCCCACGAAGAGTACTTGCCCGAGCCCCTCACTTCGCTCAAGAGGGAGGAGCTTCGCCGTTGGAACATGGATGCACTTCACACTCCTATCATTGGAGAAACCCCCGAGGCTCGCGCCTTGGAGGATGCGCTACTGCCAACCTCGGCTGAGCGCACTCGACCGGAGAATCTTCAACAGTACTGGACGAAAGCGCACACGACCAAGGGTTCCGTAATCCAGTCAACGCCAGCTCTTTCAACCGCCAACTTAGGTATATCGAACTCCGATTCAGAATTTAGCAGCTGCCGCCAGAGCAGCGTAGTCAATTCAGCCTTCCCAATCGGAGGCGGGTAGAGGTTTGCAGCAAATCAGGGATTTGCTCGGCGGCAGGAGATCAAAACTCAGTTGTATCGAGTCATGAACAGGGTTCACACCGATCCGTCGCCATTTAATTCAGTCGATCGGCCCATAGTCCAAGATCGCCCCGAGGCGTGAGGAACGTGGGGGCCGGCGTGATGATCAATACAAGGGCCGCGAGCAGTATGAGCACCGATTCAATCGCAACGATCGACGTCGAGTGCCCACTCCTCCCCCAAGGGGTGGATAATACGCTCCTCGGCAGCAGGACCACAGACGCCAGCACAGGCTGGGCGAAGAGTTCCAGTCGACCCCAGGGAACCAGGCTTTGATGCGAGATCTATTATCGTTCAAGGTTTGGTCGACAGGAATAGAGCTCACCGAGACGGCCATGATAGAGATGTTCCTTCCAGCAGGAGAGTTCATGTCTCGAGACCAGAGTGTTTCAGCAGAGCCATCAGAGCCGCAGTGATTCCTCCCAACTTTAGGTTGGCGACTGGAGTCAGCAAGTTCACTGGAGAATCCAAGCCTGACACTTGGCTTGAAGATTACCGAGTGGCGGTTACTGATCGGGCGGTGGCAACGATGAGGTAGCCATGAAGCATTTGCCTCTTATGTTGGAGGGTTCAGCTGTATGCGGTTGAATCAGTTAGCACCCAACAAGATTTACACTTGGGAAGATCTTGCCCGAGTGTTTTCAGACATTTGAAGGAACTTGCAAGCGACCAAGAGGGTTTGACGGAGTTGCGATCGTGTGTGCAAAAGTCGAGTGAAACTTTGAGAGATTATATCTAGAGGTGGATCACTTTGCACCACACAATCGAGAATGTATCGATCACCAGCGATCTGTGCCTTCAAGGAAGGTGTCAAGAACAGAGAATTGAGTTTGAAATTTGGTCGAACCGGAGATATGACCCTGAGTAGGATGATGGAGATTGCCACCAAGTATGCAAATGGTGAAGAAGAGGATCTGCTCCGGAGTGGTAAATATAAATCGGCCGCCAATGAGGCCGGCGGAGGAAATTCCAGTCGGAAGCAGAAGCGCAAAGCCGAGCCAGCGGCTCCCGGAGAGGCCTTGGCCGTGACCCCAGGAAAGTTCAAGGGAAACCCAAGGGTCCTTGGAACCCCAAGAAGGTGAAAGACTAGGATGGAAACGACGTGTTGGATTTGCCATGTCATATTCATACAAAGAAAGATGAAGAGGGTAAACTCATTTACCCGAAACATACCACTCGACAGTGTCGGCTCCTGATTCAGCAGTTCCAAGGGAAACATGTCAAGGATAAGGATAAGGAGACACACAAAGTTGAGGACGGAGATGACAGTGATGGTTGATATCCCCAGGTCAATTCCACCCTGATGATTTTTGGCCGACGCCGAAAGCAAAAAGTCGATTGAAGGTTATCAATCGTGAAGTGAACTTGGTCGCTCGGCGACTCCCAATTATCTGAAATGGTCCTGCACCGCCATCACATTCGACCAGTCTGATCACCCGACGCACATTGCCACCCCCGGGAGGCAAGCATTGGTGGTCGACCCAGTTGTTGAAGGCACTTGATTGACCAAAGTCCTGATGGATGGTGGTAGTGGATTGAACATATTATACGCGTAGACGTTGAGAGGGATGGGCATTCCGATGTCGGACTCGATTACCGATAACATGAGCTTCCACGGAGTTATTCCTGGAAAGAAGGCTGAGTCACTCGGCCAAATTGCTCTTGATGTAGTTTTCGGTGATTCAAAGCATTTCCGGAAAGAAAAGTTGACCTTTGAGGTCGTGGATTTCCAGAGCGCTTATCACGCTATTCTGGGGAGACCAGCTTATGCACGTTTCATGGCCCGACCATGTTACGTGTATCTTAAACTGAAGATGGTTGGTCCCAAGGGCGTGATCACTGTCACGGGCAATCGGAAGAAGGCAGAAGAGTGCTTCCAGAAGGCTCTAAGATCGCCGATGCTCGGTTAGCGATGGTAGAGCTACAAGAGTATCGAAAACTGCAGATCCGTGTGATTTGTTGCGAGCTAAGAAGCCCGCTACGGAGTCAGCATTTCAGTCGACTGGCGAGACGAAACAGGTTCACATTCACCCGACTGATCCCAATGCTCCTCCGACCAACATCTCAACAACAGTCGACTCAAAATAGGAAGAAGCGCTCATCCAGTTCCTCCGTGAGAACTGGGACATCTTTGCATGGAAGCCTGCTGACATGCCGGGTGTTCCCAGGGGGCTGGCTGAGCATCGCCTACGAGTCGACCCAAAATTCAAACTGGTTAAAGAGTATCTTCGGCGGTCCGCCGTCCAGAAGAGAAAGGCCATTGGCGAGGAGGTGGCCCAGCTCTTAGCAGTAGAGTTCATCCGAGAGATCTACCACTCCGAGTGGCCCGCCAACGTTGTCATGGTCCCCAAGAAGGACAAGTCGTTGCGCATGTGCATCGATTTCAAGCATATCAATCGGGCCTGCCAGAAAGATCATTTCCCTCTTCCTCGCATCGACCAAATAGTCGACTCAACTGCGGGATCACGAGAGGTTGTCTTTTTAGACGCCTATTCCGGGTACCATCAGATCCATCTGTATGGACCCGATGAGATTAAAACAGCGTTCATCACTCCATTCGGTGCTTCGTTATGTCACCATGCCATTCGGTCTCAAGAATGCGGAGCCACATTCATGAGGATGATTCGAAGTGTTTGCTCACTTAAATCAGTCGGAATGTGGAAGCGTACATGGACGATATAGTGGTCAAGTCACGAAGAGGTTCCACCTGTTGACCGACCTTCTGAAACATTTGCGAATCTCGGGAGGTATGATATCAAGCTTAACCCATCAAAGTGTACATTTGGAGTTCCTGGTGGAAAGTTACTCGGTTTTCTCGTTTCGGCGAGGAATCGATGCTAACCAGAAAGGTTGGCACCATACTCCGAATGAAGCGCCTGCGCGTGTGCACGATGTACGTAAACTTCTTGGATGCTTGGCCGCTTTAAGTCGATTCATCTCGCCTCGGTGAAAAGGCATTGCCTCTTTACCAACCGATGAAGAAGTCGAGACAAGTTCGAGTGGACTCTAGAAGCTGATACAGCGTTTGCGAGCTCAAAGCTACTGCTCTCCACCCAACCGGTGCTTGCTTTGTTCCAATCAAGAAGAGCATTCTTTGCTTTACATTGCAGCCGATGGACAATTTGTCGGCGGGAAGAAGAAGGAAAAGCCTTCAAAGTTCAACGCCCGATTTATTATCTTTCCAAGTAATCGACCCCATCAAAGTAAAGATACCCTCACTATCAGAAGCTTGTTTATGGGATCTATATGACCACGAAGAAGGTTGCTCATTATTTCTCTGATGATTCCATTACAGTCATCAGTGATGCCCCTTTGTCGGAAATTCTTCATAACAGAGATGCAACTGGTCGAGTGGCAAAATGGGCGGTTGAACTCCTTCCCCTTGATATCAAATTCGAGGCAAAGAAAGCCATCAAGTCCCAAGCAATAGAAGATTTCCTCGCCGAGTGGACTGAACAGCAGTTTCCGACTCAAGTTCACTCGGAACACTGGACTATGTTTTTCGATGGTTCCAAGATGCTGAACGGTTATGGTGCAGGGGTTGCATTGGTTTCCCCGAGGAGATAGGCTCAAGTATGTTCTCCAGATTCACTTTGATTCTTCCAACAACGAAGCAGAATATGAAGCACTCCTGTATGGGTTGCGTATGGCCATTTCACTCGGCGTCCGTCGCCTTATGGTTTACGGCGACTCAGATCTAGTTGTTAATCAAGTGATGAAGGAGTGGGATGTTAGAAGCCCAGCTATGACAGGTTATTGTAATGCAGTGAGAAAGCTGGAGAAGAAATTCGAGGGGTTAGAGCTTCATCATATACCCCGACTGAAAAATCAAGCTGCTGATGATTTGGCGAAGATAGGATCCAAACGGGAAGCCGTTCGAGTAATGTATTTTGGAGCACATTTATGCACCTTGATGCAGGAGGATCCTTTCACGGAAGAAGCCCCGCAGCAAAAGAGTGCCAATGATCCGACTGAAGTTGAGATCCCAGCCATGGTCGACCTAATTATGGAAGTGGTGGTCATCACTCCCGACTGGACGGTGTCGTACATCGCATATATCCTAAAGAAAGAGCTCCCAGAGAATGAAGAAGAGACTCGACAGATCGTCCGACGATCCAAGGCCTTTACAGTGATCAAGGACGGTTGTTCGGAGAAAGCGTGATCGAGTCGGCCGAGAAGTGCATCACGCGAGAAGAAGGTCGAGATAATTCTTGAGGATATCCACTCGGGGACTGTGGCCATCATGCGTCCTCTCGGACCATTGTGGCTAAAGCATACCGAGCGGGATTTTACTGGCCAAAAGCAAATGAAATGGCAAAAGAAATAGTTGACAAGTGTGAAGGATGTCAGTTCTATTCCAACATGTCACACAAGCCCGCCTCTGCCTTGAAGACCATTCCACTCGTCTGGCCCTTCGTTGTTTGGGGATTGGACATGATTGGACCGTTGAGAACTGGCAGAAGCGGCTTCACTCATTTGCTAGTAGCAGTCGACAAGTTCACCAAGTGGATCGAAGCCAAGCCCATCAAGAACCTCGAAGCATGCAATCGCTATCGGTTTCATCGGAGAGTTGATATTCAGATATGGAGTTCCGCATAGCATCATCAACAACAAAGGGTCAAACTTCGATAATGACAAGTTCAAAGCCTTCTGCGCCTCTCAAGGCACGCGGGTCGACTATGCTTCAGTGGCTCATCCTCAGTCGAATGGACAAGCAGAACGAGCAAACGGCCTCATTCTCAAAGGGCTGAAACCACGGCTGATGCGTGATCTCAAGCACGCAGCAGGAGCTTGGGTCGACGAACTTCCATCAATTCTCTCGGGATTGAGGACCACTCCTAATCGGTCGACTGGGAGAACTCCATTCTTCCTGGTCTAAGGAGGTGAAGCAGTTCTGCCGAGTGACCTGCTTCACAATGCGCCTCGAGTCAAGCTATACTCTGAAGAAGAAGCGGAACAAGCCCGGCAAGATGCAGTCGACCTCTTGGAAGAGGAGAGAGAAATGGCCCTGATCCGCTCGACTATCTATCAGCAAGACTTGCGTCGGTTCCATGCCAGAAATGTGAAGAGTCGAGCCTTCCAAGAGGGAGATTTAGTCCTCCGAGTGGATCAACAGAAACCACACAAGCTCGCCCCCACTTGGGAAGGTCTCTTCATTGTCACAAGTGTCCTCCACAACGGAGCATATCATCTCTACAACATTGATCGCCAGATCGACGAGCCTCGAGCTTGGAACGCGGAGCTGCTCCGCCCCTTTTACACTTAAAACTCAATCGGTTGAGATGTAATAAAAGTACTTTTGTAGTTTGTTTATCTAAGACAAGAATGTTATAATTTTCCCAGTGATTGTTATTGCTTTTTGTTGAAATTTCCCCCAATGGGTGGCTTAGTTGCGAATCCGATTCGCCTAAGTTTGTAAAAAAAATCCTTTCCGCGTGCGAGCCAGTCTCTCCTTTGGGGGCTTAGCTGCGAATCCGCCGCCTAAGTATTCAAAACTCACCGAGAGTGGCGAGCCAGCCTCCCACTCGGAGGCTTAGCTGCAGTCCAAGTACTCGCCTAAGTATTCAAAATCCTACCAAGTGGCGAGCCAGTCTCCCACTCGGAGGCTTAGCTGCAGTCCAAGTACTTGCCTAAGTATTCAAAATCCTACCGAGTGGCAGCCAGCCTCCCACTTGGAGGCTAAGCCACTGATCCAAGTACTCGCCTAAGTATTCAAATCCTACCGAGTGGTGAGCCAGCCTCCCACTCGGGGGCTTACAACAGCCCAAGGATTCGCCTTAAACATCCAAAGTAATAAAAATCCTACCGAGTGGAGAGCAAACCTCCCACTCGGGAGCTTAGCTGCAGCCCAGTGCTTGTCGTGGTTCTAAGTCTGACAGTAGAATGGGGGGTAGGTATGGAGAGGCAAGATCCTAGCTATGGAGTAGTTGTATACGCAAGGGATTTACGAGTTCAGGCCCTTCTCGCAGGAAATAACAGCCCTACGTCTCGGAGCCCTGAGGCGGTCATTGGATTATCTGCGTATGTGTTATTCTGAGGTGCGAACCCTTCTACCTGTGGAGGAGGGTGGCTTATATAGAGTGCACCAGGACCCCAGCCAGTCCACGTAGTAGAGGGTTTAAGGTACATTAAAGCTAGGCGTTACTGGTAACGCCTTACATAAAGTGTCATTAAGGTCATAAAGACTATTTAACTAGAGACAGTTTGGACACTGAGTGGCTCTTGGACTATTGGTGGTCGAGTGGGTCTTCGTAGTCGAGTGTCTTTGAATCTGTCGAGTGGAAGCCTACCAGGTCGACTGGAAGGCTGCTTCTCTGGTGAATGTCCTTGTGAAGGGTACCCTTGGGCAGGTTCATGACCCTACCCCGGGTACATGACTTCATCATTAGCCCCCGAATGGATCGAGGTTTGAGTGAGGAAGGAGTTGATAATCTTTCCGACCTGTTCTTCGTGTTGTGAGTGCGTCTTACTCTGGATCAACGACCTTTTGGTGATGGCATCAACCTTTCTTTCAATCGCCTTGATCCATTCTTCACGTTTGTCGCGTGATCTTTGTGAACCTGAGGATTTCCGAGCGACGGATCTGAGGAAATCCGTTATCTGACGAGTTTCTCTGCGGTTAGCGGATTTCGCGGGATCAGAATTTTGGGAAGTGCGCGAAGCAGAGAAAACCGCGGCACTCGGATGGGATAAGACGATGACGCCTCGATCTTTGCGCCGCCTTTTTCTCCACGTATCGTGCGCGCGCCTGTTGCGGGATCGCGACGGGATTGCCTGGGCCTACCGGTCAGCCACTCGGAAGCGACCCCATATAAGGCGTTGGACCGTGCATTTTGAACAGTGCGCCCTCAGATTTCTCCTCTCTCCGCCTCCAAAACTTTCTCGCCACACTCTCCGTCCGCCCAGCGCCTTTCGGTACCTTTCTCGGCGACCATGGTGAAGGACAAGACTGCCGCTCGAACGGGTGAAGAAGACGGCGGCGAAGGCCAAGGGGAGAGCGCCCAGTCGGGGCGGTTCCTCTTCGCGGTCCAAGCTGCCGCAGGGCTGGGTCCAAGGAGACTGGATCCGGTCGACCATCACCGAAAAAGATCTCACCGATCTGGCCAATGAAGGACTGATCCCCCATGGGTCGGCGAGGCTTCCGGGCACGGAGTGGCAACCGCAGCCTGAAGAGGGTGAGTGCGTCCTCCTGGCCACCCACGTAGATAGGGGTTTTCTCTGCCGCCAAATCCTTTTTTCCGGGGGTTTCTGAACTTTTTTGGAGCGCAACTCCACCATTTCACCCCAAACTCCATTGTGTATCTGGCTGCTTTCATTTCGCTCTGCGAGAATTTCTTGGGTTGTCGACCGCATTGGGGTCTTTTCAAGCACATATTCACCTGTCGCTCTCAGACGGTGAAGAAAACGAGCCCGAATGACGAGAGGACCCAAGTAATCCAAATGTGTGGGGGACTCGGAGTCCATATGAGGGGGAAGAGCGCCTTTCCAGCTATGACTCTCCCCGACTCGGTTAGAGGGTGGCGGTCGACCTGGTTTCTTGCCAAGACCAGACGCCAAGCGGGCCGACTGGGCTCCCTCCTTTCTCCATGAGTCGAGTGAACAAGCCGTCTTCCCTGAAGGTGTTGCCAGAGGAGAAGGCCCAGGTAAAGCTTCTGATGAAGCGTGTAGTCCAGCTTATTTGCGAAGGGGTGACCGGCATGGATCTCCTGGAGGTTTTTCTCCGACGGCGTATTCAGCCACTTCAATACCGAGGTCATCCGATGTGGATGTACTCCGGTACGGATGATAACACTCGGGTCCATCCGGAGGAGGTTGATGACGCCATACTGGAGAAGTGGATGACTGCCATCACAGGAAATAAAGACAACCCTCGCGGAGCGAGGAGGATTCCACCACTCGACCAGAGTTACCAACCCGGACAAGGTATCACTACTTATCTCCATTTGTGATTCTACTACATTCATTCTGTTTTGATGTCAATTTCGTCGGTGACTTTCACCTTGTTTTGTTGTCTTCTAGGTCACCACCGAGATGTACTCGATGCCCAGCAGGCGCAGGAAGCAGCCGAAGAAGAAGAAGGAAGTGGAGGTGAGAGTCCGGAGGAATGGGAGTCCAACGGCGAAGAGGATGAGGAGGATGATGGCTCTGATGATGAGGAGGAGGAGGAAGAAGAGGAGGTAGACGTCGACCCTCCACGCTCGGAGGGAAGGTCCAAGTCGGCCTTGCGACCCGGCCGGGCGCGGTAAAGCTGTTGTGCCCACCGGTCAGTCAACGAAGCGACCTAGGACAACTTCTCCCGCGCCGACTGAGAAGCCACCGAAGCAACGTCGAGCGACGTCGTCGAAGCCGGCGAAGGCCCTGCCCAAGATGCGAATGGTCATCCCCACCATCTTCGGGTAACCAACAGAACCTTGTATTTCCTTTTTCAACATGAGTGAACTTTTAGTCAACTTGACGACTGATCAGCCGACTCTTGGAATCTACAGCGCCGCTACCTCCGAGACTTCAGCCAAGCACGATGATCAGGAAATGGAGGATGCGGCCACTTCCAATCTTGGTAAGATCTCTGAGATTTCACTTTTAGCCGACTAGAGCTTTTTAGTCGATTGGGCTTCCATGTTTACTTCTGGATCTCTCTTGTAGTTCCGCCTCACGTCATTGATCTTCCCGATGATGACGAAGAAGCGCCATTGAGGAACAGGAGGAACAAGAAAGTGCCTGCTGGCAAGGCTTCTCAAGTCGCGGCGACTCCTGAGACGTTGATTTCCGAGGGAGGCAACCCCACTCAGACTTCTGTATCTTTCGCTGTACCGCTGACAAGTGCCCGACCCACTTCGTCGACTGCTGATCCACCATCTCTCTTTGCTACACATCACGTCCCGGAAGACCAAGTAAGTGCTGCTAAGGAGGCCATATGCCAGGCAGGGATCATGATGGAGCAGGTAAAAGCGGCTCGAGAGGCAAGTCAGACGGCCTATGATGCTAGTTCAGCTCTCCAGAGCAATGTCCAAGTAACTCTGTCGTCGCTTGCTTTGTTAGGATATACTATCTGAAACTGCTTTCTTCTGGAGATTTCCATATCTGTACACCCACTGGATGTGTGTGTCGTTTGAACTTTTGTGGGGGCACGCTGAGTGCACCCACTGGGTGTAGTCCCCAAGACTATGGTCGACTGCGTGCAGTCGGCTATGGTTTTTATGCTGTGATCTTCTTCACTCGACTTGGACGGACCAAGTCGAATGGAGCTAGAAAGCGGTGGGGCACGCTAAGTGCACCCACCGGGTGTAGTCCCGAGACTATCGTCCGATTGCGTGCGATTGACTATAGTCTAAAGAACTGTTTTTTTTACTGCTTACCATCACGACAATTAGCCATGTTTTTAGAATCATAGCCTTTTTGCCTCTTTTGGTCGAATGATCGAACCAAATTGGTAAACCAGTGGGGGCATTGAGTGCACCCACCGGTGTAATCCGAGACTCTTGTCAACGCTTTTATTCGACCGTAGTCTTAGAAATGCTATTATTTTCCTTAGTCACTCGGAAGTGATCTGTCTTTGATGTCTTTCATTGGTTGACTCTTTGTAGAAATCTTGCGAGCTTGTGGCTCGCTATACTGAGTTAGAGAAAAAGCAGATTCAGCTCAACCTCGATTTGAAGCTTGCTCAGGAGAATTTCTGAATGCACAGGATGAAGCAAAAGGTATGGCTGGTGAGAATTTTTGATGACTGCCTCTGTTTTTCTGCTCATTCTCAACTCTGTTCTCATTGTTGTTTTGCAGATAAACTGGAAGAGACTTTGAAGAAGAAGGACCTTGACCTTGCAGAGGCACAGATGGCGGCTGTGGAGAAAACAAAGCTCGCTGAAGAGAAGCTTGCCTCAGTCGACAAACTTGAAGATGAAAATGCCAAGCTGAAAGCCTCTCTTGACGCGGCTAACAAGGAAGTCAGTCGACTGAAGAACGACAAGAATGTTCTGTCTGACAAGGTGGCCAGCTGGCAGGGAAGCGAAATGACCTGGAGATTTATCTTGGAGGGTTCGCCAAGAAGCTGTTTCTCATGCTTGAAGGTAATCTCTTTTATCCAACTGTCTTGCTCTCACCGGCTCATCATATGATCTTCGTTTTGAATCTGAGTTGTGTTTTCAGAATTCTGCCAAAACATTGAAGAAGAGACGAGTCGAGTGGAAACCAGTTTGGACCCCATCAACTCTCCTGTGAAGGACGAAGTTGCTATGAATGTGCTCCGACTGGAATCTCGTGTTGCTAGCGCAGTGGATTATCTTGCTCGACTGAAAGTTGCAGTGTTGCGGATCGACTCGACTCTCCGCCGTAATGCACTCTCCAATGATCTTGAATCTTTGATGACTCGACTGAATGAGATTCCAAGTCGAGTGCAAGATTGGAAGAAGTCATCTGCCAGGTGTGGTGTTGATGTTGCTCTATCTCTGGTTCGTGTCCACTTCAAAGAAGCGCAAGAGGACAAGCTGGTGTCTCTCAAGGTTGCCAATACCAGGAAGCATGACTTCAGATCTTTCATGGAGACTTTCATCGCTGCTACTACCCGTATTGCCGACGGAATCGACCTCGACCAGTTTGTTGCACCTTCCAGTCCTCCGCCGGAGGAGTAAAAACTTCTAAGTCCCACTTTAAATTTGCCTCGGAATGCCGAGTGGTTTCTGTAACCGATAAACTTTAACAGGCTTAACGCCTGAGCACCTTTGGATCCGTAGGACGTTTATCCGAACTTGATTTTTCCTTTAACATGCTTTGCTTGCCTTCGAGAGAACTTTATTCTTCATTTCGGAAGATATTCCGTTGAAATTCCAATCGACTTGAGCTTCATCTATCCTGAAGGTAGAGATGGAACACAGACTGCGACTAACCTTGTTGTCTTTACAGATTGGGACGGACTGCACATTGTACTTGTGGCGAAGCTCCGAAGGAGGAGGTAGCAGTCGACCTGCACCTCGTCGTCCTTGTGGATTGGGATGAATTCCTTACTTAGGCGTGTACTGTGCTGGAGCTAAGCCCCCGAGTGGGAGGTTTGCTCTCCACTCGGTAGGATTTTTATTACTTAGGCGAGCACTGGGCTGCAGCTAAGCCCCCGAGTGAGAGGTTTGCTCTCCACCCGGTAGGATTTCTGTTACTTAGGCGAGCACTGGGCTGCAGCTAAGCCTCCGAGTGAGAGGTTTGCTCTCCACTCGGTAGGACTTCTATTACTTAGGCGAGCACTGGGCTGCAGTTAAGGCCCCGAGTGGGAGGTTTGCTCTCCACTCGGTAGGATTTCTATTACTTAGGCGAGCACCGGGCTGCAGCTAAGCCCCCGAGTGGGAGGTTTGCTCTCCACTCGGTAGGATTTCTATTACTTAGGCGAGCACTGGGCTGCAGCTAAGCCTCCGAGTGGGAGGTTTGCTCTCCACTCGGTAGGAATTTTATCACTTTGGATGTTTGAGGCGAATCCTTGGGCTGTTATAAGCCCCCGAGCGGGAGGCTGGCTCACCACTCGGCAGGGTTTGAATACTTAGGCGAGTACTTGGACTGCAGCTAAGCCTCCGAATGGGAGGCTGGCTCGCTACTCGGTAGGATTTTGGACACTTAGGCGAGTACTTGGACTGCAGCTAAGCCTCCGAGTGGGAGGCTGGCTCGCCACTCGGTAGGATTTTGGATACTTAGGCGAGTACTTGGACTGCAGCTAAGCCTCCGAGTGGGAGGCTGGCTCGCCACTCGGTAGGATTTTGGATACTTAGGCGAGTACTTGGACTGCAGCTAAGCCTCCGAGTGGGAGGCTAGCTCGCCACTCGGTAGGGTTTTGGATACTTAGGCGAGTACTTGGACTGCAGCTAAGCCTCCGAGTGGGAGGCTGGCTCACCACTCGGTAGGATTTTGAATACTTAGGCGAAGCAGATTCACAGCTAAGCCCCCGAGTGAGAGACTGGCTCGCACTCGGAAAGGATTTTTTTTACAAACTTAGGTGAATCGGATTCGCAGCTAAGCCACCCACTGGGGGAAATTCCAACAAAAAGCAATATCAAACACTAGGACAATTATATCATTCTTGTCTTAGATAAACAAACTACAAAAGTAATTTTATTACATCTCAACCGAGTGAGTTTTAAGTGTAAAAGGGGCGGAGCAGCTCCGCGTTCCAAGCTAGAGGCTCGTCGATCTGACGATCAACATTGTAGAGATGATATGCTCCGTTGTGGAGGACTCTCGTGACGATGAAGGGACCTTCCCAAGTGGGAGCAAGCTTGTGTGGTTTCTGTTGATCCACTCGGAGGACCGAATCTCCCTCTTGGAAGGCTCGACTCTTCACATTTCTGGCATGGAATCGACGCAACTCTTGCTGATAGATAGTCGAACGGATCAAGGCCATCTCTCTCCTCTTCCAAGAGGTCATTTGCATCTTCTTGGGGTTGTTCTCGCTTCCTCTTCGAATATAGCTCGACTCGAGGCGCATTGTGAAGCAGTGTCACTCGGCAGAACTGCTTCAGTCCATAGACCAGGAAGAATGGAGTTCTCCCGGTCGACCGATTAGGAGTGGTCCTCAATCCTCAGAGAACTGATGGAAGTTAAATCGGCCAAGCTCCTACTGCGTGTTTGAGATCACGCATCGGCCGAGGTTTCAGCCCTTTGAGAAAGGCCGTTTGCACGCTCGCTTGTCCATTCGGCGAGGATGAGCCATCGAAGCATAGTCGACCCAGCGTGCCTTGAGAGACGCAGAAGGCTTTGAACTTGTCATTATCGAAGTTTGACCCATTATCGATGATGATGCTGCGGAACTCCATATCTGAATATCAACTCTCTGATGAAACTGATAGCAGTGCATGCATCGAGGTTCTTGATGGGCTTGGCTTCGATCCACTTGGTGAACTTGTCGACTGCTACCAGCAAATGAGTGAAGCCGCTTCTGCCAGTTCTCAAAGGTCCAATCATGTCCAATCCCCAAACAGCGAAGGGCCAGACGAGTGGAATGGTCTTCAAGGCTGAGGCTGGCTTGTGCGACATGTTGGAATAGAACTGACATCCTTCACACTTGTCGACTATTTCTTTTGCCATTTCATTTGCTTTCGACCAGTAAAATCCCGCTCGGTATGCTTTAGCCACAATGGTCCGAGAGGACGTATGATGGCCACAGGTCCCCGAGTGGATATCCTCAAGAATTATCTGACCTTCTTCTGGCGTGATACACTTCTGGCCGACTCCAGTCGCGCTTTCTCTGTACAATTATCCCTTGATTATTGTAACGGCCTTGGATCGACGGACGATCTGTCGAGCCTCTTCTTCATTCTCTGGGAGCTCTTTCTTAAGGATATATGCGATGTACGGCATCGTCTCAATGGGAGTGATGACCACAACTTCCATAATTAGGTCGACCACGGCTGGGACCTCACCTTCAGTCGGATCATTGGCACTCTTTTGCTGCGGGCTTCTTACGTGAAAGGATCCTCCTGCCGCGATGGAGCATGAATGTGTTCTAAAAATACATCACTGGAATGGCTTCCCTCTTGACCCTAACTTCGCCAAATCATCCATGACTTGATTTTTCGATCGGGTATATGATGAAGCTCTAACCCCTCAAAATTTCTTCTCCAGCTTTCTCACTGCATTACAATAACCTGTCATGGCTGGGCTTCTGACATCCCACTCCTTCATCACTTGATTAACAACCAGATCTGAGTCGCCATAAACCATAAGGCGACGGACGCCGAGTGAAATGGCCATGCGCAACCCATACAGGAGTGCTTCATATTCTGCTTCGTTGTTGGAAGAATCAAAGTGAATCTGGAGAACATACTTGAGCCTATCTCCTCGGGGGGAAACCAATACAACCCCTGCTCCAGAACCGTTCAGCATTTTGGAACCATCGAAAAACATAGTCCAGTGTTCCGAGTGAACTTGGGTCGGAAGCTGCTGTTCAGTCCACTCGGCGAGGAAATCTGCTATTGCTTGGGACTTGATGGCTTTCTTTCCCTCGAATTTGATATCAAGGGGAAGGAGTTCAATCGCCCATTTTGCCACTCGACCAGTTGCATCTCTGTTATGAAGAATTTCCGACAAAGGGCGTCGGCGACAGCGTAATGGAATGATCGGAGAAATAATGAGCAACCTTCTTCGTGGTCATATAGATCCCATAAACAAGCTTACGATAGTGAGGGTATCTTTGCTTTGACGGGTCGATTACTTGAAAGATAATAAACTGGGCGTTGAACTTTGAAGGCTTTTCCTTCTTCTTCCCGCCGACCGTAAGTGCAGTCTTGACGACTTGTCCGATGGCTGCAATGTAAAGCGACAAAGGCTCCTTGCTGATTGGAGCGGCAAGCACCGGCTGGAGTGGAGAGCGAGCATTGAGCTCGCAAACGCTGCATCAGCTTCTAGAGTCCACTCAAACTTGTCCGACTTCTTCATCAATCGATGCAGGCAATGCCTTTTCACCGAGGCGAGAGATGAATCGACTTAAAGCGCCAAGCATCCAAGATAAGTTTCTGGACGTCGTGCACACGACAGTGGCGCTTCATTCGGAGTATGGTGCCAACCTTTTCGGGTTAGCATCGATTCCTCGCCGGAAGCGAAAACCGAGTAACTTTCCACCAGGAACTCCAAATGTACACTTTGATGGATTAAGCTTGATATCATACCTCTTGAGATTGGTAAATGTTTCAGCAAGGTCAGCCAACAGGTCGGAACCTTTTCGTGACTTGACCACTATATCATCCATGTATGCTTCCACATTCTGACTGATTTGAGTGAGCAAACACTTCTGAATCATCCTCATGAATGTGGCTCCGGCATTCTTGAGACCGAATGGCATGGTGACATAACAGAAGCATCCGAATGGAGTGATGAACGCTGTTTTGATCTCATCGGGTCCATACAGACGGATCTGATGGTACCCGGAATAAGCGTCTAAAAAAGACAACCTCTCGCATCCCGTAGTTGAGTCGACTATTTGGTCGATGTGAGGAAGAGGGAAATGATCTTTCGGGCAGGCCCGATTGATATGCTTGAAATCAATGCACATGTGCAACGACTTGTCCTTCTTGGGGACCATGACAACGTTGGCGAGCCACTCAGAGTGGTAGATCTCTCGGATGAACTCTGCTGCTAAGAGTCGAGCCACCTCCTCGCCAATGGCCTTTCTCTTACGGGCGGACCAAGATACTCTTTAACTTGGTTTGAATTTTGGGTCGATTTCGTAGGCGATGCTCAGCCAGCCCACAGGAACACCGGCATGTCGTGAGGCTTCCATGCAAAGATGTCCCAGTTCTCACGGAGGAACTGGATGAGCGCTTCTTCCTATTTTGAGTCGAGTGTTGTTGAGATGTTGGTCGGAGCAGCGTCGGGATCAGTCGGGTGAATGTGAACCTGTTTCGTCTCGCCAGTCGACTGGACTCCGTAACGGGCTTCTTAGCTCGCAACAAATCACTCGGATCTGCAGTTTTCTGATACTCTTGTAGCTCTACCATCGCTAACCGAGCATCGGCGATCTTAGAGCCTTTCGAAGCACTCTTACGCCTTCTTCCGATTGCCCGTGATGCGGTGATCACGCCCTTGGGACCAGGCATCTTCAGTTTAAGATACACGTAACATAGTCGGGCCATGAACGTGCATAAGCTGGTCAGCGTGATAAAGCGCCTGAAATCCACGACCTCAAAGGTCAACTTTTCTTTCCGGAAATGCTTTGAATCACCAAAAACTACATCAAGAGCAATTTGGCCGAGTGACTCGGCCTTCTTTCTAGGAATGACTCCGTGGAAGCTCATGTTACTGGTACTGAGTCTGGACATCGGAATGCCCATCCCTTTCAACGTCTCCGCGTATAATATATTCAAACCACTACCACCATCCATCAGGACTTTGGTTAGTCGAGTGCCTTCGACAACTGGTTCGACCACCAACGCTGCCTCCCAGGGGTGGCAATGTGCGTCGGGTGATCAGACTGACCGAATGTGATGGCGGTCTGGGACCATTTCAAATAATTGGGAGTCGCCGGAGCAACCAAGTTTACCTCCCGATTGATAACCTTCAATCGACTTTTGCTTTCGACGTCAGCAAAAATCATCAGGGTGGAATTGACCTGGGGATATCCACCATCACTGTCATCTCTATCCTCAACATTATGCATCTCCTTATCCTTATCCTTGGGTTGTTTCCCTTGGAACTGGCCAGTATCAAGAGCCGACACTTTGTCGAGTGGTATGTTTCGGGTAAATGAGTTTACCCTCTTCATCTTTCTTTGTATGAATATGACATGGTAAATCCAACACGCCGTTCCCATCCTGGTCTTTCACCTTCTTAGGGTTCCAAGGACCCTTGGGTTTCCCCTTGAACTTTCACAGGGGTCACCGCCAAGGCCTCTCCGGGAGCCGCTGGCTCGGCTTTTCTTGCGCTTCGCTTTGGAATTTCCTCCGCCGGTCTCATTGGCGGCAGATTTATATTTACCAATTCAAGCCGATCCTCTTCTTCACCATTTGCATATTTGGTGGCAATCTCCATCATCCGACTCAGGGTCATATCTCCGGTTCGACCAAATTTCAAACTAAATTCTCTGTTCTTGACGCCTTCCTTGAAGGCACAGACTGCCTGGTGATCAGATACATTCTCCACTGTGTGGTGCAAAGTGATCCACCTCTGGATATAATCTCTCAAGGTTTCACTCGACTTTTGCACGCACGACTGCAACTCTGTCAAACCCGCTGGTCGTTTGCAAGTTCCTTCAAATGTCCTGACAAACACTCGGGCAAGATCTTCCCAAGTATAAATACTACCGGGTGCTAACTGATTCAACCACGCCCTGGCTGAACCGTCCAACATAAGAGGTAAATGCTTCATGGCTACCTCATCGTTGCCACCGCCGATCTGAACCGCGACTCGGTAATCTTCAAGCCAGGTGTCAGGCTTGGATTCTCCAGTGAACTTGCCGACTCGGCCGCCAACCTGAAGTTGGGGGAATCACCGCAGCCACGATGGCTCGCTGAAACACTCTGGTCCCGAGACATGGACTCTACTACTGGAAGGAACATCTCTATCATGGCCGTCTCGGTGAGCTCTGTTCCTGTCGACCGAACCTTGAACGATAATGGATCTCGCATCAAAGCATGGTTCCCTGGGGGCGTCTGTCATCCTGCTGCCGAGGAGCATATGATCCACCCCTTGGGGGAGGAGTGGGCACTTGACGTCGATCGTTGCGATCGAATCGGTGCTCATACTGCCATGACCCTTGTATTGATCATCACGCCCGGCCTCCACGTTCCTCACGCCTCGGGGCGATCTTGGACTATGGGCCGATGGAATGAATTCGTAGCGACGGATCGGTCAGTGAACCCTGTTCCGCGATCGATACAACCGAAGTTTTGATCTCCTGCCGCCCGAGCAAATCCTGATTTGTCGCAAACCTCTACCTGCCTCCGATCGGGAAGGATGAATTGACTACGCTATACGGGCGGCAGCTGCTAAATTCTGAATCGGAGTTCGATATACCTGGGTTGGCGGTTGAAAGAGCTGGCGTCGATCGGATTCTCGAACCCTCGGTCGTGTCACGCTCGTCCGAAGATTTCGCTGAAGATTCTCCAATGAGTGCGCTCAGCCAGTTGGCCAACCGCGCATCCTCCAAGGCGCGAGCCTCGGGGTTTCTCCAACGATAGGAGTGTGAAGTGCATCCATGTTCCGACGACGAAGCTCCTCCCTCGAGCGAAGTGAGGGGCTCGCAAGTACTCTTCGTGGGCTTGCGCCGATCGCTTCCACCGCCACCTTCGTTGGTGCGGTGAATCTGGGGGACTGCATGGTCCATCGACCATCGTAACCTCTCGCCGCCGGGTCACTGCTATCGCATTCAGACGCGGTCTCTACGGAGCCAGTCGACAGGTCGAACAGGCCCTAGAGAGTTTCGTCGGGCTCGATCGCCGCGACTTGGGGGATGGCCGACTGGCGGGCCATCGCATGCCTCACCCACCGCTGAAGCCTCGACCGACCGGAACGCTTGCGCCGGTGGGAGACTGGGAGTGAAGACGGCGCAGGAGCCGACCCATACCGGGTCGACGGTTGCCGCAGGAGGACGCCGCGGACACACGCGCGAAAGTGCGTCGCCCCGCGGATGGGGAGCGCGTCCACGTCGAGTGGAGCCTCCTGAAGCCAAGCGGAGTCGTCGGCGACGAACGTGAGCGCACCGAGATGGATCTCGTGGCCGTCGACCAGAACTCCACCTGAAACCATGATGCCGGAGATCGAGAGAATCCCAACTTCTCCAACAATTTGCTAGAACACCCGCCCCACGGTGGGCGCCAACTGTCGTGGTTCTAAGTCTGACAGTAGAATGGGGGGTAGGTATGGAGAGGAAAGATCCTAGCTATGGAGTAGTTGTATACGCAAGGGATTTACGAGTTCAGGCCCTTCTCGAAGGAAGTAACATCCCTACGTCTCGGAGCCCTGAGGCGGTCGACTGGATTATCTGCGTATGTGTTACAGGGGTGCGAACCCTTCTACCTGTGGAGGGGGGCGGCTTATATAGAGTGCGCCAGGACCCCAGCCAGCCCATGTAGTAGAGGGTTTAAGGTACATTAAAGCCAGGCGTTACTGGTAACGCCTTACATAAAGTGTCATTAAGGTCATAAAGACTATTTAACTACAGACAGTTTGGACACCGAGTGGCTCTTGGACTCTTGGTGGTCGAGTGGGTCTTCGTAGTCGAGTGTCTTTGAATCTGTCGAGTGGAAGCCTACCAGGTCGACTGGAAGGCTGCTTCTCTTGTGAATGTCCTTGTGAAGGGTACCCTTGGGCAGGTTCATGACCCTACCCCAGGTACATGACTTCATCAGTGCTCGCCTAAGTAATAAAAATCCTACCGAGTGGAGAGCAAACCTCCCACTCGGAGGCTTAGCTGCAACCTAGTGTTCGCCTAAGTAATAAAAATCCTACCGAGTGGAGAGCAAACCTCCCACTGGGGGCTTAGCTGCAGCCCAGTGCTCGCCTAAGTAATAAAAATCCTACCGAGTGGAGAGCAAACCTCCCACTCGGAGGCTTAGCTGCAACCTAGTGTTCGCCTAAGTAATAAAAATCCTACCGAGTGGAGAGCAAACCTCCCACTCGGGGGCTTAGCTGCAGCCCAGTGCTCGCCTAGGTAATAAAAATCCTACCGAGTGGAGAGCAAACCTCCCACTCGGGGGCTTAGCTGCAGCCCAGTGCTCACCTAAATAATAAAAATCCTACCGAGTGGAGAGCAAACCTCCCACTCGGACGCTTAGCTGCAACCTAGTGTTCGCCTAAGTAATAAAAATCCTACCGAGTGGAGAGCAAACCTCCCACTCGGGGGCATAGCTGCAGCCCAGTGCTCGCTTAAGTAAGGAATTCATCCCAATCCGCAAGGACGACGAGGTGCAGGTCGACTGCTACCTCCTCCTTCGGAGCTTCGCCACAAGTACCACGTGCGGTCCATCCCAATCCGCAAGGATGACGAGGTGCAGGTCGACTGCTACCTCCTCCTTCGGAGCTTAGCCACAAGTACAACATGCGGTTCATCACAATCCGCAAGGACGACGAGGTGCAGGTTGACTGCTACCTCCTCCTTCGGAGCTTCGCCACAAGTACAACGTGCAGTCCATCCCAATCCGCAAGGACGACGAGGTGCAGGTCGACTGCTACCTCCTCCTTCGGAGCTTCGCCGCAAGTACAACGTGCGGTTCGTCCCAATCCGTAAGGACGACAAGGTCAGTCGCAGTTTGTGTTCCATCTCTACCTGCAGGATAGATGAAGCACAAGTCGACTGGAATTTCAACGGAATATCTTCCGAATGAGGAATAAAGTTCTCTCGAAGGCAAACAAAGCATGTTAAAGGAAAAATCAAGTTCGGATAAACGTCCTACAGATCTAAAGGTGCTCAAGCGTTAAGCCTGTTAAAGTTTATCGGTTACAGAAACCACTCGGCATTCAGTGGAAAATTTAAATTGGGACTTAGAAGTTTTTTACTCCTCCGGCGGAGGACTGGAAGGTGCAACAAACTGGTCGAGGTCGATTCCGTCGGCAATACGGGTAGCAGCAGCGATGAAAGTCTCCATGAAAGATCTGAAGTCATGCTTCCTGGTATTGGCAACCTTGAGAGACACCAGCTTGTCCTCTTGCGCTTCTTTGTAGTGGACACGAACCAGAGATAGAGCAACATCAGCACCACACCTAGCAGAAGACTTCTTCCATTCTTGCACTCGACTTGGAATCTCATTCAGTCGAGTCATCAGGGATTCAAGATCATTCTAAAGAGTCTGTTCTGGCTAGAGAGTCGGGTCGATCCGCGACACTGCAACTTTCAGTCGAGCAAGATAATCCACCACGCTAGCAATGCGAGACTCCAGTCGGAGCACATTCAGAAGTGATTCGTCCTTCACGGGAGAGTTGATGGGGTCCAAGCTGGTTTCCACTGACCGGGTTTCTTCTTCAAAGTTTTGGCAGAATTACGAAAAGACAGCTCAGACTCAAAATAACAATCATGTGATGAGCGGTGAGAGCAAGACAATCCGGATAAAAGAGATTACCTTGAAGCATGAGAAGCAGCTTCTTGGCGAGCCCTCCAAGATAAATCTCCGTGTCGTTTCGCTTCCCCGCCATTGGCCAGCCTTGTCAGACAAAACAATCTTGTCGTTCTTCAGTCGACTAACTTCCTTGTTAGCCGCGTCAAGAGCGGCTTTCAGCTTGGCATTTTATTCTTCGAGTTTGTCGACTGAGGCAAGCTTCTCTTCAGCGAGCTTTTTTTTCTCCAAAGCCGCCTTCTGTGCCTCTGCAAGGTCAAGGTCCTTCTTCTTCAAAGTCTCTTCCAGTTTATCTGCAAAGCAACAATGAGAACAGAGTTGAGAATGAACAGAAAAACAAGGGCAGTCGTCAAAAATTCTCACCAGCCATACCTTTTGCTTCATCCTTTGCCTTCTGCAAATTCTCCTGAGCAAGCTTCAAATCGAGGTTGAGCTGGATCTGCTAGTTCTCTAACTCAGTATAGCGAGCCACCAGCTCGCAAGATTTCTACAAAGAGTCAACCAACAAAAGACATCAAAGACCGATCACTTCCGAGCCATTAAGGAAAAATAGTAGCATTTCTAAGACTACAGTCGAATCAAAACATTCGACAGTAGTCTCTGGGACTACACCCAGCGGGTGCACTCAGCGTGCCCCCACTGGTTTACCAATTTGGTTTGACCAGTCGACCAAAAGAGGCAAAAAAGTTATGATTTTAAAACCATGGCTAATTGTCAGCGGTCACCGCGGTAAAAAAAATATATAGCTCTTTAGACTATAGTCGATCGCATGCGATCGACCATAGTCTCGAGGACTACACCGGTGGGTGCACTTAGCGATGCCCCCACCGGTTTTACAGTTCCTTTCGACTTGGTCCGTCCAGGACGAGTGAAGACGATCACAACATAAAGACTATAGCCGACTGCACGCAGTCGACCATAGTCTCGGGGACTACACCCAGTGGGTGCACTCAGCGTGCCCCCACAAAAGTTCAATCGACACACACACACCAAGTGGGTGTACAGATATGGAAATCTCCAGAAGGAAGCAGTTTCAGTTAGCATATCCTAACAAAGCAAGCAACGACTGACTTACTTGGACATTGCTCTGGAGAGCTGAACTAGCATCATAGGCCGCCTGACTAGCCTCTCGGACCGCTTTCACTGCTCCATCATGATCCTGCCCCGCGTATGGCCTCCTTAGCAGCACTTACTTGGTCTTCCGGGATGTGGTGTGTAGCAAAGAGAGATGGTGGATCAGCAATGACCGAAGTGGGTCGGGCACTTGTCGTGATACAGCAAAAAGACACGAAGTCCGAGTGGGGTTGCCTCCCTCGAAATCAGCGTCTCAGGAATCGCCGCGACTTGAGCAGCCTTGCCAGCAAGCACTTTCTTGTTCTTCCTCTTCCTCAATGGCGCTTCCTCGTCATCATCGGGGAGATCAATGACGTGAGGCGGAACTACAAGAAAGATTCAGAAGTAAACATGGAAGTCCAATCGACTAAAAGCTCCAGTCGACTAAAAGCGAAACCTCGGACATCTTACTAAGGTTGGAGGTGGCCGCATCCTCCATTTCCTGATCTTCGTGCTTGGCTGAAGTCTCGGAGGTAGCGGCTACCAGTAGATTTCAAGAATCGGCTGATCAGTCATGAAGTCGACCAAAAGTTCACTCATGTTGAATAAGGAAATACAAGGTTACATTGGTTACCCGGAGATGGTGGGGATGACCATTCGCATCTTGGGCAGGGCCTTCGTCGGCTTTGACGACGTCGCTCGAGGTTGCTTCGGCGGTTTCTCAGTCGGTGCGGGAGAAGTTGTCCTAGGTCGCTTCGTCGACTGCCCGGTGGGCACAACAGCTTTGCCGCGCCCGGCCGCCGGGTCATGCGTCAACTTGGACCTTCCCTCCGAGCGAGGAGGATCGACGTCTTCCTCCTCTTCCTCCTCCTCCTCCTCGTCATCAGAGCTATCATCCTCCTCATCCTCCTCGCCGTTGGACTCCCATTCCTCCAGACTTTCACCTCCACTTCCTTCTTCTTCTTTGAATGTTTCCTGCGCCCCGTTGGGCATTGAGTACATCTCAGTGGTGACCTAGAAGACAACAAAACAAGGTGAAAGTCAGTCGACAAATTGGCGTCAAAACAGAATGAATGCAGCAGAATCACAGTCAGAGATAAGTGGTTATACCTTGTCTGGTTGGTAACTCTGGTCGAGTGGTGGAATCCTCCTAGCTCCGCGAGGGTTGTCTTTATTTCCTGTGATGGCAGTCATCCACTTCTCCAGCGTGGCGTCATCGACCTCCTCTGGATGGACCCGAGTGGTATCATCCATACCAGAGTACATCCACATCGGATGACCTCGGTATTGGAGTGGCTGGATACGCCGTCGGAGAAAAACCTCCAGGAGATCCATGCCGGTCACCCCATCGCGAATAAGCTGGACTACACGCTCCATCAGCAACTTTACTTGGGCCTTCTCCTCTGGTAACACCTTTAGGGAAGATGGCTTGTTCACTCGACTCATGGAGAAAGGAGGGAGCGGTCCGATCGCCTCAAGGCGTCGGCTGGTCTTGGCAAGAAAAACCAGGTCGATTGCCACCCTCCAACCGAGTCGGGGAGAGTCATAGCTGGAAAGGCGCTCTTCCCCTCATCTGGACCCCGAGTCCCCCACACATCTGGATTACTTGGGTCCTCTCGTCATTCGGGCTCGCTTTTCTTCACCGCCCGAGAGCGACGGTGAATATGTGCTTGAAGAGACCCAAGTGCGGTCGACAACCCAAGAAATTCTCGCATAGCAAAATGAAAGCAGCAAGATAGACAATGGAGTTTGGTGTGAAATGATGGAGTTGCGCTCCAAAAAAGTTCAAAACCCCCGGAAAAAAGGATTTGGCGGCAGAGAAAACCCCCGATCTACGTGGGTGGCCAGGAGGACACACTCACCCTCTTCAGTTGTGGTTGCCACTCCGTGCCGGAAGCCTCGCCGACCCATGGGGGATCAGTCCTTCATTGGCCAGATCGGCGAGATCCTTCTCGGTGATGGTCGAGCGGATCCAGTCTCCTTGGACCCAGCCCTGCGGCAGCTTGGACCGCGAAGAGGAGCCGCCCCGACTGGACGCTCTCCCCTTGGCCTTCGCTGCCGCCTTCTTCACCCGTTCCAGGGCTGCGATCTTCTCCTTCACCATGCTCGCCGGCGAGGCAAGTACCGAGCTTCGGCTGGACAGATGAAGAGCGCGGCGAGAAGGTTTGGAGGCGGAGAGAGGAGAAGTCTGAGGTCGCACTGTTCAAAATGCCCTGTCCAATGCTTTATATGGGGCCGCTTCCGAGTGGCTGACCGGTAGGCCCAGGCAATCCCGTCACAATCCCGCAATAGGCGCGCGCACGATACGTGGCGAAAAAGGCGGCACAAAGATCGAGGCGTCTTATCCCATCCGAGTGCCGCGGTTTTCTCCGCTTCGCGCGCTTCCCAAAATTCGGATCCCGCGAAATTCGCTAACCGCAGAGCAACTCGTCAGATAATAGATTTCCTCCGATCCGTCGCTCGAAATCCTCAGGTTCACGGAGTTCACTCGACAAACGTGAAGAATGGATCAAGCCGACTGAAAGAGAAGTTGATGCCATCACTAAAAGGTCGTTGATCCAGAGTAAGACGCACTCACAACACGAAGAACAGGTCGGAAAGATTATCAACTCCTTCCTCACTCAAACCTCGATCCATTCGGGGGCTAATGATGAAGTCATGTACCAGGGTAGGGTCATAGACCTGCCCAAAGGTACCCTCCACAAGGACACTCACAAGAGAAGCAGCCTTCCAGTCGACCTGGTAGGTTCCCACTCGACAGATTCAAAGACACTCGACTACGAAGACCCACTCGACCACCAGGAGTCCAAGAGCCACTCGGTACCCAAACGGTCTGTAGTTAAATAGTCTTTATGACCTTAAATGACACTTTATGTAAGACGTTACCAGTAACACCTAGATTTAACGCACCTTAAACCCTCTACTACGTGGGCTGGCTGGGGTCCTGACGCACTCTATATAAGCCACCCCCCTCCACAGGTAGAAGGGTTCGCACCCCTGTAACACATTCGCATATAATCCAGTCGACCGCCTCCGGGCTCCGAGACGTAGGGCTATTACTTCCTCCGAGAAGGGCCTGAACTCGTAAATCCCTTGCGTATACAACTACTCCATAGCTAGGATCTTGCCTCTCCATACCTACCCCCCATTCTACTGTCAGACTTAGAACCACGACACTGCCGCCTCGTCTTCCAGCTCCTTTCCCAGCACCGTCATCACCGGCCCGCCCGTGGGCGGCCACCGAGGTGTTCTCTTGGTGCTACGCTGCTAAATGGCTCGCCTAGGCGCCCTTTTGCCCTTTCTCCTCCTTGACCTGCCTCCCGAGGAGAGGGACAAGGAAGGGATTCTGAGCATCTTATCTCTTTTTTAGTTTGTAAGCCTGCGGGCCTTTGTTAAATTTAAAACTTGTAATCCCCTTGCTCATGTTTTTCATCTCGCATGAACTGTACCTGTATGGGATGTTTTTAATGAAAAAGGGATGCTTGCCGAGTTTTTCGTTCGCGGGTAAATCCCGCGAAAAGGAGCGAATCCTTGTTATTGTTTAAAATAAACGTTTTTCACCCGGCAACAGGCCTTGCCGTCCCCCCACTCCACTCGACCGTTCTCGCGCTCTTGGCAGAGGCAGGGATGAAGTGGGCTTCAGGCTCCTCGTCCCACCTCCTTGCCGCCGCGGCTACGACCAAATCCGGACCCAGGAAATAATCCTTACGTATAGGAAAAAGGTGAGCACGACAACCTAGAGATAAAAACGAGGTTTCACATACCCCAGTCCGGTTCCGAAATGCATGACAGAGGATAAAAGACTTATCTGGATCTGCAGCCCCCAGCAATCTCATCTTGCCGCGGTTGGATCCTTGTGCTTGCAGCCCCCGGCAACTCTGGTTTGCCGGGGTCAGGGTGCCGGTCCTTTCCTTCTTTCCGAATAGCTCAGCAGAAGTGCTCATGTGCCATGCGAACCAAAGTAGGACAGAAAAGGAACAGATAGACGCGCACTCGACCTCTTGGCTAGGGGTTAGTCGCCGCTATGCACTATCAACCCTAACCAAGGAAGAGACTTGTCCTAGCATGCATGCTATAACTTAGGGCACCAGCGCTCAGGGTCTGCGCCTGGCTTTGTACGAAGGGTCACATGCCTTGCCGGCAAAGCTTGTACAAAAGGTGGCATGCCGGGAGGCCCGGCAAGCCGCGCCTTATGTGTAAAACTTGCAAAGATGCTCGATGTTCCGTGAGTTGCTCCTTTGGGGCGACATCTTGATCTCCAGCGGATTGCGCCACAGTTCGGTGACTCGTATTACCTGATAAGGGCCTTCCCACTTCGGCGTCAACTTGTTGGAGTTCTTGGCCGACTGAACGCGCCGAAGAACAAGGTCGCCTTCCTCAAAGCTTCGGGCATGAACCTTGCGGCTATGGTAGCGGTGCAAGGCTTGCTGGTAGCGTGCCCCTCTCACAGCCGCCCGAAGACAATCTTCCTCAAGGAGCGTCGTGTCATCTTGGCGCAACGGCTCTTGCTCAAGCTCATCATAAGCGAGCACTCGAGGTGACCCGTATATGAGTTTCGTGGGGAGAACTTCTTCTGCCCCGTATACCAGGGCAAAAGGTGCCTGGCCGGTGGCTCGATTTGGCATCGTCTTGATCAACCAAAGAACCGCCGGCAACTCATCAACCTAGCGCCTTCCGCTCTTATGCAGCTTGTCAAAGGTCTTCGTTCTCAGGCCTCGCAACACTTCAGCATTTGCCCTCTCCGCTTGGCCGTTGCTCCATGGATGTGCCACGGAAGCAAAATAGACCTTGCTGCCGAGGTCTTGGATGTACTGCATGAAGGTGTGGCTTGTGAACATCGTGCCATTGTCGGTGATGACTCTGTTTGGCACACCAAAACGGTAGACCAGTCCTTTGAAGAACTTGACGGCTGACTGAGCAGTCACCTTCCTCACTGCTTCCACCTCCGGCCACTTTGTGAACTTGTTGATTGCAATGTACAAGTACACAAAGCCCTCGACAGCGCGGGGGAAAGGGCCCAGTATATCGAGCCCCCAGACCGAGAATGGCCAGGAGAGAGGGATTGTTTGAAGGGCTTGGGCTGGTTGATGAAGCTTCTTTGAATGGAACTGGCACGCTTCACACTTGGTTACTAGTGTCGTCGCATCCTGGAGGGCGGTGGGCCAGAAGAAACCTTGCCGGAACGCCTTCCCGGCAAGGGCCCTCGACCCTATGTGGGAGCCACATATGCCTCCATGTATCTCCACCAACAGCTCCAGTCCTTCCTCCCGGGGGATGCACTTGAGTTTCACACCGTTCGGCCTTCTCCGGTACAGGACGTCATCGACGAACTGGTACAGGGTGGACCGACGGGCTACTTTCTCCGCTTCTTCCTGCTCCTTAGGAAGCTCCCCTGTTTGGAGGAATTGGATGGTATGCTGCGCCCATGCAGGAGCCTGGGGCTCGACGGCAAGGACCAAAGGCATCGCTTCCGCCATGGGAGCGGCTGTCTCTAGGGCCAGGGCTTGACGCCCTGCCGGAGCCAGTTGCTCTTGGGCAGGCTCAGCGTTCGCGGCAGCACTCTTGCCGGCAGCCCCAGGGGGCTCGGTAGGAAAGTACTTGCCGGGACCAGATTTTCTCCGCTTGCTCTGCCCCGCTGATGGTTCGATGGATGGTTGAGTTAACCGGAGCAAAAAGGTACCTAGTTCCACAGGTAGCTTGAATGCGGCACGCTTTGACAGGTAATCGGCGATGTCGTTCTCCGCTCGGGGGACGTACTCCGCCTGGATACCGTCAAAGCGTTCCTCCAGCTTCCTCACCTCATCTACGTAAGCTTCCATGACAACGAGCTGCCTGACAACGAGCTGCGAGTCACCCCTGACGATGAGCTTCTTAACCCCGAGGTCTGCCGCGATCCTGAGACCGGCAAGCAATCCCTCTTACTCAGCGGTGTTGTTGGTGGACATCACACTGGGGAAGTGCATCTGGATCACGTACTTGAGGTGTTCTCCGGTGGGTGCGACGAGCAGCACACCGGCACCAGCGCCTTGCAGCGAGAAATCCCCATCAAAGTACATGATCCAGTCGCAGTCTGCTTCCTTGCTGGGGAGAGTGGTCTCCTGGATTTCTTCGTCAGGCGTCGAGGTCCATTCTGTGATTAACTCCGCCAAGACTTTGCTATGAATTGTCGAGGTACTTTCAAACTTTAAACCGAAGCTTGACAGCTCCAAGGCCCATTCCACAATCCTTCCGGTTGTGTCCGGGTTGTGCAGCATCCGTTGCAATGGGAGGAGGGTGACGACAGTGATCTCGTGGGCCTGGAAGTAGTGATGCAGCTTCCTCGAGGCCATAAGGAGGCTGAAGAGCAATTTTTGCACGCCGGAATACCTCGACCTAGCCCCCTGCAAGAGGGAGCTGACAAAGTAAACCGGGTGCTGCATCATCTTCTTCTTTGGCACCACTTCAGTCGACTGCGCGGGCATTGCCTTGGTTGCACCAGACTCTGCCGGGGGCCGTGCCTTGTCGGCACCAGGCCCTGCCGGGGGAATCTTTGGCTTGCCATCCACTGGTTCTGCCGCCGTTGCTGCCTCCTCATCGACCTCTCTCTGTGCCACCAGTGCGACGCTGACCACTTGATCCGTCGCCGCCAGATACAGCAGCAACGGCTCTTGTGGTTTAGGCGCAACCAGTATTGGCATGGAGGAAAGGTATTTTTTCAGATCCTGCAGTGCTGCCTCGCCTTCTGGGGTCCACTCTATTGGGCCTGCCTTCTTCAAGATTTTGTAGAAGGGAAGGGCGCGCTTGACGGACTTGGAGATGAATCGGCTCATGGCGGCAACATAGCCGGTGAGCCGATGCACATACTTGATCCGCTTGGGCGCCTCGATCTGTTCAATAGCCTTGATCTTGTCTGGGTTTGCCTCGATCCCGCGCTGCGACACAAAGAACGAGAAGCTTGCTGGACGGAACGCCGAAGACGCACTTCTCAAGGTTCAGCTTGAGGTTGATCTTGCGCAGGTTAGCAAATGTCTCTTCCAGATCTTGCACAAGAGGTGGCCCGTCCTTGGTTTTGACCACTATGTCATCCATGTAGGCCTCCATATTTCTATGGAGCTGAGGTTCAAAACCAATTTGGACTGCTCTTGCAAATGTTGGGCCAGCACTCCTCAACCCAAAAGGCATCCGTAAAAAGCAATACATACCACATGGGGTGATGAATGCTATTTTCTCTTCATCCTCTCTTGTCATGAAGATTTGGTGGTAGCCTGAGTAGGCGTTGAGGAATGATAACAGATCACACCCGGCTATGGAGTCAACAATCTGGTCGGGAAGGGGTCCTTAGGACAAGCCTTATTAATATCTGTGTAATCAATACACAACCTCCACTTCCCATTCGCCTTGCGCACCACTACCGGATTGGCCAACCACGTCGGGTGGAGCACCCCTCTCACCAAACCTGCCGCTTCCAACTTCCTGATCTCCTCTGTGATGAACTCCTGCCTTTCCAGAGCCTGCTTTCTGACCTTCTGCTTGACGGGCCGCGCGTGGGGGCAGACAGCTAGGTGGTGCTCAATCACCTCCCTGGGAACACCGGGGATGTCGGACGCTTGCCATGCAAACACGTCGACATTTGCCCGCAGGAAGGTGACGAGCGCGCCTTCCTATTTGCTGTCGAGGGTGGAGCCTATGATGAAGGCCCCTCCCGTGCCATCCTCCCCGACGGGCACCTTCTTGGTCTGCGGCGGCTCGGCTCTGGATCTCTTGCTCTTGTCGGTAGAGCTCTCTGGCACGTCCTCAACGGTAGCACAACACTCCGAGGAGGTGCGCTTGCCGGAGTGGGTGCGAGAGGTCTTGCCGGGCTTCTTCTTCCCTCCCGGGCCTTCAGCGGCAGGAGCAGGTGCCTTGATGGCAGCTACTGCAACTGCTTCCCGGTAGAGTTGGTCGGCGCAGATCAGCCCGTCCTTCTTGTCGGAGGGGACGGAGATGACGGTTAACGGCCTGGGCATCTTTAGCATGTTGTAGGCGTAGTGTGACGCCGCCATGAACTTGGCTAGTGTCGGGCGGCCGAGGATCCCGTTGTAGGGCAAGGGGATCTCGGCCACGTCGAAGACGATCCTCTCCGTCCTGTAGTTCAACTCTCCTCCAAATGTCACGGGCAGTGTGACCTTTCCCTTCGGCTGGCTCCTCCCCGGATTGACCCCTTGAAACGTGCCCGTTTCCTCGAGGTCTCCATCAGGGATTTGTAACCTTTGATCACGACGGGAGAGATCAGGTTCAGCCGCCCGCTGTCAACCAACATCTTGTTCACCCTGAGGTTGCGTATCGTTGGCGAGACCAACAATGGCAAACACCCGACCATGGTAGTGCGGTCAGGGTGGTCCTCGGCGTCAAAGATGAGGGGCGTGCTGGACCACTTTAGCGGCTTCTGAGCATCGAACAACGGCTCTGCTGCTGTAATCTCACGCGCCCACTGCTTGAGCTGGCGGTGAGAAGTATGCAGCGAGGCGCCGCCATCGACGCACATGGCCTCCGTAGCCTTCTGGAACCCTTGCTCACCGGACTCGTCGTCCTCGTCGTGATCGTTGTCTTCTTGTTTCTTGTCGCAGCCCCGGGCGGGCCTCTCTTGTTGGTTGTCCTTGCCGGGGCGGCCTCCTTGGACGCAACGCTTCTTGCCGGATCCCTCAGCATCGTCCTGGTCCTTTTCCTTGTCCCGCCTTTCGTACTCAGCCTTTTGCTTCTCAGCAAGCAGCTCGACTTGTCGGCAGTTCTGGAGGTCGTGGCCCTTGGTGCGGTGGATCTTGCGATCGCTTGCCGGAGCTTCTGTCTTGTCGGTATCCGCCAGGGCCCGAAAGCGATGCACTGGCAATCTCTCCTTGCCGGGGCGTCTCGCCTTGACCTTCTTGTCGGCACCGGTATTATCGAGATCCTCAACGGCAAGCACGCGGCCTTGCCTTTGCGTTTCTGTTGCGACACGGCTCTTCTTCGCCAGGTGGCGGCGTCTTCATTGGTAGAGTCGGTTTCAAGGCCGGCGTCTTCGTCGGGTACTTCCTTCCCTCTTCAGCCGGGCGCACCTATCGGCCGTAACGTAGAGCTCGGCCACATCCTTAACCTTGCTTCATCGCTAGCTCATCGCCAAGCATCTTGCGATTGCGCACATTCGGTGGAGCAGCGCTAATCACAGCGGCGATGGGATGAATGTCGGGAATGTTGTACTGACACCGGCTGAATCTCTGGATGTACTTGCGCAGGGTCTCCCCTTCCTTCTGGGGAATGATATGCAGATCACTGGCCTGGCCATGAGCTTGGTGGCCTCCTGTGAAGGCGCCAACGAACTCATGGCACAAATATGACCAAGAAGAAATGGAACCCACCAGCAATTGCATCAACCAAGACATCACATTGTGCTTGAGCGCCAGCGGGAAATAGTTGGCAAGCACCTTGTCGTCGCGAGCCCCAGCGGTCTGCATCGCGATGGTGTAGATGCTGAGGAACTCGGACGGATGGGTCTTGCCAGTGTACTTCTCGCTGACGTCGGGCTTGAACGTGCGGTGGGACGGCTACTGGAACTGCCTCAGCTCACGGGTAAAAGCCGGGCAGCCCACCTCGTAAGGTAGGCCGCTGGGGGCCCCCGGTGCCGGGTTGTCCATAGCAGGTCCCGCCCACTTGTCCGACCGGGTAGCCGCGCTTTTGCCCCGGCAGCTGATGGTTCGGCGTCTTCGTGAGCTTCGCTCCCGAAGGACTGGCGCTGGTCGCGGAGGGTCCGCGGGTCGGACGACGCTATGGAGATGTTATCACAAGCATCGTCGCTGACGGGGCCGACGCCAGCGGCCGGGCGAGGGGAGGAGAGTGCACCGTGGCGCAGCTCCCGGTCCTCCGGCGCCAGCATGTGGTGGCTCGGTGGCGCGCCGACCCGAGGGCCACGCCGGTCGCGGATCGTCTTTGTTTGCGACAGCGACGAGGCTCCGGATGGTGGCCCTCCACTCGTCGAGCTTCTCCGCAGCAGGAGGGAAGTCGAGGAGCAGCTGTGCGCGAGCCAAAGCTTCTGCTGGCATGGGCGGCGGCGACAGCTGCGTGGATCGCGGCGCGCTTCAACTTCTAACTATGTTAGAAGGAGCTCCGTCACGACCCAGCGGCTACGTGCCATTTTCACCAACGCTTTGGCGAGCGTGCTGAACCCCTTCATCTTGCCGATAACGCATAGGGGTCTTCCCACGGCGGTGCCCAGGGTCACCAACGTGGTGGCACTGCTCGGCGCGCACACAATTGGAAGAATGCGCGGTTTTCGCTGGTGTAGGCGTCCTGGAGGTCGCCGCGCCACCCGGAGTCGGCACAACGACGCCCCTGGAGGGCCCCGAGCCGCCCGGAGTTGGCACAACGACGCCCCTGGAACGACACCTATGGGATCACAAGAATCCCTACTACGGTTGCCAGGGCGCAGGGTTGCGAGGAGAGCAGGGCTAGTAGACAACACAAGGATCGTTTACCCAGGTTCGGGCCGCGAGGATGCGTAAAACCCTAGTGCTGCTTTGGTGGGTGTATTTCTGAGAGTTCTTGAGCTCTCGAACTAGCCGTGGTCAGCGCATGGTTCAAAAGAGTCAAATCCTCCTTCAGTATGCCATGGGCCTCATTTTATAGTTGAAAGGGGCTGCCACAGTGACACACAGGAGGTGGAAAGGCATACAGTGCCCTAAGCTTATCGCCCGTATGTCGGTGTGAGGACGACACCTATGGGATCACAAGTATCCCTACTACGGTTGTGGGACGCGGGGTCGTGAGAAGAGCGGGTCAAACAGATAGCACACGGTTTCTTTATCCAGGTTCGGGCCGCGATGATGCGTAAAACCCTACTCATGCTTTGGTGGTTTGTTTATCTGTGTTCTTGAACTAGCAATGGGGCGTGAGGAGCTCCAAAAAGCCGAATCCTCCTCCTCGTCGCCTGGGGCCTCCTTTTATAGAGAAAGGGGTTGCCACAGTGGCACACAGGAGGTGGAAAGGGTACAGTGATGCGAGTTTATCCCTCGCATTACATGACAAGGTGCCTTAAATGCGTCTTGCTTAGTTGTCCTTGCTTTATCGGGGACGGGGGAGAACCCTGTCTCGTCCGTCGCCGCTCCCCTCCGGGTAATAATGGAAACCACGTGCCTAGCCAGCGGTGCCCGCGGTGCCATGTAGGCAGGCAGGCAGCTGAGGTGGCGTAGTGGTGGGTCTCCACGAAGATCCGCTTGCCGCCACGCAGGTGCCTGCCCAACTGGTTGGGTCGGCAGCTGCATGCAAACGGTGGTGGAGGTTTGATTGGCGTGGGCCTGATGGTGGCCCTACGGGTGTCCTTGGCGAGGGCCTCGCCCTAGCCTCGGCAAGGACCTTGCCCGGGCCCCGGCAAGGGTCTTGCCATGGCGCCTGCTGTCATCTCCGGCAAGGCTCTTGCCAGGGGCCTTGTGGTCCTCCTTGGCCGGGATCCCGCCAAGGATCGTCATCTTCTATAGTGTGTATCTGATCTTGAATGTCTCCACAAAGATCTGCATGCCACCACGGGGATGTCTCCCGAATCCTTGCCCCATGGGGGCAATGGACTCAAGGGTGATTTGCTGCGTAGGTGTGGGGCGAGCGGCCACGGCAAGGGTCTTGCCGGGTTTGCTAAAACCGCCCCCCGGCAAGGATCTTGCCGGGGGAGTCCGCTTCGTCCCCTTTGCACTTTGTGGTCTTGGTCTTGGCGTCGTTCTGCTCCTTTCGAGCTTTGGCCTTACCTTGGCTCACCTCCCTTGCCTTGCTTTCGGTCTTGCAGTGGTGCCTGGCTCGGACTGCCCGATGCAGTTATAGGGGTACAAAAGTGTACCCCTCTTTTTGCACACCGGCAGAGCCCCGGGCCTAGGCCACACGTAAGTGCAATCGCGTCGTTGGGCTAGGCCCAAAAATGGTGTGCGGGCAGGCGAGGTGGTTTTTACCGCGGTAAGTCTCTTCGCGCGCTGTGCTTCCCATGCCTCCCGCGCGTGGCTTGGCGTGGGGAGGCGTGCGTGACGTGGGCGGCATGCGTGGGGCTGAGCTCTATACGCATGCGTCACGTCGCAGTTAATGTGAAAGGAGGCGGCCCGCGTTTTCCCCCATAAGAAGGAAAAACCGTGGGCGCGGTGCTCACTTTCTCCTCTTCTCTCGTACCTTCCTTCCCTCCTAAGCTTTCGCTCCCCCCCCCTCCGTTCGCCATGGAGAGAGGGAATCCTGGCCCTTCAATGGTGGAGGCAAGGGTCGCTGCTCGACAACGCGTCCTTCCTTCTCCCGTACCTGCGGTGGCAGAGCCAGCCGCGAGGGGAAGGGGGAGGGGGCGAGATCGTGGGCGAGGCCGAGGCGCTCGGGGAAGAGGAGGACGGGGCGGCGCACCGGTCTCGCCTCCGCCAGTAGTCCCTCCCCTCGTGGAGGGCCATGTTGGGGATGACCCTTGCGAGTTCTTCGTCAGGCTGCGCCGGCCGCCTCGCCGTCGCCTTCATCTCCCGACTCCATTCGCGAGCTAGATGGGGCTGGATCCGCCGGAGTCATTGCGACTGCATATGAGGGGCTATTGGATCAGCGGTACGCGAGTTCGCGTCGACTTCCCAGCCCCTCACGTGATGTATCTTTGTCGAGGGTGGAAGACGTTTGCTCACATCCACCGCTTGACGGCGGGGCTCACTCTCCATTACAAGCTGATGGAGGGCGGCCTCCTCTCCGTCAAGGTCTTCGGGTGCTTCGGGACTCGGGCAAGGTGCTGCGTGGAGAGCTCTTCTGATAGAGAAGACTCCTCCTCTGGCTGGAGTGGCGAGGAGGACAGCGGCAGCGACGACTAGGGTAGCAGGCGGCAGGATGACGGGTCCGACTAGGTGTCGGGCGCCGCTCCGTGCGGCACCGGCGATCCCATCATCCGTGTCGCTGGCTTCCTGAACTTCTCGGGGTCGTCTCCTTGGGCGGCTGGCGTTGGGAGGCTATGGAAGAGGAAGTGGGCGGACGACAAGGCCGTCAAATCGGAGTACGCGGGCACCGACGCCTTTGACACGTGCTGACGTGCTGCCGCCTCATCTTCGAGCTCTGCTTCCGGCGCCGCCATCACCATCCAGCCTTCGGACGGCCACCGAGATGTTCTCTTGGTATCTCCTGCCACTCGTAGCTCGCCTAGGCGCCCCTTTTGCCCTTTTCGCCTCCTTGACCTGGCTCCTGAGGAGAGGGACAAGAAAGGGGTTACGGGCACCTTATCCTTTTTTAGTTTGTAAGCCTTTGGGCCTTAGCTGAATTTAAAACTTGTAATCCCATCATTCATGTTTTTCATTCCCGATGGGCTGTACCTGAGTGGAATGTTTTTAATGAAAAAGGGATGCTTGCCGGGTCATTTGTTTGCGGGTAGAACCCACGACAAGGAGTAAATCCTTGACATCCCTAAGATAAACATTTCCTTGCCCGGCAACAGGCCCTGCCGTCTTCCCACTTCGCTCGACCTTTCTCACGCTTTTGGCGGAGCCATGGATGAGGTGGGTTCAGGCTCCTCATTTCATCCTTTTTCTGTCGCGACTACGACCAAACCTTGCCCCAGGAACGAGCCCTAGGGCCTAGAGTTTTAGGGGAGCACGGTAGCTTTGGGAAAAAACGAGGTTTCACATACCTTAGTCCATAAGGGAATGCATGACAAGGGATGGAGAACTTACCTGAAGCTGTAGCCCCCGGCAACTCTGGTTTGCCATGGGTGAATATTTGCACTCGCAGCCCCCGGCAATACTGGCTTGTCGGGGTCTAGATGCTAGTCTGTCCCTCTTTTCTTTTTCGTCCTCAAGTGATCCGGCAAGGATATCTGTGAGTCCTGCAAACCAAAGAAGACAAAAGAACGGCAAAGAGACGCACACTCGACCTCTAAGCTAGGGGTTAGTCGCCGCTAAGCACTATCAACCCTAACCAAGGACGAGACTCGACCTAGCATGCATGCTATAACTTAGGGCGCCAGCGCTTCATTTATTTGTGCTCAGGGTCTGTGCCTGGCTCTGTACAAAGGGTTACATGCATCATCGGCAATGCTTGAACAAAAGGTGGCTTGCCGGGGGGCCCGGCAAGCCGCGCCTCACGGGTAAAACTTGCAAAGATGCTCAACGTTCTAGGAGTTACTCACCGGAACAGCATCTTCGGTCTCCAGGCGGACTGCGCCGGACCTGGTGACTCGTATTGCCCGATAAGGGCCTTCCCACTTTGGCGTCAACTTGTTGGAATTCTTGGCCGATTGAACACGCCGAAGGACAAGGTCGCCTTCCTCAAGGCTTCGGGCATGAACCTTGCGGCTATGGTAGCGGCGCAAGGCTTGCTAGTAGCGTGCTGCTCTCACAGCCGCCCGAAGACGGTCTTCCTCAAGGAGCACTGCGTCATCTTGTCGCAGTTGCTCTTGCTCAAGCTCGTCGTAAGCGAGCACTCGAGGTGACCCGTATATGAGTTCAGTGGGAGAAGCTGCTTACGCCCGTATACCAGGGCAAAAGGTGTCGGCGGTGGCTCGATTTGGCGTCGTCTGATCGACCAAAGAACCGCCGGCAACTCATCAATCCAGCGCCTTCCACTCTTGTGCAGCTTTGTCAAAGGTCTTGGTCCTTAAGACCCTTGATACTTCAGCATTTGCCCTCTCAGCTTAACCATTGCTTCACGGGTGAGCAGCAGGCCGAAAACAAACTTTCTTTGCCGAGGTCTTGAGTATATTGCATGAAGGTGCGGCTTGTGAACTGTGTGCCGTTGTCGGTGATAACCACTGTTGGGTACACCAAAGCGTCACACTAGTCCCTTGAAGAACTTGACGGCTGACTGAGTTGTGACCTTCCTCACTGCCTCCACTTCTAGCCACTTTGTGAACTTATTGATTGCAACGTACAAGTACTCAAAGCCCCCGACAGCGCAGGGGAAGGGGCCCAGTATGTCGAGCCCCCAGACTGAGAAGGGCCAGGAGAGAGGAATGGTTTGAAGGGCTTGAGCTGGCTGATGAAGCTTCTTTGAATGGGCCGACACGCTTTACACCTGGTGACTAGTGTCGTCGCATCCTGGAGGGCGGTGGGCTAGAAGAAGCCTTGCCGGCAAGGGCCCTTGACCCAATGTGGGATCCACATATGCCTCCGTGTATCTCCGCCAACAGCTCCAGTCCTTCCTCTCAAGGGATACACTTCAATTTCACACCGTTTGGCCTCTTTACATGTGACGGCGTCATCGGTACTGGTACATGGTAGAGCGACGGGCTACTTTTTTCGCTTCTTCCTTCTCCTCAGGAAGTTCCCCTGTTTGGAGGAACCGGACGGTATGTTGTGCCCACGCTGGAGCCTGGGGCTCGACGGCGAGGACTAAAGGCATTTCCTCCGCTATAGGAGCGACTGTCTCGACGACAAGAGCTTGACGCTCCGCCGGAGCCAGTCGTCCCGTGGTGGGCTCAGAATCCCCGGCAACATCCTTGCCGGTGGCTCCGGGGAGCTCGGCGGGAAAGTACTTGTCGGGCCCTGATTTCCTCCTCTTATTCTGCTCTGTTGACGGATCAACGGATGGCTGAGTTATTGAAGCACAAAAGGTACACAGTTCCACAGGTAGCTTGAGGCGGCAGCGTTTTGACGTAATGTCGGCGATATCGTTCTCCGCTCGAGGAACGTGTTCAGCTTTGATACCGTCGAAACGCTCTTCCAGCTTTCTCACTTCATCGACGTAGGCCTTCATCAACGGGCTCTGATAATCCTTGTTGACTTGCTTGACGACAAGCTGCGAGTCTCCCCTGACGATGAGTTTCTTGATTCCGAGGTCTGCCGCGATCCTAGGACCGGCAAGCAGCCCTTAGTACTCTGCCGTATTGTTTGTTGACACCTCCCTGGGGAAGTGCATCTGGATCACATACTTGAGGTGCTCTCCGATGGGCGCGACAAGCAGTACGCCAGCCCCGACGCCTTGTAAGGAGAAAGCTCCATCAAAGTACATGATCCAATCACAACTTGCCTTCTTGCCAGGGAGAGCAGTCTCTTGGGCTTCTTCGTCAGGCGTTGCGGTCCATTCTGCAATGAACTCCGCTAGGACTCGGCTCTGAATCGTCGAGGTACTTTCAAACTTGAGGCCAAAGCTGGACAGCTCCAGTGCCCATTCCACAATTCTTCTCGTTTCATCCGGATTGTGCAATATCCGCTGCAAAGGGAAGCGAGTGACTGATCTCGTGTGCCGGGAAGTAGTGACGCAGCTTCCTCGAGGCCATAAGAAGGCCGAAGAGCAGTTTCTGCACGCCAGAGTACCTTGATCTAGCCCCCTGCAGGAGGGAACTAACAAAGTAGACCGGGTACTGCATCATTTTCTTCTTCGGCGGCACGTCAACTGGTTGTGTCGTCTCTGCATTGGTGCTGTCGGTCGCTGCCGCTGCCATAACCTCGTCGTCAACCTCTCTCTGTGCCACTAGTGCGGCGCTGACCACCTGGTCCGTTGCCGCCAGGTATAGCAGCAACGGCTCCTGAGGCCTAGGTGTCACGCCCAATATGCGACCCTATCCAAAAGGAACTCAACGGTCCCACCAAGGATAGACCCGCATATTGAAACGCTTTTGCAAGGTGGATATCATTACATCAACATTACATAATAGTGGGGATACATACATAAGGCATACAATGCCACACTAATACAACATCACATCATATACAAGATCAACATCCGACTACGAATGAAACATAAACAGAAGCTCAAACGACATCCACCCTGCTAGCCCAGGCTGCCGACCTAGAACCTATCCCCTGAAAGAAGAAGAAGCAGAAGAAGAACTCAAGACAAGCAAGCATCGCTCTCGCGTCATGATCATCGCACAACCTGTACCTGCAACTGTTGTGTAGTAATATGTGAGCCACGAGGACTCAGCAATCCCATTACCATGGGTATCAAGACTAGCAAAGCTTAATGAGAAAGGAAGGGGTAAAGTGGTGAGGTTGCAGCAGCGGCTAAGCATATATGGTGGCTACCATACACAAATAAGATAGAGAAGAGAGCAAAGGAACGGTCGTGAAGCTAGCAATGATCAAGAAGTGATCCTGAACTCCTACTTACATCAAACATAACCCAGAAACCGTGTTCTCCTCTCGATCAACCCTGAAAAGAGACACTCATGGTTACGCACACGGTTGGTGTATTTTAGAAGAGTTTGCTTCAAGTTTACTACAACCGGATATTAACAAATTCCCATCTGCCACATAAACGCGGGCACGGCTCTCGAAAATTCAAACCCTGCAGGGGTGTCCCAACTTAGCCCATGATAAGCTCTCGCGACCAACGAAGGATATTCCTTCTCCCCGGGAAGACCCGATCAGTCTCGGAATCCCGGCTACAAGACATTTCGACAGTAATAAAACAAGACCAGCAAAGCCGCCCGATGCGCCGAGAATCCCGATAGGAGCTGCACATATCTCGTTCTCAGGGCAACACCGGATGAGACATCCTACGAGTAAAACCAACCCTCAAGTTTCCCCAAGGTGGCCCCGTAGTCTGCTCGTTTCGGGCCAACACTTAGAGAAGCATTGGCCGGGGGGGGGCTAAAATAAAGATGACCCTCGAGAGAGCGACTCCCAAGGGAAAAGTAGGTGGTGGTGAGGCAAATGGTAAAACCAAGGTTGGGCCTTGCTGGAGGAGTTTTATTCAAAGCGAACTGTCAACGGGGTCCCATAAATCACCCGACCGCGTTAGGGACGCAAAATCCGGGAACATAATACCGATATGGCGGAAACTAGAGGCGGCAAGAGTGGAACAAAACACCAGGCATAAGGCCGAGCCTTCCACCCTTTACCAAGTATATAGATGCATTAATAATATAAGAGATATTGTGATATCCCAACCAAAATCCTGTCCACCACGGAGCAATCTTCAACTTCACCTGCAACTAGCAACGCTATAAGAGGGCTGAGCAAAGCGGTAACATAGCCAAACAACGGTTTGCTAGGAAGGGTGACAAAGGTTAGAGGCTGACATGGCAATTTGGGATGACTTGAGCAGCAAGTGATAGGTAGCGCAGCATAGCGAAAGAACGAAGCAATTAGCATAGCAATGATAGTAGTGAGATCCAGGGTAGCGGTCATCTTGCCTGAAATCCCGCAAGGAAGAAGAACGAGTCCATGAAGAAGATGAAGCCACGAAGACGAACCAAGCATAGAGCGAGCGAATCCTCACGATCGCAATTAAAGCGGGAACTATCGAAAAGAAGCACACAACATGGTAAACACACCACACATGAACATGACATGATGCACAACAAGCATGATGCATGACAAATCTAGATGAGGCTACTCATGGCAAGAGATGATGCAAACAAGAACAACACATCAAGACAAGTTTAAATGAGGCCGGGAACAACATATAACAATTCTGGTAAGTCCTCATATGCAAATTTCAAAATTGGTCCAGATCTGAATAAACCTTAAGTTCAAGTTGTTAAACTGCAATTTAAAATTCACCAAGAAGATCTACACGAAATTCTAGTCAAGTTGCATATAAAGTTCATTTAATTCGGAGCTACGGCTTAGAAGATATGAGCAAAACAAGTTAAACATGGCATTGATGCAAAATGCATACAAACATCAAGCAAACACCTCAAAACAAGGATGCAACATGATAATATGAAACTACATGCAAAATCAAGCAAGTTTCATATGGAGCACACTCAAAACGGAGCAACGGTTCAACACACTCTATACAAGACACAACAACAATCTGTCCAAAACAGAAACTAGGCATATTGAAAGCATCAATACAACAAGCTACAGCATCTTAACATGATAACAAAAGGCATGGACGTGATGTACAGGTAAAGCATGACAAAACATGAACACTGAGCTATCTCCAGAAATCACTAGAACATGCTCAAAAACACATGGCAAGATTGCAAATAATAACAGTTTCAGTCATTAGCAGAAATAACATCAGGTTGCAATGTTTATAGCTATCAAACAACATGTTACGGGAAATTATCATGGCAAACAAAGGCATGGGATGAATCTACTAATTGCATAGAACAAAAGTCCTTTACTGACCATGAGCCAAAAAGGATCAGAAAATATGATGGCACCCATGTAAACATGGCAAGTTATATTACAGATTCATACATGGCAGGAACAATAATAAGTAGGCATGTTGGTGAGCTTGAACCACTCACCACAGAGAAATACATGGCATCGAAAGGCAACCAACAGTAAGAAGACATGTTTATGAATCTAAGAATGACAAGAGAAAGTACATAGGGTGCATGGATCACCAACAACAATCATGGCAACATTGAACTTAATGTTAACAGGCTGATAACAACATTATTTAGCAAATTTGAAGCAAGATAATAACAATTTACAGAATACTATAATTGCAACAAAGGTCATGGATGGATAAAGCAAGACATGTGTAACAAAACATCGTTAGCGAACATCTCCATATTATGCATAGAATGACTTGTAGCAGTAGGTTAACATAGCATCATGATATAGAAGATTCAGACATGCAAAACAGCAACAGCAAGTACCCTACTTAACAAGCTTGATTCACTCACTACAGGAATCACAAAAACACATGGATAGCACCCCTGTAAAGATGGCATGACATAGATCAACACACATGTAGACATCAACCTCATAAGATGCACACATCAAACATGGAAAAAATGACAAATGAGCATGTTATAACAATTTTAGCAGGTTAACATCAACATGCACTCTTGCAACGAAGATTCAGGCATCAAGATGAGCTCAAATGAAAATGGTGCAATGGAACGAAATGAGTACTCGTCGGGGCGAACAATTCGACATATTACACGCACCAAACGGAGCTACGGATGCAGAGATACGGCATGACGAACATGGCATGATAATGACATAGATTCGGGGACTTGGAAGAAAAAATGGACCTCGGGGAGAGTGGACGGAGGGGTTCCGGGACGGAGCGGGGCCGTTTGGATCGGCGGCTGGGTGGATCTGATCCAGCCCGGACGGAACCGGGACGAGGCGGTCGCCGGCGGCGGCGAGGTACTCCGGCGAGCCATGATGGCCGGAAGCAGCGGGAGGGGCCGGAGGAGGCCGGGGCCGACATGGGGGCGCGAGAACGCGTGAGGCGAGGCGCGCCGTCCGGAGAGCGGCGCAAGTGGCGAGGGCATGGCAGACGGCGAAGCGGCGCCCGGCGCGGCCAGCGTGTGGCGGCGAGCAGGCAAGCGGCGGGTCGGCGGCGAGGCCTGGCGCGGGCAGCGGACGGCGGCCAGGCGGGCAGCCTTGACAGCTGGGCAGTCGTGGGCTGGAGCGGGCATGGCGGAGGAAGGCGGCGGCGCGCCACGTGGCAGGGGCGGATTGGCTGCGGGCGCGGGCGGACATGTCCGGCCCGGTCCGGATGTGTCCGGTGGCGGCGGGGAGGATTAGGCTAGGGTTTCGTCCGAGAAAAATCCGGGAGGGGCACATATATATAGGTAGAGGGAGCTAGGAGAGTCCAAATGAGGGGCGGTTTTCGCCCACACGATCGTGATCGAACGACCGAGAGCATGGCGAGGAGTTTGCTAGGTTTTGGGCCACTATGGAAGGGGTGTTGGGCAGCAAGAGAAAAGGGCTTTACGGTTACCCGGTTAATCGTTGGAGTACCAAACGACCTCCAAATGGCACGGAACTTGACAGGCGGTCTACCTGTGCTATACCAAGGCCGCTTGACAAACCTCGGTCCATTCCGAGACCGTTTAACACCCACACACGAAAAGAGGCAAAAGGGGGCGCCGGGTGACATAGGAGTGCCGGATTGCAAAACGGACAACGGGGAAAATGCTCGGATGCATGAGACGAACATGTATGCAAAATGAAATGCTCATGATGACATGATATGAAATTCATATGATGACATGGCAAAGTGCAACACGCAAGCAAATGACATGGCAACGACGGCGAATAACTGGCAGACACCTGGCGCATCGAATCCGGGGCGTTACACTAGGCGCAACTAGTATTGGCGCGGAGGAGAGGTACTTTTTCAAACCTTGCAATGCTGCTTCGGCTTCTGGCGTCCACTCCATCGGGCCTGCCTTTTTCAGGATATTGAAAAAGGGAAGGGCGGCCTTCGATGAACTTGGAAATGAACCTGCCCATGGCGGCGACACAACCAGCAAGCCGACGCACATCCTTGATTCACTTGGGTGCTTCAATCTGCTCTATAGCTTTGATTTTGTCCGGATTGGCCTCTATCCCATGTTGTGACACCAAGAACCCGAGAAGCTTGCCAGACGGGACGCCAAAGACGCACTTCTCGTGGTTCACTTGAGATTGATCTTGCGCAGGTTTGCAAATGTTTCTTGCAAATCTGGTATGAGGGTTGCCCGTCCTTGGTTTTGACCACTATGTCATCCATATAAGCTTCCATATTTCTATGGAGCTGGGGTTCAAAACCAATCTGGACCGCCCTTGCAAACGTCGAACCAGCACTCTTCAACCCGAAAGGCATCCGCATGAAACAATACGTACCACATGGGGTGATGAATGCTGTTTTCTCTTCGTCTTCCCTTGTCATGAAGATCTGGTGGTAGCCGGAGTAGGCGTCGAGGAATGACAACAGATCACACCCAGCCGTGGAGTCAACAATCTGGTCGATGCGCGGCAACGGGAAGGGGTCTTTAGGGCAAGCTTTATTGATATATGTGTAATCAGTACACAGTCTCCACTTCCCATTTGGCTTGCGCACCACGACCGGATTGGCCAACCACGTTGGATGGAGCACTCCTCTTACCAAACCCGCTGCTTCCAGTTTCCGGATCTCTTTTGTGATGAACTCTTGTCGTTCCAAAGCTTGCTTTCTGACCTTCTGCTTGACGGGCCGCACATGAGGGCAGACAGCAAGGTGGTGCTCAATCACCTCCCTGGGAAAACCGGGGATGTCGGAAGCTTGCCATGCAAACACATCGACATTCGCCCGCAGGAAGGTGACGAGCGCATCTTCCTATTTGTCGTCAAGGGTGGAGCTTATGGTAAAAGCCCCTCCCGTGCCGTCCTCATTGACAGAAACCTTCTTGGTTCCCGGCGGTATGGCCCTGGGCTTCTTGTTTCCGCCGGTGGAGCTCTCCCAAGACGTCCTCGACGGCGGTGCTACACTCCTAAGAGGTGCGCTTGCCGGAGTGGGTGCCCGAGGTCTCACCGTCTTCTTCTTCTTCTTCCCGGGGTCCCGGTAGCGAGGAGCAAGTGCCCTAGTGGCGGCAGCTTCTTCTGCGCTGCTTGGTATAGCTGGTCGGCGCAAATCAGCGCATCTTTCTTATCGGAGGGGATGGTGATGATCGTCACAGGTCTGGCATCTTGAGGTGTTGTAGGCGTAGTGTGGCGCCGCCATGAACGTGGCCATTTGGGCGGCCAAGGATCCCGTTGTAGGGCAAGGGATCTTGGCAACATCAAACACGATCCTCTCCGGCCCTATAGTTCAGGTCGCTTCCAAAAGTCACGGCAACGTGACCTTTCCCTGGGTTGGCTTCTTCCGGGTTGACCCTCGAAGCGTGCCCGTCTCTTTGAGGTCTCCATCGAGAATCTGCGGTTTCTCGACCACGGCGGCGAGATCAAGTTCAGACCGGCCCCGCCATCGACTAGCATCCTCGTCACCTTGAGGTTGCGTATTGTTGGTGAAACCAACAATGGCAAGCACCCGACCGCAGTGGTGCGATCAGGGTGGTCCTCAGTGTAAAAAATGATAGGTGTGCTGGACCACTTCAAAGGCCTTTGGGCATCAAACGACGGCTCTGCCGCTGTAATCTCTCGCGCCCACTGTTTAAGTCGGCGGTGAGAAGTATGCAGCGAGGCGCCGCCGTCGATGCACATGGCCTTTGTAGCTTTCTGAAACTCTTGGTCGCCGGATTCGTCGTCCTCTTCGTGATCGTCGTCTTCTGGCTTTCTGTCACAGCCACGGGCGGGCCTCTCCTGTTGCTTATCCTTGCCGCGACGGCCCGCCTGGCCGTCACGCTTCTTGCCGGACCCCTCAGCACCGTCTGGGCCCTTCTCCTTGTCCCGCCTCCCATATTCAGCCCTCTGCTTCTCAGCGAGGAGCTCAGCCTGTCGGCAGTCCTGGAGAGCATGGCCTTTGGTGTGATGGATCTTGCAGTATCGCTTGTCGGAGTTTCCTGGCTTCTCGGTAGCCGCCAAGGCCCGGCAGATGACGCATCCAGCAACCTCCTTGTCGGGGTCATCTGCCTTGGTTTTCTTGGTGGAGCCGGCGTCATCAGATCCCTCGACGGCAAGCACGGATTTTCCTTTGCGCTTCCTGTTGTGGCGCCGGCCTTTCTTCACCGGGGCGGCAATATCCTCATCTGAGGAGTCGGTTTCCACGCCGGCATCTTCACCGGGGTACTTCCTTCCCTCTTCAGCTCGGGCACATTTGTCAGCAAGAACATAGAGTTCTGCTACATCTCTCACCTTGTTCATTGCCAGCTCTTCGTGCATATTGCGGTTACGCACGTTCTGATGGAACACGCTGATATTGGCGGCAGGGTGAACATCAGGGATATTGTACTGTACCCGGCTGAACCTCTGTATATACTTGCGGAGACTCTCGCCTCCCTTCTGGGGAATGATGTGCAGGTCGCTTGCTTGGCCATGGGCTTGGTGGCCTCTAGTAAAGCACCTTACCGTCGCGGGCTCCGGCAGCTTGCATCGCAATGGTGTAGATGCTGAGGAACTCGGACGGGTGGGTCTTTCCACTGTACTATTCGCCCACGTTGGGTTTGAAGGTGCGGTGAGTGGGCCACTGGAACTGCCGCAGCTCACGGGTAAAAGCCGGACAGCCTACCTCGTAAGGTAGGCCTCGTGGCTCCGGTGCCGGGTGACTCACAGCAGCCTGCTCGCTGTCGATTGGTGGCGCGCTCCGCGCCCGGTGCTCGATAGTGGTTCGGCGTCTTCATGTTCTCGTTCCCGAAGAACTTGGCGCTGGTCACAGTGGGCCCGCGGGTCGGACGATGCTACGGAGATCTCGTCGCTCGTAACATCGCGACGGGCTGGCGTCCGCGGTACCGGGCGAGGAGGAGGCGAGTGCACCGTGGTTGCGGCGCCGCCGGCTCTCCTGCCACTGGTTCGTCTTTGTTGGCCACCGCAACAAGGCTTCGGATAGTGGCTCTCCATTCGTCGAGTTTCCCCATAGTGGGAGGGAAATCGAGGAGCAATCGCTAGCAGGCGCTGTGGCTTCTAACTGGCGTTGGTGGCAGCGAAACCTGCACGGATCGCGACGCGCTTCGACTCCTGACCATGTCAGAAGGAGCTCTATCACGACCCCACGGTCGCATGCCATCTTCACTAGCGCCTCGGCGAGCGGGCATGTCTTCTAAATCCCGGGAGTGGCGCTCGGGGCTCTTTCTGCGGCGATGCCCGGGATCCTCGGCGTGATTACGCCGTTCGTGAGCGACCGGCCACCCGCCATGAGCGACATGCGCCGAATCAAGCAGCAGCCAGGGGAAACCCTGTAAAAGTACATCCAGCGCTTCAACAACACGCGCCTCAAGATCCCCAGGGTAACGGAGGAGGCCATCATCTCTGCCTTCTCCGACGGGCGGCGTGACGTCAAGATGAAGGAGGAGTGGCGATGCATGAAGATCATGTGCACCTTTACGAGCTGTTCAACTTGGCGACCAAGTGCGCGCCAGGTTGAGGAGGGCGCCTCTCCTCCTCGAGCTGCTGCCGTGGATCCCAAGAGAAGAAGTCCAAGGCCAAGGACGTGAAGCGCAAGGGGGCTGCCGTACTCGCGGCCGAACCAGACACCAAGCGAGGCAGAGATCAGCCCGAGTCCTCTAAGGGCAGCCGGTACTGAGTGTACCACGACCTCCACACCCACAACACCAATGAATGCCAAGAACTCCGGGCCGTATGTGAAGGAAGGATCGGCAGACGCCCCGAGCGCAGCGACCGGGGCTACGGCCGAGGAGGAGGAAGAAATGCAGGACGCTGGGAAGACCGCGGCCCGCGCCAAGGGTGGCGGGACCAACCTCGCGAGGACCGCTGGCAAGACCCACCTCGCGAGGGGGGCTGGAGGGATCAGCCTCGCGAGGATCGCCCGCAGGGGAACGCAGGCCTCCCTCCGCTGCCGCCGCCGCCAAGGACAATTGAAGACCGTCATCGGGGCGAGGGGCTGGGGCTTCTGTGAAGCGCGTGCGATCGCCTGCATCCTGGGCGGAGCTCAAGCCCCAGCCTCTCAGCGCATCTTCAAGCAGTTCGCCCGTGAAGTGAATGCAGTCCTCCCCAAGCTTGAGGCCACGCGCCCTCTCAGGTGGTCGGCGTGCGCCATCACGTTCAGCTCAGCGGACCAGCTCAAGTGCGCAACCACCACCGGAGTTCTCCCGATGCTTTGGCCCCAATCATCAGCAACGTGCTGGTCACCAAGACCCTCATCGACGGCGGAGCAGGGCTCAACGTCCTGTCCGTAGAGACATTCAACAATCTTCAAGTGCCATACAGCCAGCTTCAGCCAACCAAGCCTTTCTCCAGAGTCACTGACGGCTCCACGGTCCCGATCGGGCAGGTCCACCTTCCTGTCACCTTCGGGGCTCGCGACAACTACCACACCGAGCTCGTCGACTTCGACGTCGCCCACATTCGCCTGCCGTACAACACCATCATCGGGTACCCCGCTTTGGCCAAATTCATGGCCGTAACCCACCACGGCTACAACGTCCTCAAGATGCCAGGAAGCGGCGGGGTCATCACGGTGCCCTGTGAAGAGAGAGACGTGGTGTGCTCCCTGGAGCGAGCCTTTCAGGCCGCATCGCTAGCAGACCAGCACCACAGCAGCAGGAGGCCTCGAGGCCGCACCCAAGAAGAAGAAGACATCGACCGCCCGGCTCTTCAAGAGACAGGCCCCTCAGGCCCGCCCGGGTGGGGAGCCTCCTTCCGTCGCATAGGAAAGCGCGCCCGGCGCCCTCCTCAGGCTGGGCTCAGGGGCTCTCCCCTGGAGGGCAGCCGACCTCGCCAAGGTCTCGAGGGAGGCGCTTGGGCACCACGTGGAGGCGTGTTTCGAAGCACGTTTCCCGCAAGCAGGAGCAAGGCAAGGAGGGCCGAACCCTCAGGAGTTCGTCAGCAAGGCCATTCAGGAGCTACAGGAGTCAAGGGTCATGAGGGGCAGCCACCGCCTACCCGCTGTGGCCCCCCATCCAGGCGAGGATGGTGGGCTGCGCGTCTGCATCGACATACCAGGGCTCAACCGAGCCGCATCTCAAGAGCGCCTCTGGCCCTCGCGAGTGGGATGTTGCGAGGGTCCGCCCCACAGCTACGTACGCATGCCTTATGGCCTGCCAAACGCGGCTGCTGCGCACCAGCGTCTCACAAGGACCATCCTGGATGCTCAAGAGGTCAGGCACGCCGCAGCCCTGGCGGAGATGGAGATGGCCCGCGAGGAGCCGCCAGCGCCTCCGGAGCCTCCCGAGGCCCCTGGGCCTGGGGGCTCGTGAGGATCGGCTCCCGCAGCCCACCGAGTCTGCCACACCAACACCCCTTCATCCCCAACATCACCAGGTGACATCTTTAAGTTTTATTTTCGGCTGGGAGCGCCTTCAGGGCTGCATTATTCCCAGTCCGCGTGGGTCTGCCCTGTGGCATGTATCCCTTTTATCATGTCATTAGCTTATCCTGTTGGGGGCGCCCCTCGGGCTGCATCATCCCCAAGCCGCTCGGGCCGGTCCCAGCGGCATGTATCCTTCCTACTTTTTCCTTAGGATTATGCTCTCGCTCCACCATGCTTATTAGTTGGTGCCTTTTCCTGGGTGGCGGAATCTTGCACGTTAAAGGGGGGGTGCCTGAGCATCGCGACTCAGGGCTCCTACCGGCCCTCCGGCCCTCACCCTCTGGTCTTGTCCATGGCATCGCGACCTGGCTTGCCAAATGACGGCCGAGACCAGACCGAGAGCCGGGACCCGAGGACGTAGAGTTTCGTCATCTAACCCAGCTTGCGCATTAAAGGGGGGTGCCTGAGCATCGCGACTCAGGGCTCCTACCGGCTCTCCGGCCCTCACCCTCTGGTCTTGTCCATGGCATCGCGACCTGGCTTGCCAGCGACGGCTGAGACCAGCCCGAGAGCCGGGACCCGAGGACGTAGAGTTGTTGCGTCTGACCCAGCTTGCGCGTTAAAGGGGGGGTGCCTGAGCATCACGACTCAGGGCTCCTACCGGCTCTCCGGCCCTCACCCTCTGGTCTTGTCCATGGCATCGCGACCTGGCTTGCCAGCGACGGCTGAGACCAGCCCGAGAGCCGGGACCCGAGGACGTAGAGTTGCGTCATCTAACCTAGCGTGCGCGTTAAAGGGGGGGTGCCTGAGCATCGCGACTCAGGGCTCCTATCGGCTCTCCGGCCCTCACCCTCTAGTCTTGTCCATGGCATTGCGACCTGGCTTGCCAGTGACGGCTGAGACCAGCCCGAGAGCCGGGACCCGAAGACATAGAGCACCGGCATCTGGCCAAATTTGCAGGAACACACTCGAAGACAAGGCCCAGAGCCAGGCGCAACCCGCCTTGAGGTAGGGCCCCGTGAGTCCCGCGCTGGCTCACGGGTGCCCCAACACACCTCGCGAGGCCTCTCGCGCCTCTCCAAAGCAACTAATGGCAGAACTAACGATCGCCACGGCGAGCTCTTGTTCCTTTTGTGGTGAACCTGCAGGGTCCCTCCAAGGAGCACGAAACGACCTCGCCATGCAATCTCTCGCCGGCCAAAGCACGGACCTAGCGCCGCACCAGGAGGCATTGTCCCGACCCTCGAGATAAGTCACCCCTCCGGACACATTAGTTATCGCAACACCATCCCCACACTCAATGCAGCCCCGTGTTAGCAACGTCGCTCTCCTTTCTCACCGAATGATGGCTGCTTGAGCGCCAAGGGGGACCCCCTGAGCATCACGACTCAGAGGCTCTTACCGGACCTCAGGTCGCTCACCTCCTGGCCTTGACCCCGGCATCGCGACACAGCATACCGCGACGGCTGAAGCCGCCTTGGGATCGGGACCTATCGTGTAGAGCACCAAGCCCTCACGAGGTCTGAAAGGAAGAAACTAAGCTAGAACGGAATGAGCATCTCGCTTTGCCCCACAATAAGGATCATATTGACAAACGGCTACAAACATCTTACAAGCCCTCATGGGTACATTCTTGGCTCCTCGCAGGAACAAAAGACGCGAATCTGAGGAGTCCTATCTCTGAGGGACCACCACGGCAGACGCCATCATCAACAGTGGGCCGCCCGGTCCGGAGCCAACCCCATCCAGATCAGGGGCGGCGACGGCCTGACGAGCTCGCCCTGCTCCGGGAGCGGCGCAGGCTCGGGGGCTCGTAGCTGTCGTCGCTCGTCTCCGGCGTCACGAAGAGCTCGGCGGAGTCGCTGGATCCTCCGGCACCTTCGTCGCCTGAGGAGATGCCAAGGGAGTGGTCGGTTGGCCTCTGTCTCGCCACAGTAGGACCCCGACCGCCTCTCCCGGGGCAGCACTCCAGCCGGCGGCCCTCCGCATCGAAGGCCTTGAAGGACACCACTGAAGCACCATCGTACTCCAGGTGGATCATGAGGGCGCCCCTCACCCTGCAGACCCGGGCGACCTCGTCCTAGCCTCGAGTCATGAAGACCTCGCCCGGGGCAACTACTGCGACCTCTGCCCTGGTTGCGAGGGTTCCAGCTTGACATGCTGCAGCCGAGTCAGGGGCTCCCCCTGCCGGACGACGGAGGCGAAGAAAGAAGGAAGACGAATCCAAGACTTGGGAGGCGAGGCGATGCGAAGCACGAACTCCCGGCAGGAGCCCTCGGCGTGAACTCCAGGGGGGAAGATGCACACCTTCGTGACCTGCCGGCGTCGACGGCGGCGCCGCTCGTGGCGCCCGGCGTCGCTTCCCTCAGGGCCACCAATCTCCGCATACAAGGGAAGAGGAAACCCTGGTGGCGGCCGCACGCACCAGGGCATGGGCGCCTCCTGGCGAGCGCCTGCCACGACACGGAGAGCAAGCCGTTTCTTTGGGGGAGCAGGTCAGGATCCTCTTGAGGAGCCTTTCCCTTCTCTTCCTTGGAGAACCGGCGGATCGGAGCCATGGCAACCAGACAAAACGAGGAGGAGGAGAAGCAGAAGGATAGACTGGAAGGGCGCGTGCCGTTCCGTACTTATAGCCGGCGAAGGCCAACCGTCGGCCTCCACGGTCACCGGTCATCATGCCCAACTCTGCATGCCGGGACTTGTCGAGTCCGGGCGGTTATCGAGGAATCGTGGGGATGCAGTGCGCGCACGTCCAATCAACCGCCACGCGGCGCCCAAGGCTGCAGGCTATTAGGGCCCGTGACGCTTCACACTTGCCCTTTCGCCTCTCTGCTCGGCCAAGTTCGGGCGCGCCATGGGCTGGGGCTACTTGTCGGCGTTACGGGAATGGGGTCCCAGGACTTGCACTGCCTGCGGCCTGCGGCGTGGCTCAAAGGAGGCCCAGGACAGCCCATCTTCATCAACGCAAGCTCAAGACCCTCGCGAGGGGCCAAGCCTCGCGGGGAGGACCACGAGGAGCTTCCTCAGGCACGGCCTCGTCAGGCTGGCTCATGAGGAGGCGGAGAGTTCAAGGTAGGGTACCTCGCGAGGTGCCCATGACGCAAGCCATGACGATCAAGGGCGCCAGTCGGGCGCCAGCTTGCGCAGCGTCCTCCTTTCCTCTTTGGTGCAAAGGGAGCAAGCGCAGGCAAGAGCATCAAGCAAAGGCGTCCATTTCGGTGCAACAAGACCAAGACCAGCCCAACGGCTGGAAGGGAGTCATCGTGGAGCCCAAGCAAAGGCCATCACCAGAGCCTTTGGCAAAGCGAGGACCAACTTTAGTCAGGATAAGTGTACCCGCTGTTCCCCTTCAAAATGGCCAATTGTTGGCGCCCTTCCCGCTCAATTTTTGGGAAGAGGCCCAGGACCTTCGCCTATAAATAGGAGTAGCCACACTCAGAGAAGGGGGGACGATCAGCATCTAGATCTGGGAGAGACGAAGAGAGATCAGAATCCTCATCAAGGAACCAGTAGATAGAGCAACGGAAAACCACCTAGCAGTTCATCACACCCACCAAGAACAGACCCTCGCGAGGTTGTTCTTCCCTGTACTGTTCCTCATCAGCCAAAGAGGCAATCCACCACACCACAAACTAGAGTAGGGTATTACACCACAATGGTGTCCCGAACTAGTATAAATCTCGTGTCTCTTGTGCTGTTCTGTTTAGTAGTTTAGGTCCCTGCGATTCGGCAAAGTGCGAGACGGTGGAGGGTTGGATCTCCACGCGCACTCCAGTGTTCGAACCTCAAGGGTCTGCCGGAACCCGAAATCCGACAGTGACCCAGGGTCATTTCGGACAAATCAGGTCGGGTTGCCTAGTGGCTATAAATAACCCACCCCCTACACCATAAATCGGTGGCTGCTCAGAGTTAGTGCACGGCTTTTGTCGTTTGAGAGCAACCCACCTCCGAAGCTTTTGAGAGAGAGAGAAATCCTTGCGAGGACAAAGCCCAAACACCCAGAGCCAAAGAGTGTTAGGCATCACTGAAGTTTTTCTGTCCGCGTGACCTAAAGACTTGTTACACTTGAGGACTGTGAATCCTCCAGCCAGTTAGGCGTCGCGTTCTGAGCATCCAAGAGTCATTGTGGATCGCCGGTGAACGAAGTCTGTCAAGGTTTGGAAGTCTACCTTGAAGACTTACCAGAGTGATTGGGCGAGGACTAGGTGTCGTTAGCTCAAGGGGAATAAGGTGAAGACACGGTCTTCTGAGTTAAATCTCAGCCTCCCTAACCAGACGTACAGTTGTCACAGCAATTGAAACTGGTCCAACAAATCCTTGTCTTCGCCAAGCGACTGGTTCTATCGTCTCCCTCGCTTTATTTAAAGTTTGTCTTCGTGAAGTCATTGCCTATTTGCATTACCTATTTGTCTTCACTGTGTGACTACTATCGTTGTTTGGCTTCATACCATCTTCCATCCTGATCCTTACTACCTAGCTGCTATTAGTCTTCGTGCTTTCACTTCATTGCATACTTGACTATGGCTTGCTTAGTGTAGTTTACCTTCCGCTACATATCAATAGGTTCATTTCTATTGTTTGTCTTCGAAACTCTCATGTTTTGAAGACTTTCATAAAAATCGCCTATTCACACCCCCCCCTCTAGTCGATAACTAGCACTTTCACAAAGCCTGCATCAACGTAACCCTTTATGTCGAACTCTTTATCACCTCCATAACCGAGAAACATTTCCTTAGTCCTATTTAGGTACCTAAGGATAATTTTGACCGCTGTCTAGTGATCTACTCCTAGATCACTATTGTACACCCTTGCCAAACTCATGGCAAGGTACACAATAGGTCTGGTATACAGCATGGCATACTTTATAGAACCTATGGCTGAGGCGTAGGGAATGACTTTCAAGAACTCCTTCTTTGACTGATCCATTTTGAACTCCTTCAGAATCTTATCAAGGTATGTACTCCTCGAAAGTCTTATCAAGCGTCTTGATCTATCTCTATAGATCATGATGCCCAATATGTAAGCAGCTTCACCGAGGTCTTTCTTTGAAAAACTCCTTTCAAACACTCCTTCATGGTTTCCATAAATTCTACATCATTTCCAATCAACAATATGTCATCCACATATAATATCAGAAATGCTACATAGCTCCCACCCACTTTCTTGTAAATACAGGCTTCACCATAAGTCTGTATAGACCCATATGTTTTGATCATCTTATCAAAGCGTATATTCCAACTCCGAGATGCTTGCACCAGTCCATAGATGGATCGCTGAAGTTTGCACACTTTGTTAGCACCTTTAGGATCGACAAAACCTTTTTGTTTTGACATCCATTTGCCAGATTTCATAAAATGCCGCAATTGCTAACATGATTCGGACAGACTTAAGCATCGCTACGAGTGAGAAATCTCATCATAGTCAACACCTTGAACTTGTCGAAAACCTTTTGCGCCAAGTCGAGCTTTGTAGATAGTAACACTACCATCAGTGTCTGTCTTCCTCCTGAAAATCCATTTATTCTCAATGGCTTGCCGATCATTGGGCAAGTCCACCAAAGTCCACACTCTGTTCTCATACATGGATCCTATCTCAGATTTCATGGCCTCAAGCCATCTGCCGGGATCTGGGCTCATCATAGCTTCTTCATAGTTCGTAAGTTCATCATGATCTAGTAACATGACTTCCAGAACAGGATTACGTACCACTCTGGTGCGGAACGTGCTCTATTCGACCTACTAGGTCCAGTAGTAACTTGATCCGAAGTTTCATGATCATCATCATTAGCTTCCTCTCTAGTTGGTGTAGGCATCATGGGAACGGATTTCACTGATGTGCTACTTTCCAATTCGAGAGAAGGTACAATTACCTCATCAAGTTCTACTTTACTCCCACTCACTTCTTTCGAGAGAAACTCCTTCTCTAGAAAGGTTCCATTCTTGGCAACAAAAATCTTGCCTTCGGATCTGTGGTAGAAGGTGTACCCAATTGTTTCCTTAGGGTATCCTATGAAGACGCACTTCTCCGGTTTGGGTTCGAGCTTATCAGGCTGAAGCCTTTTGACATAAGTGTCGCAACCCCAAACATTAAGAAACGACAGCTTAGGTTTCTTGCCAAACCAGAGTTCATACGGAGACGGTGTCCTATTTAATGTGAATGCAGCTGTCTCTAATGCATAACCCCAAAACGATAGTGGTAAATCAGTAAGAGACATCATAGATCACACCATATCTAATAATGTACGGTTACGACGTTCGGACACACCATTACGTTGTGGTGTTCTAGGTGGCGTGAGTTTTGAAAGTAATCCACATTGTTTTAAATGAAGGCCAAACTCGTAACTCAAATATTCACCTCCGTGATCAGATCGTAGAAACTTTATTTTCTTGTTACAATGATTCTCCACTTCACTCTGAAGTTCCTTGAACTTTTGAAATGTTTCAGACTTGTGTTTAATTAAGTAGATATACCCATATCTACTTAAATCATCTGTGAATGTCAGAAAATAACAATACTCGCCGCGTGCCTCAACACTCATCAGACCGTATACAACGGTATGTATTATTTCCAATAAGTCATTGGCTCGCTCCATTGTTCCAGAGAACGGAGTTTTAGTCATCTTGCCCATGAGGCATGGTTCGCAAGTATCAAATGATTCATAATCAAGTGATTCCAAAAATCCATCCGTATGGAGTTTCTTCATGCGCTTCACACCAATATGACCTAAACGGCAGTGCCACGAATACATTTGCACTATCATTATCAACTTTGCATCTTTTGGCATCAATATTATGAATATGTGTATCACTACGATCGAGAATCAATAAACCATCTATATTGGGTGTATGGCCACAGAAGGTTTTGTTCATGTAAACAGAACAACAACTATAATCTGACTTAAATGAATAACTCTGTTGCAATACACATGATCCAATCATATTCATGCTCAATGCAAACACCAAATAACATTTATTTTGGTCCAACACTAATTCCGAAGGTAGAGGGAGTGTGCGATGGTGATATTATCAACCTTGGAATCACTTCCAACACACATCGTCACCTCACCCTTAACTAGTCTCTGTTCATTTTGCAACTCCTGTTTTGAGTTACTAATCTTAGCAACTGAACCGGTATCAAATACCCTGGGGTTACTATGAACACTAGTAACGTACACATCAATAACATGTATATCAAATATACCTTTCTTCACTTTGCCATCCTTCTTATCCGCCAAGTATTTGGGGTAGTTCCGCTTCCAGTGACCATTCCCTTTGCAGTAGAAGCACTTAGTTTCAGGCTTAGGTCTAGCTTTGGCTTCTTCATGGGAGTGGCAACTTCCTCGTCATTCTTTTTGAAGTTCCCTTTCTTTTCCTTTGCCATTTTTCTTGAAACTAGTGGTCTTGTTAACCATCAACACTTGATGCTCTTTCTTGATTTCTACCTTCGCCAATTTTAGCATCGCGAAATGCTCGGAAATCGTTTTGTCATCCCTTGCATATTATAGTTCATTACGAAGTTCCAGTAACTTAGTGACAGTGTGATGAGGACATGACTACCTTGGATACGACCAAAAATATTGCATACATGTATATTTGTGAGGTGATTTCTAATGCAAACTATGCAATAATTTATTTATGTCATCCAGGACAAAAATAATTCATAAAATTTTATGCCATGTCTAATTGCAGGTGTATGGGACATTTGTACAACCCACATATGAAGATAAGGGAAAAAAAGTTTGGGTGTGTTTACACCCGATTTTGGCATGATACAAAACGCAATAAATATGGCCACAAATGAAAAAGTTCTCAAAGTCAGAAAGTTTCGTATCATCAAAAGGAGAAACTTTGATATTTGGGTCATAGCCATCCGATCTCATCTCTAAGGCCGAAGTTGTGTTTGAAGTACTGAGATTTTGTATCCAGAACATTTTTCAGCTGATTACACCCCCAAGACTGCCCCATATTGAAAACTGATCTACATGAGTTGTCTTCGTCTCGTCGAAACGATCGGTTTTGATATAAAGATCGTCTCAATCCGAGGTCATATGCAAAAGTTAGAGTCTGCAAAGCACGACCCTCCAGTGAGCAAAAATATGACGCCCGGAACCAGACACATATGTGGGTATGTCTGATGTGCTGCGTGAATAATTAGCTGTCTTGCACGAGCTATTTAACCCTCTAGATGACCTCTGATGAAAAAACATTCAACATGAAAGTTTTTCGCCTCGTCGAAACAATCAAGATTTCTTTTGGGCTCGTTTCCATCCGAGCTCGTTTACCACCTCAAAAAAGACCCATAGTATGCAGCCAGTTTTAGACCGAGCAGTTTTGGAAAGTTCGGGCAAAACCAATCCGAATTTGACTAGAATTTTGGACGTGAATCCAAGCCTTTTCCTTGCACTTTTGTGTAGGGACTAGAAAAAGTCCCTCTTAGAGACTTTTTTACCAAACGGGAGGGACTTTTTAGGGACTAAACTAGGCATTTGGGACTAAATGAAGAAGACTCTCAAGGAGATTCTTTTTGGGACTTTTCCAATAATGCCCCTCCATGCACCCATTGGCCCACCAACCCATGGTGTTGTTTGATTGTTATTTTTCTATATACTAGGGGCAACATGGTCATTTAATAACCTCTAGGAAGGAAATAGAGACTTTTTAGTCTCTGGAAACAAACAGGGAGGGGCTTTTTAGGGACTAGGGACTTTTTAGTTGGGACAAGAGAACCAAACACCACCTTATATACCTAAGGGGTGATGGCCGATTGAACAACACATAATCGATCAATTCATTTACCACTTTTTACCTTTACTTTTATCCCCTCCCTTGTTCTTCTTCTTCCTCGTTCTTCGTTTGTTCTTCTTCATTGCAGGGCGGCGAACCTCGAGGCCCTAGGGGCGGTCAGGCCGACCTAGGGCAGCCCATAACCGCCGTGCGCCCTGATGGGGTCCCTCTCGGGCGTGTGTGGTTTCGGGTCATCAAAAGCGCCCATCGGATTGTCTTGCGTACCGTGCTTCCGGCGGGTCTCCTTCGATGTGACCAGCGGTGCATCACGCCCAGCGTCGAGGGTACACGGTGACGTGTTCGTGTGCGAACACACTTTTTGGCGACTCTGCTGGGGACGAAGCTTTGAACAGTCTCCAGCCTGTTCTTGCTAAGAGGAGAGCGTCATCAAGCGGTTGCAATCTACAACGGTAACATGTATCATCAATCTCCTTGCATAGAGCAGACTAAGGCATAGCCTAGTGGTGGGAAGGGGCTGATGCCTTCCCACCCACCCAGGTTCAAGGCATGGTACTTGCAATTTGGATTTGTTGCACCAATTATACTGTAAGGGGTTCCCTTACAGTCTTTCTGTGAAAAAAAATCTCCTTGCATAGATGCAAATAGCCATTATGTTGATGTTGCTATATCTTTCAACGGACATGTGATGTCGGCCAGCCCTAATGAGCAAAGTCTGACTAGTTATTCTGTTGGAGAAACTTGGAATTTACAGAATCGTGACATGCAACTTATGAATCTGAACTTTCGTGCATCGGCAACATCTTTCAATATGCCGGTGAACAACACGATTTGTTCGAGTGATCAATATAGGACACCTCATGTACAGGAGGGCATCTCAAAGTTTTATCCATCAGCAGCCGACTCGCAATATGCGGGTTCATCCCCAAACATGCCAATGAGTGGGGGAATCGGCCATGCTTCTGTTAGCTATTTGGCCGGTTATCCTCAACCATCATATACTACACCTCGTCAGATTAATTGTTCAGTGGCGTATGAAACTAAATATATTCATGACTCGGCTCACCTTCACGTTCATGGCCGTGTGAATGGAGATTCTATAGGAGCATATGTGCCTAATATTGCAGGAGATGAGGTGGCTCTGGCTGCATTAAAAAATTTAGCCCAAAATAAGAAGATTAGTGCTATTTGCCTTGAGCAACATGACAAGGGATTGGTTCCTGATTATGAGGCAATAAGAGCTAGGGTTTTGAAAGAATACGAAGTGTTGCTGATTGATCAAATTGTCGAGAGAAAATATACAATAACGATGCACATGCTTTCACCTATCATTGCAGCATGTTATACACCCACTATACAAGCGCAAAATTTCGGCAACATAAATTCATTGCTGAAAGATCCTAAAAGTATTGGGGGGCAAGCCGATCCAAGCAGGGTTGATTTTAAAGAAAAATATCCGGCCCAAGTGGACAAGATCAAGTCAAAGCTCACAGCGAATAGAGTCAATGAATTTACTACACCTACCCTTGAGGAATTACCAGCAGAATATCAACAGGCCTACAAAGCACTCAAGAAGAAGCGTGGAGAGGGATATTTGCAAGAATACGTCAAGTGCCTTCCTCCATGTAGCAACCATGTTGGCCCTTCTACACTTTTGAGGCAAGATAAAAAAAGAAGCTTTGCAAGCAAACCAGCAAAAAAGGATTCACTCGGCTAATACGGTGGATTCGGTTGAAACCGGATTGAGCATCGGGATGTTTAGGGCCTTGTGCGTTGCACCGTGCCAGCCGAGTGCATCGTTCTAGATGAGCGCATCACCGGCTAAAGCCGAGTGCATCAAGCCAACTATTGCCACGTGTACCAAAATAGAAGATGCAAGCTTGGCTGAGCAAAGGAACGACAAACGCAACAAATTGGTTGTGCTCAATTTTTCTGGATGTAAGGGAGCTTACATGCTACCCTATGAGTTTCGTGCTAAAGATATTGATGACCATCAAGAACAAAGTAATATAGCTGAACACAGTTCAGTTGGCGATGAACATCAAGACCAAGAAAATGCGGCCGAGCAAAGTTCAACTAACAAAGAGCGTCCGAGTGAAATCCACTCGGGCAATCCAACTGAAATATACTCGGGCAATTCGAGTGAAATATACTCGGGCAATCCGAGTGATGAGGCACCAGATCCAGAAAAAGAGGAAGAGGCGTTGGAGAAGTATTCATAAGTGGACCAATGTATTGTTACAGTGGTGCAACCATCTTCTCCTTCCAACGTCTTCACAAAGGTACACCTAGCAGATAGTTTACTCAATTTTCGATTCGGTCAAAATCATATTGTTGATGCACCTGTTAGTAAGATTCTAATTAATTTTGAAAGACCAATTGAGATGAGTAATCTATTTGTTAGGAATGATCTTGTCACTAATCATGATAGTCAACACATGGTATCATTCATAGAGGCTAATAGTGACAACTTACCAAAACCAAAGTTGTTCTTGTCATGCCAACTGAACTTTGTATTCATATGGACAACTTTGTTTGTTTCATGCCTGGCTAACATTTGGTCTCAGATGAGAAGTATATTCTGTAATTATTTTGGTTGCAGAAACATAAAGCCAGGTCCAAGGTCCTTTGAAGCCGATTCAAAAGCATCAGGAAAAGAGGATGAAAATCAATGCATAGCCGAGTCGGATGATGCTAAGCCAAGACCGCTTTCGGTTATTTTGTTTGAGCTAGTATCACAATATCAGTTAATGGACGAGCAGTGTACCTTCAGTCCGGGCATAGTTGATCACATCGTTGGTGCATCGTCGACTAATCCTATTATAATTGATCATGATGTCGAGCCATCAGGACAAGAACAAATGCAATGTTTGTTTGAAGAGAATATCAAAGACAACAACGTGATTCATCAAGCCACACAATCGAGACGATTGAAGTTTGTTGAGGCACGATCATATGACCAGTCGGATCAGATTGGTTTTGATGGCGATCAAATATTGACTCGGTGTCGGGGGTTGGGTGTGACATATGCCAAAGGAGGGCTTATCATGGTGGGAGCGAGTAGAACGTCGCCGGTGCCCGGAAGCGGGATGAGGCGTAGACACGAACGCCAGTACTTTCTTACCTGTGTTCGGGCTCTCCTAGGAGATAACACCCCTAGTCCTTCTCTGCAGGGTATCCGCATGATCACTAAGGCACAAGTGAATACACAGGTGTTCCTTGAGATGTATGCTAGAGGTAGGAGAAGACAAGGCTAGCTCTATCCCTCCTCTATGATCTGGTCTAGTCTAACCGGTTCGGAACCCTTTGCATGGGTGCCCTGGGGGGTTTCTATAGGCCTACCCCCAGGGGTACATTGGTAATCTAGCCGGGTGTAGGGCCCGGCTGTCAGCCTCTTCGGCCACCGGCTTCTCCGCCGACTGCTGGGGCCCGCCGCCCGGTGGGCCCTGCCGACTGGTTGGGTACGGGGCCGACAGTCTGTACCTGCCGCTCCCGGGTCTTGTCGGCATCTGATCACTGTTGCCGTGTCTCTGATGACGCGGGCTTGCTCAGGGGGTCATGGCTACAGCTCCGCCGCCTGGCGGGCGATTACTGTAGCCACTCCCTGTCTCGTCTGGTAAATGGCGCGTGGGGCCCGAGGAAGGGGCGGGCCGACTCCTAGGGGACGACCTCCCTCAGGTCCGACTGGTAGGGCTCTCGCCGTCTTGTGGACTCTGGCTGACTGGTGGGGCCCATCATCCTTGGGTCGTACCGACAGGCCGTCGTGGGAGCAGGACTCCGCCTGCTCGTGATGATGTCAGGGATGGCATGGCAGTCTTTGCCACGGGCGGAGATCTCTGCCAGATCGCGACCGTGGCCACGCTAGCCCCTGGAAAAGGGGAGGGAATGGGCTACACTGTATCCATTCCCCGTCCCGTCCCCGCCGGTGAGGGCATGGGCTTTGTTGTTGTCGCGGGCCGACTCCTCGGGGCCAGCTTCTCTAGAAGCCGCCAGGTAGGAGTCGGTTTGTCTTGACCTCGCCTCTAGGACTCGGCCGTCTATGGGCAGCCGGCTTCTAGAAGACGGCCATTCATCTTGGCGTCTTGAGGTGCGCAACCAGCCCCGATGTCTTGAAAGGACCTGGGCATCGGGTTAGCCTACCCGTGGCTGATTACCTCGACAGTAGTCCCCGAAGCTGATGAGGCGCCACGGGTGATTGGTCGAGGAGCCTCAGCAGTTTCCATCTTCCAGTGTTTGAGATAGAGCCTCTTCCGTTTTTCGCCTGGCTGACTGGTAGGAGTCGGACTCGTCCAATCTAACTTGTCCTAAAAAAATTGAACGCCTCGGCGGGATCCAAGTGGCGTACTAGCTAAGCTTCCAGGCCGCCGCCTTTTTTGGGCCTGTCATGTGGCGACGAGCGGTCGGGCCAGGTGATACGTCTCCAACGTATCTAAAATTTTTGATTGCTCCATGCTACTTTATCTACTGTTTTGGACTATATTGGGCTTTATTTTCTACTTTTATATTATTTTTGGGACTAACCTATTAACCGGAGGCCCAGCCCAGAATTGTTGTTTTTTGCCTATTTCAGTGTTTCGAAGAAACGGAATGTCAAACGGAGTCCAAACGGAATGAAACCTTCGGGAACGTGATTTTCTCACCGAACGTGATCCAGGAGACTTGGACCCTACTCCAAGGAACAAAAGAGGCGGTCACGAGGGTGGGGGGGGCCCCCTAGGGCGCGCCCCCTGCCTCGTGGGGCCCCCTGTTGCTCCACCGACGTACTCCTTCCTCCTATATATACCTACGTACCCCCAAACGATCAGAACAGGAGCCAAAAACCTAATTCCACCGCCGCAACTTCCTGTATCCACGAGATCCCATCTTGGGGCCTGTTCGAGGCTCACGAGGGGGCATCCACCACGGAGGGCTTCTACATCATCACCATAGCCCTCCAATGAAGTGTGAGTAGTTTACTTGGACCTTCGGGTCCATAGCTAGTAGCTAGATGGCTTCTTCTCTCTTTTGGATCTCAATACAATGTTCTCCCCTCTCTCGTGGAGATCTATTCGATGTAATCTTCTTTTTGCGGTGTGTTTGTTGAGACCGATGAATTGTGGGTTTATGATCCAGATTATCTATGAATAATATTTGAATCTTCTCTGAATTCTTTTATGTATGACTGGTTATCTTTGCAAGTCTCTTCGAATTATCCGTTTGGTTTGGCCAACTAGATTGGTAGTTCTTGCAATGGGAGAAGTGCTTAGCTTTGGGTTCAATCTTGCGATGTCCTTACCCAGTGACAGAAAGGGTTGCAAGGCACGTATTGTATTGTTGCCATCGAGGATAACAAGATGGGGTATTTATCATATTGCATGAATTTATTCCTCTACATCATGTCATCTTGATTAAGGCGTCACTCTGTTTTTAACTTAATACTCTAGATGCATGCTGGATAGCGGTCGATGAGTGGAGTAATAGTAGTAGATGCAGGCAGGAGTCGGTCTAGTTGTCTCGGACGTGATGCCTATATACATGATCATACCTAGATATACTCATAATTATGCTCAATTCTATCAATTGCTCAACAGTAATTTGTTCACCCACCGTAGAATACTTATGCTCTTGAGAGAAGCCACTAGTGAAACCTATGGCCCCGGGTCTATTCTCATCATATCAATCTCCATCACTTTAATACTTGCTTTGTTTTTACTTTGCCTTTTACTTTTCACTTTGCATCTCTATATCAAAAATACCAAAAATATTATTTATCATCTCTATCAGATCTCACTCTCGTAAGTGACCGTGAAGGGATTGACAACCCCTAATCGCGTTGGTTGCGATAAGCTATTGTTTTGTGCAGGTACGAGGGACTTGTGCGTGGCCTCCTACTGGATTGATACCTTGGTTCTCAAAAACTGAGGGAAATACTTACGCTACTTTGGTGCATCATCCTCTCCTCTTCGGGGAAATCCAACGCAGTGCTCAAGAGATAGCAAGAAGAATTTTTGGCGCCGTTGTCTGGGAGGCTCACGCAAGAGCAAGTCAAGCACCATACCAAGTACCCATCACAATCCCTATCTCCCGCATTACATTATTTGCCATTTGCCTCTCGTTTTCCTCTCCCCCACTTAACCCTTGCCGTTTTATTCGCCCTCTCTTTCCCAATCTCCTCCTCTTTTTCCTGTTGCCTTTTACTCGTCCGCTTGTTTGCTCGTGTGTTAGTTTGCTTGCTTGTCGTTATCTCTGAAATTGGGGAAATTATTGCCGATATGGGCGATAATAATATCATCGAAAATTCTGAAGCTCCTGCTGAAGAATCCCCTACCTAGCATACAAAAAGATTTCGAATTGGTAGTGGTAATATTATTGGAAAATGAGTTATTCAAGATTTATTTACTTGTGCTGGTGCTATAACCTCTATGGGTGGTTCTATTCTCCATAGAACTAGTAGCCATGCGGACGCTATTGCCATGCTTATCGTTGAACTTGAAAGGCAATTTATACATATGCACCCTTCTATACAAAGAATTTTCCTAGAATTTTCTAATATTGAACACTCCTCTGTTAAGCGTGCCGCTACTATCTTTTTGGCTCATGAATTAAGATTTATAATAAAAGAAGCCAAAGAAATCTTTGTGCATTATAGGGTGGACGCTGGCCGTCCTCCCATAGAATCTATCCTTTTTGATCAAGAAGAAATAATGCGTTTTCAATATATCGACTATGTTGCTTTCAATGAAAATCTTAGAAAAAAGGTGCCTACCAATATTTTGATTGATAGAATCTCTGAGCTTAATGATGATTTGGCTATTCGAAATAATGATCTAGGATGCTCTCTTGAGTATAGGCTCACCAAGTTACGTCAAAAGAACGCTTATAATGATGAATTGGTTGTGCAATCTGAGGGGCGAAAGAGGAACCTATACCTCCTAAAATTGATCTTGGGGACTTTTGTCCTATTAAATTTAGCCCTTTTGATTACTTTTGCTTGCCTCAAAGAAAACTTGCTGCCGAACTTAGAGAATATGAAATGAGTTTCACCGATCTATCTTATTACTACGGTAATACCTAGATCTATCCTTGTTTTTACGCCTAGCTAGGGGCGTTAAACGATAGCGCTTGTTGGGAGGCAACCCAATTTTATTTTTAGTTTTTTTGTTTTTGCTTCTGTTTAGGAATAAATAATCCATCTAGCTTCTATTTAGATGTGGTTTTATGTTTTAGTTAGTGTTTGTGCCAAGCTAGACCTATTGGATCTTCCTGGATGATAGTTATTTGATCTTGCTGTAATTTGCAGAAACTTTGTGCTCAGTACCCGAATTATTAAAAATCACCAGAACGTGATAAAATACTGATTCCAATTGCTGCTGATCAATAAACAAATTTTCTGGGTCTTATAATGTTGGTACATTTTTTGGTGTTCCAGAAGTTTGCGTTAGTTACAGATTACTACAGACTGTTCTGTTTTTGACAGATTCTGTTTATTGTGTGTTGTTTGCTTATTTTGATGAATCTATTGCTAGTAAAATAGTTTATAATCCATAGATAAGTTGGAATGCACTAGGTTTAACACCAATATAAATAAAGAATGAGTTCATTACATTACCTTAAAGTAGTCTTTTGTTTCTTTCTCTAACGGAGCTCACGAGATTTCTATTGAGTTTTGTATTGTGAAGTTTTCAAGTTTTGGGTAAATTCTTTTGATGGATTATTGAACAAGGAGTGGCAAGAGCCTAAGCTTGGGGATGCCCATGGAACCCCCAAGATAATCCAAGGACACCGAAAATTCAAAGCTTGGGGATGCCCCGGAAGGCATCCCCTCTTTAAATCTACTTCCATTGGTAATTTACTTGGAGCTATATTTTATTCACCACATGATATGTGTTTTGCTTGGAGCGTCTTGTATTATTTTATGCCTTTTGCTTCTTAGTTTACCACAATCATCCTTGCTGTACACACCTTTTGAGAGAGCCATATATTAATTGGAATTTGATAGAATACTCTATGTGCTTCACTTATATCTTTTTAGCTTGATAGTTTTGCTCATAGTGCTTCACTTATATCTTTTGAGCGTGATAATTTTTGCTCTAGTGCTTCACTTAGATCTTTTAGAGCACGGTGGTGGATTTGTTTTAAAGAAACTATTGATCTCGCATGCTTCACTTAGATTATTTTGAGATTCGTTAATAGCATGGTAATTTTCTTAAATGTTAATATACTTGGTATTCAAGATATGTGAAACTTTCTTTTGAGTGCGTTGAATACTAAGAAAAGTTAGATGCTTGATAATTGTTTTGAGATATGAATATGGTGATATTAGAGTCATGCTAGTTGAGTAGTTGTGAATTTAAAGAATACTTGTGTTGAAGTTTGTGATTCCCGTAGCATGCACGTATGGTGAACTGTTATGTGGTAAACTCAGAGCATGATTTATTTATTGATTGTCTTCCTTATGAGTGGCGGTCAGGGACGAGCAATGGTCTTTTTCTACCAATCTATCTCCCTAGGAGCATGCGCGTAATACTTTGCTTTGGTAACTTCTAGATTTTTGCAATAAGTATATGAGTTCTTTATGACTAATGTTGAGTCCATGGATTATACGCACTTTTTACATCCCTCCACCATTGCTAACCTCTCTAATACCGCGCACTTTTCGCCGATATCATACACCCACCATATATCTTCCTCAAAACAGCCACCATACCTACCTATCATGGCATTTCCATAGCCATTCCGAGATATATGCCATGCAACTTTCCACCGTTCCGTTTATTATGACACACTCCATTATTGTCATATTGCTAGCATGGTCATGTAGTTGACATCGTATTTGTGGCAAAGCCACCTTTCATAATTCTTTCATACATGTCACTCTTGTTTCACTGCATATCCCGGTACACTGCCGGAGGCATTCATATAGAGTCATACTTTGTTCTAAGAATCGAGTTGTAATTGTTGAGTTGTAAGAAAAATAAAAGTGTGATGATCATCATTTTTTAGAGCATTGTCCCAAGTGAGGAAAGGATGATGGAGACCATGATTCCCCCACAAGTCGGGATGAGACTCCAGACGAAAAATAAAAAAAAGAGGCCATAAAAAAAGAGAAAAGGCCCAAATAAAAAAATGAGAGAAGGGACAATGCTACTATCCTTTTACCACACTTGTGCTTCAAAGTAGTACCAAGATCTTCATGATAGAGAGTCTCCCATTTTGTCAATTTCATATACTAGTGGGAATTTTTCATTATAGAACTTGGCTTGTATATTCCAATGATGGGCTTCCTCAAATGCCCTAGGTCTTCGTGAGCAAGCGAGTTGGATGCATACCCACTTAGTTTCTTTTGTTGAGCTTTCACATACTTATAGCTCTAGTGCATCCGTTGCATGGCAATCCCTACTCACTCACATTGATATCTATTGATGGGCATCTCCATAGCCTGTTGATACGCCTAGTTGATATGAGACTATCTTCCCTCCTTTTGTCTTCTGCACAACCACCATTCTATTCCACATATAGTGCTATATCCATGGCTCACGCTCATGTATTGCGTGAAGATTGAAAAAGTTTTGAAAATGTTAAAGTATGAAACAATTGCTTGGCTTGTCATCGGGGTTGTGCATGATTTAAATTTTTTGTGTGGGGAAGATGGAGCATAGCCAGACTATATGATTTTGTAGGGATAACTTTCTTTGGCCATGTTATTTTGAGAAGACATAATTGCTTAGTTAGTATGCTTGAAGTATTATTATGTTTATGTCAATATGAACTTTTGTCTTGAATCTTTCGGATCTGAATATTCATACCACAATTAAGAAAATTTACGTTGAAATTATGACAAAGTATCACTCCGCATCAAAAATTCTCTTTTTATCATTTACCTACTCGAGGACGAGCAGGAATTAAGCTTGGGGATGCCTAATACGTCTCCAACGTATCTATAATTTTGATTGCTCCATGCTACTTTATCTACTGTTTTGGACTATATTGGGCTTTATTTTCCACTTTTATATTATTTTTGGGACTAACCTATTAACCGGAGGCCCAGCCCAGAATTGCTGTTTTTTTGCCTATTTCAGTGTTTCGAAGAAACGGAATATCAAACAGAGTCCAAACAGAACGAAACCTTCGGGAACGTGATCCAGGAGACTTGGATCCTACTCCAAGGAACAAAAGAGGCGGTCACGAGGGTGGGGGGGCGCCCCCTGCCTCGTGGGCCCCCTGTTGCTCCACCGACGTACTCCTTCCTCCTATATATACCTACGTACCCCCAAACGATCAGAACAGGAGCCAAAAACCTAATTCCACTGCCGTAACTTCCTGTATCCACGAGATCCCATCTTGGGGCCTGTTAGGAGCTCACGGGAGGGGCATCCACCACGGAGGGCTTCTACATCATCACCATAGCCCCTCCAATGAAGTGTGAGTAGTTTACTTCAGACCTTCGAGTCCATAGCTAGTAGCTAGATGGCTTCTTCTCTCTTTTTGGATCTCAATACAATGTTCTCCCCCTCTCTCATGGAGATCAATTTGATGTAATCTTCTTTTTGCGGTGTGTTTGTTGAGACCGATGAATTGTGGGTGTATGATCCAGATTATCTATGAATAATATTTGGACCTTCTCTGAATTCTTTTATGTATGATTGGTTATCTTTGAAAGTCTCTTCGAATTATCCGTTTGGTTTGGCCAACTAGATTGGTAGTTCTTGCAATGGGAGAAGTGCTTAGCTTTGGGTTCAATCTTGCGGTGTCCTTACCCAGTGACAGAAAGGGTTGCAAGGCACGTATTGTATTGTTGCCATCGAGGATAACAAGATGGGGTATTTATCATATTTCATGAATTTATTCCTCTACATCATGTCATCTTACTTAAGGCGTTACTCTGTTTTTAACTTAATACTCTAGATGCATGCTGGATAGCGGTTGATGAGTGGAGTAATAGTAGTAGATGCAGGCATGAGTCGGTCTACTTGTCTCGAACGTGATGCCTATATACATGATCATACCTAGATATACTCATAATTATGCTCAATTCTATCAATTGCTCAACAGTAATTTGTTCACCCACCGTAGAATACTTATGCTCTTGAGAGAAGCCACTAGTGAAACCTATGGCCCCCCGGGTCTATTCTCATCATATCAGTCTCCATCACTTTAATACTTGCTTTGTTTTTACTTTGCCTTTTACTTTTCACTTTGCATCTCTATATCAAAAATACCAAAAATATTATTTATCATCTCTATCAGATCTCACTCTCGTAAGTGACGGTGTAGGGATTGACAACACCTAATCACGTTGGTTGCGAGGAGCTATTGTTTTGTGCAGGTACGAGGGACTTGTGCGTGGCCTCCTACTGGATTGATACCTTGGTTCTCAAAAACTGAGGGAAATACTTACGCTACTTGCTGCATCATCCTCTCCTCTTCGGGGAAATCCAACGCAGTGCTCAAGAGGTAGCAAGAAGAATTTCTGGCGCCGTTCTTGGAGGCTCACGCAAGAGCAAGTCAAGCACCATACCAAGTACCCATCACAATCCCTATCTCCCGCATTACATTATTTGCCATTTGCCTCTCGTTTTCCTCTCCCCCACTTCACCCTTGCCGTTTTATTCGCCCTCTCTTTCCCAATCTCCTCCTCTTTTTCCCGTTGCCTTTTACTCGTCCGCTTGTTTCCTCGTGTGTTAGTTTGCTTGCTTGTCGTTATGTCTGAAATTGGGGAAATTATTGCCGATATGGGCGATATTAATATCATGGAAAATTCTGAAGCTCCTGCTGAAGAATCCCCTACCTAGCATACAAAAAGATTTCGAATTGGTAGTGGTAATATTATTGGAAAATGAGTTATTCAAGATTTATTTACTTGTGCTGGTGCTTTACCCTCTATGGGTGGTTCTATTCTCCATAGAACTAGTAGCCATGCGGACGCTATTGCCATGCTTATCGTTGAACTTGAAAGGCAATTTATACATATGCACCCTTCTATACAAAGAATTTTCCTAGAATTTTCTAATATTGAACACTCCTCTGTTAAGCGTGCCGCTACTATCTTTTTGGCTCATGAATTAAGATTTATAATAAAAGAAGCCAAAGAAATCTTTGCGCATTATAGGGTGGACGCTGGCCGTCCTCCCATAGAATCTATCCTTTTTGACCAAGAAGAAATAATGCGTTTTCAATCTATCGACTATGTTGCTTTCAATGAAAATCTTAGAAAAAAGGTGCCTACCAATATTTTAATTGATAGAATCTCTGAGCTTAATGATGATTTGGCTATTCGAAATAATGATCTAGGATGCTGTCTTGAGTATAGGCTCACCAAGTTCTGTCAAAAGAACGCTTATAATGATGAATTAGTTGTGCAATACGAGGGGCCGAAAGAGGAACCTATACCTCCTAAAATTGATCTTGGGGACTTTTGTCCTATTAAATTTAGCCCTTTTGATTACTTTTGCTTGCCTCAAAGAAAACTTGCTGCCGAACATAGAGAATATGAAATGAGTTTCACAGATCTATCTTATTACTACGGCAATACCTAGATCTATCCTTGTTTTTACGCCTAGCTAGGGGCGTTGAACGATAGCGCTTGTTGGGAGGCAACCCAATTTTATTTTTAGTTTTTTTGTTTTTGCTTCTGTGTAGGAATAAATAATCCATCTAGCGTCTGTTTAGATGTGGTTTTATGTTTTAATTAGTGTTTGTGCCAAGCTAGACCTATTGGATCTTCTTGGATGATAGTTATTTGATCTTGCTGTAATTTCCAGAAACTTTGTGCTCAGTACCCGAATTATTAAAAATCACCAGAACATGATAAAATACTGATTCCAATTGCTGCTGATCAATAAACAAATTGTCTGGGTCTTATAATTTTGGTAGAGTTTTTGGTGTTCCAGAAGTTTGCGTTAGTTACATATTACTACAGATTGTTCTGTTTTTGACAGATTCTGTTTATTCTGTGTTGTTTGCTTATTTTGATGAATCTATGGCTAGTAAAATAGTTTATAATCCATATATAAGTTGGAATACAGTAGGTTTACCACCAATATAAATAAATAATGAGTTCATTACATTACCTTAAAGTAGTCTTTTGTTTTCTTTCTCTAACGGAGCTCACGAGATTTCTATTGAGTTTTGTGTTGTGAAGTTTTCAAGTTTTGGGTAAATTCTTTTGATGGATTATGGAACAAGGAGTGGCAAGGGCCTAAGCTTGGGGATGCCCATGGAACCCCCAAAATAATCCAAGGACACCAAAAAGTCAAAGCTTGGGGATGCCCCGGAAGGCATCCCCTCTTTCGTCTACTTCCATTGGTAATTTACTTGGAGCTATATTTTTATTCACCACATGATATGTGTTTTGGTTGGAGCGTCTTGTATTATTTGCGTCTTTTCTTCTTAGTTTACCACAATCATCCTTGCTGTACACACCTTTTGAGAGAGCCATATATTAATTGGAATTTGATAGAATACTCTATGTGCTTCACTTATATCTTTTGAGCTTGATAGTTTTGCTCATAGTGCTTCACTTATATCTTTTGGGCGTGATAATTTTTTTTCTAGTGCTTCACTTAGATCTTTTAGAGCACGGTGGTGGATTTGTTTTAAAGAAACTATTGATCTCTCATGCTTCACTTAGATTATTTTGAGAGTCGTTAATAGCATGGTAATTTGCTTAAATGCTAATATACTTGGTATTCAAGATATGTGAAACTTTCTTTTGAGTGCGTTGAATACTAAGAAAAGTTACATGCTTGATAATTGTTTTGAGATATGAAGACTGTGATATTAGAGTCATGCTAGTTGAGTAGTTGTGAATTTAAAGAATACTTGTGTTGAAGTTTGTGATTCCCGTAGCATGCACGTATGGTGAACCTTTATGTGATGAACTCAGAGCATGATTTATTTATTGATTGTCTTCCTTATGAGTGGCGGTCGGGGACGAGCAATGGTCTTTTCCTACCAATCTATCCCCTAGGAGCATGCGCGTAATACTTTGCTTTGGTAACTTCTGTATTTTTGCAATAAGTATATGAGTTCTTTATGACTAATGTTGAGTCCATGGATTATACACACTTTTTACATCCCTCCACCATTGCTAACCTCTCTAATACCGAGCACTTTTCGCCGGTATCATACACCCACCATATATCTTCCTCAAAACAACCACCATACCTACCTATCATGGCATTTCCATAGCCATTCCGAGATATATGCCATGCAACTTTCCACCGTTCCGTTTATTATGACACGCTCCATTATTGTCATATTGCTAGCATGATCATGCAATTTACATCTTATTTGTGGCAAAGCCACCTTTCATAATTCTTTCATACATGTCACTCTTGTTTCATTGCATATCCCGGTACACCGCCAGAGGCATTCATATAGAGTCATACTTTGTTCTAAGAATCGAGTTGTAATTGTTGAGTTGTAAGAAAAATAAAAGTGTGATGATCAGAACAGGAGCCAAAAACCTAATTCCTCCTATATATACCTACGTACCCCCAAACGATCAGAACAGGAGCCGAAAACCTAATTCCATCGCCGCAACTTCCTGTATCCACGAGATCCCATCTTGGGGCCTATTCCGGAGCTCTGCCGGAGGGGGCATCCACCACGGAGGGCTTCTACATCATCACCATAGCCCCTCCGATGAAGTGTGAGTAGTTTACTTTAGACCTTCGAGTCCATAGCTAGTAGCTAGATGGCTTCTTCTCTCTTTTGGATCTCAATACAATGTTCTCCCCTCTCTCGTGGAGATCTATTTGATGTAATCTTCTTTTTGCGGTGTGTTTGTTGAGATCGATGAATTGTGGGTTTATGATCCAGATTATCTATGAATAATATTTGAATCTTCTCTGAATTCTTTTATGTATGATTGGTTATCTTTGAAAGTCTCTTCGAATTATCCGTTTGGTTTGTCCAACTAGATTGGTAGTTCTTGCAATGGGAGAAGTGCTTAGCTTTGGGTTCAATCTTGCGGTGTCCTTACCCAGTGACAGAAAGGGTTGCAAGGCACGTATTGTATTGTTGCCATCGAGGATAACAAGATGGGGTATTTATTATATTGCATGAATTTATTCCTCTACATCATGTCATCTTGCTTAAGGCGTTACTCTGTTTTTTAACTTAATACTCTAGATGCATGCTGGATAGCGGTCGATGAGTGGAGTAATAGTAGTAGATGCAGGCAGGAGTCGGTCTACTTGTCTCGAACGTGATGCCTATATACATGATCATACCTAGATATACTCATAATTATGGTCAATTCTATCAATTGCTCAACAGTAATTTGCTCACCCACCGTAGAATACTTATGCTCTTGAGAGAAGCCACTAGTGAAACCTATGGCCCCCGGGATATTATTTATCATCTCTATCAGATCTCACTCTCGTAAGTGACGGTGTAGGGATTGACAACACCTAATCACGTTGGTTGTGAGGAGCTATTGTTTTGTGCAGGTACGAGGGACTTGTGCGTGGCCTCCTACTGGATTGATACCTTGGTTCTCAAAACTGAGGGAAATACTTGCGCTACTTTGCTGCATCATCCTCTCCTCTTTGGGGAAATCCAACGCAGTGCTCAAGAGGTAGCACCAGGCTGCCCACCCACGCGGGTGACGGGACACGCCTGCAAGCGGGGCCCGCCACTACCACGCCTCGGCACGCGAGCGGATCGCTGCGGCCGAATTGGGTGGTTGAGGTTCCCGCGGAGTTACTGCGCGTAGTAACTTCGAGCGAAAAACTTGGGGGCGTGGGGTAGTGGGCGCAGTTAATCCCACGTCCGCCCCCTCGGCTTCACAGTCCATAGGCCTATAAATAGGCGGAGGAGGGGGAGCGGCAGAACACGCGCTCCCCTCCTCCTCACCTCTTCCTCTTTCTTCTTCCTCTTGCCGACGTGCTTCCACGCCACGCTGAGCACCGTGGAGCTTCGTTCCCGATGAGCTCCTCTTCCACCGTCACACCCCCCGCGGTGCGCTCCGGCGCATGGGATGGCTCTGAGGTTCACGAAGACCACGTCGATTTCCTCCGCAAGACGGGGCGGCTGCCCGGGGAGAATTTCGTGAGGGTTTGCCTTGCGCCGAAGAAGGAAATCTCGCCGGCGCCGGAGGAGGGCGAGCGGGTCGTCTTCCGCTTGCACTGCCTGTGCGGCCTTGGCTTGCCAGCGAGCGGCTTCTTCCGGTCCTTCCTTGACTTCTATGGCCTCCAGCCGCACCACCTCACCCCCATCACGGTAGTGCTGCTGTCCGCCTTCGTCACCTTGTGCGAAGGCTTCCTCGGCGTCCTCCCCACCATCGAGCTCTGGGGGGAGTTCTTCTACTCCAAGCTCGGCACCCACGTCGCAGGCGTGCCAGCATAGTGCAGCGCGTTCATTGCGGTGTGGAGGTCGGGGGCTGACAATCCGTTTCCCCCAATCACGCTGATAAAATCGGTGAAGATGTGGCAGCGGTCGTACTTCTACGTGAAGAGCGTCTTCGCGCAGGGCGACTGGGTCAACTTGCCAGCTTATGCAGTCAGCCCGCCAGCTGGAAGGCAGCCCAACTGGTCGTACTGGGCCAGGACGCTGACGCCTGCTGGAGCCGCCGCCATCACGCGGCTCCGAGTGCTGACGCAGTCGGAGGGTCTGACCGGGCCTGATTTGCTGGCCGCCTTAGTGGCGCACCGAGTGCTCCCGCTCTAGGGCCGCCCTCACATGAACTGCCAGATGAGCGGACATCGGGACCCGAGCCGGCTGTGCACCAAGGAGATGCCTCATGCAGAGGTAGCCTACATGGTAAACTATCTTGCAAACTGCGAGCTCTCGAAAGAGTGGTGGTTCGGCAAGGAGCCGTATTCACGCGCCAACCCTCCGCCCATGGTGAGTTGCCTCTTTTTCTTTTTCCTCTGACTCTTTTTCGTCGAGTCCGTCTTGTCCAGTCTGACCAATCGGCCTTTGAATAGAACCCCCTCCTCCAGCCAGCAGCCGGCACATGAGGCCGGACCGTGGTCTTCCCGAGCAGGCGGAGAGCGACGTCGACGACCCCGACTTGGGGGTGGTGGCCCTGGAGGACGACGCCGAGGGAGGAGGCGGCGAGGCAGGCGGCTCGAGGCTCGGAGCTAGCCTCGAGGACTGGCCTAACGACGACGGGGGGAAGTCGCCCCGCGCCACCAGCCGGAAGCCGGCCAGCCGGGGGCGAGCTCTTCTGCCGCGCCAGACGCCCAAGGCAGCGCGAAGAAACGCACGGCGCGCCGAGCATGTTCGGCAGCCGGCCGAAGAAGCCCAAGGGATCGGCCGCGACGACCAAGCGACACGAACCGGCCATGAAGGCCAACCGCTTCCGTAGGGAGGTGAAGACGCTGCAGCTGGTTTCTGCGTAAGTGGTACCTTCCATTGCGTCTTCATTTTTTCTTCGTTGATCCTGTCTGAGTCCTTTTCTTCATTTCCCTTGGGTCCAGGGCTCCCCTCTCTATTGAGAAGGAGGCTGCCGCCTCCGTTGTGGGGTCGACAGAGACTTCCGCCACAACTTGGCGGATTGACTCAGCCGCCAACCTCCGGGAGGCGAGAGAGTGGAACGCGTGAGAAGCGCGCGAAGAGCAGGAAGCCGCCCACCTGGAGAAGGCGGAGGCCGAGAAGGTGGAGGCCGCCGCCATGAAGAAACTGGCGGAGGCCGAGGCCACCGACGCGGCGAAGAAGCAGGCTGAAGAAGCCGCGCACCGCCAATCGGTGGTTTTCGTCATCCCTCTGAACTCCGCGCCGCCACCTCCGTAGTTCATGGCGCAGACTGGGGAAGCTGGCGGCAAGAACCCGATCATGGAGAGGGACGGCAGCGACACCGCCATGCCGGACGTGATCGTGCCGCCATCGCCGCCGTCCGGGAATGCGCAAGGCGAGCAGCCGTCGGACCCGCCAACTGAAGACGACGTGGTGGCAGGCCTGGTTCTCGAGGCTGGCACACTGACGCGTCGCCGCCTTGCAAAGGCGGCCTCGGCGCCGCGCCCTCTGGAGACTGGCGCCGTGAGCTCCGCGATCCCGGACACCGAGGCGATGAGCGCCGCGCCCACTGGGTGGCTGCGAGGAGGCGGGACAGGCCCGTTGAATCGGGCGCTTTTGGACGTCCAAGCTAAAATCCGGGCTAAGGGAGAAGCCATCAGGAACTACAACAAGGCGCATCTGGCAGCGCGAGAGGCCGTCCGGGTACGTTTCCTTCTTCTTTGTTTACGTTTCTTGTGCTTCTCGGTGGGGGCGGCCAGCGCACCCACTGGGTTTAGTCCCCGAGTTTCGGGCCGGCTGCTGAGCAGGCGGCTTGGAACTCTAATCGGCGAGTTCCAAGCTCTAACACTTGTCTGAAAATTTTGTCGCAGGACTACCACAATCTCCGCGTGACCGCCTTCAACTCCAACGTCCAGGAGCTGGCTCAGTGGACCGCCGACTTGTCGGAAAGCCGGAGTAAGTCCTCTTCTTTTTCTGCAGGGGCGCGCTGGCGCACCCGCGGGCTGTAGTCCCCGAGATTCGGGCCGACTGCTGAGCAGTCGGGCCGGATCTCCCCGGCCACTACTCTTCTTTGTTGGCGACTAACACCTTGCTTTCTTCTTTCTTCCGCAGAAGCCAACGCCACCTTGCAGCAGCAGCTGGGCGAAGCCAACACCGCGCTGCGCGCCAAGGAGGAGGAGTGCAGCAAGCTGGCAGAGGAGCACGACCGGCTGGTCACGCAACTGGCAGAACAGAAGGAGCTCCTCAAGAAGGCCCAGAAGGAGGCGGAGGACAAGGAGACTGGCCTCCTTGCTGAGTTAACGAGCGAACGCTCCTCCTGGACTGATAAGGAGGCGATGCTGACTTCCGGCTTCCACGAGATCAAGGGTATAGTCGATGGTGAGCCTCCCTATTTTTCTTCTTTGCGTTGCCGACTGTTGGTCAAGTCGGCTTCTGGTCTTTAATTTTGTTCTTCGCTTCTGTCTTGGCAGACTTCTTCCCTGGCCACTCGAACACCGCCAACCAGGCCATCGAAGCTGACCGCGAAGGGCGGAGGGCGGACGGCGCGAAGATCGCCGCCGACGCCCCCCGAACCCTTAGCGAACAGATCCTGAGCATCGAGGCCCGTCTTCGGCCGGCTCACCGGATGCTGCGCCGGCTTCAGTGTGTCGGCGCCCAGGCGATCGCCGCCCTGTGGCCGGACATGCCGGCACCGCGCACCCCCAGTCGGACTGCCGACTGGCTGGAGGTAGCGGCCGGCCGTCTTGAGGCCTGGAAGGGCTCTTCGGCCCGGGCTGGAGCGCGCCGGGCCTTGGAGTTCGTCAAGGCGTGGTACCCTGGGCTGAGCCTGGCCCAGCTGGCCACATTCCAGCTGGAGGCTCAGGAGGAGTTGGCGGCCGTGGAAGAAGATCTCGTCAAGCGCGCGGTGTCAATCGCCGAGTACACCGACACAAGCATCTTCCTCTCGGAGCGGGTTGAAAAGCAGCGATGGCGCCGCCGGAATGGTTTAGGCTGAACCGGACGACGGGCGAGGACTCGGCAGAGGTGATCGACTCCAGCGGCGAGGAAGAAGGCGAGGCGGAGGAGGGATGCGAAGAGGAGGCGCCAGAGGTCGGAGCGGACGGCCAACCTCCGCTCGATCGCGCCTCCAGCAACGAGTCGCGTCCAATGGAGCCAGCTGCCGCTGAAGGCGACCAAGCAGAGACCGACCAGCCGGCCGCTCCGGCAACTGGCACCGCCGACTCCTCCGATCCTTCGAACCCTTCTGCCGCGTCCTAGGCCGTCATTTTATCTTTTACTTCACCTATCTATTAGTCTCGATGAATTTGTTAATTTTGCATAATTCCACCTGCGGGGTGTATCTTGAACTTCTGTTGAAGATCGGCCAAGGGCCTTTGCTATGTAAATATTTTTCCGAGTTCTATCTTTTTCTTGCTTACTGCTCTTTGGCTTTTTCCTTTGCCGCCTTCCCTTGGTTGCCGTCTTGCCAGCCACATAGCCACTCTGCGGACTGATGCTGGGTCAACTACTTAGCTACTTTGGGAAGGCAAGTACTTAGCCGCTTAGAGTTCTTTAGCAAGTTAAGTAGAAAACGGCGGACCAGATGCTCAACAGTCGGTCGTAAGAAGCGGCAAGTCGGCTTAAACTATGCACATGCTTTGTGTCCTTGGCCATTTTTCATGTGGGCACCCTTTCTACCTTACTCCCTTGCCCGTCAAATGCAGTCGCTCATGCTGCGGCTTCTGGCAGGAGATGGCTTAAGTGCCACACACTACTTGTCCGGCTGCAGGAAGCATTTCATAGTACAAGACGGCAAGTCCCGGGGCCGACTAGTTGGACCCGGTGCCAAGCGGCATAACACAAAATAACATAGGCATAATTCTTATCATATAGATAAAAGAGGGCAGTCCCCGAGCTCTTCTCGGGGGACCCGGAGTCTTCGTACTTTAATACAAAAGGTAGCGTGGTACATACTGCATTAACTGTAAAATCTTTGGAGGAAATTTGCATTCCATGGCCGCTCCGTCTCTTTGCCAGAGTCGTCTCTCTTGCGCGCTCGAGGCTTCTGAGCGTCGATCAGCTAGTAGGAGTTGTTGCCCAACACTTTGCTGATGATGAAGGGGCCTTCCCAAGGCGCTGAGAGCTTGTGCTAACCGGCTGTTCGCTGGATCAGCCGGAGCACAAGGTCTCCCTCTAGGAAAGATCTCGGATTGACCTTCCGATTGTAGTATCGGCGCAGGCTCTGCTGGTAGATGCTGGACCGGCTGAGTGCCAACAGTCGGCCCTCTTCCAGCAGATCGACGCCGTCTTGTCGTGCTTCTTCCGCCTCCTCTTCGGTGTACATGGTGACTCGAGGGGAGTCGAATTCTATATCCGTTGGGATGACGGCTTCGGCACCGTAGACGAGGAAGAAAGGCGTGAAGCCGGTTGACTTGTTTGGAGTTGTGCGCAGGCTCCAGAGGATGGCTGGCAGCTTCGTCGAGCCTGACCAGCCGAACGCTCGAGGCTCGACCGGTCGGGGCTTGATGCCGGAAAAGATGAGGCCGTTTGCTCGCTCCACCTGGCCGTTTGACTGCGGATGGGCAACGGACGCTAAGTCCAGTCGGATGCCCTGCGTCGCGCAGAAACGGGCCAAGGCGCCTTTGGCAAAGTTTGTGCCATTGTCGGTGATGATGTTGTGCGGTATGCCATACCGGATGGTGATGTCGGAGATGAACGTCACAGCAGTCGGACCGTTCAACTTCTTGATTGGTTTGGCTTCTATCCACTTGGTGAACTTGTCCACCACGACAAGCAGATGAGTCATGCCGCCTCGCGCTGTTTTGAATGGTCCCACCATGTCCAGGCCCCAGACGGCAAAGGGCCAGGTGATGGGAATAGTCTTGAGTGCGGAAGCCGGCTGGTGTGGCTTGGAATGGAACTTCTAGCACCCTTTGCATTTTTGGACCAAGTCCTTGGCGTCTTCTAGAGCGGCCGGACAGAAAAGACCATGGCGGAAGGCTTCAACGACAAGTGCTCTTGAAGCCACTTGGCCTTGCTCCGGTTCCACGCAGCGCTGGTAGACACCAGTGACACTGCGCCTCACAAGCTCTCTGTTGACTATGGTGTAGGCTGCTGCCCGGCGTTGCACTTGCCGGGCCGAGACCTCATCAGTCGGCAGCTCTTTGTTCACCAGGAAATTGAGGATGGGCTGGGCCCACGAAGGTGCTGCGACTTCTGCGACTGTCAGGACCGCAACTTGGACGAGGGCGGTTGGGCCGGGAGGCGGCGGGTTGGAGTCGGCAGCCGCTTTCTGGGTCGATGAAGTCCCCGGGCCGATAGGTGCAGTCCCCGGGCCGAGCTCTGAAGTCCTCGGGCTGGCCGCTGCAGTCCCCAGGCCGGGTTCTGAAGTCCCCGAGCCGGGTGCGAATGCCGCGGCCCGCGGGCCGCCTGCCAGAATTCTCATGCCGGCCGCTGGAGCTCTTAAGTCAGATCCGACTGCTTCAGGAGGAGCCGACACGAAGATAGAATCTGATTCTGGCGAAGGCTTGACAGACGGCTTGAGGAGGCGTTGAAGGGCGACGTCGGTCGGTATTGCTTGACGGGTGGAGCCGATTCGTGCCAGGGCGTGTGCTTGCTCGTTGTCGTTTCTTGGCACATTGAGAAACTCGCACCCTTCAAAATATCCACTGAGTTGCTGTACGAGGAAGCGGTAGCTCGCCATGTTTGCATCTTTGGCGTCCCAGTCGCCTGACGACTGTTGGACCACCAAGTCAGAGTCACCATAGCACAGGATCCAGCGAATGCCGAGCTCTTTGGCAAGCCGGGGCCCGTGAATGAGTGCCTCATATTCGGCGACGTTGTTGGAGGCGGCAAAATGGATTTGCAGCACGTATTTGAGCTTGTCGCCTTTGGGAGAGGTGAGGACGATGCCGGCTCCCAAACCGGTGCGCATCTTGGATCCATCAAAATGCATCCGCCAATGGGTGGAGTCGGGCGCTGGCGGCAGGTACTGGGTCTCGGCCTAGTCGAGGAGGAAGTCGGCCAGTGCTTGTGACTGGATGGCGGTGCGAGGCTGGTAGTAGATGGTGTAGGGGTCCAAATCTATGGCCCATTTGGCCACTCGACCCGAAGCATCTCAGCTTCCAATGATCTCGGCCGGTGAGCTGCGAGACCACGGTGATTGGGTGCTCTTGAAAATACGGCTTCAATTTCTTGGCGGCAAAGTGCACGCCGTAGCACATCTTCTGTTAGTGGGGGTAGTTTTGCTTGGAGGTCGACAGTACTTCACTCAAATAATATACCGGTCTCTGGACTGGTAGTGCCTTGCCTTCCTCCTTGAGCTCTACCACGATGACTGTGCTGACCACTCGGCTGGTGGTGGCGATGTAGAGGAGAATGGGCTCCTTAGGAGTCAGAGCCGCCAGGACAGGTGGAGTAGTCAACATCTTCTTGAGCTGGAGAAAAGCCTCGTCCGCCTTGTCGTTCCACTCGAAAAAAGTGGTTTTCTTCATTTGCTGGTACAAGGGAAGAGCCTTCTCACCTAGCCGACTGATGAATCGGCTGATGGATGCCAAGCAGCCAGTGAACTTCTGCACATCCAATAGTCGGGTGGGTATCTCCATCCTCTCGATGGCCTTGATCTTCATAGGGTTGCACTCTATGCCGCGTTCTGAGACGAGGAATCCAAGGAGCTGGCCGGCTGGTACTCAGAAGATGCACTTCTCTGGGTTGAGCTTGATTTGAAACCGGTGTATGTTCTCAAAGGTCTCCTTGAGGTCTTCTAGCAGCGTTCCACGCTTCTCCGTCTTCACCACCACATCATCCACGTAAACGTGGGCATTTCTGCTGAGTTGCTTGAGGAGGCACTTCTGCATGCAACGTTGAAACGTGGTGCCGACATTCCTTAAGACGAATGTCATGGTCAAGTAGCAAGTGGCGTGTTAAAGGCGGTCTTCAGTCTGTCAGCCGGGTTCAGCTTGATCTGGTGGTATCCTGAATATGCATCCAAAAAACTCAACAGCTCGCATCCGGCTATGGAGTCTATCACTTGGTCGATTCTTGGTGGGCAAGCTTTGTTGAGGCTGGTGTAATCAATACACATACGCCACTGCTTGTTTTTCTTCAGCACAAGGACCGGGTTGGCCAGCCACTCTAGAAAGAACACCTCCATGATGAAGCCGGCTGCCAGCAGCCGGGCTATCTCTTCTCCAACACTCTTCTCTTCTCTTCTGACAGGCGGCGCAAGGGCTGCCTGACTGGTTTGGCATCGGGCCGGACATGTAATTTGTGCCCGGCGAAATCCGTCGGGACACCCGGCATGTCTTTGGGGGACCATGCAAAGATGTCCCGATTCTCACAGAGGAAATCGACGAGCTCGCCTTCCTATTTGCTGTCGAGGTTTGTACCTACGACAGCATACCTTTCCGGGTGCTCTGGGTCCAAGGGTATCTTCTTTGTCTCCTTGGCCGGCTTGAACGAGCCCTCAGCTTCCGACTCCTTGGGATTGGGCGACATCTCCGGCTGCTTGCCTGCCATTGCCACGACCTGGTCGAGGAGCCGCTTCTCAGCTGTGATCACGAGGGACTCAGCCAACCGACTGCTCTCAGCCGCGCAGGCGGACGACTTCTTGTAGTCGCCTGCTATGGTCAGAATCCCCTTGGAACTCGGCATCTTCATTTTGAGGTAGGCATAGTGAGGGACCACCATGAACTTGGCCAGAGCAGGCCGGCCAAGCAGTGCATGGTATGGGCTCTCAAGGTCCACCACTTCAAACCAGACTGGCTCTCGGCAGAAGTGATCTTTGTCCCCAAATAGGACGTCTATCTGGATCTTGCCGATTGGTGAGCAGGAAAGGCCAGGAACTATGCCATGGAAAATAGTTCGGCTAGACAGAAGCTGCCTTTGTTTGATTCCTAACTTCTCCATGGTGTCCTTGTACAGGATGTTGATGCTGCTGCCGCCATCTATTAGAACTCGGGAGAAGCGAGCTGCTCGCCTATCTGTGGCAAAGGTGGCATCCAAAACCAGAGCGTAGGAGCCGGGATTGGGCATCACTTCTGGGTGGTCAGCTCTGCTCCAGCTGATGGGCTTCTCGGACCAATGCATGAACTCTGGGGTTTCTGATGCTACCGCATTTACTTCTTGCTGCTGCAGCCGCCTGCTGCATCGATCATCGGCCACGCTGGTGAACACGACATAGGCTCCATGCTCTTATGGATACTCATCTTGTATGGTTCCAACTGGTCTGACCGCCGGCTGCTGGGGCGGAGGAGGAGGCGGCTGTCCAGTAGGCGGGGGAGGCAAGAGGCTGTCTCCCTTCGCGATCCTGGTGAGCCAATGGCACTTCCGAGTGGCGTGGTTGGACGGCTTCTGGCCACTATGGAATTTGCAGGGTGCATCCAGAGTCTGCTCATATGAGAAAGCCGGCAGCCAATTTTGCTTGCCGCCCTTCTTGCGTTTGGGCGGAGGCTGCCCTTTCGGCTGCTAGTCTTCGACTGTCGCCACCTGCCGGCTTGTGGAAGCCGGCTGCGTAGCCTTGCGCTTGTGGTCGTTCTGCTGTTGACGCCGACTGGTGTCACCAGCCGGGGTTCAAGGAGCCTGAGGGGCCACTTTGCCAGATGCATCGACTCGGATCTCTACCTTCATGGAGGAGTCGGCCGTGGCGTGTATGTCCGCTATGATCAGCAGCTCGTCGAGGGTTGCCGGCTCGTCACAGAGGAGGCAGTGCTTGAGGAGGGTGCCTTCCCTGCACCCGGCGGTGAAGTACTCGATGGCCTGCACCTCATGCACGCCTTCGCAAGAGTTGCGGAGCTCGGCCCAGCGCGTGAGGTAGTCGCGAGTAGACTCATTGGGGCCTTGCATGCACAAGGAGAGCTGGCGGGTCTTGGGCGGCCGCTTGTACGTGCTGGTGAAGTTGCGGACGAAGGCGTCGGTGAAGTCGACCCAGCTGTTGATGCTGCAGGGCTTCAGACTGTTCAGCCATGTTCGGGCTGTGCCTTGGAGCATGAGCGGAACGTATTTCACAGCAACGCGCTTGTTACCATTTGCTATGCTGACGGCTGTGGAGTAGTCGACCAGCCAGTCCTTCGGCTTCACGGAGCCAGTGTATTTGGGCGTGTCTCTTGGGAGCGTGAACCCTTTGGGGAAGGGCTCGTCTTGAATACGGGGGCCGAAACACGGCGGACCCAACTTATCATCTTCTTCTAGCGCCAGGGATCGGTTGAGGCGGTCGATCCGGTGGCGGGCATCGTTCTCTCCGACTCCCTCTGGGCGGCCAAGGAGGTCGCCGAGTGTCGGATGTTCAACAGGCGGCGGGGAGACGGGCCTTTCCCTGCGAGGGGGAGGAGGCGGACAGTCATCCCGCCGTTCCACTGCTCTTGGGCGGCCGTCTTGGTCGCACTCTATGGTGACACGAGTCCGACTGCGGCTGGCAGCCGGTGAGGGAGTCCTGGATTAGGGGGTATCCGGACAGCCGGACTGTATACAACGTCCGGACTATTGAAGCGTGAAGATACAAGACTCAAGACTTCGTCCCGTGTCCGGATGGGACTTTCCTTGGCGTGGAAGGCAAGCTTGGCGATCCGGATATTATATTTCCTTCCTTGTAACCGACTCCATGTAAACCCTAGCCCTCGCCGGTGTCTATATAAACCGGAGAGGTTGGTCCTTAGAAGGCCGATCACAATTACAATCATACCATCATAGGCTAGCTTCTAGGGTTTAGCCTCTATGATCTCGTGGTAGATCTACTCTTGTACTACCCATATCTTCAATATTAATCAAGCAGGAAGTAGGGTTTTACATCCATCGAGAGGGCCTGAACCTAGGTAAACATTTGTGTCCCTTGCTTCCTGTTACCATCAGCCTAGACGCACAGATCGGGACCCCCTACCCGAGATCCGCCGGTTTTGACACCGACATTGGTGCTTTCATTGAGAGTTCCTCTGTGTCGTCGCTATGGGGCTCGATGGCTCCTTCAACCATCGTCAATAACACGGTCCCGGGTAACATCTTTCTCCCCGGACAGATCTTCGTGTTCGGCGGCTTCGTCCTGCGGGCCAATTCGCTTGGCCATCTGGAGGAGATCGATAGCTACGCCCCTGGCCACCAGATCAGGATCGGAAACCTGAATTCCACGACGGATATCCGCGGATACTGGATCGCTGACGGATTCGTGCCTATGCCAGGGGCACTGGATAGACACGACGAGCACGGCTTAGACCTGCTGTCAGACAAAGCTCGGGGTATCACCCCCGTAGTAGCCTCGGACCTAAATCTGGAGTAGGCCGTGTTGCCTAAGGACGGAGGGCTAGACCCCGCCCCGCAGGCCGCACACTTATCGGCGGTGGAGCCGAACACGGGCCTTACCTCTGTGGTGGCCTGTGATTCCAAACACGGGCCTTATCCGGATGTTGGTTCCGGTCCGCGCACTCCCGAGCCAGTCCAGCCAGGTTGGGCTCCGGTAATGGAGTTCACCGCTATGGACATCTTTCAGCACTTGCCCTTTGGCGACATGCTGAACTCGTTGAAAACTCTCTCTTTGACAAAAAATTCTGGGCCAAACTATGTCCAGCTCGAGTGGGAAGCAGGCGACAAAGAAATTAGTTGCCCACCCACCACCCACTTCATAGCCACGGTCGATGATTTAACCGACGTGCCTGACTTCGACTCCGAAGACATCGACGGTATGGACGACGATGCAGGAGAGGATTCGGAATCTATGGGGCGCTGGACTTCTCCCTCGTCACACGACATATACATGGTGGATACGCCCAAAGAGGACAAAGGCGACAATCCGGACGATAAAACCCCTGGACAAAAGCGAAAGCGACGGCGCAGACGCTGTTCTAAGTCCACACTACAAAAAAAAGACACATCCGTGACATTTTGGGCCGAACGAAAAAAAATTATGTCAGACATATGACACTTCTATGAAGATAATTGTGGAAAAACCCGGTATCATCATAGACGTGGTGGGCTCCTACTTCTATGACAAAAAATCATTATAGAAAATGGGCTTTTCGTCCTGGGCGGGCCGGAGACGCAGCTGCATGACATTCTTTGGGCCGTCCATGACGGAAAAAACCGTGGTAGAAGCGAGGGGGAGGAAAATTTCAGGGAGTTGCCGGTTACGGTGGGAGGTCGGGGGCCGAGCGATGCACGTTTCTCTCGTACAGGTACGCGAGTGTGTGCGAGGCGTTGGCTCTAACTGAACCCAAGCGAGCCTTTGGGCTCTAACTGAACCCGAGCAATTGCACTGCAGGCTACGCATTACTGAACCCGAGGGATTGATCGATGGCTGTTAACTGAACCCGATGGAGCGATTCGCCGCCATCTGCTGCTAATCAAACCGATCGATTGGATGAGCGATGAGCGTTGCGGGGTGGATGAACAGTGAGCGGTGGCGTTTCCTCTGGATGAACAGGACCCCGTGTTGTGGAGGGCTGGATGAACAGTAGACGTGGAGGGGTGCCCGTGGAGGGGTGGTTGAACAGTAGCCGGTGGAGTAGCGCGCGGTGGAGGCTAGATAAACAAGAGCCCGTGGAGGCTGGAGGAGGTCGACGGTAGCCCGTGGAGGCTGGAGGAGGTCGATGGTGGCGATGAACAGTATCCCGTGGAGTCCCGTTTTGCGGTACGCCACACCCCTCCCAATGAAAAGGACCCCTGTTTCGACCGTTGCGCTCCAACACCTGCCCGTTTCGTCGTTTTGCGCACGCCACACCCTCCCTACCAACAGGGACCCCGTTTGATCGTAGGGAGGTCCGTTTCCTCCGCTTTGGCGGCACGCCACACCCCTCCCGATCAACAGGACCCCCGTTTCGACCGTAGGAGGTCCGTTTCCTCCGTTTTGCGGTACGCCACACCCCTCCCGATCAACAGGACCCCTGTTTCGACCGTAGGAGGTCCGTTTCCTCGTTGTGCGGTACGCCAGGCCCCTCCCGATGAACAGGATCCCGTTTCGAACGTGGCCGGTCGAACACAAGGCCGTTTCCTCCATTGTGCGGTATGCCAGGCCTCGTTTCCATCGCCTGTTCCGTCCAAGCCCTCCCGATGAACACGACCACGCATTCTGTTCCGACCCAGCCGGTTGGCTCCCCATGAACACGACGACGATGTTGTTTCTCCGTTCCGACCCAGCCATGTATGTATGCGCGAGTAGGCATTCGAGACCCTGCCCGTATGTACGTACGTGGCCGTATTTTCTTTCTTGCACCCTCGCCGCTGTACGTACGTGTACATGCTACGTGCGCGCCTCTACTACGACACGTGCGCGCCTCTACATCTACGACACGTGCGCGCCTCTACATCGACCAGTATGTACGTACACGTTCGCGACCAGAATGACAACGCTACGTACGCTTCGACCAAGTGGGTCCCGACTGTCAGGCACTTCCTTGCGTGCGAAGATGTAGCTGGTGGGTCCCAGCAGTCAGGGGGGCGAATCATTTTTTTGCCCGGACGCACTTCCTTGCGTGCGAAGATGTAGCTGGTAGGTCCCAGCAGTCAGGGGCGAATGGTTTTTTTCCCGACGCACTTCCTTGCGTGCGAAGATGTAACTGGTGGGTCCCAGTGATCGGGGCGAATCGTTTTTTTGCAAAATACGGTGGCCCGTCCTGTGGGTCCCCGCTGTCAGGTGGAGGAATAATTATTTTGCATGTAATAAGGAGGCACTTCCTTGCTGCGGCCGTGGACCAAGCTGTCAGCCTCTCCACGTACAGTCCACGTCCTGTGGAAGCCGTTCCTTGACCACGTTGACCAAGCCGCGCCGAGAGCACCAGGGCGGTGGACGACTGCGAGGCCTAGGAAGGGGACGACACGGAGCCGGGGAAGACGCGGCAGTGGATGCCCACGCATAGAGGAGTACGAGGGTTCACTGGTTCGCTGCGGTGTGAGGCTGCCGTCGCCGCAGAATAACAGGGGGTGTGGGTGAGTAGAGGGATGGCCTGGCCAGCGGTGGGAGTAGTAGGGGGCGGTGAGGCCTCCGCCGCATCGCAGCCGGCCACGGGAGGCAGGAGCACGAGGCACGACCGATGCTGGTTTGGTAATTTGGAGCAAGAAGAACGGTGGTTGAAGAAGCACTACGGCCGTTGGATGGACATCGTGCGGTCACTTTGGAGCTAGAATCATGCATATTGACTAAGTTGACATAGCCCTCCGTCCCGTCAACTTAGTAGGCCCACAAGTCAGCCTGCCACTATCTGGGTCCCAGCTAACGGTGGAGTATTCATTTTTTGTGCGTAATAAGGAGACACTTCCTTGCGTGCGAAGATATAGCTGGTGGTCCGAGCTGTCGGTAGCGGTAGCGTTTTTCTCGAAATCTGAAGGCCCTTTCGGTGGGTCCACGATGTCAGGTGGAGGAATCATTATTTTGCGCGTAATAAGGAGGCATTTCCTTGCGTGCGGCCGTGGACCCAGTTGTCAGCCTCACCACGTACAGTCCACTTCAGATGCATGTCGGTCGTTGACCACGCCACGTCGAGAGCACCAGGGCGGTGGACAACGGCGAGGCCTAGGAAGGGAACGAAATGGAGGCAGGGAAGACTCAACAGTTGTTTCCCACACGGAGGGGAGTACGACTGAATGAGGATTTACTGGTTCGTCTGCCATCGCCGGAGAATAACAGCAGGTGTGGGTGATTAGAGGGATGGCTAGGCCACCGATGGGAGTACGATGGGGCGGTGAGTCCTGCGCGACAGTATAGCCGGCCGCGGGGAGGAGGGAGCAGGCAGTCCCGCCGGCGCTTGTTTGAGCGGCTGGAGTAGGAAGAGCAGAGATTGAAGAAGCACGACGGCCGTTGTATGGCCATCCAACAGTCACTGCTTGTGGGTCAACCTTTTTTTAGGAAAGCCTCAAATATGTGGAAAACAGCATACAACCCATCTGCCATTATTTCTAATAATTTACAACCCATTTGCTAATTCTTATGGTTTTATTTGGAGCCCATATTCTTTTTGTTAGCATTACAGCCCATATTGTGGCCACGGTTAAAAAATTAACGAAATTTTGCATATTTCGGTGCGGTCCGAACTGTTTTTAATCCCGAAATTTCGACTCACATTCAAACTGATTTTAAAAATAAATGTATATCCATATAAAATCCAACAAATTCTCCACGCATAAAAATTAATGTAATTTAAAATCTCGAAATGAAAAAAAGATATTTGAAACTAATTGCCGGTTTGATGTGTTTTAAAAATGTACAACCCATTTCTCTTTGATGGGCCATTTTCTCGGCCAGCCGAATGAAAGCTCTCCTCGTCTTGAAATATTTGCAGCCCAACAGGCCTGACAAAGCGACTTACTTGGAAAATAACAAAAAAACTGGGCTGTGGCCGTGGACCCAGCTGTCAGCCTCTCCATCGACAAGATACTCTTCCGATGGAAGTTGTTCCTTGACCACGTTGACCACGCCTTGGAGAGCACCACGGCGGTGGACGACGGCGAGGCCTAGGAAGGACGACGGAGCCGGGGAAGACGCTGACAGTGGAAGCCAGCGCGGAGAAATCTGAGGTTCCTTTGGTTCGGCTGCGGTGTGAGGCTACCGTCGCTGCAGGCTGGCGATGGTGGGAATAGTAGGGGCGGTGAGGCCTCAAGGCAAAGACAGCCTGGCCCACGGGAGGCAGGAGCATGATGCACGACCGGCGCTGGTTTGGGCGGCTGGAGCAAGAAGACCAGAGGTTGAAGAAGCACTACGGCCGTTGGATGGACATCGTACGGTCACTGGAGCTAGAATCGTTCATATTGACTAAGTTGACAAAGCCCTTCATCCCCGTCAACTTAGTAGGCCCACAAGTCAGCCTCCCACCAAGGTGGGTCCCATCTAGCAGGGGGAGTATTCATTTTTTTGTGCGTAATAAGGAGGCACTTCCGGTGGGTCCGAGCTGACAGCGGGGGGGGGGGGGGGACGTTTTTTTAGCGAAATACGGTGGCCCGGCAGGTGGGTCCCAGCAGTCAGGGGGCAAACGTTTTTTTGGCAAAATACGGTGGCCCGGCCAGTGGGTCCCTGGGGTGAGTTGGAGGAATCATTATTTTCAGCGTAATAAGGAGGCACTTACTTGCTGCCGTGGACGGACCCATTGAGACTCTCCACGTCTGATATACTTCCGATGGAAGTCATTCCTTGACCACGTTGACCTCGCCGCGTTCCATTGCATGCATGCGTCCATGGGCGTGGTGCGTCCCCACTGTCAGCCTCTCACGTACAGTCATCTTCCGATGACTCTAGGTTGTTGACCACGTTGACCACACCGTGCCGAGCGCACCCAGACTGGAACGACCCGGAGATGGGGAAGACGGGGCAATGGAGTCGCAGATGGAGAGGAGTGGGAAACTTCACTGGTTCGGGTGCATGGCAGCACAGCCGCGGTGCACGGGAGACAGGAGCAAGAACAAAGGTTGAAGAAGGAGCACGGCTGTCGGTGTCAAAAACGGCGGATCTCGGCTAGGGGGTCCCAAACTGTGCGTCTAGGCGGATGGTAACAGGAGACAAGGGACACGATGTTTTACCCAGGTTCGGGCCCTCTTGATGGAGGTAAAACCCTACGTCCTGCTTGATTAATATTGATGATGTGTGTTACAAGAGTGGATCTACCACGAGATCAAAGAGGCTAAACCTAGAAGCTAGCCTATGGTATGATTGTTGTTCGTCCTATGGACTACAGCCGTCCGGTTTATATAGACACCGGAGAGGGCTAGGGTTACACAAAGTCGGTTACAAAGGTAGGAGATATACATATCCGTATCGCCAAGCTTGCCTTCCACGCCAAGGAAAGTCCCATCCGGACACGGGACAAAGTCTTCAATCTTCTATCTTCATAGTCTTGGAGTCCGACCGATGATGATAGTTCGGCTATCCGGACACCCCCTAGTCCGGAACTCCCTCAACGGCTGTTGGATTAACATCCAACGGTCCAGCTGCTAGAATCATTTGTTGATTAAGTTGACAAAGCCGTGCGTACACGTCCGCTTAGCAGGCCCACAAGTCAGTCACCAAATCTGACGGGTCCCAAATTGTCAACAGGATGAATAATTTTTTCGCAAAACAAGGAGGCACTTCCTTCCGTGCGAAGATACAGCCGGTGGGTCCCAGTTGTCAGGTGGAGGAAACATTTTTTTCAGCTTAATAAGGAGGAACTTTCCTTGTGTGCGACCATGGACCTCGTGGGTCCCAGCCATCAGGCTATCCACATACAGTCCTCTTCTGATGACTCTCATTTGTTGACCACGCCACACCGAACACAGCAAGGCGCTGGACGACGGCGAGGCCCCGGACGGGAATGACTCAGAGATGGGAAAACGCGGCAGTGGAGTCGCAGATTGAGAGGAGGAGAAGGGTTATAACTAGTTCTGTTGCGGTGTGGGGCTGTAGTCTGTGGAGAATAACAGGAGGTGTCGAGGGGTGGAGGGATAGCCTGGACAGCAGTGGGGTAGCGCTTCGCAGCGATGCGTGCTAAGCAGAGCCGCTGCCGCCGGAGGCCGGACCAGGCAGTCCCGGCGACGCTGGAGGAAGAAGACGAGAGATTGAAGGTGCATGCCGGCCGTTGGATATAAATCAAATGGCTGTGGATGACACAATCATTTGTTAACCAAGTTGACAACGCCTGCAGAGGCTTTTCGACCTATTGGCCCACATGTCACCGCAAAAATGTGGCATATATTTAACCCATGTTTTCTAGAATGTACAGTCCATTTGCTGGGCTGGGTGAACAAATAATTTTGCGTCAATCAGGCCCATCTATATTTTCTAAGAAATCCCATCCCATTTGCACTTCCTTGAAATACACATATTAGGTGGGCTCATTATATATATAATGTTATGTTAGAAGGAGCAATTAATATCAAAGAATAAACCGGAGAGGCACATTTTTTATATACATAATTAAGAAATTAGCGAGTTATTGCTCAAAATAAAAATGAGCGCGTTATTATTAAATTGGTCCTTAAAATCTTCGCAGGATTTTGTACGCAATCACCAGGATTTTCCTTGCCCGTGAGTCAAAAACAACCAGGATTTTCCGTTAAACATTTACTTTTATAAGTTAATAAGACGTGGGATGTTTTTATAATGTATATATAAGTCTCTATAAAATATACGATAATAGTAATAATATAAATATATATAATGTGGTTAGAAGGGAAAACATAAATTGGACACATCATTACTTTTATAAGAGACCTGCATTTTATACCCGACAGTAGGCATACTAACAAGTTCACACACAAATACAACAGAAAAGGTAAACATTCATATCAAACTCAGGTTCACAGGACACGTTCATATGCATAGCCAACATTCACTATCAATAACTCAAAAGATTCATATATACACAAGCTCAGCATATCTATGCATCCAAATGATTGATAGATCACACGACAAAAAGATTCAGATATACACATGTTCAGTATGTTTATGCATCCAAATGATTGAGATCTCAACCAATATGATCCATGGACGAACTTTAATTACCTAGGGTACAGACTGGTAAATGGTGTTCAATCGGAGGTACTTCTTGCTAAAATTAGTTCTTGTATGAGTAAACTTTCGAGTACATAAGAGGCAAAGATGCATACCCGAACTTTGCTTGTAGGTTTATCCTCAAATAGTGGCCTCATGCCGAGGGAGGTTTGAGCAACTTGGCCACTACTTTCATCCAACTAGTTTACTGGCTCATCTTGGTCCTGTATCTTGCCAAAATTCCACATTGCAGACGAGAAAGGAGGCGGTTGAGAAAATGAACCACCCAATTTTTTTGTGCAGTTCAACTGAAATGGGGCATCCTTGGTGTTCAGACTGATTAAGTGCCAGATGAATATACACGTCAACCAACTTGTCTGGAATCTTTAGACACCATGCCATATAGTTCGCTACCATATGTGCCGATAACCAACCGGCACAAGTTGGGACCAAAGACTGGACTACGTTTTACGGGCTATGCACCAAGCAATATTTTTGGCGCTCACTCTCCTAATACTTGAGTTTGACAATTGGTTGACGCCGTTGATACCGAATGAATATAGGCACTTCTTGTCAACATTGATGCTTGTCTGAGTGAACTTTGGAGTACATAGCAGCAGCATAAGTACCTGTCCATCTGATCATTTTGTGCGCTTCTACCGAAATCACCCGATGTGATGATTTGCCCGCGAAGTTCAGGCTCCAAATTACTCCTTTATGAAATCGGCAAACAGTAGCACAATACCAAATTACCAATACATATGACAGTGCACAAGAATCGGGGTAAAGACCAGTACCAACCTCGTCTCGAGGTAGCATATCAATTACTATTTCCTTTATTGGAAGCCGAGATAAGCCAAGCGACTGACAGCAAAGGAAGAAAGCAAGCGGAGATTAGCGACTGACAGGAAAGGACGGAAGCTGTCGAGGCAATGAAGCACCCAAAGTTTTTGTGCAGTTCCACCAAAATCGAGCATCCCTGTTGGCACATATATTGAGTGAGATTACTGTAATAGTGGGACTAGTTGATGAAACATACACTAACAAATAGAAGCACCCTCATTATCTTAATGGGTAAAGTTAGCAACATAGTAGTCTTGCTTAAAGAGAGGTATTAGTTTATTTAATCAGTGCCAATTAGCTCAACTCAACACTCAAAGCATTGCCATTTATCATAGGTTGCAAAACTTAAAAGTGCAAAGATAAAGGAGTTTCTCATGATAGTAGCACGATACAAATAGACATGATGACAAACTAATATGGATGAAGGCCTTAGGCCCGTACCAACCTGAGAAAAAAGCTTATTCATGTAGTCCCATAAGAGATGATAAAGCACTCTTTGGAATCACACAATAGTATATATTTTTGTGCACTTCAAATGTATGGTTGAAATCACTCTTGTTTACCAAAGGTTTGAGATTATATCGAAGATTATCAAGAACTTCCAGCAGAGTTAAAAGCAATCGGCTGGGGTACAGTTCATTGTATTGTCTTGTGTAGTTCCACTAAAATGTATGATTGGCACAACATGATCCCTGTTTGCACAAGTACGAACAAGGTGAAACCTTCATTTGCTTAGTGAGAAAGGATAGGAAGACATTAGCATATTACTCAAACAGTAGCATCAAATTCATGATGGACAGTACGCAAAACATTGCCTCATTGAACCAATGGCAATAAATTGACATGCAAAACAATAGCACTATTATGTCATGACGCTAATAATATTCCCTCCCTGCTCCACCACATGATTCACCTCCATAGACAAACATTCACACGTACATGATTCGGCATAGGGTCCTACTAAAGATTTGTTTAACTCCAACAGGAAAATTAGGCAGTAATAAATAAGTGGTACTTAAGTACTCCTAATTAATTAAGTGAGACAGCAGAAGTGGAAGGGCTCCCTGGAGGATCATCTCACATGTAAGGTAGTCATTGCCGGAGCCCTTGAATAGCCTCGACTGAGGCCTCTGGCTTCAACAAGATCGCCTTGGCACTCTTTATTCTTCTTCTTCTTCTTCCTCTTCATGCTATGTTTCTCTTTCTCCTCACCAGTTGGTGAAACCAAGTACATGATTGGCCTTCTAATTCAGAATTGGTTTTGTCAGTGAGGGAGTACAAGTGTACTAGTAAAAAACAGCATTATTTTCTCATGGCAGTCGGAAAATAGAGATGAACACATGCATTAAATATCATTCTTACCTAAAGGAAGGTTATGGCGCCAATATGGATGATGAGGATTGGAACACATATCTCCCTTTGTGTAGTTCCACCAAAATGAACCAACTGTTCCATTCTGACATTCCAGTTAAACAACACAAAAGTCACTTCTTTTAAGAAGAGTTTTGTGCAAAGGCACCAAAGGTCAGCAACAAAGCAACTGTGTGAATTGGATATCCCTCGTTTGCACAAAAAGGCACAGAGGAAACAAAGAGTCTCGAACAATTACATGCAAAAACATTTGGCTAAACTTGTCAGAGTCTCAAACAATTACAGGCAAAAACAGTGGCATGGCTTCATTTTTACCAGGTACGTTATATTAAGAACAGCTAAGGCTGCGTTCGGTTCACAGGTTTAGTGCAGGATTATCGTAGGAACACAATTCCTACGGTATTATTTCCCTTCCAACCGTTCGGGACACGGGAAAGGTGAATAGTGTTTCATAGGAAAGCTGGTCTGGTAGTACTGATTCCATTGGATTAGAAACATCCACGCTGCTCATTTTTTGGGCGGAAGCCCGGCGGCGCTTCGCCACGCCATGCGTTAGACAGGTTGTTGTGCTGTGTTTGCTCGAATAAAAAAATCAACCTATGTGTGGTACGTGAGGTGAGGACAAGAGTAGTCACTGTGCAGCTGAATTAACAAATAACATCTCATACTGCCAAGCATGCTACTCTAAAAAAACAAATCTGTACATTTCGTAGTCCATCCGAACACATTCTCTTGAGAGTTTCCTCCGGTTTGTTGTTCCATAGTTTTATACCTACATTCCTTTCCTATTCCGGTCCTCTTTTCTGCCCCTTTATTCCGACCGGAGCCTAAATATTTGGTATAAGGGCATGGGACAGTGGGTGCACCAGCAGTACATCACCATGTACGTAAACAGGGGCATAAAGTGGTGATTCATAGTTTGTTGCCCCGAGAAACAAACATCCAAGAAACATATTTGGGTTGGTCCCATTTTTTTCACTCTAGCCACCTACTCCTATGTGTGGATAGCAAATCTAGTCCTGGTCATACCACTGTGTACAACGTTACCCCTATATTTCCCTTTTCGACCAAGAGACCGGTTGGATGACCAGTCTGTACTACTTTCATCCCCTTTCCTTCCTGTTTGTACCAAGTCCGGTGTACATAATAAATTCCCCCACCCCCACTTTATTTCAATGACAAGTATTTTCATACGGAGGGAGTACAAGATTCGACTCCATGAAGTAGCTTTACCTCTAACAATAGAAGAAAAAAAAAGGTGACTTTGGACCATCCGATTGAGAGGGGCTGAGAGGTAGAAAATGATGCACATGCAGCAACATAGCGAGCTGGGGAAGTAGAGCTAAGGCGGTTTCGAACGAAGATATACCTGAAGGTCATCGGGATGTGGATAGGTGGGCGGCGGGAGGCCGGATCCGCCCACAGGCAACGACGAAGGGATCGGAGGACCTCCCGAACCGGTGCTCGGCCAGAGATAACGGTGCGGCCGGCAGTGGGTCTCCACCCTCTCTGTCGACGATGGCCTAAACGCTGCCCCTCCTCCCCTTCACCGGCGGAGGGGGATACATCCGGATCTGTAACCAGCGGTGAGGATAGAAAGCCAGTGTTTTTTGAAGGGAGAAAGACAGTGTTACTACCCCTATCTTGCTTAGATCTGGAGAGGATGAGAGTGTGTGCATAGAGCAGCCCTAGCAAGCAAGCGTGGAGGCTCCGGCCTATATATAAGTAGTGGGGTAGTTTTCCTTTTTCACTCCATCAAAACAATCGTTTAAAATTGTGTACTACTACATGCCAGGTCGCAGTTTTTTTTAGTTGTTGATTGTTTTTTGAGATAACTACCCGCTTGTTCCAAGTGGTGTTACGGTGTGCCAGGTCGCACTTTGTATCGTTCAAGTCTGGTACTACAAGTCCCTCCATTAAATGAACAACCACCCCCTCGTAAAAATTGTGAACAAGCCCACGCCTAAAATTAGCGGAAACGTGGATTGCCCCAACTTGCATTATTATTTATATTTTCTACTCCTTCCGTTCCTAAATATAAGTCTTTTTTATTAGCCACACCTGAGACAAGAATTTTTTTTATTAGCAGTGAACCCATAGACACAAAAATTGTGGCAAGATTCCCTTAGGCAAGCCAAACTTTGTCTAACAATTTGAGCAACTCAGGTTAGGCAAGTGTGGCAAGTGTGGGAAAAATAATGTGGCAACATAAGACAAACATAGTCACAATCCAAACAGCCCGTAATTTTTGTGACATGCATGAAAATTTGGTTAGTTAAATTTATAGTCAAAATTTGGCAAGGTGCATCAAATCAACACATGCAAGTATCAAAAGGAAAGTTACAACATGCATGCATGCGTTGTACTCCCTCCGTTTCCAAATATAAGTCATTTTAGAGATTGCAACAAGTGACTACATACGAAGCAAAATATGTCTACTCCTACATACGAAGTAGCCCATTTGAAATGTGTAAAAAGACTTTTATCGAGTGTAGTGCTTTGATGTCTCGCGTTAACTCGTACAAGAGCGAGAAATTTGATTACTACGACGCCCTCTCCCTCGCGGACGAGCTCGGTGTTTTAATCGCACTGTCTTTGGCTGCATGACAGGTGGGCCAACCACCTGTTGGGCCCACCTGTCATAGACGCGAAGGCAGGAGCTGTAAGTAGAAGCTTTCGCTACACGCTATCTCTCCCGCACGAGGTGGACGGACATGCAGCAGTGGATTCGATACTGTAGAAGTAGGAGTAACATCATTGTTCGTCTTCTCGAAGAGGCGAAGAGCCAAGCGCAAACCGAACGTGGCAGTTGCGAACGCTCGCGTGGTGCGGTTCCTTGGAGTACTAGCCAGGCTCTTGCATGAGACAAAATTGCTATTGTTTAACAATTAAACTCCATTATGCATTGGTTGATACTCATTCTCAAGATAGGTCCACGCGCTTAGCACCGCTTTCCTCCTGGGGTCACCAATGTTTATTTGCTAATTAATAGCATTCCATGCAATGAACTAGCCATTGCAAGTCATTAAAAGCATGCACACCTCTCATCTCTTATTGGTTGATACGTATGTCAAGAAACAAGAAACAAGGTAGAAATTAATGCACCGCCTAAGTGTTTTGGGACTATTAGGTTTTCGTAAGATGACTTACACACCTAGACGGAGGGAGTAGTATAGACCTGTAAACCGGAAAGGAGTATTTGCCTTTCTAGAGATTTCAACAAGTGACTAGACTACACCGTGTGCAGTACGCCCTCTCTTCCGGTTTATAGGGCTCAAATCTCAAATCTCATGAACCAAGGCATTCTGTGATTGGAGGAATGTACTGTATCTCGTACTTTACAAAACTACCCTAAATAAACTCATGCATTAATTACGTAGTTCTCTCGTTTTCCTCTCCGCCTTGGTAGTGGTGCACAATATTGAGCACTCCTATATGACTAGCCGCTCTATCTACATGCGGGACATTTCATAGCATCTGGGCCCACGTGCCATCCACCAAATCACAACGAGGTGCTACAGTAGAGACTCACATGTCACCCTGGTGTGGCCGTCATGACCCGTCATATCACAAAACCCACACCTTTACCAGTAGTGGTAAGGTGGCCTCCAAGTTGGACTGGACGAAGAAACCATCATTTCATTGGAACGCTCGTTCAAGCCCTTTCTTCCCTTTCTTTAAGAAAACCTCACTCCAGGCTACTCACTTCTACCATTTTTCTTCTCTACCGACGAAGGAAAGGTGGGCGAATCAGTTATGCTGCTATATTTTCATTCCAATATTTTCTTTTTGCGAAGCACCGACCGATTCTCACATCCTATTCTTTTCCCGTTTTCATTGCGATTGTGGTTTCCTTTTGATTGCTTTTTGTTTGTCAGTTCATTGATGGATCCTGGAGCACTAGGCAAAGAGTTGCCGGCGGACAACCCATCGGAGACAGCCGATCTCCGTGAAGCGAGCACCGACCAACGAGTTGACAATGTTGGCGGGCCAACCCATGGAGATGAAGAACTCCAAGAAACAAGCACTAGCCAAAGAGTTGAGGACGTTGGCGGACGAACTCCTCAAAGAAAGTTGGAAGAACAGCAAGGGCCCCACCGTGCCTACCCCAGGAACTGTGATTGCCACCTATGTGAGGCTCAAGACCAAGTTTGAGGAGATAGTCACCGTTGAGAAGCAGTATTCCCCTGGCAAGGTGATGGCCCCCATTGAGGACGAGGTGATGGCCCCCGGAGGGATGAGATCCCCTGGTGAGTTGCACAAGGTAAAAAATAATGGCTTATTACCATAGTTGTGGTTTTTGATTATTTGCAGTGTGCTTGATTTTTGATTATTTGCAATGTGCTTGCGAATATGTTAGGGTTGTGCAGGTGCCGGTGGTTGTCCTTGATGATTCCGATGTCGTGGCCCGTCCTGTTGGCATCGCCCCGGAGATCAATTCTGATGCCGCTGTCCATCCTGTGGACATCGCCCCAGAGATTGATTCCGATGTCGCGATCGATCCCGTGGACATCGCCTGTAAATCAATTCCCATGCCGTTATGCGGCTGTGGTCATTGCCCGAGATTGATGACAAGAAATAGTTGGTCGCGCTAATCCTTCAGGGTAGTTTGCATTGCCCTGTGTTTAATTACCAGAACGATGCATGTTATCAAACCATCTTAGGGCTAGTGCACTGTCTTGTGTGGGCGGATCTTGCTACTTTTGTTTGATAGTGAATCATGTGATGAATCATGCGAACCCTCTCCGAGTTATGGAAATGTATGTATCCTCACCAGCTTTTGATGTAATATATGGCACTGCTTAGATGTAAGTTTGAACTGTTTATCATATCAGCAAGGCTTGTTTGATGATTCTTGGTGTTAGTAGGCTAGCTACTATGCGAGCTATAGTACTTGCAAAACACTCACCGAAGAGAAATGTTGGGGCTGATGAGCTCGTGGTACGCTTATACTTATCCCTCGTCGATCGACTAATAGCCCTAGCTCCTAAAATTGTAGGCTTAGCGATCAATCAGACAATAGTCGACATACATTCAGGCCTCATTTGATTCATAGGGTAGGAAAATCGTAGCAAAAGTATAGAGAACGTGCAACACAAAATCATAGTAGTGCAGAGACGTACTCCTTCCGTTCCAAAATAGATGACCTAGGCGGGCTAGTTTGGCCTAGTGGGTTTCAAAGGATATGATGTGGCATGCAGAGCCGTCCAGTCTTGGCGTGTGGTAGCAGTATTGCGGGTACAGTAAGTTTTCTTGAAGAAGAGGAATTCAACGAAGTCATGATGGTTCCTTCAGAGGAACAACTTACGATGGGAAAGGTTGGGCTCATGATACCGGGGTAGACCAGGATAATTTTGTGCATGGCAGGTGGACTAGGATGGTCGACGTCCCACATGTCGGTGAATGAAAGTATTCATTGTTTATTTTTTATGAAAGATATTGTCTCCACTGTTACTCCTTGACTTTGTCAATGCCTCTCTCTCCTCCACATAAGCGGGGACTACTTGCTATGCATGCAGCGGGCAGCTGGCGTCTTGAGGGGCCAGGGCGGTGAGAGCGGGCTCTGGAAGCGGTCCGGACTCCAGCATGGCCCACCTCACATTATCACCGTATATTTCTTGGAGTCCGTGTGCGGCGGGCAGACGATCTCTTCTCCCTCCCCCGTTTCTCTCTTCTTAGCCGATGCCCGCCAAGCGATTAGATTTCAGCTATCGACGATTTATTCAATTACGGTCCCACATGTCAGTGAAATTGCAAGACAACGCGTGTCCCCTCTGGTGAGCGGTGTGCGAGCCGGACTGTCGGGTTGCGCTGCATTTAGTCGTAAGTGTGCCGCTTTTCCTTTAGAACTTGGCGGCGTAACATTTTCGCGCGATCGATCGATAGAAATCCAGAACAAAATGACGAGGGCGGTGCTTTCCCGCTCGTCAGGCGGGCTAGTTCAAGTGATATGACGTGCTACAGTGCCGTCCACTTGCTCCATTATTATGGAAGCAAGAGTTTACACTCTTACGCGGGAGGAGTGCGAAACACCGCGGATCTGATTTTGATCGAGGGATAACTGTTCCCTGCCAATAATGGAGGATTGTTAGCGATTATAGCATGATAGTTAGGGCATCTCCAGCGCTGGCCCACAAATTTACACCGGCATCTATCCGAGGACACTGACGGATGCCAACCGATGCTGCCTGCATACCTATCGACAACTATATGAACTAACCGGACGAAATTCGTGCAAACAAAGCAAATTTCAAATTGACCGGATGAAATTCATTACATTTCGAGAACTTTTCCTATAAACTGGATGAAATTCATTACATATTTCGCACAAACCACCATGTCCGGCCATGAACCCGAGAAAGCAGGCCATTGCCTTTGCCTCCTCCTTATCCGCCTCGATAACCTCCTCCTCCGGCGCACAAGGTTATGAAGATTTCCGCCTCCACATCGCCATCAAGCGGCTAACCGGCCGCCGATTTTTATCCCACCAAGCTTGGCTTTGACTGAGTGGAGGAGCGGTGGCCTTCCTAGGACCAGAGCGGTGGCGACCTACCGTGTACTACTCTTCCTCACTGCCGGTTGTGCCCGTGCACGCGCGCCGGCTTCATGGTCGTGGCGGCGGAGGGCGGCCGGTGGGGAGCCGGCGATCTCCTTCGTTTGCTCCTCCGATAGTACATTGAAGAGAGCTTTGGAGCGCGCCCGGAGTGGAGCCGCCGATGTCCCTCGTCCGCTCCTGCTACAGTACGTCCAAGAGAGCTTCGGAGCACCAGGAGGCCATGGTTGAAGTGGTGCCGACAGAAGGAAGGGACTGGAGGAGAATAAGTGTGGGTCTTTGGCTATGGCTGGTAGCTGGGGCTCAAGTTAATATAGCGGGCGAATGGCAATGAGCCGCGCGACGGATGGACAATCGGGCGCCAGAGTAGGTTCGCTGGGCGTGAATGGGGACGCTGCTCAAAGGACTTAATCGTAGATGTGTTTGGGTTACTGACATGTGGGCAGAACGAGCGTCTGGCCCGCATGTCAGGGACACACCAATTGCACCTGCAGTTAAGCCCGGTGAATGCGGCATTGACATCCTGGAGAGACGGTGACCGTTTCAAGCGGGAAGCGCGCGCTAGCGATGGAAGGGGTTTCGGTGTGCAGTGGCACTAAGATCGGTCGCTCACGGTACTACATACTCCGTACCATACTACCATAGTACCCTCTCTAGCTTAGGCTGTTTTATAGATTGTCGTTGTGATGGACGATATACATGAGCAAGGCGGTCCGAGTACGACCGTTGGTGTTGAGCCTGGTGAATACATGCTCGGCGTTCGGGTAGGCCTCCATCAAACATCTAAACACTAATGTCAGGCAACGTCGGGGCGCGCAGGTGATGGGCTCGCCGTTTGCGTTGCGCCATGAGCAGGACTTTGATTTAGAGGGCTATGTGCATGCATTAGCATGCTTTGACAGCATGACCGTGAGTGCCTGACGCGAAGTATTTCATTTTCATTTGGCTGACGAAGGTGCGTTGCAGCGACGAGTCCGTGGTTTGATTCCCCACATACGCATAATTTTGGTTTTTACAATATTTCTTTCTCCATTCACAGGTAGGCCCGCATAGATAGATAAAGAACACGAGCTGATGAGGCGCATGCGGACTGTTTGACTGGGCAACCATACAAATACGGAGCTATACGCTGAGCTAGTGACCGTATAATCACCATATCTCATATACAATGATCAAAGTGAGCTATGAAGACAAGTTCGATGACCGCCAATGCATTTTACTCGGTAATAAATGACCAGGATTGAAGGGGAATCCTAATTTGCTTCGCCTTACGTCCTTGAGCTCTTGACAAACCAATGCACTATACGGTTGTCCGCCACTCCACCCGAGAGCTCTCACCAAGCGTCGTTCATGCCACCGCGCGCACACTAACCGTAAGGCAGCGATGGCATCCCGCCAAGACTGAGTTCCTCGCCGCCTACTTAACGCACACACAAAATGGTAGCGAAGCGATGGCATCCTGTCGAGCCGAGTTCATCGCCGCTTGCGACCTCACAACTATGTGGGAGGTATTTGAAGATGCCAACGTTGAATGGGCGGTAGAGCAAGAGGCGGCCAAAGCCGCACAGAGGGAGCGGAAAAGTCAGAAAGCACTCAAGAAAAGAGAGGCCCGCCGCCGCAAGAAAGAAAAGGACGCACGCGCTGTCATGGAGAGGTCGGCAGAGATCCAAGCACGGTGGGGTGTCACGACAAAGCCGGGAAGGAGAACGACGTCTGGCGAGCATGTGAGAAGTAGTAGTACTAGTAGTTAGTGTGTGTGTCTGTGGTTCCGAGTACGAGCATGTACCAGTACTACTAGTTACTACTATAGTTTTTAGAGCAAATTACCAGTACATTAGCCTAGACTAAATGGAAACATTCCTATCCTATGCATCAAATGGCATCTCTTTCTCTATAGGAATTGAGATGCATGTGTAGCGACCAGACCTCAAACAGTCTAATCTCTGTGCTCAGTGTCATCCCTGGATCAGTAATGCTGACACCACACAGTACTCGGAGGATTTATAACAGAGTAGCAATCACACACTTATTACAATCGAATGTCTCAAGAGAGAACTTAATAGAATAAATATGGCTTAAGGCCATCTAATAACGATAACAGCGGAAGGCTTGGAAGAATAAGCGAGTCCATCAACTCCAACGGCATCACTGAGTATAGAACCATGACCTATGCACCTTACTCGTCAAGTTCTAAAAGTCTGCAACAAGAAACGCTTGCAGCCCGAAAACGGGTCAACACATGGAATATGCTGGCAATGTAACACATAGAGAATAATGGAATGAATAGCCTATACTACATGCATATATGGCTGGTGGAAAGCTCTATGGTTACAGTTTTGTATAAAGCCAATTTTTCCCTACTGCAAAATATTAAATTTATTTAACTATCATGGTGGTTGTGAAACATTGAGAATGGTTGACAGCATTCTCAATCCCAATTAAAAGTACTCATTAACAAACCCAACAATATTAATTAGAAGTAACATGATGAGATTCACATGATATCCAAGTACTAGATACTCAAGATGTCCATAACCGGGGACACGGCTAACCATGACTAGTTTATACACTCTGCAGAGGTTTGCGCACTTTTCCCCACAAGACTCGATCGCCTCCGTTTGGTTTCTCGCACTACATGGTGTTTGAGAGACGGATGACCGAGACATAGTCTTCCGGAAGCACTAGCACCTTACTTGTGGGTAGACCGGTACACCTACTTTCCCCTACATCTGCTAGTCTACCCATAAGAGTTCGCACAACTTAATCAACTACGCCAGAGCCCATAATGGCTTGTGGCTGCACACGGAAGTTTCTAGTTTGAATAATCTCATGATCCCTTTGAGCCTGGGTGGCGGTCCGAAGAAATACAGGCAAGTCCTGATAGAAACCAGGTGCCTCAGTCCACCCAGATGTGTGTTTAAGTTGCCACCTTAAATAAACCATTAAATAACAATCTCACATCTGTCATGGATACACTCACCCAATCCACGTCTACTAGCATAGCATGGCATAATAAGCAAACGTAGAAGTAACTCCCAAGGGTTTATAATAAAACAGGTAATAGGTACTACCTCAACTACTTACCATCCCACAATTTAATTAGATCCTAATCATGCAAGTGCTTGAGGATAGATCTAATGCATAAAAACTGGGTATGAGAAAAGTATGATCAAAGTGTTACTTGCCTTGCTATTGATCCGTGAAACCTAGAGACTCAAAGTAACAGGCGGCGCACTCCTGGTAATCTATCGCAGACAAACAAACAAGCATACAATAAGTACTCATCTAATGCACAGGTAAAACTCAAATAGATCTAACCAGATAGTTCAACTTAAGAACTCCGGTTTGCAAAAAGAATCAAATCAAACGAAGCAACGAAAGTCAAACGGCGGAAGAAAACAACTTAGTTTTACTAATCTGGATCTAGGTCAAATTTTACAGATTCAAAAACTTGTTTATGTTGATTAATAGGAAAGAGGGTTTCGAGACGAAACTCCAGGCGCTTGAATCGCCTGATTCCGATAAACGAGCGAAAAGTTATACTAAAACGAAAATCGGATCTGGAATCACGATCAGAAAAATCATGGATTAAATCCGAGAAAAAGAAAAACAACGAACGGGTTAACGAACGGGCGTTCGTTAACTAAACTAATCTGACGAACTCGTTCATTAAAACGAACTAACGGATGAACGTCCGCTAACTAACCTAAACCAGAAAAAAAACCGAAAACTAAAAAAACGAAAACAAAGAAAAACAAAAAAACCGAAATAAAAACCGCTCGGTTTTTATAAAAACCTGGCACGTAAAACGAGGCGGCGGCGAACCTCGGCGGTGGCGGCGGCGAACTCCGGCGAGGCTCCGGCGACGGCGGCGGGCGGCGGCGAGGGATTAGGGTTAGGCTTTGGGGGCACGGGCGGAGGCGGAAGGCGGCGGGCGCGGCCGAGGCTGTGAGGCCGGCCGGGGGTGGCTATTTTAAATAAGGCGGTTCACTTTTTTTTAAATAATTACGCTCGGAAAAAAAAACAAAAGAAGTACTAAATGGGGTCCAAAAATCCCGAAATAAAATTTCCCCGGTTTCTAAAATCAAGCCGGATTTAATGAACATTTATTTGGGGCCTAAATGCAATTTTGAAAAACGCGCATTTTTCCTAAATTCAAATAAAAGGCAAAAAACTCCAAAATCAAATCTTATTTAATTTTATTATTAAATCTTCATTATTTCTTTATTTTGGGAAAGTCATTTTATTCCCTCTCATATTTTTGTAATAGAAATAATTGAAGATAAAATAATTAAAATCAAATGATCCTATTTTCAAAATTTGAGAAAACTCAAATATGAAAATAACGAAAATCCCCAACTCTCCCCGTGGGTCCTTGAGTTGTGTAGAATTTCTAGGATCGAGCAAAAATGCAACAAAAAATATGATATGCAATGATGCTCTATGTTACAAACCTACCCCCTTAAGATGAATCTCGCCCTCGAGATTCGGGTTTGGCTAGAAAATAGGTGAGGGTGGTCCTTAAGCAAATCTTCCTCTCGCTCCCAGGTGGCTTCATCCTCAGTGTGGTGGCTCCAATTGAACTTTGCAAAACTTAATGACCTTGCTGCGGGTGACTCACTGGCATACTCCGTAATCTTAACCGTTTCTCCTCATAGGTCAAATCATCATTCAACTGAATCGCTTCTAGTGGCACCAGATCTCTCAATGGTATATCACCCATCTCTAGTGACACTTCTTCAACTGTGAAACATGAAACACATCATGAACTCCCGACAATCCTTCGGTAATTCCAACTTGTAAGCAACTTCTCCCATGCGTTCCAAAACACGATAAGGTCCTACAAATCGGGTGCTAACTTTCCTTAACTCCAAAACGCTTAACTCCTCGAAGCGGCGATACTCGAAGATAAACTCGCTCCGACTTCAGATTTCGCCTCCTTGCATTTTGAATCCGCATAGCTTTTCTGTCTTGACTGGGCTACCTTGAGCCTATCGCGAATCAACTTTACTTTCCGTTCAGACTCCTTAATCAAATCCGGTCCAAACAACTGGCGGTCTCCAACTTCATCCCACAACAACGGGTCCCGCACCTCCTTCCGCATAAGGCTTCGAAGGTGCCATCTTCGCATCGGGTTTGGTAACTGTTGTTGTAAGAAAACTCCTCATACAGCAAGTTGTCATCCCAACTTGATCCATAATCCAAAGCACAAGCTCTAAGCATATCCTCCAAAATCTGGTTGACCCTCTTGGTTTGTCCATCTATCTGTGGATGGAAATCTGTGCTAAACTCCAGCCTGGTTCCCAAAGTTTCATGCAACTGCTTCCAGAACTTTGAGGTGAATTGGGTTCCTCTATCTGATACGATACTCCTCGAAACTCCATGCAAGCATACAATCCTGGTCATGTATATCTTAGCCAACTTGGCACTGCTGTAGGTAGTCTTTACTGGAATGAAATGAGCTACCTTCGTCAAACGATCGACTATAACCCAAATCGATTCATAGCCTAAACGAGTCCTGGGCAATCCCGTGATGAAATCCATACCTAGTTTATCCCACTTCCATTCGGGTATAGACAATGGCTGTAACAATCCTGCCGGGCTTCGATGTTCCGCCTTCACCTTCCGACATACATCACAAATCGCCACGTACTCGCAATATCCTTCTTCATTCCGGTCCACCGTAAAGTATTCTTCAAATCCAGATACATCTTGGTATTTCGGGTGAATCGAATATGGTGAATCATGTGCCTCTTGTAGAATGAGCTTCACGATCTCCGTGTCATTGGGCACATAAACACGGTCTTCAAACCATAGGGTATCGTGCTCATCCTCACGAAATCCCTTAGCCTTTCCTTCGCTCATTCTCTCCTTTATAGAGGCAATCTCTTTGTCAGTATTCTGAGCTTCCCTTATCTTGTCCATCAAAGTTGACTGAATCTCCAATGCTGCTACATAGCCTTTCGGAACTATTTCCAAGCATAGCTCTCGAAGATCCTCGGCTAACTCCTTTGGTATTTCTCCCGTCATTAATGTGTTGACGTGACTCTTACGGCTCAACGCGTCTGCTACAACATTAGCCTTTCCGGGGTGGTAATGCAATCTCATATCATAATCTTTGATGAGCTCCAACCATCTCCTTTGCCTGAGATTTAGCTCCTTCTGCGTGAAGATGTACTTCAAACTCTTGTGATCCGTATACACCTCACAATGATTTCCAATGAGGAAATGTCTCCATGTCTTTAATGCATGCACTACGGCTGCTAACTCCAAATCATGCATGGCATAATTTATCTCATGAGGCTTAAGCTGTCGTGAAGCATACGAAACAACTCTCCCCTCCTGCATAAGCACTGCTCAAGTCCTCTGCGTGAAGCGTCGCAATACACCTCATAATCCTTGGTCTGATCTGGCAGAATTAACACTGGTGAGGTAACCAAACGTTTCTTCAACTCTTGGAAACTAGCTTCACACCTCGGTCCAAATGAACTTGGTATCCTTCTTTAATAATTCTGTCATAGGCTTCGCAATCCTTGAGAAATTCTCAATGAATCTCCGGTAGTATCCCGCTAATCCAAGGAAACTCCGGATCTCTCCAACCGTCGTTGGCGCTTCCCAGTTTGTTACAAAGGACAACTTTAGTGGGGTCTTGCTATACCTTCTCCGGATATAACATGTCCAAGAAATCCAACTTCCTTCAACCAAAACTCACACTTGCATGAACTTGGCATATAACCGGTGTTCTCTCGAGCTTCTCGAGTACCAAACGCAAATGCTCCTTATGTTCTTCTTCATTCTTCAAGTAAACCAAAATATCATCAATGAACACCACGCATTTAACTTATCCAAAAACTCCATAAACACTTTGTTCATCATGTTCATAAAATAGGCAAAAGCGTTAGTCACACCAAATGACATAACGGTGTACTCATACAGCCTGCACCGTGGTAAAAGCCGTCTTAGGTATATCCTGCTCTCGAATCTTCAACTGATGGTACCCTGATCGTAAATCGATCTTTGAAAACACCTTAGCTCCTTGCAACTGGTCAAACAAGTCATTGATCATCGGCAACGGGTATTTGTTCTTAATGGTCACTTCATTCAATCCTCGATAATCAACAACCATTCTTAATGATCCATCCTTCTTCTCCACTAGAAGTACTGGTGATCCCCAAGGCGAAGAACTTCGGCGAATAAAACCTTTATCCAGTAACTCCTTAATTTGCTTCTTAATTTCCTCCAAATCTTGGGCTGGCATCCTATATGGTCTCTTAGATATCGGCCCAGTGCCTGGCAGTAGTTCAATCAGAAACTCAATGTCTCTATCCGGTGGCATGCCTGGCAACTCTTCCGGAAACACGTCCGGGAAATCCCTTACCACTGGTACTTCCTCCTGCACAACTCCCCGATAAAGAATTTACATGTGCTCTCCTCGGCTCATGTCGTGATACATACTTGATTCTCCTTCCTTCTGGGGTGGTAAGCAAAATTGTCTTACTGGCGCAATCGATGTTTCCTCCATACATCGACAACCAATCCATACCAAGAAATACATCCAAACCTTGTGATTCCAATATGATTAAATCCGTTGGGAAAACATGCCTCCCTATACTTAATGGCACTTGAAAACATCATTGACTTGCCATATACTCCGCTCCCGGTGAGCTTACTAACATGGGTGCCTTAAGAGTTTTAGTGGGTAGGCTAAACTTATCCGCAAATCCCCTTCATATGAATGAATGCGATGCACCAGTATCAAAAGAACAACTTCAGTAAATGACTTAACCAGAAACTTACCTATTACTGCATCTGGCTGAGCTTCAACCTCCTCCACGGTGACGTGGTTCACTTGTCCTTTGTTGAAAGGATTCGGCTTCTTTCCTGAGCTTCCATTGCCATTTCCATTCGCCTTCTCGACAATCGCTTGCATAATGGCTACCTTGCGGCACTTAAAGCAAGTGATGTGGCTCAGGTCTACCTTGGATGGTGTTGATGTGTTGGTGCGGTTCTGTTCATTGCTTCCTCCATTCCTGCTCCCATTATTGGTGCCATTATGGTTGTGCGAGCTACCTCCTCCATGGGTATGCTGAAATTGTCCTCTGTCTTCGGGTAAAGCGAAGTTTCACCGAGCCCAGAGTTATTCTTCCCCGTCCATACTTCCTCTTGCGATTGTCAATCTGCTGCCGCTTACCTTCAATCATAAGAGCACGGTCTACTAACTCTGGTAGTTATTGAAGGTGGCTACCATCAACTGCATGCTCAGCTCATCATTCAGTCCTTCTAGAAACTTCTCCTGCTTAGTCGCATCCATAGCAACGCTATCCGGGGCATAACGTGCTAGCTTCTTGAAATCATCTACATCTTCGCCAACTGTCCGTCCTCCTTGGCGTAAGTTGCGAAACTCACGCTTCTTCATGGCCATAGCTCCTCTTTGAAACATGGGCACGGAAAGCTTGTTGAACCGATCCCATGTGACCAGTGTCTACATGGTAAGTGGCTGTAAAATTCTCCCACCATGTCAGCCGCTGGTCCTTCAAGCCGGTGTGTGCAAACTTCACCCTTTCTCCATCTGTACATCCCGCAGTGGTCAACTCCCTCCCTATCTTACGGAGCCAATCATCCGCAACAATCGGCTCGGTGCTCTGGAAAACACCGCGGATTCAGCCTTAAGAAACGGGTCGATGGTCAATGTGTGTTGGTGGCGGTGGGTTGTTGTTGTTGTTGTTGTTGTTGTTGTTGTTGTTGTTGGTGTTGTTGTTGTTGTTGTTGTTGTTGTTGTTGTTGTTGTTGTTGTTGTTGTTGTTGTTGTTGTTGTTGTTGTTGTTGTTGTTGTTGTTGTTGTTGTTGTTGTTGTTGCCTTGGTTCTCGCATAAATGTTTGAATCAAGGCATTCTCGCTGAATCAACTGGGTGATCTCTGGCGGGAAAACAAATACGGGGTCGCGTCTCGGAGGCATCTGAGGGGTTTAAGAAAAGACGAGAATTTAGAATAGAATGAGGTCTAGGGAGAAACACCACCCATATGCACATGAGACAAATCACACAATATCACTCCAATCAATTCAAACAAGGGCATACAACGGTCTATCTATTGTTACAAAGTGCTGAAACTAAAACTAATATAACATGGGGGGTAATCTACTACTGTTATGGTGGTCAACTAGAAAAACTGCTCCGATGAAGATTCCATGATATCTGCTCCAGCTTCATCTTCGTAATCATCATCACTAGGATCAGAATCGGTGTCGTCGATGATGATGTAGTTCTCTGGACAGGTGCTATCTTCATCTTCTCCTCCGGGTGCTGAATTTCCCACGAGTACTTCAATCTTTTCCTTAAGATCGCCATTTTGTCCCACTAGAGATACAATCTCCTCCATGTAGTCCTTGCGAGTGGCCTTCAGTTCTCCTTCTAGTTCGATAATCTTGGCTTTTGCTGTCTTCAACTCCATCATGCCTGCACACATCTGGTTCTCCTGGCGTCGAATGTGCTGGTTTAACTCCTAGATGAAAGCTGCAATGGATCGATCCTTCTTAGTGCCAACTATCTCCCATTGTTCATCTCGGTGCCCGCAAATCTTGTAGATAGTATCCTTGAGGTCGTCTTTGTAAACTTCTCCAATGCGTCCCATGGTTATGTGGGCTGCCATACTCTTTCCCAGACTCCAGGTTGGTGCATTGAAAACACACTCTATGGGCTCCGTGATTGGCATAAACGTCCTTCCGGGAACTTGAGCTTGAATCTTCCAGCACTCTTCTTCGGATAAAGTGGAAGTCCCGGTGAAGCTTGGTAATTCAATGTTTAGGTACTTAGTGACTTCCTTCAGGTGTCGTCCAAAGGGTGTATCCTCATCCGGCTGAGTGAACTTGATACTCGCTTCCGTCATCCTAAAAGAGTAGAAAAGATGAGGAGTCAGAAATGAGAAGAGAGAGTAGTGATCTAGGGTTTTAGCTTAATGGTCGTGTCCTACAAATACCTTGTGCTCGATACCATCTTTGTAGCGACAGGACCTCAAATACCGATCTCCGTGCTCGGTGTCATCTCTCGGATCAAGAATGTTGACACCACACAAGACTCGGAGGATTTATAACAGAGTAGCAATCACACACTTATTACAATCGAATGTCTCAAGAGAGAACTTAATAGAATAAATATGGCTTAAGGCCATCTAATAACGATAACAATGGAAGGCTTGGAAGAATAAGCGAGTCCATCAACTCCAACGGCATCACCGAGTATAGAACCACGACCAATGCACCTTACTCGTCGTTCAAAAAGTCTCGCAACAAGAAACGTTGCAGCTCGAAACGGGTCAAAGACATGGAATATCCGGCAATGTAACACATAGAGAATAATGGAATGAATAGCCTATACTACATGCATATATGGCTGGTGGAAAGCTCTATGGTAACAGTTTTGCATAAAGCCAATTTTTCCCTACTGCAAAGGAATAAATTTATTAAACTATCATGGTGGTTGTGAAACATTGAGAATGGTTGACAGCATTCTCAATCCCAATTAGAAGTACTCATTAACAAACCCAACAATATTAATTAGAAGTAACATGATGAGATTCACATGATATCCAAGTACTAGATACTCAAGATGTCCATAATCGGGGACACGGCTAACCATGATTAGTTTATACACTCTGCAGAGGTTTGCGAACTTTTCCCCACAAGACTCGATCGCCTCCGTTTGGTTTCTCGCACTACATGGTGTTTGAGAGACGGATGACCGAGACATAGTCTTTCAGAAGCTCTAGCGCCTTACTTGTGGGTAGACCGGTACACCTACTTTCCCCTACATCTGCTAGTCTACCCGTAAGAGTTCGCACAACTTAATCAACTACGCCAGAGCCCATAATGGCTTGTGGCTGCACACGGAAGTTTCTAGTTTGAATAATCTCATGATCCCTTTGAGCCTGGGTGGCGGTCAGAAGAAATACAGTAAGTCCTCGATAGAAACCAGGTGCCTCAATCCACCCAGATGTGTGTTTAAGTTGCCACCTTAAATAAACTATTAAATAACAATCTCACATCTGGCATGGATAAACTCACCCAATCCACGTCTACTAGCATAGCATGGCATAATAAGCAAACGTAGAAGTAACTCCCAAGGATTTATAATAAAACAGGTAATAGGTACTAACTCAACTACTTCCCATCCCACAATTTAGTTAGATCCTAATCATGCAAGTGTTTGAGGATAGATCTAATGCATAAAAACTGGGTATGAGAAAAGTATGATCAAAGTGTTACTTGCCTTGCTGATGATCCGCGAAACCTAGAGACTCAAGTAACAAAGCGGCGCACTCCGGGTAATATATCGCAGACAAACAAACAAGCATACAATAAGTACTCATCTAATGCACAGGTAAAACTCAAATAGATCTAACCAGATAGTTCAACATAAGAACTCCGGTTTGCAAAAAGAATCAAATCAAACGAAGCAACGAAAGTCAAACGGCGGAAGAAAACAGCTTCGTTTTACTAATCTGGATCTAGGTCAAATTTTACAGATGCAAAAACTTGTGTAAGTTGATTATTCGGAAAGAGGGTTTCGAGACAAAACTCCAGGCGCATGAATCGCCTGATTCTGATAAACGAGCGAAAAGTTATACTAAAACAAAAATCGGATCTAGAATCGCGATCAGAAAAATCGCGGATTAAATCCGAGAAAAAGAAAAACGACAAACGGGTTAACGAACGGGCGTTCATTAACTAAACTAATCTGATGAACTCGTTCGTTAAAACAAACTAACGGACGAACGTCCGCTAACTAACCTAAACTGAAAAAAAAACTGAAAACTAAAAAAACCGAAAACTAAAAAAAACCAAAATAAAAACCGCTCGGTTTTTTAAAAAAAAACTGGCACGTAAAACGAGGCGGCGGCGAACCTCGGCGGCGGCGGCGGCGAACTCCGGCGAGGCTCCGCCGACGGCGGCGGAGTCTGGCGGGCGGCGACGGATTAGGGTTAGGGTTTGGGGCGGGCGAGGTGGGCGGGCGGCGACTTGGGCCGGGGCGGCGGCGCGGGCTGGGGCGGGTGGCGGCGGGCGCGGGTTGAGGCCAGGGGCGGCCTGGGGTGGCTATTTATATAGCGCCCCGAGCGGTGTCCCGCTCGGGTACGACCCGTAAGGCGGTTCACTTTTTTTTAAATAATTACGCTCGGAGAAAAAAAACAAAAGAAGTACTAAACAGACTCCAAAAATCCCGAAATAAATTTTCCACGGCTTCTAAAATCAAGCCGGATTTAATGAACATTTATTTGGGGCCTAAATGCAATTTTGAAAAACGCCAAGATTTTCCTAAATTCAAATAAAAGGGAAAAACTCCAAAATCAAATCTTATTTGATTTTATTATGAAATCTTCATTATTTCTTTATTTTGGGAAAGTCATTTTATTCCCTCTCTCATATTTTTGTAATAGAAATAATTGAAGATAAAATAATTAAAATCAAATGATCCTATTTTCAAAATTTGAGAAAACTCAAATATGAAAAGAACGAAAATCCCCAACTCTCCCCGTGGGTCCTTGAGTTGTGTAGAATTTCTAGGATCGAGCAAAAATGCAACGAAAAATATGATATGCAATGATGCTCTATGTATAACATTCCAAATTGAAAATTTGGGATGTTACAGCATGTCATCTCACTTCCTATGATTTTCATATTCCTATCCTATGAACGAAAGGAGGCCTCTATTGGAGTAAATAGTGTAGCTATTCCTTCGTCCGAGCAACTTCAAAGTGGGAAGTGGGCCTGTGATTTGACGGCTCATTAGTCATTGTTATCAAACGCCGACGACTGGGTGACTCTCCCTTGGAGTTCTACGTGCATGGCAAGTGGACCAGGATGGTCGACGCCCCACACGCTGGCTTAACGGAAGTATTCTTTCCGATATCGAGGAGCAAGGAAACCGCATGGTATAGTATCACCGCTGATTGGTTCGCAAAAAATAGTATCACCGCCGATTTATAATTATTTTTTATTTACGATGAATGCTAGCGTTTCAACTCTTACGATTTAAGGGTGCCAAACACGAAGACGCCGGATGTCCCACATGTCGCCGAAAGGAGTGGGACATGAACAAAGGTGGTAGAGCCCAACAGAAAAAAAACAGCGTGGTAGAGCGTCTCCACTTCTTCCACTTAGGTCGGAGACCACACGTAGTAGTACTTAGTGGTATGAACGATACAAAGTGCGACACGGAGAGAAAGACACGCCTAGTTGGCAGGTCTCGGGGCATACACGTAAACAAATATAAAAGTTAATATGTGCCTCCAACGAATATAGTAGTAGTAGAGTACTTAGGCACGTACTCCATAACATCACCGTGCATTGCACGTACAACATTTAGTGGTAGTATGTAGTAAGAGATAAATGCCGCCCAAGAGTTCCCTTCTCGACCTACTTTTGGGTGTTTGGTAGAGTGTATGGAGGGTGCATGATTCCACACTAGTTTAGCACAAATACACTAGAAGCATGCATGAAGAGAGCATGCATGAAGAGGGTTGTTGAGTTGAGCATGCATGAAGAGGGAACAACTATCTTTGAGGCGAACGCAACCAAACACACCTGTATGCCACACATGTTTATACCATTTGTGCCTTTCTACTTCACTTACAGCGCTACATTACTCAGGTTCGCACGTCCACTCCTCGGGTACATGTGCATCTCGTAGTTCCGGTCCACGTGTTCTTCATATAGATGGAACGATCAAGGCGTAACACGTGCACCTTGATGCTAGATGTCTCGCGTGTTGGCAAAAGGATGAACAAAGCTCACGTAAAAAAATAGAGTGGAAGAACAATAGATTCCGGACGACCGAGAAGGAGCAAGGAACCTCGTGGTGGAGCGTCGGCACTCATAATATTTAATATTATTCAGCGATATAAAATTAACCAATCATCTCCACAAAGGATCGGAAGAGTACGAAACACGGTAGCCCAGTGTAGTTACATCATACTAGTACATGGCTAACCCACGCTATCACCATATTTCTTGGCTTCTGTACGACACCTATCTCTAGTAATCCAGCAGCCTGTATCGCTTCTCCCTCCTTGTCTCTATCAAAGTGCGGCGGGCTGGCGTTTCTGCCGTCTATTGAGGTAGTTAACTATCACATGTTAGCGACATCCCAAGAGCATTCTAAAAAAAATTACTTTCCGGTTACGTTTTCAAAAAGAAAAAAATCCTTTCACGTACGAATTTGCCTATATGCTTTGAGCAACTTGCATGTCCTATACTGCTCCTGTTTGATACTCTAACTTAGCTAAAGGTTAGACTAACTCATGACTAACCCTGAACTAACTATAGCCAAATAGGTGTTTGGGTGACAGGGTTAGATTGACAATAAATGCACTTCATGGAGAGAGAAAAGTGATTTTTCAGTGGTCCCAATGAGAACTATCTCCAGTTAGCACCTCTTCGGTGGGGTAGTTTTTTTTGGTGGGTTCGGTGCAACTTGCTCCAATTTAAACCCTCGTGCTTGGATACTTCAGGGCTATTTGAGCCCCAACTAGCTCAAACTAACTCTAACCCATGGATCCAAATAGGGCCTATGGCCAGTCTCGGCTCGACGTGAGCGATTATGGCACCGGGAAGCGGCGCTCTCTCGGCCGTCGTGCCACTTCAAAGCCGACGCCAGTGAGAGGTCGCCTCCGCTCTGGCCGGGCATTAATGCGGCACTGACGCTCCATGGCGACGCTGATCGTTTCACGCGGGAAGCACCCGCTGGCAAGGGAGTTTAGGTTTTGAACCGTTTCAGGTGTAGTAGTAATGGTAGTTTGCAAAACTAGTCAATTATTGCACTCAGTTTCCTAAAAAAATGTGGTAAAAAAACATTACTCCACAGCCGGCTTCCCTTCTCCTTCCTGCTCGTGATTTACGTGGCCATCTTAACGTGGTTGTGCCAAAAAATTTTCACTTCCTGCTCGTGATTTGCGTTATATAATCACAAGCAAGATTCTCGTGCATTGCACGGAACATCAATATGCATTCTTTTACTAAACACCTGTTGTGATTGACCCATGCAGGAGTAATCCCATGTGTAAAACCTAATGATATCTCGAGAATTTTATCGGGAAACTGGTATCTCGAGAATGTCATCGAAAAAATGAAAGATGAGAGATAAGGCGAGGAGGAGTGGAGCGTGGTGGTGACTGGTGGTGAATGGGCGGAGGCATGGGGATGGATTTGGCGCCCGGCGGCAGCCGCCACCATGCATGCTAGATTGTTCCAGACTTATTCTTTTTAATTGCTGAGCAATGAGGTTATGGAGATAATGATGTGGAAAGAGGTGCGGGTATCTTTTGTAAAATTATCATAGTTTGCTTTCTATCCTTCGGATATAGATCATACTGGTGCCTATATTACAAGATGGCAGGCACACCATCATCGCCATCTCGTTTTTTTATTAGGGTATAGATGATATGTTTGCTTACTACTAAAGTAAAGTGGAATCTGTCCATGTTATGCAAGTAAATAAAGGTGATTGCTTATCATAAGGGTAAGGTTGGATGAAGGGTGGTAGGAACAAATGCTCACTGGAGCATGTGTGTGTGAGATGGAGTCTTAGTGTGTGTGTGGGGGTGTGTGTGAGAGAGAGAGAGAGAGAGAGAGAGAGAGAGAGAGCTGGAGTCTTAGTTTGTGTGTGTGTGAGAGAGAGAGAGAGAGATGGAGTCTAAGTGTGTGTGGTGGGAGGGGTGCGTGCGTGTGTGTGTGTTTGTGTGTGTGTGTGTGAGAGAGAGAGAGAGATGGAGTCTTAGTGTGTGTGTGGGCTGGGTGCATGCGTGCGTGCGTGTGCGTGTGTTGGTGTGTGTGTCGCGGGGTCCTCTGTGGCGGATGTAATTTAAGTGTGCATGGCTTCATCATAGAGAGGTGATGTGTATGGCAGAGGCCACCAACGATGGGGTGCGAGAGAGAAAATGCCCGTAGAGAGGGAAGAGAAGGTGCGTCTTGGCGTGAGAGGAGTCGACATCGAGAGAACGTGTTTGTTCGAGAGACACCAAGGAAGACTACTATATATCAATGGTGCATGTAGGCGGGAATTAAACAAAGGGATGGTCTTATTGGTTTTGGGGATATAGGGGAAGAGTGAGAGGCGCTGCTGGGGGGTAGCTATAAGGAGATTGTTAAGTGTGAGTGTGTGTTTTGCCCATCCAGGCGGAAGTTATGTGCACAAAAGAGGAGAACGATTCGATGTGGTGTTAGGATTGAGGGTAATTAACTAGTATGGAGACATAGATACCTTGAACATGCATGTGTGAGAGGTATACATGTATATGTGGGATGTTTGTGTGTGCGCGCGCGCATGATCGAGATAAAAGAAAGAAGACATAAGTCATAAGATCAACTACATGGGAGAGACGGGTCGGTATGACAATATGCATGCATGTGAGAATGCACGGAAGAAGGCCCGACAATTGAGCATGTGCTTTTGTCTTTAAGAGATAGTGGCGTAATGGAGCATGCATCTATGGCGGCAGAGGGGTGAGGCATAGCGATTGTGCAAAAGAGATCAACCTATAAATGCATATGTATGGAGAGACATATATAGTGTGGGTGATAGGAAGCAAGACTCCGTGCAAGAAAGAAATGTTGACGGAGAAACTACAGATAGATACAGAGATGGAGATGCTAGCTAGAGGGACATCCGTTAGTTTGGGTGTTGGAGATGACCGTAGGGTGGTTCAAAGGGTGAAGTTATATATGTGTGTGAGAGGGCACTTGACTGCATGTAGAGAGAAACATATGTAGTGTGCGTGATAGGAATCAAGAGTGAGGGCGAGAAAGAAGGTTGATGGAGAAACACATACTTAGAAAGGTAAAGATGCTAGCTAGTGTGCGTTAGAGATAGGAGTCGAGTGGATCAGAAGGCTGGGTTATGTGTGTGGGTGTGAGAGAGATAGAGAGAGGGTGCATGCAAGTCACATACAAACAGATATTAGAGAGACGGAGTTTTGTATCTGCGAGAGAGAAAGATATTTCACAACGAGAGTGATAGCTAGAGAGACATATGAGGGAACACAAGATATCTCTAGGGAGAGAGGGTGTGTTTGAGCGACATACAAGAGAACAATGGAGAAATATGAGACCCTGGGAGACAGAGTTTGTGTTTGTGTGTGAGAAAGAGATATTGAAGAGGAAGAGTCGGAGGTTCTCATATCTAAGGAGCGAAAGACATCTCTGTATGAGGGGTGTGCGAGTGGCACACATGGGAATAGTTGAGAGAAATGAGACCCCAGGAGAGAAAGGTTTGTGTTTGTGTGAGAGAAAGAGATTCCACATGGAAAATCATAGCTAGAGACACACAGCAGGGAGCGAGATATACTTAGAGAGAGATAGAGTGATGAAGGTCGAGGGAGAGAGTACCGTCAGTGTGTTACGAAGATAAAAGATCATTGTCGACATACAGGTAGCACGAGAGATGCCTGAGAGACGATGAACGTGTATAGGTCCAGAGAGATAGTCCTATATAAGCATGAGTGATAGCTATATGAGACAAATATCTGGATTAAAGGGGATTCAAATATTTAAACTGGAGATCACGACATCGATAATATCATAACGCAAATTGGTGTATCAAACATGCATATTCATTTGAATTTGGGCACACGTGTAATGTTATATAGTTTATCAATATTGGTGATCCATAGGTTCTTCAATTACAAACAATGCATAGTTTATATCCAATTAATGTCTAAACGGGATTAAACTATATGTTGTGTGTGTGAAACACATTATACATGTTTGAGAAGTTAAAAAACCCGCATGAAACACACATTAATTGGAGACAGTTAGCGAGGAATGCATACACTAGATTTCAACATAAAGTGGTTTCAAATATTTGAAAATCCAAATTGATGGATACAACCTTATGAATCTGAGATCATGCCATTTGTAAACCATATTTATGTATAAATGGTGTTGTGCTTTTGAAAGTATATATAAAAATGATGTATATAGAATGTAATTCCAATTGAAAATGGATCCCGCCCGAAAAAAATAGTAGAACACAAAAGGGAATAGAAATGAGTTCGCACGGTAAACGTAATCGTGCAAAATTTGAATGAAGCGGGAAAGTCGCAGAATCGCCGAAACCAAAATCTGCGAGATGGAAATCACTATCGCCTATCCTCGCCACGCATAAAGCCTATCTGCTGGATTTCTATAGGTTTCGATAGGTGTAGGTTTGTAATTTCACCCAAACGTGACGTAACCGCCTCTCACCCGGATTCATACGGTGGGCGCCAAAACACAGTGTGCCCTCGGCCAAAATCGACTCCTCCCGATTCATATTCATACACGGTGGGCGCCAAAACAAACTCTCGGCAAATATTCGGTGTATGCGAGATTACCGTCCTATCCCCAACAGACTAATGTTCTTTGTGATGTAGTAGAAATTTGAAACGGGTGATAAGTTTCTAAATTTCCTCGCATTTGAGACAAGCGCGCCCTGAATACATGGTTCCCCCCTTCCTCTCTACCTCCCTTTTCCCCATTCGTAGTCCGTGGGCGCCAAAACACCCTCTCCACCCCACCCTCCTCTGTCCGCTGCCGTCCGCCACCCCATCCACCGCCGTCCTCCTCCACCATGCCAGAGCTGATACCCCGACGCCGCCGTACATTACAAGAGATCGATCTCTCTCATCCACGCCTTCGGATTGGGATCCTTGCATCCCGTCCTCTCGCTTCATCCCCGCCGTCGTCCATCTTGTCGGCGCCGCTCCTACGACCGTCTCGCCCATCATACCGCCGCCACCGCTACCCTCCTAGATCTGCTTCCACGCCGACAGCCATCGCTACCGCAACACCGTCAAATTCTCAGCAGATGCGTACACGGCGCCGCACCAGAGGCGGTACTCTTTCGTAGCTGCTCAACTTATTTATCGCAGCAAGAAAATAGATCGCCACAGAAAATAGATCGCCACTGCTTTACTCTGATTTCTTGTCTTGGTTGCAAAGTTGCCTTTGTCCGGTTTGCACCTTCAGATCTGCCATGGCACGCTCAACACTATACTCCCAATGCGTATGGTTTTCCCCTTTTATATTCCACACTAGTTAAATCACAGTAGACTAAATCTCAAAATTGGGTCAGTCGATTTTTCAGAGCTCGCCGGAGTTCGACGTTGCGATCCAAGGGGCTCGGGTGGTTGTGGGGCCTTGTCGAACGAAGAAAACTCGACGCGGGTGGGGGTGGGGGTGGCGGAGGAACACAGGCGGTGGGGGCCGGTGGTCCGCCCGTCTGCAAGGCGGTGTTCCGTATGGGAAGAATTAAGAGACAAGGAAGAAGAAGGGTTAGGAGACGAGGGATCTTCATCCAACCGCCTGAAATGGTCGGGAGATACCGGGAGTTGCATTCTTAATGCGCTACGGTTCATCTTGTGTGGGCACTGCGCAACCAACATTTTATTATCCAAAATCTGCTTGCTCTTCTTTACCATGTTCAATAGTCTTTGGCCTGTACGTGATCGATAGGCTTTCAATTACTAGCGGCAATACAACACCGTATTTTCAAGCCAGTTCCACTTTCCCGATTTATATATCGTGGTTATGGTGTACCCCTATTATGTACACTATGATCTGCCTAGTTGTTGTGTGCTCTTGTTATCATGGTTTGGTAATAAACTCTGTATACAGTATATTATGAACCTATCATATGCCAGCTATCCTTACTTCTGGAGCCTATTTTTTGTGTACTTGTGCCAGATTATATAAATGCACGCACGATATTACAGCATATATGAGCTCTCTCATCAGAATCCAGTGATAGCACATAAGTGTTTACAGGGGCGCCCCTATATTAGAATATCATCTGCATTACAAAGGTAATCTCACAACTATTTATGTTTTCATGGTTCTCAGATATTATACGCAATTACAAAGTGAATATCGAATCCGCGCTTCGTAAGAATATTGTGGAACAACGCAATGACTTACAAAATTGGCACCAAGGCATTGAGTGCCATTACGAAGCAATGAAACTTGTGCGCTCCCCACGTGTTGATTCTTGTTCAGAATATCATCCTAATGACTATTCTAACCTCGAGGAGTCAAAGGCAGATGGCCTGTCCTGTTCACCCATCAAGGTGCCTGTTCTAATTTGGCAAGGTTTTATTGATTGTGCGTATCTTGCATATGTTGTCTTGCATTTCTTCTACTTTGTTGCACCACCATCCGCTTAGTTTACTCATCATATAACTCGAGATGCCATGCCCATCCATTATCAATACATATTCCATCCGTCGTCATACCATGTTTTTCCACTCAAATGTTGTTCTTGTGCATCGACATCAAAAGGAAGAGGGTGATTGCCGAACCAGAAGGAGCACCAAAGAAAGTCCTTGAAAAATGTGGTGGTGCTGAGAAATCAGACAGCGCCCACTTATATTGGCTATACAACCGTGACACAAAACATAGGATCGACTCCAGACTGTACCCATACTTCAATCGGCCACACCACTAGCCCCACCACACAGGGACACCTGCACTCCGGCCAAAAGGTATACCGATTTAATTTGCCATAGCACCAAATTGCATTACTACGTAAAAATCCCACTCGACCAAAAAGTACAGCAAGTCCACCACCGAATACCTATCCCAACTGCAGAGACGGCCAATTCCTGCAGATTGGAACCCCATTCCATTTATTCCCGGTTTAAAAGACAATGCTTTCAATGTTGTTAGGGACTACGTGCATATATTCCCATCATGGGAAGATTATAGTGAAGACAAACACCATTTTCACATCTTCCTGCCCAACTTACGTGCAAGTGCTATTATTCATGGTTATTATTTTCCTGTTTTCTGCTGATCGAACACATCAATGAATTACATTACATTGTTGTAACAAGGTGAGGGTCAATCTGGATAGTCATGACGAGCAAAGCTTGCTTGTGCTTTTCAAGGAAGCATTGCAGCGAAGATCGGTGTTACCCGAGGAAATCACACTTTGATGGCAAGTCTATAAACAAATTTCCGATGAAGTCTCCCGTGCTAAATTTAGAAGACATTGAATGGAAAAACCTTGTTATGCAATCGGTCTCGTTCCTGTGATGAGGTGTTGTCTATGAAATAACATGACAATTTGAACTTCTACTTTTTCGCATGTGCCTTATTTAATCTTTTGCAGGAAATCTGCTCAAGAAGAATTCCAGTTGGAAAAGAACGACAGGATATCGCAAATATGCTGCCCGCCGCTTTGCTCTTGTTAGTACTGTTGTCATGTATCATCGTACTTGCATACATACCTGGTTCATTATGTGACAGCAGTATGCATGATAGCTTGCTTATCAATTGTTCGCTCCAAATTATCTCGATCTGTATGAATGGTTACATTAGTGTAGAATATATCCAATGCCAATGAATTTTTTAGCTCTGCATTGTTCTTGTAAGTACATGATGTCCTTTATCGCTGTACTTATATTGACAGTAGTTGTTCATGTACCATCACTCGCATCTTATTTTCCTTTGCCCACCATTTTCTACACATCGGATCTATATTTACTCTTACCATAAGGTTGGTAATCAAGAAGTTTAGCTGTGCATTGCTCTTGGTCGTGCCTTTTGCCTATGTCGCACATACATTTATAGCTACTTGGTTATGTAGCATCACTCTTCATCTTATCTTAAATATTCTCCATTTTTTCATATATTATCACATCTATATTTACTCTTAACAAAATGTAGAATAAAGGGAATGCTTATGAAGAACATTCTGTGCTAAACTTCTTGAATTGCCCCCCCATCATCATGGACAAGGGCTTTATAGAGCCTGTCTTCACCGATAATATAAGTTTGTCCTTCTCAAGCCTTCAAACTTTGTTGTGTATATTTGGTTAGGCATGACTGCAATGACTGTTTATTTTGGTGTTTGTATCAAATTGCATGTTTAAAGTTTATTATGTAGTTCATAAACAAAAGTTTGTCCTTCTCAATTTAAGTTTTCAGTTGTACAACCAAGTTCCTTCTTCATACCATGTAAATTAAACTATCTGAGCAAGTGATCTTCTTTTGCACTGCATGTATGCTTCTGTTCTTCATCCGTAATCTAGTGGTGTGGTGAACCTACCCACTACAACACAATGTCATATTCTGCAATGTCTTAACTATGAATAATGTCATATCACCCACAAAAAAAATTCTACTACTCCCTCCGTCCGAAAATACTTGTCATTGAAATGGATGTATCTAGATGTATTTTAGTACTAGACACATCCATTTTGATGACAAGTAATTCCGGACGGAGGGATTATTATTTAAACCTTCTCTTTATTTGCCAATCTGAAATGGGATAAATTGATGACACACTAACCATTGATACTTATGAGTTCTTGATCTGTAATCCGGTGGTGTCGTGAACTCGCCAACTCCTTCACAATGTCATTTCTGTCATGTCTTGACCTGAACAATACCATATTGTGTTAATGCAATTTTAAACTGTGTCACTTTATTCGTCAGTAAGAAATGTGATGAATTGTCAGCACCGATACTTTTATGTGCAAAACTTGTCATCCGTCTGCTTGTTTATCTTTCGTGAGTGAGGAAGATATAGGTGTTGAACAAGCCTAGTCTCATCATCTTGCTTTCATTGCTTGCGTAGCTCCCAATGAGGGCTAACCTTTCTTGAACTCTATTGAAGTGCTGTCGGTTTTGTATATTATTTTGTCGGCGTGTTTATTTGCAATGGTGGCGATCTTTGATGCCCAGTGCATGTAATCTGTTGTCTGCTTGTGCTTTATTATCATAGTGGTGAACTTTGATGCCCAGTGGATGTAATATGCTGTAATTTCTTTATTGTATAGTCTAGGTTTTTCTTATTCACGATGCTGTAGTTATTTTACTATATATATATATATATATATATATATATATATATATATATATATATATCCTGTCTTCATAATAAATGGCCAAACCGTAAAATTACGGTACATAATCGGGCCGTCATGCAATCACGATGTATGATCCGCATCATGGGCTCATCAAACCGCCCACTAGTAGATTCGGGCCTTTAATAGGCCGAGTAACCCCCGGCCCTCTTTTCGCAAGAAAACTCAATGGGATTTTAGGAGGCTGAGAAATAGGCTAGACCTGAAACGTGCCGAATAGCTCACGGGCCGGCAGCAGCCCGAAATGGACCCCGACCCATGATTGTGCGAATCAATTCACGGGCTTTTAATAGGACAAAGTTGTCTTGGTCCTTGTTTGGCCCAATCAGATATCGGCTGCGAGCAGGCCGGATGCAAACCGGGTCGGAGTTAGGCCCAACTATATGACAGGCTTTTAACAGGACGAAATGTTAAATCGGCCCTTAACAGGCCGAAACTAATATAAGGCCGAATTACTAAATGGGCCTTTAGCAAGTGAGCCCAAAAGCATAGCGTCCAGTCAACGGGCCGAATCTGATATGGGCCATAATTGAGCCCAAAGCCTCTTAAAGGGTCGGACCTGATCTGGGCCGTGATTTGGCCTAGAAAGTGGGCGGCTTTTAACAGGCTGGATCTTATATGGGCCATTATTAGGCCCGGAACGTGGCAGGCCATTAATGGACCAGATCAAATATGGGCCGGCAATTGGCCCAAAACATGGCAGCCAGTTAATGGGCCGTCCTACTAGGGTCCTAAAAATCTTGTGGGCCTACAGCTGGGCCGGACCATTAATGTCGGTGAAATCTCGTGGGCCTTTAGCTGGGACGGCCCATTAAGATCAGCAAGAAGTTTGTGGGACTATACCTCGTCGGGACCAGTATGGCACACAAAAATCTTGTGGGCCATTACTGGGCCGGCCTAATATGGCCCGCGAAATCTTGTGGGCCTTTATCTGGGCCAGCCCATTATAGTCCGCAAAATCTCGTCGGCCTTTAACTGGGTCGGCCCATTATGGTCCGCAAAATCTTGTGGGCCTTTAGTTGGGTCGGCCCATTTAAACTTGATGGGACGTGCCACGTGTCGACGTATCATACGCCGCATATACATCCAATGAGTGGATGACATCCGGCCCAACGATGAGCCGACACGTGTTTCCTCCAGCCAATGATGATTTTACACGTGGAAATTTCCCATTGGTCGGGTCATTAACGGGTTATCGGATCCAAAATCCGACCCGATAGCTTAACGGCATTCTGTTACGGTGGATGCCATGTGTCGGTCACCCTTGACGAAAGCACTTCTGGGACGCGCGATTTATCGTCATGGAAGTGGACACTTTCGTGATGATAATTTTGGTAATGTCATGGAACACTTCTACGACAAAGACAGTATGACTATCTTGATTCTGTCATAAATTTGTCATGGATGTACATGCATGACAAAAAACGCGACCTACTGTGACAAACACGTATCATCACGGAAGTGTATTTTTTTTGTAGTGCCAGGAACAGTAAAAATAGCGACAAGAGCGCCAGAGGGATCAATACTACAATCAAATCCGAAGGCAACAACGACCATACGGACCCAGCGATGGAGCAGGGCGAACCAGGTCACCCTGAACACAGTTCGGAGTAGACGCCCGAGGACAATGATCCCGACGGACGAGGTCACCAAACCGAACCAAAGACAGAAAACAGTCCGGATAATGATGCAATCCCGGAAAAACACGTGGAACGAGATAACCTCCACAGAAAGCTTATGGCCACCACATGAAGTCTAAAGAAGCAGAAGCAACGGCTCAAAGCCGCACAGGAAACACTCAACCGTATATGGAACAAAGTGCTAGACACTGAAGAAAGATACGGCGACGATCGCCATACAAAGAGCTATCCATAACGCGAAGCACGCGAGAATTCGATGGCGACGGTTGCCACTTCATAACCGCAACAAAGCGGCTACCGACGCCGCGCACGATCTACGTGAGCACGTGGATAAAAAAGCTGGCGTGGCCAGGTCCATTTATGGATCTAAAGGACACACCCCGGCGAGGGACTATGGTCACCAAAACGATTATGCCAATCGAATACCAGTTCGGAATAAACACCGGACACAACAACAGCCGACGACATGCCACAGCACGCCCAGACATGAGAGGGGATGCTCACCCCCTGTGCTTTACCGAAGAGGTACAGGACCATGAATTCCCACAGGGCTTTAAACCTGTGAATATAGAGGCATACGACGGAACGACAGACCCAGGCGTCTAGATTGAGGATTTTATCATGCATATACATATGGCTCGTGGGGATGACCTCCACGCCATCAAATACCTTCCCCTCAAACTGAAGGGACCAGCCCGACACTGGTTGAAAAGCCTCCCCAAAAATTCAATTGGTAGTTGGGAGGAACTCGAGTACGCTTTCAGGGCCAATTTTCAAGGGACCTATGTCCGGCCTCCGGATGCTGACGATCTAAGTCACATAATCCAACAACCCAGAGAGTCCGCCCGCAAGCTTTGAAACAGATTCCTCACTAAGAAGAACCAAATTGTCGATCGTCCGGACGCTGAAGCTTTAGCGGCATTCAAACACAAAGATCCGTGACGAGTGGCTTCGCTGAACACCTCTGCCAAGGAAAGCCGAGGACAATGGCAGCCTTAACAAGCCTCATGACCCGCTTTTGCGCGGGTGAAGATAGCTGGCTAGCCCGTAAAGGCACCAGCGAACCCAGCACATCCGAAATAAGGGATGGCAACGGGAAGCCACGGCGTAACAAAAACAAACGCCAAAACAAGGAAGAGAGCCCGGATAACACAACGGCTAATGCCGGATTCAGGGGCTCTCGACCTGATCAGCAAAAGAAGCCATTTAAAGGCAGCAAAGAGGAACCGTCCGGTCTGAATAGAGTCCTAGACAGACTATGCCAAATTCATGGCACCTCGACAAACTCAGGAACCACACGCATGAGAGAGTGCTGGGTCTTCAAGCAGGCCGGCAAATTAAATGCCGAACACAAGGGAAGGGAAACACCAAGTGAAGACGAGGATGAACCTCGCCAGCTGAACACTGAGGGACAGAAAAAATTCCCGCCAGAGGTTAAAACAGTGAACATGATCCACGCGACTCACACATCCATGAGGAGGCACGAACGCGCGCATAGAGACGCGCTCGATATAGAGCCCATCGTACTCACACCTAACCACTGGATGCCTTATCCGATCACCTTCGATCACTTGGACGACCGAGCTAGTATTCGGCGCGGAGGATCAAAGGCCTTGGTGCTTGACCCAATAATCGACGGATACCATCTCACCCACGTCCTTATGGACGGCGGCAGCAGTCTCAATTTAATATATGAGGACATCGGCGCAGGATGGGGATAGACCCATCCAGAATTAACCAAAGCAACACCACCTTTGAAGGGGTGATACCAGCGTCGAAGCCCACGCCAGGGCTCCGCCGTAATGGAGGTAACATTCGCCTCCGTGCAACTCCGTAAGTGAAGAGCTACTCTTCATCATCGCACCCTTCCAAAGCAACTATCATGCATTGCTTGGAAGAACGGCCTTCGCCCGCTTCAACGCATTGCCACACTATGGCTACCTTACACTCAAGATGCCGAGTCCATGTGGCGTCATCAATATTAGAGGAATCACAGAGCGCTCTTCACGCACAGAGGAACTCGCGACGGCCTTAGCGGCCGGACTATAAGCGGCCTCCAATATCAGAAAACATGACTGGTCATTACGACCACAGACACGGTTAGACATGTCCGGTCGCCTGGATAAAATCTAATTAGGGCTCCGTATATGTAATTCCATAGTGGACACCAGGGGCTATACATATTTAATACAACCCCACACTTGGCTCAACCTTATTGGCAGGCCAACATCTTACATTTTTACTATCCATCGCATACTTAAGTTGTACTCTCCTGCGAGTTTTCTTTTTTCACAGACAACATTCGCGCGATACCCTTACAGGATACGGCACAACGGAGACAAAGGCGCAGACATGCAGCAGGGCCCCGTTCAACATGTTTCTTTTTAGATTAAGCCCCTGTGTAAACCTTTTCTATTGCCTCTTGTTGTTTAACCATCCCATGGGTTTCATACCCACAGAGGATACTGCCGTTTTGGCATTTCGCCACGACAGATTAACGCATACGCACGGAAACACATTGTTTATAATGAATGGGCATTCTTGAGCCCATCGTCTGTTATAAAGTCCGAATACCTTCAGGAGTGTTCGGCGTCACGAGTTCGGCCTTATATGCAGCAGCTCTGAATCATGTCTTTGGTCAAATGTTGGGTTTGCCCAGCTCCTGGGTTTGTCGCCGTACGTTTCGTTATTATCGGCTAAGGTGGCCAAAGGAGAACTACTGTGATTGTGCCCTGGTTATTCCGGATGAGCACCTCAGTAGAGAAAGCCGAAAACTGACTGTCATGATACAGCGAGAGACTGTTCAACCACTCGAAGACTTATCGGAATCTTTAGGATCCCTCCGCATTAACGAAGGACCGTTTCCCGGTCATGTACACACGCGCCCGTATTTGGATGAACGCGAAGGTACCAGGGGCTACATAGTAGCCCCAACATTAGACTCCCATGGCTAAGAGAAAGTGTTACAGCTATATAGTCCGGTTGCCTAGTTCGACGTGCGATCACCTCCTTAATGGACCAAGACGTTGGATCAAGTGTGATTAAGCATATTTTTTGCGAACACCCCCGCCTTGTCTGCATGGGGACTGAAGCCAACGACTGCTATCTTTCGGATTACACATTCATATATATATATATATATATATATATATATATATATATATATATATATATATATATATATATACGTATATATATATATATGTATGTATATATATATATGTATGTATATATATATATATATATATATACATCTGGGCTATTCTGTTACGCGTAACAGAATATTATTCTGTTACCCTTTTTGAACTGACGGTTTCAGGTGGTTGTACTGATGTTTTTGAAGCGGTTGAACTGATGCTTTCAGTTGTGTTTAAAAGATCGTATTCTTTAGTTCAAAAACTTTTTATAATTTTTTTGTCGGAACGGGGCATATAATATATCGTTCGAAAGCTCTTGACAACCATATTTTAAGTATATTGAACGTTTTTGCAAAATCATTATGGTTTAAGAGCAGTTTTGAAAAAAACCGTTTTTTTCAAAACCGAAAACGTGAATCGTATTTTAGACTCAATTTTCAAACGATTTGTTGGAATTGAGCAAATAAGATGGCGTTGGAAAGCTGGTGAAAATCCGCATCTTCCATATATGTATTGTTTTTTATAGTTCTATATGATTTAAAAGTAATTTGAAAAACGGTGAAATTCTGGGTGAAACGTATTTTCGCGATTTTTTGCAAACGGTTTGTCGGATTGACGCAAATGATACGGCATTGGAAAGCTATAGAAAATGTGCAACCTTTTCGTATAGAAATGTTTTTCTAATTTCTTACGGTTTAAAAACGAATTCGAATACGGTCAAATTTGATTTTGAACGCGATTTTTCGAAAAAAAATTGTCGAAATATGCAAAATAGTATACCGTTGGATAGCTATCGAAAATTCGGAACTTAGTCATGTAAACGGCCGCACAGGGGACACAATAATACTTTCGGGCAAAAAGTATAAATATAGCCTTATAACCAAAATAACATTGTTCTTACAATGATTCGATTCATCACTTGAATAAGACATTCTTCGAGCACTGCGCCTCTATTAGGCGGGCACCTTCTATGACATGTGCCAAGTAGTGCTCGGCCGGATATTGGCCCCCCGCCGGATCTTGGGTCGCTATAATGGTGGCCTCCATATCCGTCCAATAGGCTTTAACGCGGGCAAGAGCCATTCGTGCACCCTCTATGCACGCTGACCTCCTCATGGCGTTGATCCGAGGCAGGGCCCCAAGGAATTGCTGCACCAAGCCAAAGTAACTGTCCGGCTTAGGCCCTTTCGGCCAAAGATGGTCTATCACAGACCGCATTGCAAGACCGGACAGCATGTGAAGCTCCGCTACAGCAGCCATCTTGTCACTTAACGGCAGCGAGCGAGTGGGAGCATTGAATTGCGACTAGAAAAGCTTCTCCGCCTCCTTATCACCCTGACCCTCAAAGAACTTGGCAGCGTCGGCTGTACTCTTCGCCAAATCCGCACTGGCGTCACAGGACTCAGCGTCCATCCAGGAGCGTGCCGGATCGAAAAACTTCGTCCGCAGCAAGTAGGAACCTCCAGCCGCGATTTTACCGGCCTGTTGAAGCTCCTCCCGCGCACCCCTGAGCTCGGTCCGTATTTCCTTGGTGGCATTGCGTGCCTTGTCCAGTTCGGTCGAACTATCCTTATGCTCCTTTTTAAGGGCTCATACCGGTCAGCGGCATTTTTTAACTCCACAGCCATTTCGGCTATCTTTTCCTCGCTTCGGCGATGAGCAGCCTGTTCGGCTCTCAATTCTTCGGCTGCCTTTAGGGCAGCCGCATTGCTAACCTGAGCTTGTTCCTTGGCCTGGACAAGTTCTGCCCTCAGGGCCTCCACGGCAGCAGCACCATCTGCAGTCCGAACATATTACATTAATATCATGCCGCCTCCATATTTTCCTATGCAAAGGAAGGCAGAGCACATACCTTGTGATTTTTCCAACCGCTCGTTCACCAGCGTAATATCGGCTTCAATGGATCCAATCTGCCTGGTTAGTTCGGCAACTTCAACGGACTGGTCGGCGGCCGGACCCACAGGTACCTGTAGGTATTTACAGTGTAATCATTGATTTATGATCCCCCGTTTGCCGCCTAGGGCGGGCAACCAGAGTCTCAGGGGCTACTATCTATAGGGAGCACACCTAATGCGTGCCTCACAGCCAAAAACAGTGTATTCTTCACTACATACCTCAAAGCCTCTGAGCAGACTTGTAAATGCTTCATTCAAACCGCTTGTAGCCGAGGAAATCTTCGTGAGCACCGCGCTCATTAATGAGTGATGCTCCTCCGAGAGCGCAGCTCGCCCAAAGAGGGCTCACAAGACGTCCGGTCGGACATCGAATCGTGGTTGGACCCTTCCCATCGCCTCGTGGGAGCCAAATGCTCCGGGCTCAGGCGGTGACACATTGGCTTCCGTCTTGGCAGATCCGGACTCCTCCGTGGCGACACCTCGGTGTCGCCCGCTTCATGAGCCGTAGAGGTGGGTGGGGTCTCGCTCTCCATCATCTCCGGAGGAAGATCCCCAAAGACGAACTCTGTTGAGAAGGGCTGCTACCCGGATCTGAAAGACGAATCCTGGTTATTGATCTAGGAGGAACGCAGTACCTTCGAATTAAAAATTAACTTACAGCTCGGTGGAGGGCTGGACCATTGGTGGGCACGATGCGGTGAGGGTGCCCGTTGGGGCAGAGCCCCCAGGCGTTATCTTTTTCCCTGGTTTGGGCATCTCCGTCTCTGAGTCTTCGGAGGCAGCCCTCTTCTTCCCGCGCGGGGAGTAGGCCTTAGCCTCCCCTTCCTGACTATCCTCGTTAGGGGAGGCAACAATTCCCCCGGTTCGGATGCGTAGCGCGTGAAGTTCGGTTTCTTCGTTCTTCCCCTTGTCTTCCCTTCGGGCATTCTGCTGAGTACCCAGTCAAGCATCTTGGCCATGGTGGGACCAGGCGAGCCTTCGGGAAGTGGCGTCGGACACCTGATTCTCTCCGCCTTGCTGAGCCATTCCTGGCCACGGATGATTTTCAGGATAAACAATTATGACAAATACAAAAAGGTGTCCGGTATCAAGTTTACTTACTTGGGTATCTAGGCGATTGCAGCTTAGGCCCGCATCCTCGGTGGTTTCCGGACACTTTACTTTTGGTCCAAATAATAATTTGCACATCCCTTCGAGCTTTAGGCCGAAGAAGTGCTTAACAGTCCGCGGACCCTCTGGATTGAACTCCCACATCCGGATAGGCCGGCGTTGGCACAGCAACATCCGTCGGATTAACATCATTTGCATTATGCTGACAAGGTTAATGTCCCTCTCAAGAAGCTACAGGATGCGGCTCTGCAATACCGGTACATCACCCGCGGGCCCCCAATTCCATCCTACGTCGGTCCAAGATGCTAGTTGTGACGGAGGGCCCGAGCGGAACTCGGGAGCGGCCACCCACTTTGTACCTCTGGGAGCCGTGACATAGAACCACCTCCGTTGCCATACATCGGATACTTCTGGGAAGGAACCCTCTGGCCATGGGGCATCAGCGTTCCTGCTTATTACGGCACCTCCGCACTCTGCGTGTCGCCCCTCGATCATCTTTGGCTTCACATTGAAGGTCTTGAGCCATAAGCCGAAGTGTGGGGTGACGTGGAGGAAGGCCTCGCACACTATAATGAACGACGAGATATGGAGGATAGCGTCCGGAGCCAGATCATGAAAATCCAACCCATAATAGAACATGAGCCCCCTCACAAAAGGATCGAGGGTGAGGCCCAAGCCACGGAGGAAGTGAGGAACAAACACGACGCACTCATTGGGATCCAGCATAGGGATGACCTGCCCTGGAGCAGGAAGCCGGTGCTGGATGTCGGCGGTCAGATATCCGGCCTCCCTAAGCTTCGCAATGTCCTCCGCTTGAACCAAGGAGGCCTCCCACCGGCCTTGAGGGTCGGATCCGGACATATTGAAGGATCTGGGGTGTTGGAGTTTAGATCTTGGGTGTTAGAACTCGAGGTGCGGAAAGGCGCGAGGGAGGTGGAAAAGAGGCATAGGCCTCGGCCCCTTTTATCAAAGGGGTGAATATCAAGAGTCCTTAGGGTGACCGCTTGAGGTTTACCTGACAGCACATGGAGTCATGCCAACGGTCGTCAGGGGGCTACACACGCCCGCATTAATGGAAGATCCTGTAATAAGGGGGACACGATCTCTGCCTCGACAGGACATGCCAATAAAACCGCCTCGCAGCACGGGTCGAGGTGGGGCGAGAAGCACCAGTTCGTGTTGGACTGGGCCACGATGCGAAGGCACGGCGTACGAAGGTTGCCCGCAGATCGGATTTATGCTGTGTTCCCTACAATGGTATGTGAAGATCATCTTGCAGATCCGGACACGGTTTGAGTGTTCGATAACAACTTTGGAGTATTCGGAGGAGGAACCCGCCCTGCAATGCCGAAGACAAGACTGCGTGTCGGACTCATCGTCATTGAAGCCTGGTTCAGGACTCTTGAGGAGTCTGGATTAGGGGGTATCCGGACAGCCGGATTGTATACAACGTCCGGACTATTGAAGCGTGAAGATACAAGACTCAAGACTTCGTCCCGTGTCCGGATGGGACTTTCCTTGGCGTGGAAGGCAAGCTTGGCGATCCGGATATTATATTTCCTTCCTTGTAACCGACTCCATGTAAAACCCTAGCCCACTCCGGTGTCTATATAAACCGGAGAGGTTAGAAGGCCGATCACAATTACAATCATACCATCATAGGCTAGCTTCTAGGGTTTAGCCTCTACGATCTCGTGGTAGATCTACTCTTGTACTACCCATATCTTCAATATTAATCAAGCAGGAAGTAGGTTTTTACCTCCATCGAGAGGGCCCAAACCTGGGTAGACATATGTGTCCCTTGTTTCCTGTTACCATCAGCCTAGACGCATAGATCAGGACCCCCTACCCGAGATCTACGGTTTTGACACCGACAGCAGGCTCCTTGTCCCTTCTTCCGCGGACGCTGCCAGTCGGCGTCCGAGAGGTCGCGCCTTGATCTCAGCGGGGAGGCAGATCGTCATTTTTCCGGTGTGGCGCCTCGGTGCGGCAGCCGACCTCGTCCGCTTTCGGCGGCCGAGGAGCCGCTGACGCGCTCGCCATCTGGCGGCGTTCTTTCGCCCTCGAACCTGTCCAGCTCTTCGATTGTGGCCAGGCAGCTCGGATATTTTCCGCAGTATGATGTAGACGGGCGACCGCCTTAACAGGTTGGCGATAGCCACGCCGCACTGCTGGACCGTGCCAAGGCGGCTGGGCCTAGCCGGAGCCGGCGTGCCGCCCACAGCGTGGTCCATCTCACGCTGGTAGGCTTCCAACAGGCGTCTCATCCTGGCCAGCTTCTTGGCGCCTTCGATGAGCTGGATGCGGCGTGCCTCCAGTGTCTCGGCGTCGGCATCTTCTGGGATGGGCGCCGTCAAGTCTTGCAGGGCCGCCTCGAGCGGGTCGCGAGCACCACCGCCGGAGCGCTCGCCGTGACCGATGACAAGCACCTCCGTGACGGTGCTTCCGCCGCTCTCCGCGCAGCGGCTCGTCGTAGACCACCATGTTGGTGGGGAACGCGTCAAGCGATGCAGTGTCAGAGTCGACCAGCATCGGTTCGGTGGAGCCTACAGACTCCAGGTCCACAGTTGGCTCGCTGGTGACGTAGAGTTGATTGAGGAGGCCCGCGAGGAGGCTCTCAAGGCCGTCTGTGCCCGCGTCGGACGCGGGCTCGCCGGAGAGGTGGACCTGGCCAATGAGATCAGCGAGGCAACTTGCCGCGCAGGCGACTTCCGCGCCATGCAGCGCGTCGCCGTAGACTCCGTCTGCCATGCAGCGCTCGCCAGGGAAGAAAAGGGTTCCTGTCCAGAACATGTCTCCGGACGACGGTCCACCTCGCCCCATGGTGGGCGCCAAATGTCGGGGTTTGGGTGCGACATATGCCAAAGGAGGGCTTATCATGGTGGGAGCGAGTAGAACGTCACCAGTGCCCGGAAGCGGGATGAGGCGTAGACACGAACGCCGGCGTACTTTACCCAGGTCCGGGGCTCTCCTAGGAGATAACACCCCTAGTCCTGCTCTGCGGGGTCTCCGCATGATCACTAAGGCACAAGTGAATACACAGGTGCTCCTTGAGCTGTATGCTAGAGGTAGGAGAAGACAAGGCTAGCTCTCTCCCTCCTCTATGATCTGGTCTAGTCTAACCGGTTCAGAACCCTTTGCATGGGTGCCCTGGGGGGTTTATATAAGCCTACCCCCAGGGGTACATTGGTAATCCGGCCGGGTGTAGGCCCCGGCCGTCAGCCTCTTCGGCCACCGGCCTCTCCGCCGCCTGGCATGCGATTACTGTAGCCACTCCCTGTCTCGTCTGGTTAATGGCGCGTGGGGCCCGAGGAAGGGGCGGGCCGACTCCTAGGGGCCGACCTCCCTCGGATCCGACTGGTAGGGCTCTCGCCGTCTCGGACTCTCGGCCGACTGGTGGGGCCCATCGTCCTTGGGTTGTACCGACAGGCCGTCGTGGGAGCAGGACTCCGCCTGCTCGTGATGATGTCAGGGATGGCATGGCAATAGTGCTGCGCCAGGCGGAGATCTCCGCCGGTAGTGCGCACTGTGGCCCCGCCAGCCCCTGGAAAAGGGGAGGGAATGGGCTACACTGTAGCCATTCCCCGTCCCGTCCCCGCCGATGAGGGCATGGGCTTTGTTGTTGTCGCGGGCCGACTCCTCGGGGCCGGCTTCTCTAGAAGCCGCCAGGTAGGAGTCGGCTTGTCTTGACCTCGCCTCTAGGACTCGGCCGTTTATTGGCAGCCGGCTGTTCCTCCAGCCGGCTTCCAGAAGACGGCCCTTCATCTTGGCATCTTGAGGGGCGCAGCCAGCCTCGATGTCTTGAAAGGACCTGGGCATCGGGTTAGCCTACCCGTGGCCCATTACTCCGACACTCGGCTATCTCAAGCCGATTCACCTAAAGGTCAACAGGTACACACCAATGATGATGGGGTCAAGTCTTCGAGCAATGATATGGTTAAAAAGTGCATCAAGAACAATCTTGAAGATGGGAATTCCATCAAAGCTACAATGGCGACATCTAGCACTGGGGGGCAACAAGAAAATTCAAAGACCGGTGCACACACAGTTAAAGAAAGCAAAGGCAATGGTAAGCACAAAGGTGAAAAGCCGAAAGTCACTTTCGCATAGTTATTAGAAAAATATCAGAAGATAAGTGAGGCAAAGAGTGCTTATCGGCGGAGTGAAACAAAAGCATCGAAGTCACCCCTAAGGCATAAATTTGAGGACCGGGATTGGCGAAGGAAGAAGTTGAGCAAACAGACTCCATATCCTCTTTTTGGGCCACCAATGCCGATGTCATGGATACCTCCCCATGCTGTCTATTATTCAGATCAATCATGGAACAAGTATAAATCAAGGGCACACCATCCATCATATTCTAAACCACATCACCAAAATTATGCAGCTCCGAGAGGATCATCATTTGTTCAACAACCACACGTGAAAGACCGATTCAACCAAAAAGAATCGGTCTGGGGGTCAGCAAAGAAGATGGATGTGGTCAAGCAAGTGTACCAAGTAAAAAAGGATGGCCGCAAGTGTGCTGTTTCAGATCCGACTCCGGACGACAAAAAGCCAGCCGGGTCTACGTTGGCTACTAAGGGAAAGGAAGTGAAGCGGGTAACTTTCAAGGCCCCAATCATCCGGTCTGGACAGGCCAAGCGGGAAGTGCCAATGGTCAGGAAAGTGTTGCTAGTGCACAAAACAAAATCACAGCCGGGATGCTCACTCGGCTTATCACATTGGCAAGAAAGAAAGCTGAAGCGGCTCAGGGCCAAAGAGTTGGAGAAGAGGAATATGGCATGGGTCCCCAAGGGAAGCCGTCAAGGCGAGAATGATGTGCCAGCTCCTATTGTGAAGCCAGCAGGAGTAAGGGAGTACAAGCGTGAAGCCCGTAGGCGAAAACAACGATTTTCATGTCACTATACGAGACTCCAAACTGCGCATCATCCATATTCTGCAACCGTCACATCAAAGTTTGTGCCCAACAATATATCCCCAGCCGAAATATCTGATTTATTTCGGCTATTCACACTTTGGTGTACGGATTTTCAAGCTCCTTTGAGATGAGGATGCATGTCCTATATTTTCATATCGCCCTGAGAGTTCATTGTATTGGCAAAATAGGGCATCTGGTTAACGGTGTTCATCATGTTTATCTTGTACTCCTATAGCCGATGCTCGGTGTTTGCCAATACCAGCGAGGCCGACTTAATTATTTATTCGGCCACTGATCAAGGGTTTAGTGCATAAAATCTCTTACTCATGATGATAGTTATCTGCAAGATCCATGTTAGGAGACAGACGATTTTCGGCGGGGGCTTAATGTTTTACTTTGGTCAACAATGAGTTGAGTCACCGAACAGTTGTCGGTATTCCTTTGAGGTGCATGGTTATAATTGCTCGGCAAGACGGCTTGGTGATGTATCGTCGAGCGGTTCTAATATCTCCAAGGAGTACCTGGACAAAGTAAGGTTAGAATTGACATGAGAAATTTGTGTGGAGGCCGTTGTGACATCCAATGGTTGTTCTCAGACGAGTATCATCCTAAGAAGTTCTACTCAAGCAGCAACAAGCCCGAGCATATAGCCGATAACAATTATCATCCTCAGCATACACAGCCAATGGAGTGTTGACATCGTGCTTAAACAATACCCGAGGCAAAGTATTTTCTGGCACACAAGCTCTGCCAGAAAACAGGGGGGCATGTGTTGACACCCGATTTTGGCACGATACAAAGCACAATAAATATGGCCTCAAATGAAAAAGTTCTCAAAGTGAGAAAGTTTCGTATCATCAAAAGGAGAAACTTTGATATTTGGGTCATAGCCATCCAGTCTCATCTCTAAGGCCGAAGTTCTGTTCGAAGTACTGAGATTTTGTATTCAGAACACTTTTCGGCTGATTACACTCCCAAAACTGCCCCATATTGAAAACTGATCTACATGACTTGTCTTTGTCTCGTCAAAACGATCGATTTTGATATAAATATCGCCTCAATCCGAGGTCATATGCAAAAGTTACAGCCCGCACAGCGCGACCCTCCAGTGAGCAAAAATATGACGCCCAGAACCAGACACATATGTGGGTATGTCTGATGTGCTGCGTGAATAATTAGCTGTCTTGCACGAGCGATTTGACCCTCGATATGACCTCCGATGAAAAAATGTTCAACATAAAAGTTGTTCGTCTAGTCGAAAAGGTCAAGATTGTTTTTGGGCTCGTTTCCATCCGAGGTCGTTTACCACGTCAAAAAAGACCCACAGTATGCAGCCAGTTTTAGACCGAACAGTTTTGGAAAGTTCGGACAAAACCAATCCGAATTTGACTAGGGTTTTGGACGTGAATCCAAGCCTTTTCCTTGCACAGAAAGTCCATCCCCCTCTTATATACCTAAGGGGTGACGGCCGATTGAACAACACACAATCGATCAATTCATCTACCACTTTTAACCTTTACTTTTATCCCCTCCCTTGTTCTTCTTCTTCCTCGTTCTTCGTTCATTCTTCTTCATTGCAGGGCGGCGAACCTCGAGGCTCTAGGGGCGGTCAGGCCGACCTAGGGCAGCCCATAGCCGCTGCGCGCCCTGACGGGGTCCCTCCCGGGCGTGTGGGGTTTCGGGTCATCAAAAGCGCCCACCGGATTGTCTTGCGTACCGCGCTTCCGGCGGGTCTCCTTCGACGTGAGCTGCGGTGCATCACCCCCGGTGTCGAGGGTACATGGTGACGTGTTCGTGTGTGAATAGGGTGTTGTTTAAAAACTCCTCGCACGACACTTTTGGGCCAAGAGAAGATAGAGTCCAAGTCTGTCACGTTGTGGATTCAGATTCGGACTGCACAGACATAACTGACTCAAAACGCCAAGAATTCTTTCATACAGACTCCGAATTGGGTGATTCTTTTTTTTGTTCAAAAGTAGATTTCGTGCTCTTTCCAACCCAATCAGATTCACTTTAAAATTCATCAGGAGCGTTAAGTTATCGACAAAAAAATTTGACACTGCAGTAGAATCCGAGTCAAATTACAAGTCCAAAGGTGTTGCATCACCTCCACTTGGGACCATGAGCCTTGTACGACCTAGGGTTAGTTTTAGGCTGCCTTGGGACGTCCTCCCACCTTCTTGGCCGCCATCCCTTACTCCTATATAAGTAGATCCATCTACTAGTTTTTTCCTTGGGATTTGTTTAGTTAAAAGTTAGCCATTGCAACTTCGTGTACTAGGTTTGTGTCCAACAATAAGACCAAGACGGCTTTCGTATCCCCACCTTTATCAATACTTCATATATATTCGCAATATTCAGATTGCATTATCATATTCTTGCTTCTTCTTCAATTGCGTGCAGGAATAGACCTTCGTGGTCAGGTTGATCATGCTCTGGCGTGGTCAATAACCTCTCGGAGTTGGTTTAGCGATTGCTAAGGCGCAACGTCGTGCATGTTTGTAGTCAGGTCATCAAAGTCGACTCCACCAAATTGATAGTTATCATCTCACCAAAAGATCGGGACACCCTCGACTCCATCAAGTGGTATCAGTTTTCAGGTTGCTCGGTGAGAATTTCCAGTTATCCCTAGATTAGTTTATTTTCTTACCTATTGTCCAAGAAAAATCCATAAAAAAAGTTAGATCTATTCATCCTTTGTCCAAGACAGTCTGAGCCTTTGCAATTTTATTTTCATTACTTGTGTAGTTTAATTATCGGTTGCATCATCGTGTCGAGTTAATGGTCTTAGTGTCTAGTTCGTTTAGAGTTTCGAGTTTTGTTCACATTAGTCACGTTGCCGCTGCATCGTTACCCCTTCTGCAGTCCACCACCCCATCCATCAATTTCCACCACGTGCTATGCATCGTTCATTGTCACAATAATAGTTGAGGTCGTTCACATCTTCGCTTGATCCAATCTGCATCTTATCTAGTTTGTCTTGGAAAGAGGGAGAGAGAAAAAAGGCAGTGAGAAAAAAAGTTAAAAAAGTCAAAGAAAAAAGGTGAGAAAGAAAAAAGTGTGAGGAAAAAAAGTAAAATTCGGATCTATATAGAGTCAATTTCGTAGCTGAATTCGGATTAAAATCTGTTTTGTGCACTGCTCAGTAAAACAGACACAACTTCCTCATACGAAGTTCGTTTTGGCTCCGCGACCACTCAAATTAAAGCTAGCGATGAGCCGCATCTAAATAGTTGCAGAAGCTATTTCAATATTTGGCACCTCAAAATCGGCTTCTAAATAGGTATTTTTGCCCTCCGAAGTTCGTGAACACATCTTGTTCCGGTTTTTCAGGCGGGTTTTAGAATTTTTTGACTCCTCATATCAACTTAGAATTGAGTGATTCTTTTTGCTTTGAAAGCTTGAGTCGGTGCCATTCTCGAGAAAAATTATCAAATAATTGGCAAAAACTTTTCCAGAGGAAAGTTGGAGAGAAAGTTGTTGGTATATCCTGCTTGGCAGTTATTTCACATCATTATCTTTACTGCTATTGTGGTATTCACTTTTATCTTACTGTCTAGAGCTACTTCAAATCCTATATTGATGCTAGTTGTGCCACGTCATGACCTCATTAGTGTTCTAGGCTCCCGTCTCTAGTCCGGTCTAGCCTAGGACCAGCACAGTACCGTCGTTGAGCGTTTATTCAACATTGCATCTCTGAATTGATTATTGCTAATCTTTTGCTACCATATATTTAAGCCTTCCAAGCTCCACGTATTTCTACACCGTATAATGTGACGTTCTCAGCAATCGCTTTACTCAATCTTGAGTTATTTGACACCGCTGGTTGCATGTCACCACCTGCTGCTTGGCAAGAACTTGTAAGATATTGGTATTTGCTTTATTGTGAGCACTTTACCACCACATCCTAGTAGCTCATAGGAACATTATTCTTGAATTTTGTTTCTTTTTTCTACTAATCATGACAGGTTCCAGAGATAGAAGTTCTTGGACGACGGATACATCTTCACCATAACGAGAGGTGGGACAACACACACAAGCACGTGGTCAGGTTGTTTCTTTGCCATCATTTGAGGCTAGATTTAATCCTGCTATTTATCTAGCTTGGGATCTTGAAGTAGAATAAGTTTTTAGTCACCATAATTTTTCTGAACTTGAGAGAGTACGAGCTGCCACTGGAGCATTTACTGGTTTTTCTTCTGAATTGTGGAGTGTATGTTGTAAGAAAAACATTGATAACCAACCCACAACTTGGAAAGATTTGAAAGTCGTAATGAGACAACAATTTTTTCCTCCTTACTATCGTCGTGAATTGCTTCGCAAATTGGAACAATTAAAACAAGGCAGTAACACTGTTCATGCTTACTACCAAGAGTTCAAATCTTATATGCATCATTGTGACATAGAAGAATCTGAGGATGATACAATGAATAGATTTTTTGATGGTTTGAACCATGATGTTCAAGCAAGATTTTAGTATATTCCTCGTTGCATTACTGGTATGTATTTTCGTGCTTGTACCTTTGAGAGACAGATACAGGAGGATGCATTGGGTGACTACAACAATTACTATTCCAATTCATGCTCACCACCATCGGTTGGTTCCTCCACCGTTGCACCTACTAGAGCAGCTGATACGTCTGCGTCGTATCTACTTTTCCAAACACTTTTGCCCTTGTTTTGGACTCTAACTTGTATGATTTGAATGGACTAACCCGGACTGACGCTGTTTTCAGCAGAATTGCCATGATGTTGTTTTATGTGCAGAAAACAAAAGTTCTCGGAATGACCTGAAACTCCACGGGATGTCTTATAAAAAATAATAAAAAATCCTCGTCAAAGATGAAGACCAGGGGGCCCACACCCTGTCCACGAGGGTGGGCCCCCCCTCCTGGGCGCCCCCCCTACCTCGTGGGCCCCCTGGAGACCCTCCGACGCCAACTCCAACTCCATATATTGGCTTTCGGGGAGAAAAAATCAGAGAGAAGAAATCATCGCGTTTTATGATACGGAGCCCCTGCCAAGCCCTAATCTCTCTCGGGAGGGCTGATCTCACTACAAAAAAAATACACTTCCGTGATGATACGTGTTTGTCACAGTAGGTCGTGTTTTTTGTCATGCATGTACATCCATGACAAATTTATGACAGAATCAAGATAGTCATACTTGTGCTATCGTAGAAGTGTTCGATGACATTACCAAAATTATCATCACGGAAGTGTCCACTTCCATGACGATAAATCGCGCGTCACAGAACTGCTTTCGTCAAGGGTGACCGACACGTGGCATCCACCGTAACGGAACGCCGTTAAGCTATCGGGTCGGGTTTTGGATCCGATAACCCATTAACGGCCCCGACCAATGGGGATTTTCCGCGTGTAAAATTATCATTGGTTGGAGGAAACACGTGTCGGCTCACCGTTGGGACAGATGTCATCCACTCATTGGACAGAAGGCGCCTATGATATGTCGACACGTGGCACGACCCAACGGAGGCCCATTCCTATGAAAGGCCGGCCCGTTTGACTTGGTCAAAAGTGGCGGGCCGGCCCATGGAAAGCCTGTTAACGGCATGTTCGCATATAGCCCATTTATAGCCCGCTAACCCAAGGCCCGTTACGCCCTATCCATATTAGGCCCAGTAGCGTCCTCTGGGCCATCCAATATGATTCCAGCCCGTTTTCACTTCTGGCCCATGACGTCTTTCGGCCCATATGAGGCCCTATGTAACTCTTGGCCTATTAACGGCCCGTGGTGAAACTGGCCCACAATGAACAGTGTATCACTTTACACCCACTAACGGCCCGTGGTGAAACTGGCACGTAATGAACAAAGATATCACTTTATACCCATTAAGGGCCCGTTATTCAGTTAGGGCTTCAAAGAAATGTTATCTTTCGGCCTTCTCAGAGCCCATTTATTCTTGGGCTCATTTCCAGCATTCGTTTACTTACGGCCCGTTACTGTCATTTTTTGCTTGTGGGCCAAATTCAGCCCGTGGTTACATCGGCCCGTTTATGGTGCGTTAGTACGTTGGGCCGTTTTCATAGCGTCATCAAATACGACCTATTAACGATGGCCCGTTATGGTCCTACGGCCCGTATAAGGCCCATTGATGATACGGCCCGTAGAAGGCCCATTGTTTCTACGGCCCGTAGAAGGCCCATTGTTTCTATGGCTCGTAGAAGGCCCATTGTTTCTATGGCCCGTAGAAGGCCTACTATTTCTACGGCCCGTAGAAGGCCCACTGTTTCTACGGCCCGTAGGAGGCCCAGTGTCACTACAGTAAATATTAGCCCATGGTTATTGTGGCCTAGTTTTAAAAAGAACTGCACTGACTACAAGCAAACAAATAAACAAGACAACAAGGAAATAAATAAGCAAGCAACTTATGCTAGGCTATCATGGCTGTTACACATATTACATCCACTGGGCATCAAAGTTCGCCACCAGTGCAAATATAGGGAACAAAGCGACATATCATATACACTTTGGTTGTCAAAGTTGGCGACCAGTAAATAAACGCCAAGACAAAACAAATCCAGGCTCGAAACCACTTCAAGATCTCAAGAAACAATATCCCAGGTACCCATAATGTTGGAGCTTATTAACTTTCTCTTGTTTGGCGCTTAAATCCTCCAGTAACTTCATTGCACCGTAAAATATGCATCTGAATTCTGCAGGACTTCCTCACCCTTGACTTTCCTGTCAGCAAAGACATCTCGATCGATGTCTTTCAACTTGAAGTTGAGACTCAAGAAGACGAACTGATTCAGCGTGAGTTCGAAGAGCTTGTGCGGCAGTAGTGGCCAAGAACTCGAACACTACATCAAGACAGGACTTTTGGGTTCCCTCACTTTATGCGTCAAGATAGTTTTTATCAGCTTTCTTGGAGACCAACAGGGATGTCTCACTATCTTGAACCTTATCTGCATTACTTCCTTTACCATTGGATAACGCGGTACTATTCTCCAATATTTTGTCCGCATTCTAAAGGGAAACAAGCAGACACATCACATGTTTACCATGTTGTATATGAAACTCATTTTGGTAAATGAGTTCAGTAGTAAAGTGGACAGGATAACAACATGAAACAAACATATATCTATGTGCCATGGTCACTTTATGGTCTATATCATTCTAGTTTTTGTTGCCAAATCAAGATAGAGACACAGTTCAAATAATATTTGTTCAAGACAAAGCGAATAGATGTAATATAAGTGTGGGTAACTATAGAGCAATAACAACACTTGTAATGTGCATGACATGAGAACATAACTGCTTATTCAATTGAAACTGAAATCAACATAGAGCAGGTTACAACAACAAACCAATTAAAGAAACAGGTTTAAAACATACATGTTGCGCCATTGGAGTTTCAATTCCATCCTTCAAATTTGAAAATAGTTGGTATGAGTAAATACATAATGCAAGAGCAAAGGAGTATGAACCATAGCTACAGTAACCTGACACGAGAACAAATCTTCTTCTCCTTTAAGCGTTGAGTTGGGATTCGGAGTGGTGGTCCTCGTGCTTTGGGCACTGCAGTTCCCTTACTAACCGCTCGTGTTTGGGTGCTCTGTGGTGGAGACGGTGCTGTGTCAACTAGAACTGGGTTACTATCTGCCGGGGTTGGGGTTAAAAGGGGTGTAGCTGGTTCTCTGTCCAACTGGGTAGGGGTACAATCTGCGAGAGTCTGGGTTATGCGTGGTGGATCTGGTCCTTGGGCAAGTACAACCGTGGTTCTATCTGCATCAACTGGTAGCACTATCTTTTACGAAGACCGTGTTGTTACTCCCTTAGATACCGCCATCACGCTCTCCAATTCAAATGGCTGATAAACAAGAAAATTAATTGAAAGTATAGACATTGTATGATAGACAGTGCAATGGATAGTGGGGAATAAAAGAGGGCATGAAATAATTCATATTTATGTTGTCTAACCAAACAGGATAGCATGACACAATTTCACATATATGATGGCTAACTAAACAGGATAGCATGACACAATTTCACATTATGATGGCTAACTAAAAAATATGGAAAGACATAGTTCAAAATATGAGAATATGTAAACAGGATGACATGACATAACTATATAATGTGTTTATTAAATAGGTTGGCATGCCATAATTCACATACATTCATGGATAGAATGCCATAATTCTAAATATGATGATTTGTAAACACTAAACAGGATGAGATGATATAACTATATGATGTCTTTATTAAATGGTTTGCCATGCCATAATTCGTAGAGATGATGTGTATGTACTATGTAAACATGATGGCATGATATAATTCAAATATATGATTTATATAGTAAGCAAGTAAGCAGATGGCAATCTATATATGATGTAAAAACTAAGCAATGCAAGACAACATGCATGACATGGGTAATATAACCCTGCCAAGTTTGGAGCATAGACCTCAAGGGGAAATAGGACTGGTCATCAGTCTACGAATCCTCCTTCGAGGAGCTCTTCAGAGCCGAGAAAAATGTCTGTTTTAGCAGGTAGCATTGTTCGCTCAATACCTTGTTTTCACTCCAGATACTTCCATCACCGCTTCAAATGGCTGATGCACAGGAAGAGTAGTTGAATATACAAACGTTGTCGACAAATGGAACACGTAATACAAAAAATGATAGCATGATATAATTCACATACATGATGATTGGCTAAACAGCATGGCATTGCATAATTCACATATATAATGCCTTTGCAACAAGATAGCATTGTATAATTCACATATATAATGTCTTGCAACAAGATGGCAATGCATAATTCACATATATGGTAATTAGACCTTTGAGCAGTGGCATTCACACAAAGCATGTCTAAACTAATCAAATGGCATATCAATGCAAGACACCATACACACGATATGAGCAACATAACCCTGCCAAGTTAGAGCATACACCTCGGGGGGAATAGGGCTGGTCATCTGTCTCTGAATCCTCCTCTGAGGAGCTATCCGTAACCAGCGAGATATGCGCTTCGTCAGATAGCATAGTCTGCTCAGAAGACCTTGTTTTCACTCCAGAATTTGCCATCACCATGTCAAATGGCTGATGCACACGAAGAGCAGTTGAATGTACTAACATTGTTGACGAATGTAATATGTAACGAAAAAAAAGATGGCTTGATATAATTTACATATAAGATGACTGGCTAAGCAGGATGGCATTGCAAAATTCACATATATGATGCCTGGCTAAACAAGGTGGCGTTGCATAATTCACATAAACGATGAATAAACTAAACAGATGGCATTCGCACAAAGGATGTCTAAACTAAGCTGATGACATATTTGATGTATAAAGTAGGCAATGCAAGACACCATATGCATGATATAACCAACATCAGCATGCCAAGTTAGAGCGAGGAGTTATCTTCTCCTTCTGAATCCCCCTGAGAACAGATATCTTCCTCTCGGTTACAATCCGAAATGCGTGGAGGGGGGCTGCCTTTGCGCCTACAATGGAGCGACGTCTGCATGAAATTATATTGCCACGCAAGGCTCGTCTCTTTTGCTCTACATGTTCAGTTCCATTGTTTACAATAACTGTCATGCATAGGAATAAAACATAGTGAGATTATGTAAGGAGTGCATGCAGAAATCCAGAGTGATGGTAGCAACTTGTGGATAGACCCAAAACCAATAATAGCAGGCAGATAATGGCTTCAGTTAATAAATACAGATAATGGCTTCTTTACTGTTTGTTTCCCACCCAACATGAAACTCATAGTAGACACCGGAGATTAACCAGCTAGTAGATAGATACTATTGATAGCAGCCTCGATATGTACCCCACAACCATTTAAAAATCAAGTTTGACCATTAGTTTGGAGCTGACTTAGAGTCTAATCGGTGAACAAGATGATAAAGTAGCATGTAATATTAAGCGATGCATAACGTAAGCAGACACGAAAGAGTGCGACCTCTCTTGCGGACCCGTGTAGTCCTCGAGGTCATCTGCTCGGTTGATGATTGTAATGCAGTTTTCATGGCTGCCAGTGGTGGGGAAGAAGATCTGAGGTGGCGAAAGACAGTCTGGAGGCCGGATCCCTGCTGCGCTGGACCCTTACATTGTTGGAGCTGAGCTGGGGTGGACGACGCAGCAGGAGCGGGACAAACCACGCAAGGTTTACTTTGACAACTATCTGTAAGAGAAGTAATTCTGTAAGGGCTCGTTTGAATTGGAGGATTCCAACAATGCAGGGATAGGAAATAGACAGGAATAGGATAGGAATGCACGTGCAAAACAGAGAATTTAAAAACAGTGATTTACGCCAACTGGGTGTTTGATTCACAACAATTGGAAGATCACAGGATGCAAAGAAGCATGGTGAGATTAAGTCAAACCACAAGAAAATGTACGGTTATAATGCTATTATGCTACTATCTCTTACTCTTGTGCTTCATGAATAGGAATTTGAAAAGGAGCACAAGTGAAAATTAAAATTCCTCGCTTTTTTCTTTCAAGGAGACACTAAAGGAACAAATTCGTGTGCTCGATGGACAATATATATAACATGTAGAGTAAAAAGAGATGTAACAAGTGTACAACCTCTTACGTGAAGCCATGTCGATCTCAGCGTGATTGGGTTGGTCGGTGAGGATGCTCCGTGACTTCTTTGTCGGAGGAGGGGAAGAAGATCTTAGGCGTCTAGAGATGGAGCAGGTACTGCTCGGCTGTGATGGAGGGTTTCACGTTGGAGCAGCTCAGTGAGTTGTACGACGCCGAGGCTGAAGCGTGACAAGAGAGACAATGAACAACGTTAACCTGAGTGGAATTCCAATAGCATCTCCAATACATGACGTAAAATACATAACCACAAAGTGCTAGATGTAAAATACATCAGCCGCTCATCTCTGAAATTAACTGTCGAAACTGAACTTAACTATCGAAATTGAATCTAACTGTCCAAAATGAATTTTGCTGTCGAAACTGAATTTTGCTGTCGAAACTGAACGCACTATCAAGGTGAGGCTACACATCGATCGACTGACTTTTTCATCTCTGGTCAGTCGATTTTGCAGCCGTTGGATACGAAATCAAGGGCCTGCGGTTCATCTTCAACCTCCACCCCCCTGAACCGGCCAAACAGCAGCCCCCCGCCGCCTGCGGCCGACGGTGCGCCGCCCCGCCTGCCCCGAAAACACTCCCCACCGTCGGTCCGTCGCCGCGGGCCATCCTCTACCCCCCGTGCCGAGCTTTTTCTCCAGCGATCCCCACGCCACCGCCCCGCCAACGCCCCGCCTCCGCCGGCGACCACCGCCCCCATCCTGAACCCTAAGATAGATAGTGGGGTACCTCTCCGGCAAGCCCCCCTCCCCGCTGCGGCTGGTTCTTCCTTCACCCCAGCGAGCCCACCCCTTGGAAATCGACTGACCCAAAAGTCGATTCAATGATCAAGTGTAGCCAAATCGAGCAACATCGCAAGCAAGAGCAAGAGCGAGAGCAGCAGCGCGAGCAAGAGCAATAGCAAGAGCAGACCAGGCAGGGGACCGAGAGCAAGAGCAGAGCAGCAGCGCGAGCGAGAGCTAAAGCAGCAGTAGCTCCTACTGATGTGGACGTCGCCGCCGAGGGAGCGACGCCGTGGAGGAAGTGGTCGGCAACGCCGCTATGGATGGAGCCGCGCCGTGTCGGCTCGGGACCGAGCGCCGGCAGCACCGTGAGATCGAATCAAGAAGAAAATGCGGCGATTAGTGTACAACCTCTTTGGTGGCGCCGATTGGGCCGCAACTTCATCTGAGGAAACGGTGATTATGATGCTCTTCCAGTCGTGCAGGTGAAGACGGCGGTGTGGGAATGGAGGTGGCGCGAAAGACGAGGGGAACGCCGGGGCAGCTTCTTGGAGGTGGAGGACGGGGTGGCTGAACCGGCGGGACGATGGGATCGACGACGGATCCTCATCCGGTACGGTGGATGAGGGACGTCCAGGTGTTGCTGTGGACGACGTCGTCGGGGAAGAAGCTCCGGCTGTGTGGTGGACGGAGCAGGGTGTGGGGTTTCGTCGCGAGTTTTCGCGGCCTCGGTGTACGAATGGGTGGGCGGATGGAATGGCAGTGGGGAACCATGGCTTAGAGACGCGCTTGTCCGAAATGTGGGGTAAGTTACGAAAGTACCCCCCAGCGATTTGAGGTGGTTCTTTCGGTTCAGGGGTACCACGGGCATTTCACGTGTCGGGATTTCACAGGAGCTGGGAGTTTTCGCGCATGTTGTAATTTCGGAATAGCAAGGCGCGGGTTGAGATGGAGGGAGTTGTCGGAGCACAACGAGACAAAGATATATCTTAAATATTTCGGGCTAACAAGGCGCGGGTTGAAATTTTCGGACAAGCCTAACGTGTACTGTACCTAATCAATGCAAGACTACAAATGTCATTCAAAACTTTGAATTCATGTTATGTTCAATTAAAATATTTCGCTACGTGTATAATGCATGCAACCTACTACTCAAATGAACGTTTTAGTGCATTCCAAACGTATATACTACCGCTTCAATATGAACTAAATTTGAATAAGCCTACAGTAATGATTGTTGTGAAGTCAAAGCATTTGAATTCGTTTCTCTGTTTTAATAAGATCTACAATCATCATTATTGTCAAGTTAAACCATCGTTTCTGTATTATCTTCACAGCACACCACATGATCGATGTCGAGTTACATATGAACTATGTGTACTATATGAACTCGAACTAGATTTTTGAATCCACTTTATTTTGATTTCAAATCACATTACATTTCTAGCTCTAGCTAGATCTTCATAATCTAAACCATGTCTCATATGTATAATGTGTTTATCACATTATGTATGGTGGCCCCGCCCCCTACGCCTACAAATATTTAGATGTGAGTTGCAAACAGCACACATTGCCACAAATTCAAATAAAATGTGAGAATGTTCGATATATAGTATTGTTTAGATTGCTCGATATTTAGTTGTAAGCTGCAAACGCCGCACATTATCACAAATTCAAATAAAATGTGAGATTGTTTGATGTATAGTATGGTTTAGATTGTTCGGCATTTAGATGTGAGTTGCAAACGCCATGCATTATCACATTATGTTATAACATGTGCACAAAGACGTGTATCACCGCTATGTTCATGCATGCAATGTTTAAAACACTATGATCTCCTATTCAAATATATGAATCCGCTTTCATATCAAATTATGATCTTTGTTAGTCTCTTACACCCCCACAATCATCTAACCTTTGTAGCTACCACTAACTTTCTCTCGTGCATGCACACGCCCTCCTCGCCCTCCCCCTCCCTCGGCATTCTATCCACCGGGCACATTCATTTTTTCCTTTAGGTCATTCTCCCAGAGTCTCCACAACTCCTTTCCGACACACACCGATCGATAAACCTCTCCAGCGATGCCTGCCTACCGCATACACACACAGCTTCAATCTCCTCCTTTATGTGTCCTTGCCTCATGTCTCTTATATGGTCAGACACACGGGTAAACTCTCACCCCTCTTTTAATCGATCTCACAACCGCACACTCCTCCCCCTATCCAGCTAGTAGTTGGGCCTCTCGCAGCACCTCCTAGCTCCATTCTCTTTATCTATCCGTCTCGCTGGGCCTTATTTGCCTCTAACAAATGGACGTACACCGACCGATCTCTCGCTATACATATAGCCGCCTAGGTCCTTATAACCTGCTTTTACCCACACATCGATCGATCTACCTCATTAGTTGTGTCTCTCCCTTCCTCCGATGAACAACAATTGATCTACCGATCTAGTTAGGTTTGCTTACCAAACACATGGTTCCCCTTCATCATCCATGGATGCGTCCCCGCAGATCTATCACGCATGTGCACACACACAGAACATATCCCCACTCTTATTGATAACATTGCAGTTCCACCCTCAGTTTGTCTAGTAGGCCTCTCCCAACATCTCCGAGAAGCAACTCCATCACCCATCCAGCACTCTACCCCTCTCCCTCCCTCTCCCTCCCTCTCTCTCTCTCCTCTCTCTCTCTGTCCCATCATATTTCCCGTCCTTCAGTTATGTATGGATGTCGACCGATCTCCCTCATGACATAGTTGGGTCTTTACTTCTCAACACATATACGAGTCGTTCTACCTCTATAGTTAGGCCTCTGCCTACCCCTCCCCCCACCCCCTCCCCCCCACACACACCGATACATCAAGCGCTCTAGTCATGTCTCCCTGCCACACACAAACTTGACATGTGCCCTCTAACGTTTCGGTAGGCCAGTCGCCCTATATCTTTGACTTGCACACACACACGCAATTTTGATGGCTCTCTTCATCGATCTCGCACCCACCCGTACTTGATCCTCTCTTTGACTCTATCGATAGCTATGACCCCTCCGTCTCTTCTCGTGGATTGCCCGACCCTCTATGTATGATATGGATAGGCCTCCATTTCACACACACTGCATGCAAAATTTTGTTTGAGATGCCGTATTCCCACAAATAATTCACGAATAATTCCCATATGGATAGGCCTCCATTTCTCAACACATATTCCCACAAATAATTCACGAAATCAACCCCCCACCCCACCCCCACCCCCCACCACAAAACAAATAACACTCACGAACGCGGTTTGTATCTCTCACACACACCCACGTAGGTGGGGGACGTGCACGAAGAGAAGAGGTGCATGCACGGCGCACGTACTCCCGTCTCTTTCCCAACCACACCCGCGCGGGTACACGGCGGAGCTCATTTCTGTACGAAAAAGGCAGCCCACGTGGTAATTTGGTACGTGTACTGGTTGTCCACTTGGTGGAGGGAGGATCGTCTACCACGGGTGAACAAACAAATTGCGACTTGACACGTTATGTTAAATTAAAAAAAAGAGGCAAACCATGTGGGGCCTACCTTAGAGGCAAGGCTCTATACACTGGAATACTTTTGATGTGTCCCGTCAACTCGTAGAACAAGGAGAACCTTGCTTAGTACACCGTCTCCCCCGCCCACGGGCGCGGTGGCTCGCAGGATGAGGTGAAGCTTGCTCCTCCCTCGCCCATGCGCGCGATGGCTCGCAGGACGAGGAGAAAAATTTACTACTCCCTCCGTTTACTCCTCGTCCCTACTACCTTGGTTATAGAGATTATATCATATTGTTTGGAATATATATGTCCTTAGTAGATTTCAATATGAACTACTAGTACATACTCCAAACACCGATGTATATAGACGTATTTTAGAGTGTACATTCACTCATTTTGCTCCGTATGTAGTAGCACTCTCCCTCGCCCCTCGACCCTCGCCCACGTGGTGGACGTGCAGCAATTCATTCGGTCTCATATAGCCAGAACGATATATACTGCACTACCATTATTGCTCGACTCCCGAAGAGGCGAAGAGCCAATCGCAAGGTTAATATTTTGGAGATGCCAAGCGCAAGGTTATAGGAGAATGAGTAGTAGGTGCCGCGTCATTTATAAATAATTTTTTTTCTTCAGTGGCACGTACGCAATATGATAGGTTCATATGGAGAGAAAAGGAAACCGCTCCACTATATACATAGTCAGGACGGGCCAGCCTACACGGTTGCTTGCTGGGGTTGCTCTCTTCACACTCTCTCACACAAAACGACTGTGGCCACATCTCTAACATCCCGGCGGATCACGTCCGCTTGGGGAAGGGGTGGATGCTTAGTGTAGATGCGGTGTCCGTCGCCGACGGCGAAAACCCACTGTCGGCACGTCCCGATCAGGGGTCCCGCCGTTCTCTCTCACAAAGCCGGTGAGGTTGCCTTCGTCCCTTGCTCACTTCCGCGACGTGGGCAGTTGCCGCCTCCCGCCGCCCTCCTCAAGGTCGAGCTACGTCCCTCAGGTACAACTCCCTTTACAACCGGCTTGCACCACTACTCCAGCTGCCCACATCACTCCCTGTGGATATTTCTCTACTTCTTTGCCCCGCACATACCTGATATCTCTACTGGCTTCTACATACTGTATTTGTGATGAGTTTATGTCTCATCAACTAGTCCTAGTAATCTTATTCTAATCACGCTTCTTCAATTTGTTTGCCATAGGGATGCTCATCTCGATTTTGGTGAAACTGCACAAAATGATCCGATGGTCAAAAGGTTGCAAACTTCATTTATTAGGAAGCTCGAACGTTGCCAGCAAATTGAAGCTTGGTCAGGGTTCATGGTTCAAGGGCTAGGGACTGCATGGATCGTTTTTTTCTTTAGCTGCCTCTGTTCCAAAAATAAGTGTCAACTTTAGTAGTAGTACATCTTTGTGCTAAAGTTTGCACAAAGTTGAGACACTTATTTTGGAGCGGAGGAATACATATTTGCTATGATCATCAATCATTGAGATGCAATAGCATGCATGTTAGTCTCCTTTGTATTTGATGAAATGTTGCAACGGGCAACCTTGCACGCAAGATACATGTAACAGGAGCTGGAAGCTTCATAGCATTGTACAAATTTATCTCGCTGATAAATTACAGTACGTACTACTCCCTCCATTCCCAAATAATTGTCTTTCTAGCCATCTCAAATGGACTACAACATACGGATGTACGTAGACATGTTTTAGAGTGTAGATTCACTCATTTTGCTCCGTATGTAGTCACTTGTTGAAATATCTAGAAACACAATTATTTGGAAACGGAGGGAGTAGTACTATACTAGTACTTCCTCCGTTCCTAAATATAAGTCTTTGTAGAGATTTCACCATTAACCACATGCGGATGTATATAGATGCATTTTAAGTCTAGATTCATTCATTTTGTTCCGTATGTAGTTCACCTAGTGGAATCTCTACAAAGACTTATCTACTAGTAATAGCTAGCCCCCACTACTAGGAATTCTCTATCCTCTCCTTGAGCCACATCATCAAAATTGACGAGCCGTTAGATGAAGTAAATCAGTCATAATAGCCGTCTGATCTAGATGTTGAGAGGCTCAGCACTAAGCCACATGCAAGCATGCAGAAATACCGTGGCACATGCATGTGAGTGGGTTTTAAATCACATCAACATGTCTGAATGCAAGCATGCACCGGTAGCATGCATGTAAGTGAGCTTTTAAGTCCCATTAACATGTCAAAAAGAAAAATATAATCCCATTATGCAGTAGGAGTTGGCTGATCTTTTTTCCTTATGTGGGATGATCTAAATGATGATGGGAGTTTATTTAGTTTGGATACCACATTTGTCATGCGGTTATAGATTTTTTTAGTTCGATTTAAATCGATAATTTTATGCTAGAGTGATATACCGCTGTTCATGACAACGGCGGGACTCATCTAGTAATATTTAGGAACGGAGAGAGTACTATGTAAAGAGTTAGGTGTCGCATACGGTGATAGTGTGAAGTGGGCCATGTAATCCACGAGCCTGCGTGTTTTCACTGCTCTTGCACTCCTCCGCTGTAATAATGGAGAAAATTGTAATCTACTACCTCCTTTCGCCAAAGCGTGGGACATCCAGCAGTCCTACCACCTCAGTAATAAAGACCAATGAGCCGTCAAATCACATAGACCCAGCAGTAAGTTGGACGGACGAAGCAACCATCACTCTTGCGCCAGTGAGAGATCGCGTCCGCTCTGCCCGGGCATGAATGCGGCACCGATTCTTTGGAGCGGCGCTGACCGTTTCGGGCGGGAAGCGCGCGCGGGTGGTGGAGGGGCTTTGGGTGGGCCAGGCTGGTCAGGAGCGGGCGTGGCAGCTGTCCGCATGTCCCTACCGGACACGCCCGGAAACGAGAGGATGCACTGACTCTCGCGGCTAAAATCGTACACTACACACCATATCTCTGTAGGAGTAGGTCGATCTGTCGCACTCTCTAACACACACATGTTGTTAAACACACACACACGCACACGCACGCACCTTGGTACGGTTGCACCTTCTAACGTGACTTATTACACCTAGACGGAGGGAGTAGTAAGTATACGAGATACGGTGGCAAACTGACTTAAGTCGAATACAAGTGCCCAAAATTTGTGTGCATGTTATAATAAGGATTCACTTAAAATAGTACGTGAGCGAACAGAGGGATCAATTAGACAGTGTTCCCGAGCAGTAGCGAGATGTGTGAGGTAGTAAGATACACCGCTGGCGCTTTTAATTTTTCTTATTAATTTGTTTGTTTCACCCTCTGACCGGTGGGACCCAACGTACTACGTGGAGAGAGGTAAGGTGACTAAGGATGCATTATTTCTGCACCACTGTGGATAGTCTTACCACCAAAGCCACATGACACGATTATGATTGAAATCCTAATGACTCCCACACACACACACACACACACACACACACAAAACACGGCATGCTTGTCACACGAATGCATGAATGTATAAAAGGTTATTTTCCTCTCGTTGAACATAACGGGAGGGTTGTGTAGCTGGTTAGCCTGTTCACTCATCAAACTTGAGGTCTCGGGTTCGATAACTACGCTTGAGCATAATTTTTGCCAGGAGGATTCTTTGACTGGTCAAAATGTTTTCTAGGGTTTGCATGCTTCACACTCTCTCTCCAGTATATATATACACGCTGGAGCCTCAGCGATCGTAGTTGCTCTTTTCACACTCTCTCACCCTCTCCCGCTGGAGCTGGATCCTCAGCGCTTGTAGTTGCTCTCTTCACACTCTCTCGCCCTCTCCAGATCTAAACAAGACTTCGTTGGCCTCTCTCTCCCCTCACTGCTGCTAAAGAGCCGGCAGGATCCGTCCGCCGGGAAGGGAAGGAGGCTTAACGCTATCGCCGTCGGCGAGGGAGGGAATCCACTACCGGCGATGCTGTTCACTTTCCACCCAGCGGCGGCACGGCAGGGCCTCCGACCCTTCTTCTTCGCCGTCGTCCCGTCGCCCACTTAACCACGCCCCAAGAACCTTAAGGTATATTTTACTTACTCCACATGCATTGCTCTAGCTGCATGTATAACATGAATCTAGGACGTGGTTCAAAGAGGAAAGGAGTGGGGGAAAGTAGTGGGAAAAGTTGTATATAGCATGAATCTAGGACGTGGTTCAAAGAGGAAATGAAGGGGAAAGTTGTATAGCATGAATCTAGGACGTGGTTCAAAGAGGAAAGGAATGGGGGAAAGTAGTGGGGAAAGTTGTATCGCATAAATCTAGGACGTGGTTCAAAGAGGAAAGGAAGGGGTGAAAGTACTAGTTCAAAAAGGAAAGGAAGGGACAAGGCTGTAGAGTTTGAGCAGGACTAGATTTGCTGTGCACACATAGGGAAAGGTGTCTAAAGATAACAAAACTGGGACCAACACAAATATGCTCCTTGGTTGTTTGTTCTTTGTTGCAGCAGACTGTGCATGACCACAGTACATCGGTAGATGCACATGGTGTCAAAAGGCCCACCGTCCCGTGCAACTCATTAGCTGTTGTTAATCTATGGCCTGTTTGGTTAAAAGCTCCCTAGTCCCTACCGCTTGGTTCCAGGGACTAAACATGGACTAGAGGTTATTAAATGACATGATAAAAGACCATGTTACCCTAGTAATGAACTAAAAGAAACAAGGTGCGATGCGTGGCAGGGCAACTATTGGAAAAAGTCCCAAAAAGACTCCTCGGGGTCTTCTTTATTTAGTCCCAAATGCCCACTTTTAGTCCCGAAAAGTCCCTCCTGTTTGGTTTAGATGTGACCGACACGGAGTTTTTTAGTCCCTACACCAAAATGTCCTCGTAAACAAACACCCTCTAATAATGTCATTTGGAAAATTGATGCAATGCCACCGTTAAAAGCAAATTACATGTTTAGCGAATTTTATTGTTAATATAATCTCTATGTTAATATTAATCAATGCCACCGTTTGAGAAATGCTACTGTCTTGCTTTCTTTCCCATTTAGATAAGGTAGATGCTTCTTTTTCTTGGCTTCTGTGTCATCCACCGTTATTGACCACTAATTGTTTCCTTTGCACCTCTATGTAAACAGGGTTATCTACTTCACCTCGTTGCCATTGTGACCTTTTGTAGCACTGCACAAAACACTTTTGTTTTAAGAGTGTTTTGTGCAGTTCAACCAAAATTTCACACCGACAACGTTGCTTGATTGCTTGATCTTAGTGGAACTGCACAAGAGGAGATCTTACTTCCTATCCGTTAAGGCGAATTTGGTTCAGATCTTCTTCTTGTGAGTTGTTTGAATTCCGCATCATGAGAGGTCAATACTAGCCTTCTTTCACATGATTCTGCAGTGTGCTTTCATATGTTGTGCTACTTGTATGATAATGTTGCTTGATTTTAGTGAACTGCACAAATGGAGACAAGACTTCCAATCTGTATGTGCACCGTAATATCCCATTGAGGTAAGATAAGGATATTTCACAACTGATGGCCTGTATTTTGCCACTTTCATCAGAAAATTAAGTTTAGTACTATACTTGTGCTCCCTAATTGACATGCCAAATCTTACATTGAAGGCGAAGCTTTTCTGTTATTGAACCAAGTGATGACGGGGAAGAACAAGCGGAAGAAAACAAAAGCCAACTCCGGTGCTGTAATGAAACCTTTGAACTGTGATGACACAAGTAATGATATAGTTTTGCATCTTAATTTATTGCTATGGCTGGAACGAGCAATTGTTTTGCCACCGATTTGATGCCATACGTAATTATCTCTACTTGTGCAAACAGGATCTTCTTTGAAGATACCACATATTTTAGTGGAACTGCACAAGAAGATGCTTGGAAACATTAAACTAATCGAGGAGTATATAGTAAGCATGGCCACCCCGTAGATAGCAACAGATGGTTCCCGAGAAGTGCTTCATCTGTATGCTCTACACAATCAGCCTCCTCGACAAAGGTTGGTACTCGCCCACTGATTTCATCCATATGATTGAGCTTTGTCATCTCTATTGGTGTTGTGCTACTGTTTAGATACTGTAATGAAAAAGTGGTATTGTCCTTGGGAAGTGCTTCATCTGTGCTGTTTAAATATTTCCTTTCCTTCTTTTTGAGCAAACATGGATGCTAGCATTTAGTAGTCCTCTTGTCTTTGCACAACAGGATCATCTTCCTCTGAATAAGAATATGGAGTACGTGAAGTGACTAGTTCCGATTATGCCAGGATGAAGAAGCACTGTCTATCTTCTCATCAGAAGGAGCATTTGAAGGATGGTTACATTACTCCCCACAAGACCAAACTAACTTCAGCTCAGAAGGACTGACAAATCTCCATTTTTTTGCTGTGATGCGCGAGTACAATGTTGTTCTAGGATTCTTTCTGGTGAGTTCCATTTTTCTAAAAGTGTGCTCTACATGGACCAGGTATGTGCCTGTTGAAACTGTCAATTCATAGTACAGTTTGCTTTATACTAATCACTTTTTGTATTTGTGCAAACAGGGGTGCTCAGCTTGATTTCAATGGGAACTGCACAAAATGTTCATGAATACATCGAATCATTCATTTCCACCACAAGAAAGGAGGTGCCCATAAGTTCAAGGCGTTGCAACATATAAGGGCGAAATCATACAAGCTACGCGTGAATTTGGTTGATTTTGGTGGAACTGCACAAAAAGAACAGCTGGTTTATTTAGCACGAGTTTCCATGTCAATGTCCGAACTGATGGCAAACCCTGCCCATTCCACAATCGTAGACATTTGATATTTTGGAATGGGACAACCTTGTCAAATTTTTCTCATTAATTTTAGCAAGATATGCGTTTGATATTTTCGAATGGGACGCCCTTTGCTGTCAGTAGCGGCGATCAATTTTTTCTTTATTCTTTAGTTGTGAAGTAAATATTGCCTCTGGCATGTGAGTCGCTGAGAAGCATAATCATCGATTGTTTTGAATGTTCTCTATGAATTGCCAGGCCTGTGTGTTTGATTGCAATGTACAGAAACGCTAAAAAGCTACTCAAACTCTTTGTACTCCTTCTATTCCTTTTTACTTCCCACATTGTGAAAGTGCATACTTTTTTGTATAAGATTGGTCAAAGTAGAGATACTTTGACTGCAGACAAAACTTGTATGCAGACTAGAAAGGACCGGAGGGAGTACATGTGAAACTGCTGCAAACGTGGTGATCACCCTGGGAATAATGCTAGTACATATTGTTTTGCATGTTCATCCAATGCCGGTGATACAGGAATTCGAACTAATCGAAATAAATTCATTCATACACGGTCGGATTTCATATAGACATGCCGGATTTCTTTACATTTCATACATTCTTCAACTAAAAAGGGGTGTTTGTGGCCGCATGCATCTCCCAGATGCAGAGGCCGGGGTCATCCTCCTTTTCAAAAAAAAACTAAAAAGGGGTGCGCTGGAGGTATAATTAATTAACCGAAGCTACCCACCTATGTCCCGCCGAGGCCGAGCAGAAGCTTGGTGATTAGCTGCGCAGGTGCAGTTGCGTAACTCACATGTGGCATGTTGGGCCCACATGTCACCAGCCAATCGCACCAGCAGTTAAGTAGAAGCAGCGTTCTTCTCCAAAGACAGTTTCTCCGACTCACGTCGCCGCCAAGAAGCTAACCGGCCGTCAATGGTCAACCCGCCTAGCTTGGCTTCAAGCTGGAGGGTAGCAGCGGTGGCCTTACTTGGACCCGAGCGGCGGCGACCTACCGTGTTCTACTCTTCCTCGTTTTCTGTGTGGCGCGGCCTCGTTGGCAGCGGGGCGGGGCCTCGGCGGAGCCGGCGATGCCTCTGTCTCGTTGCCGGCGGGCGGCGCCTCAGCGGAGCGGTGGAAATCCTCCCCCACGTTGCCGGCATGGTGGGGCCTCGGCTGAGCCGGCGATGTCCTATGCCTCGTTGTTGGCGGGGCGGGGCCTCGGCGGAGCCGGCGGTGTCCTCTGCCTCATTGTTGGCACCGCGGGGCGTTGGCGGAGCAGGGCGTCATCACGCCAGCGGAGCGGGGACTCGTCGGAGCCGGCATTGTCCTCTGCCTCGTCCTCGGTCTCGCCAAACAGTGCCTCGCCCGCTTCATCGCCCTCTTTGCTAGCCTCTTTGTAGGCGGCCGCAGCCTCCGCCACCCGCATGCGGTACCGCCAGCGCTCGAGGCGGCCCTTGCGGGTGGAGCGGTACGAGTCGAGCAGTGCCTCCTGCTCCGCCCGCTCCGCGGCGATCTGCTCATCTGCCTGCAGGTGCTCCTGGAGGAGATGGTGGTTGTAGGCGGCGTCGGCCTGCGCCTCCCGGAACTGCTCCTCACGCATCTGCCTCACCCTGTCCATATATTGGGCACGGGCCTCGCCGATGGTCATGGTGCAATGCACCAGCGAGGATGGCGCGGAGGAGGGGGTTGGTGCCGGATCGTCGACTGCCATGTTCTCCATTGGGACGTCGTCGTCCTCCGGCTGCCTGCCGGCCAGCCGGTCGGCAGCAATGGCTGCTATCTCCTTGTGGTCCGTCGTCCGCCCGTCCCGAAGAGCGCTGGAGCACGAGGAAGCCATGGTGGGCAGTAGTGGTGTGGACAGGAGAAAGGCAACGGATGCGGATGACTGCGGCTATGGCCGGCGCAGCAGTTTATATATCAATGGTGGGCGGGCGGAGGGACGGATGTGTGACGCTGGAGTAGCCGCCTCGGCAACCGCGTATCATTAATGTGTGCGGCAGATGGACGGATGGACGGCACTTGTGTCGTTTGAAGGCGGAGCAATCGCCTGCACCGGGAAGCGGGGCGGCCGGCGCTGACTGTTTCGGGCGGAAAGCGCGCGCGGGCGAGGAGATCACTTTACTTGGATAGGATGACAATGGGGACCCACCAGGTCCATAGCCTCACATACGCAAGTGCCTCCTTATTATATATATATATATATATATATATATATATATATATATATATATAGGACAATTGTTTACTACAATCAGTGGTTGTTACCACCACTTATGCTTTTGTATGTTGTATGTAGTATCTGTAAACCGAGAGTATGTACGTGTAGTATGTAGTATATAATGATGATTAGGTAGTATATATACTAATTTTTAGGTAGTATGTACCATTTTTGAGTATGCTCTTTTTATGTACAAATATGTACATATTTCACAAATATAAAAAAACTATGGGCTCATATGCAATTTTTCATGTAACTTGCTTTGAAATATCTTAGATATATTATATGAACATATTTAAAATAATAAAATAGTATATATAGTACCACATGGTAGTGTATGAGACATGTGGGGTAACTACCACAGGGTGGTAGGATGGATTTTCCCTATATATATATATATATATATATATATAACTATAATTTATTTTGCTTCCTCCTGGTTTCCTGACATCACGGTCCCACACCATTGTCTACCTATGTACTCCCTCCTTTCCGATTTATAAGGCTTATCTCAAAATTTTAGTTCTTCCATTTTATAAGGCTCAATTTGGTTGTTTTCCATCACATGTTCAGATTCCAAGGTGCATTAAATCATTGCATGCAAGTATTAAGAGAAAATTGACCAATGCATGTACTTTATACATGCATGCATTGCAATTAATGCATTGATAAACATAATTTTTTGAGGATAACAAGAGCATTAATTATGTGCTTTTGCAAAACTAGAAAAAGTATTCCACCACTCGCCATCTACCTTGATTGGTGAGATTTTGAATTGAGCATTATAAACCGGAAAGGAGGGAGTAGTCAATAAACGAGAGAATTGCACAAGAAGCGGCCGACAGCTGGGACCAAGCAGCTCGAGCAGTATTTGTGTTTTTGAGGTGTGAGCACTGCAGAGTTTTTTGATGTTTACCCCAGATATTATTTTTTCTCCTCTGAACAACAACGAAAACATCGCTGCAGGTATTAACTGGGCGGGCTGTGGCCCGTCTAGCCCAGGCCAGATATCCAGCCCAGATATTAATTTTTTCAAGCTGAAAATGGCTAGCCCAGCTATATTTTTTTAGGAGTACCCAGGCAAGGTCAAGTTATTATTCTCACTTGTGGCTGCAAATCTTTCCTAGGAGGGATGCATTAGGCTTAACAAGAAAATGGGCTTTAAGAAATAATAAATGGGATGTAATTATAAAAACTGGGTAGTAACTATAAAAAAAATGCACCAAATAGTGATTACTTTATAAAATATTATTTTTGGAATATTGAAAATTTTAATTTCATTAATTGTTGCGAGCGGAATGTTTCGTTGGATTTTTACGCAATATAAATTTATATTGAAATTGTATTTAATGTGACTAAAATTTCGGGATAAAAATATTCGGATACCATCAAAATGTGGGAAATTTTATTGAATTCTGTTTTGAACGGTTGGTTGAAATGGGCTGTACTTTTAACAAACTGTAAATGGGTTGTAGTTAATTCCATTAGAATTCAAAAATGGGCTACACATTCTTACAAATCTCAAATGGGCTATAAGTTCTCCGCCACACACCGGCCTTACTAAGTTGACGCGTCCCTAAAAAAACAGAGTTGACGGGTATGCAAGGCTTTGTCAACTTATAGTCAACACATGGTTCTAGCGGCGATGGCGTTGGATGTCCATCCAACGTATGCCGTGCTTCTTCTTCAATCTCGGATATTCTAGCTTCACCCGCCCAAAAAATGATTCATCCCCCTGACATCTGGGGCGCACCGTTTCAGAAGCTGACCTGTGGGCCTACTAAGTTGACGTACCAAGGGCTTTGTCAACTTAGTCAATATAAAAGATTCTAGCTGTAGTGACTGTACGATGTCCATCGAACGGCCGTCGTGCTTCTTCAACCTCTGGTCTTCTTGCTCCAGCCGCCCAAAGCAGCGCCGGTCATGCCGCCTGCTCCTGCCTCCCGTGGCCGGCTGTGCTACCGCGGAGGCCTCACCGCCCTCTACTACTCCCACCGCTGGCCAGGCCATCCCTCCACTCACCCACTAACCCACACACCCTGTTATTCTGTGGCGACGGCAGCGCAGCCTAACCAGTGAACCCTCGTACTCCTCTCCGCATGTGCATCCACTGCCGCGTCTTCCCTGGCTCCGCGTCGTCCACCGCCGTGGTGCTCTCGGCACAGCATGGTCAACGTGGTCAAGGAACGACTTCCATCGGACGTGGACTGTACGTGGAGAGGCTGACAGCTGGGTCCACGACAGCCGCAAGGAAGTGCCTCCTTATTACGCGGAAAATAATTATTCCTCCACCTGATAGCGGGGACCCACCGGACGGTCCACCGTATTTTGCGAAAAAAATGATTCGCCCCCTGACTGCTGGGACCCACGAGCTACATCTTCGCACGCAAGGAAGTGCGTCCGGAAAAAAAACGATTCGCCCCCCTGACTGTTGGGACCCACCAGCTACATCTTCGCACGCAAGGAAGTGCGTCCGAAAAAAACGATTCGCCCCCCGACTGTTGGGGCCCACCAGCTACACCTTCACACGCAAGGAAGTGCGTCCGGGCAAAAAAACGATTCGCCCCCCTGACTGCTGGGACCTAGCAGCTACACCTTCGCATGCAAGGAAGTGCGTCCGGCAAAACGATTCACCCCTCTGACTGCTGGGACCCACCAGCTACACCTTCGCACGCAAGGAAGTGCGTCCGGGCAAAAAAAACGATTCGCCCCCCGGTCTGCTGGGACCCACCAGCTACAACTTCGCAAGCAAGGGAGTGCACGGCGGTCGGGACCCACCTGGTGAAGCGTCGTGGCGTTGTCATCCTCGTCGTGAACGATAATGCGTACATCTTGGTTGATGTAGAGCGCCGCGTGTCGTAGTAGAGGCGCCGCACGTGTCGTAGTAGAGGCGCCGCACATAGCATGTACACGCACGTCAGCCGAGTGGTGCAAGAAAGAAAATACGGTCACGTATGTGTACATACAGGCGGGGTCTCGAACGCCTAGTCGCGCATACCGCAAAACGGAAGAAGCGGACCTCCTACGGTCGAAACGGGGGTCCTGTTGATCGGGAGGGGTGTGGCGTACCGCAAAACGGAGGAAACGGACCTCCTATGGTCAAAACAGGGGTTCTGTTGATCGGGAGGGGTGTGGCGTACCGCAAAACGGACGAAACGGACCTCCTACGGTCGAAACGGGGGTCCTGTTGATCGGGAGGGGTGTGGCGTACCGCAAAACGGATGAAACGGACCTCCTACGGTCGAAATGGGGGTCTTGTTGATCGGGAGGGGTGTGGCGTACCGCAAAACGGATGAAACAGACTTGTGTTGGAGCGCTACGGTCGAAACGGGGGGGAGGGTGTGGCGTACCGCAAAACGGGACTCCACGGGATACTGTTCATCTCCACCGTCGACCTCCTCCAGCCTCCACGGGCTACCGTCGACCTCCTCCAGCCTCCACGGGTTCCTGTTCATCCAGCCTCCACCGCGCGCTACTCCACCGGCTACTGTTCAACCACCCCTCCACGGGCACCCCTCCACCATCTACTGTTCATCCAGCCCTCCACACCACGGGGTCCTGTTTAACCACCCCTCCACCGTCTACTGTTCATCCACGGGTTCCTGTTCATCCAGAGGCAACGCCACCGCTCACTGTTCATCCAAACCCCCACGCAATGCTCACTGTTCATCCCAGAGGCAGCATCGATCGGCTTCAGTTAGCAGCAGTAGCGAAGGAATCGCTCCATCGGGTTCAGTTAACAGCCATCGATCGATCCCTTGGTTCGATAGCAGCGTAACTGCGGTCTGTCGCCGGGTTCGATTAGAGCCCAACGCCTCGCTTCGGCTTGATTAGAGCCAACGCCTACACCTGCAGCAGCGTCGTCACGAGAAGAAACACGCATCGCTCCGCCCCGACCTTCCACCGTAACCGCAACTCCCGAAATTTTCCTCCCCTCGCTTCTACCACGGTTTTTCCGTCATGGACGGCCAAAGAATGTCATGCAGCTGCGTCTCCGGCCCGCCGGGGCGTAAAGCCCATTTTCTGTCATGATTTTTTGTCATAGAAGTAGGAGCCCACCACATCTATGATGATACCGGGTTTTGTCACAATTATCGTCATAGAAGTGTCATATGTATGACAGAAAAAAATTCATTCGGCCGAAAATGTCACGGATGTGTCTTTTTTTTGTAGTGTCTGGAGTCCGTTCGGGGCTCCGGAGAGGGGGATTCGTCACCGTCGTCATCATCAACCATCCTCCATCACCAATTTCATGATGCTCACCGCCGTGCGTGAGTAATTCCATCGTAGGCTTGCTGGACGGTGATGGGTCGTTTGTGAGTTATCATGTAATCGAGTTAGTTTTGTTAGGGTTTGATCCCTAGTATCCACTATGTTACGAGATTGATGTTGCTATGACTTTGCTATGCTTAATGCTTGTCACTAGGGCCCGAGTGCCATGAATTCAGATCTGAACCTATTATGTTTTCATGAATATATGTGTGTTCTTGATCCTATCTTGCAAGTCTATAGTCACCTATTATGTGTTATGATCCGACAGCCCAAGTGACAATAATCGGGATACTTCTCGGTGATGACCATAGTTTGAGGAGTTCATGTATTCACTATGTGCTAATGCTTTGTTCCGGTTCTCTATTAAAAGGAGGCCTTAATATCCCTTAGTTTCCAATAGGACCCCGCTGCCACGGGAGGGTAGGACAAAAGATGCCATGCAAGTTCTTTTCCATAAGCATGTATGACTATATTCGGAATACATGCCTACATTACATTGATGAATTAGAGCTAGTTACTGTGTCACCCTATGTTATGACTGTTACATGACGAACCGTATCCGGCATAATTATCCATCAACGATTCGGTGCCTCACGAGCTTTCCATATCTGGTTCTCGCTTATTTACTTTTCCGCTGCTACTGTTACAATCACTACAAAATACCAAAAACATTACTTTTGTTGTCTTTACTTTTGTTACCGTTACCACCACTATCATATTACTTTGCTACTAAACACCTTGCTGCAGATACTGAGTTTCCAGGTGTGGTTGAATTGACAACTCAGCTGCTAATACTTGAGAATATTCTTTGGCTCCCCTTGTGTCGAATCAATAAATTTGGGTTGAATACTCTACCCTCGAAAACTGTTGCGATCCCCTATACTTGTTGGTTATCAAGACCCTTTTCTGGCGCCGTTGCCGGGGAGCATAGCTCTTTTCTTTGAGTTACTTGGGATTTATATCTGCTGGACACTATGAAGAACTTGAAAGACGCTAAGAGAACAATCTATCCCTCAACTACGAGGGGAGGTAAGGAACTGCCATCTAGCTCTACACTTGATTCACCTTCTGGTATGAGTAAGCTAGCGACACCTAAACCTGCTTCTGCTATTCGTTCCGATATGTCGCATGTTATTGATGATGCCACTTCTGCTATGCATGATACTTATGATGAAACTACTTCTATGATTGATACTCATGCCCCTTGGTGAATTTCTAGATGAACAAATTTCTAGGTCTAGAGAAAGAGAAACCATTGAAACTGAATACAATGATGAAAGTGATGATGAAAATATGCGTGCTATTCCTGAGGGTTATCTTTTTGATGCGGAATCTTCTGCAGCTATTTTTGCTTGCCAGGATAGATACGAACTTAAGAGGCTGTTAGTTAAATGGAGTAAAGAATCTCTTAGAGATAGGATGAGACTGACCACCTTTTGCTACTTCACATATCTGTGTTCCTGATAAGGATTATGAATTGTCTGTTGATCCTGATATAATTACTTTGGTTGAATCTGATCCTTTTTATGGCTATGAATCTGAAACTGTTGTGTTACATCTTACTAAGTTAAATGATATAGCTGCCCTGTTTACTAATGATGAGAGATCGCGCTACTTTTATATACTCAAAATATTTCCGTTCTCATTAAAGGGTGATGCTAAGATATGGTTTAATTCTCTTGATCCTGGTTGTGTGCGTAGTCCCGGGATATGATTTATTACTTCTCTGCTAAATATTTCCCTGCTCATAAGAAACAAGCTGCTTTGAGGGATATATATAATTTTGTGCAAATTGAAGAAGAGAGTCTCCCACAAGCTTGGGGGAGGCTTCTCAAGTTACTTAATGCTTTGCCTGATCATCCTCTTAAGAAACCTGAAATACTTGATATCTTTTCTAATGGACTAACCGATGCTTCCAGAGATTACCTGGATAGTTGTGCTGGTTCTCTTTTCAGGGAAAGAACACCGGATGAAGCTGAAATTCTATTGCATAATATGTTGACAAATGAAAATAACTGGGCACCTCCTGAGCCAACTCTTGAGCCAGCTCCTGAGCCAATTGCTGAGCCTATTCCTAAACCAACTCCGAAGAAGAGAGGTGTTCTATTTCTCAGTCCCGAAGATATGCAAGAGGCAAAGAAATCCATGAAAGAAAAAGGTATTAAAGCTGAAGATGTTAAGAATTTACCTCCTATTGAAGAAATACATGGTCTTAATTTACCGCATGTTGAAGAAGTATATGATCTCAATTCTTTATTCACTGAAGAACCTCCTGGTCCCGATATCCCGACACAGGTAGTAAAGGTAAATTCTCTCTATAGATATGATAAAGCTAAAGTCCCTCCTACTAAAATTGCTAGTCAGTGCTTGGATGAGTTTGATAACTTTATGTTTAAGCAAGATGACTTTAATGCTTATTTTGGTAGACAATTAAAACATAATACCTTTATGATTAAACGCTTGAGTGATTATATGGCTAATATTAGAGGTGAACTTAAACTTGTTAGCAAACATGCTTCTATGGTTACCACTCAAGTAGAGCAAGTACTTAAATCTCAGAAAGAAGTGCTTGATGAAATGAATAGTAAGAAAAATGATTATCTTTGTTAGAGTGGCTACTAGAACCGGTAGAATGACTCAGGAACCTTTGTATCCTGAAGGCCACCCTAAGAGAATCAAGAAAGATTCTCAGAGAAATAATATTGATATGCCTAGTTCTTCTAAAAGTAAGAAAAAGAAAAATGATAGAACTATGAAAACTTCTAGTGAACCTGTTGCTGAATCACCTGATAATCCAAATGATATCTCTATGTCTGATGCTGAAACATAATCTGGTAATGAACATGAACCTAGTAAAAATGTTAATGATGATGTTCATGATGATGCTCAACCTAGTAATGATAATGATGTAGAAGTTGAACCTGTTGTTGATCTTGATAACCCACAATCAAAGAATCAACGTTATGATAAAAGAGACTTCGTCGCTAGGAAACATGGTAAAGAAAGAGAACCATGGGTTCAGAAACCCATGCCTTTTCCTTCGAAACCATCCAACAAAAAGGATGATGAGGATTTTGAGCGCTTTGCTGAAATGATTAGACCCATCTTTTATGTATGCGATTGGTGATATGCTCAAAATGAATCCTTATGCTAAATATATGAAAGATATTGTTACAAATAAAAGAGAGATCTGGAAGCTGAAATTTCCACCATGCTTGCTAATTATACTTTTAAGGGTGGAATACCAAAGAAACTTGGAGATCCAGAGTACCTACTATACCATGCTCCATTAAAAGAAATTATGTTAAAAGCGCCTTATGTGATCTTGGAGCCGGTGTTAGTGTTATGCCTCTCTCTTTATATCGTAGACTTGACTTGAATAAGTTGACACCTCTTGAAATATCTTTGCAAATGGTTGATAAATCAACTGCTATACTTGTCGGTATTTGTGAGGATGTGCCTGTTGTGGTTGCAAAGCGTTACTATTTTAACGGACTTTGTTATTCTTGATATTCGAGGGCGATAGTATGTCTATTATTCTTGGAAGACCTTTCCTTAATACTGCAGGGGCTGTTATTGATTGCAACAAAGGCAATGTCACTTTTCATGTTAATGGTAATGAGCATACGGTACACTTTCCGAGGAAACAACCTCAAGTTCATAGTATCAACTCTATTGGAAAAATTACATCAATTATATTTGGAGGTTTTGAATTTCCTCTCCCTACTGTCAAGAAGAAATATGATATACTTATTATTGGGGATGTCCATATCCCCGTTGAGGTAACATAGTGTTATTCGAAATTTCTCCGGTTCCATGATTATCGGAATGAGTTTGTTAACAAGACTTGATCAACCTTGTTAGTGGATTCCTTTTGATGAGCATGAGATGGATGAAACTAGAAGCACAACCTTCTGTACCCTCTTTATATTCTCTGTTCTTTAGTAGAAATAAAGTAAAATAGTATTTTCTGTCTGTTTCTTGACTTATCCGTGCAATATAAAAATATCCCGAAAATAGAAGTCCTCAGAATGCCATGCCAATTTAATATGATTTTTTCGGGAATATTTGAGGATTTTTAGTGCAAAAATAACCGCGGGGGGAGTTGCCACCTGGCCACGAGGGTGGAGGGCGCGCCCTACCCCCCCTAGGCGCGCCCCCTGCCTCGTGGGCCCACAGTGGCCCTCCTCCACTTATCCCTACACCCATCTTCTTCCTCTGCCTCACACAAACCCGAAAAACCAACTCAAGCTCGTGTTACAGCCACTTTGCCGTGATTTTCGATCTCCTTGCTCAAAGCACCCCTCGCAAAACTGCTTGGGGAGATTGTTCCTTGGTATGTGATTCCTCCATTGGTCCAATTAGTTTTTGTTCTAGTACCTTATTCTTTGCAAATTTGTGCTGCATAGGTGACCATGTTCTTGAGCTTGCATGTCAAATTTATATGGTTCCAAGTAGTTCTAATGCTTGATATATGCTCTAGGCACTTATATGAGTAGTTGCTATCAGTTTTATTGAAGTTGGTTCACTTTTGTTTGAAGTTACTAAAAATTTCAGATTATTTCAGAAATAATGAAGAGACTTTTGAGGGGCTCGTCGAGCCGAAGCTCGAAGGAAAAACAAAAGGAAGAAGGGCAGAAGCCCAAATTTAATTTTCCTTGCACCGCGGAGGTCCCGCCGTGTGAATGGCCTTCCGATGACTTCTTGAGGAGAGACGGGATTTATGAGGATTTCTATCTATTAATTGAGAACGCCGGCCTCACCGACTTCCTCCACTACCAACGTCATCAATATCTCTTACTCACAAATACTTTTGTGCAGAACTTCTACTTTTTCCCTAAGAAATCACCTCCAACAGTAGAGTCTCATTTATATGACGTTGTTAAGGAGATGACATTAGCTGAATTTTGCGAGGTTTGCAAAATACCCTTTGAGGGACCTTAGATGAACCACACCGTAATGAAGTGGAAGCTTTTATTAACACTATCACTATGGGAGAAACCAGGAAGGTTTCTGATGCAAGAATTACTAGCATACATTTTCCTGTTCTGCGCTACTTTGCCTTATTTGCTAGTCGTTGCTTGATTGGTCGCGGGAACTGTGGAAACCTTAGTGTTCCTGATATTATTATTTTGTTCCATGGTTTATACCGCAATAACTCTGTTAGTATGGGTGGAATTGTTGCTAGACGGTTAAGTCTGAACCGTACTAAGGGCCCCATCTTTGGAGGGATTTATGCTTCACGCCTAGCTGAATATTTTGAAATACCTATTAGGCATGAGGGGAAAGAAGAAACAGCGTTGCCCCGTGCTTATTTAGATTATAAGAGTATGCTAGTGCATGATTTTCTTGTTAAGAGTCATGAAGGGAGCTCAAATATAAATTGTACTTTGATAAACATCACCCCGAGACTATTACTTTGCCTGCTCCCTCTTTGTTTAACTTGTCTACAGGTCCTTACATTGTTCCGTGGCGGCTGTTCAAGCCTATCGGAATCCTGCACCAGCCGGAACCGGAACCACAAGATGAGCCTCCACAACAGTCTGTTTATTCTTGGGATCTGAGGCGGTTGCCAGCCGATGTGATCGAGTCCTCTTCATCACATTATGATCCCAACTATTCTTCATCGCATGACGACCCGGCTACACCTACGGGTATCCGCCAGGCTATCCCTGGCAATAGACCAACTTAGGCCAAAAGCCTAAGCTTGGGGGAGTACGTATTCCCACCGACATTACATTCATGTTCACACACTCATTGCTAGATGTCGGTGCTCATACTCTTTCACTATAATATCCATGCTAGTTTATTTTCTTTTTCCTGCTTTCTTCTTGTGTGTTTAATAAACCTTAAGAAAAACCAAAAAAAATTAGTAGTAGTTTATTTTTCCTGCTGTGGTAGTAATAATTAAAAAGAAAACCCGAAAATATTTCTCGTTCTTCTTTTGCTTGTTGGGAGCTTTCCCGTGTAAATAGTTTTTATTTCCTTTCTTTTCTTTGGGGGTCAGTAGGAGAAGATCGTGATTAAATTGCTGTAGTGGCTCTTATATGCATCATTGTTGATTTAACCAAGAGCCCATATTGCCTTGTCTTCTCCTGTTTATTGAATGCTTGCAGATTCCAGCTTAGTCCAATGCACGTGCGCTCTTATTATTATTCACACCGTTCAGTCGTGCAAGTGAAAGGCAATTATGATGACATATATGATGGACTGACTGAGATGGGAAAAGCTGGTATGAACTCGACCTCTTTTGTTTTTGTAAATATGATGAGCCCGTCGTTCTTGATTCAGCTGATTATGAATAAACATGTTTGCAATGACAATTAGAGATCATAGTTGCTTGTGCCATGCTTGATTAGCTATGAGTTATAATGGTTTACCTTGCGTGCCAACATGCTATTAAAATGGTTGTGATGTGGTATGATGGGGTGGTATCCTCCTTTGAATGATTTAAGTGACTTGACTTGGCACGTGTTCACGCATGTAGTTGAAACAAATCAACATAGCCTTTACGATATTTATGTTCATGGTGGATTATATCCTACTCATGCTTGTATTCAATGTTTATAAATTTTAATGCATGTTCATGACTGTTGTCGCTCTCTAGTTGGTCACTTCCCAGTCTTTTGCTAGCCTTCACTTGTACTAAGCGGGAATACTGCTTGTGCATCCAATCCCTTAAACCTCAAAGTTATTCCATATGAGTCCACTATACCTTCCTATATGCGGTATCTACCTGTCGTTCCAAGTAAATTTGTATGTGCCAAACTCTAAACCTTCAAATAAACATTCTGTTTTGCATGCTCGAATAGCTCATATATCAACTAGTGCTGCCCTTATCTTCCGTGCTAGGCGGGTTATTCTCAAGAGGAGTGGACTCCGCTCCTCACTCACGAGAAAATGGCTGGTCACCGGGATGCCCAATCCCATGCTTTATGCAAACTAAATCAAAATAATTGCAAAAAAAACTCCCCCTGGTACCCGTTGAATGTTGGAGGCACTCGTTGTTTCGAGCGAGCCATGGATTGATGCTTGTGGAGGAGGGGAGTATAAACTTTACCATTCTGTTTGGGAACCGCCTATAATTTGTTTAGCATGGAAGATATCGTCATCTCTTAGTTGTTATGTTGACAATGAAAGTATGCCGCTCAAAATATAATTTATCTCTATTTCAAAATCCAGCTCTGGCACCTCTACAAATCCCTGCTTCCCTCTGCGAAGGGCCTATCTATTTACTTTTATGTTGAGTCATCACCCTCTTATTAAAAGCACTAGCTGGAGAGCACAGCTGTCATTTGCATTCATTATTGTTAATTTATATCGGGTATGACTATGATTGGATCTCTTTTACCATGAATTACAATGTCTATTCAATCCTTGATCTTTGAAGGTGCTCTGCATTTATGTTTTGCGGTCTCAGAAAGGGCTAGCGAGATACCATCTTGTTATATCATATTATGATTATTTTGAGAAAGTGTTGTCATCCGAGATTTATTATTATGACTTGCTAGCTGATTATGTTATTGATATGAGTAAACATGAGACCTAGGAGTTATTGTAAATGTGGTTAGTTATGATCTTTGCTAAAAACCTGAATGCTGGCTTGACATAGGTACAACAACAAGAGCAAACAGAGTTTGTAAAAGTTTTTCTTTTTCTCTTTCAGTTTGTCAACTGAATTGCTTGAGGACAAGCAAGGGTTTAAGCTTGGGGAGTTGATACGTCTCCGTCGTATCTACTTTTCCAAACACTTTTGCCCTTGTTTTGGACTCTAACTTGTATGATTTGAATGGAACTAACCCGGACCGATTTGTTTTCAAAGAATTGCAATGATGTTGATTTATGTGCAGAAAACAAAAGTACTCGTACTGACAAGAAACTACACGGGATGTCTTATAAATAATAATAATAAATCCTCGCCACAGATGAAGACCAGGGGCCCACACCTGTCCACGAGGGTGGGCGCCCCTCCTAGGCGCCCCCTACCTCGTGGGCCCCTCGAGACCCTCCGACGCCAACTCCAACTCCATATATTGGCTTTCGGGAGAAAACAATCAGAGAGAAGAAATCATCGCGTTTTTACGACACGGAGCGCCGCCAAGCCCTAATCTCTCGGGAGGGCTGATCTCGAGTCCGTTCGGGGCTCAAGAGGGGATTCGTCGCCGTCGTCATCATCAACCATCCTCCATCACCAATTTCATGATGCTCACCGCCCGTGCGTGAGTAATTTCATCGTAGGCTTGCCGGGCGGTGATGGGTTGGGTGAGATTTATCATGTAATCGAGTTAGTTTTGTTAGGGTTTGATCCCTAGTATCCACTATGTTACGAGACCGATGTTGCTATGACTTTGGTACGCCTAATGCTTGTCACTCGGGCCCGAGTGCCAAGAATTCAGATCTGAACCTATTATGTTTTCATGAATATAAGTGTGTTCTTGATCCTATCTTGCAAGTCTATAGTCACCTATTATGTGTTATGATCCGACAACCCCGAAGTGACAATAATCGGGATACTTCTCGGTGATGACCATAGTTTGAGGAGTTTATGTGTTCACTATGTGCTAATGCTTTGTTCCGGTTCTCTATTAAAAGGAGGCCTTAATATCTCTTAGTTTCCAATAGGACCCCGCTGCCACGGGAGGGTAGGACAAAAGATGTCATGCAAGTTCTTTTCCATAAGCACGTATGACTATATTCGGAATACATGCCTACATTACATTGATGAATTGGAGCTAGTTCTGTGTCACCCTATGTTATGACTGTTACATGACGAACCGTATCCGGCATAATTATCCATCACTGATCCGGTGCCTACGAGCTTTCCATATACTGGTTCTCGCTTATTTACTTCCCCGCTCTTACTGTTACAATCACTACAAAATACCAAAAACATTACTTTTGCTGTCTTTACTTTTGTTACCGTTACCACCACTATCATATTACTTTGCTACTAAACACCTTCCTGCAGTTACTAAGTTTCTAGGTGTGGTTGAATTGACAACTCAGCTGCTAATACTTGAGAATATTCTTTGGCTCCCCTTGTGTTGAATCAATAAATTTGAGTTGAATACTCTACCCTCGAAAACTGTTGTGATCCCCTATACTTGTGGGTTATCAGCAGCCACACCTCAGATTGTGAGCGCAACATCATCTCAAGAGTATGGTACATTGCCATCATCCATACCTACATCAGCTACATCTTTGCGACAAGGTAACTGTAAAGGTATTGATGATATAACTTCACATGAGAATGATGCATGCCTAGTTAACTTGAATACATCATGTGTTAAGTTACCTATTGATTTGAGCACATCACCTATTTTAGAGAATCGTGCTACTGTCATGAATGCGTCATATAATCAAACAGTTGAAGTACCAACAATTTTGAGTGCACCCAATGAATTAACTGTTGATGCAAAAGAACCAATGTTTAATCATTTTGATATGACCTCTAATCTTGGTGATGATTCTGTGTCAAATGACTTATTGCATGTTTGCTTATTTAAGCATGTTGGAATGAAATATGCCCTAGAGGCAATAATAAAGTTATTATTTTATTTCCTTATATCATGATAAATGTTTATTGTTCATGCTAGAATTGTATTAACCGGAAACTTGATAAATGTGTGAATACATAGACAAAACAAAGTGTCCCTAGTATACCTCTACTAGACTAGCTCGTTAATCAAAGATGGTTAAGTTTCCTATGATTTTTAAATTTTATTGCTATTGCTTTCTTCATGACTTATACATATTCCTCTGACTATGAGATTATGCAACTCCCAAATATCGGAGGAACACCTTGTGCGCTATCAAATGTCACAACATAACTGAGTGATCGTAAAGATGCTCTACAGGTGTCTCCGAAGGTGTTTGTTGGGTTGGCATAGATCGAGATTAGGATTTGTCACTCCAAGTATCGGAGAGGTATCTCTGGGCCCTCTCGGTAATGCACATCACTATAAGCCTTGCAAACAATGTGTCTAATGAGTTAGTTATGAGATGATGCATTACGGAACGACTAAAGAGACTTGCCAGTAACGAGATTGAACTAGGTATGATGATACCGACGATCGAATCTCGGGCAAGTAACATACCAATGACAAAGGGAATGACGTATGTTGTTATGCGGTTTGACCGATAAAGATCTTCGTAGAATGTGTAGGAGGCAATATGAGCATCCAGTTTCTGCTATTGCTTATTGACCGGAGATGTGTCTCGGTCATGTCTACATAGTTCTCGAACCCGTAGGGTCTGCACGCTTAACGTTCGATGATGATTTGTATTATGAGTTATGTGATTTGATGACCGAAGTTTGTTCAGAGTCCCGGATGATATCACGGACATGACGAGGAGTCTTGACATGGTCGAGAGGTAAAGATTCATATATTGGAAGGCTATATTCGGACATCAGAAAGGTTCCGAGTGATTCGGGTGTTTTTCGGAGTACCGGGGAATTATGGGAATTCACTGGGAGAAGTAATGGGACTTATTGGGCCATTTATGAAAAGAGGAGGCATGCCAAGGGGAGGTGGCGCCCCCCCCCCCCATGGATCCTAATTGGACTAGGGGAAGGGGCGGCGCCCCCTTGCCTTTTCCTACTCCCTCTCTCTTTCCCTCTTTCCTTCTCTCCTACTCCGAAAGGAAAAGGGATTCCTACTAGGACTTGGAAGTCCTAGTAGGACTCCATACTCTTGGCAGACCTCTCTCTCCCTCCCTCTTTTATATACGTGGGAGGGGGGCACCCCAAAGGCACTCCAAGATTTGTCTTAGCCGTGTGTGGTGCCCCCCTTCACAGTTACACACCTCGGTCATATCGTCATAGTGCTTAGGCGAAGCCCTGCGCCGGTAACTTCATCATCATCGTCACCACGCCATCATGCTGACGGAACGCTCCCTCGTTCTCAACTGGATCAAGATCTCGAGGGACGTCATCGAGCTGAACGTGTGCTGAACGCGGAGGTGTCGTACGTTCGGTGCTTGGATCGGTTGGATCACGAAGACGTTTGACTACATCAACCGCATTATTAAACGCTTCCGCTTTTGGTCTACGAGGGTACGTGGACACACTCTCCCCTCTCGTTGCTATGCATTACCTAGATAGATCTTGCATGATCGTAGGAAATTTTTTGAAATACTACGTTCCCCAACAGTTGTAGCATGTAAATTTGATGCAAGTAAGGTTTATTCACCAATGTTGGGATGGTTTAATAATGGACATTTTCAATCCTTTGATATGAACAAGAGCTTCACTTATATGTGCAAATTGAGTTGCAATGCCTTATACTACTTGTGATAATATTTTGGCTTTAAATTTTATGAACTATGAAAGTTACTAATGCATACATGTGCCATATGTGCAAAAATCAAGGGAAGTAAAAAATGGATGACATATACATAAACAACATGTACACCTTGTCTCTTTTGTTAGCCACATTTCAGATTAAGCAACGCCGAGGATGGCTTTGTTTTCAAGAAGGGGAGGATGATGAGGACATGACTACCTTGGATACGACCAAAAATATTGCATACATGTATATTTGTGAGGTGATTTCTAATGCAAGCTATGCAATAATTTATTTATGTCATCCAGGACAAAAATACTTCACAAACTTTTGTGCCATGTCTAATTGCAGGTGTATGGGACATTTGTACAATCCACATATGAAGATAAGGGAAAAGAGAAGTTTGGGTGTTGTTCAAAAACTCCTCTCACGTCACTTTTGGGCCAAGAAAAGATAGAGTCCAAGTTTCTCACGTTCTTGATTCAGATTCTGACTGCACAGACATACCTAACTCAAAACGCCAAGAATTCTTTCATACGGACTCTGAATTGGGTGATTCTTTTTTTGTTAGAAAGTAGATTTCATGCTCTTTCCAACCCAATCGGATTCACTTTAAAATTCATCTGAAGCGTTAAGTTATCGACAAAACAATCTGACACCGCAGCAGAATCCGAGTCAAACTACAAGTCCAAAGGTGTTGCATCACCTCCACTTGGGCCCATGAGCCTTGTACGACCTAGGGTTAGTTTTAGGATGCCTTAGGACGTCCTCCCACCTCCTTGGCTGCCACTGCTTGCTCCTATATAAGTAGATCCATCTAGTAGATTTTTCCTTGGGATTTGTTTAGTTAAAAGTTAGCCATTGCAACTTCGTGTACGTCGTTTGTGTCCAACGACCAGATCAAGACCTCTTTTGGATCCCCACCTTTATTAATACTTCATTTATATTCACAATATTCATATTGCATTATCATATCTTACTTGTTCTTCAATTGTGTGCAGGAATAGACCATCTTGGTCCGGTTGATCATGCTCCGGCGTGGTCAATAACCTCTCGGAGTTGGTTTAGACCTTGCTAAGGCGCAACGTCATGCATGTTTGTAGTTGGGTAATCAAAGTCGAATCCATCAAATCGATAGTTATCATCTCATCGAAAGATCAGGACACCCTCATCTCTATCACAGTAACTAGAGAACTCTGTCAATCACTATTTTATCTAGAAGATTAACACCCACTTGATTCAAGCGATTGTAGTACTCAGAAATTCTGAGCACATGCTCACTGGTTGCGCTATTCTCCTCCATCATGTAGGCAAAGTACTTGTCAGAGGTCTCATACCTCTCGACATGGGCATGAGTCTGAAATATCAATTTCAGCTCTTGGAACATCTCATATGCTCCGTGGCGTTCAAAAAGTTTTTGAAGTCCCGGTTCTAACCTCTAAATCATGGCGCACTAAAATATCAAGTAGTCATCATAACAAACTTGCAAAATGTTCATAACGTTTGTATCTGCTCCTGCAACAGGTCTGCCACCTAGCGGTGCATCAAGGACATAATTATTCTATGCAACAACGAGGATAATCCTCAGATCATGGACCCAATCCGCATCATTGCTACTATCATCTTTCAACTTTTCTCTAGGAATATATCAAAAATATATAGGAGCTATATCGTGAGTTATTGATCTACAATATATATATATGCAAATACTATCAGGACTAAGTTCATGGTAAATTAAGTTCAATTAATCAAATTACTTAAGAACTCCCACTTAGATAGACATCCCTCAAGTCATCTAAATAATACGTGATCCAAATCAACTAAACCATGTCTGATCATCACGTGAGAAGGAGCAGTCATGAATGGTGAACATCTCTATGTTGATCATATCTACTATATGATTCACGTTCGACCTTTCGGTCTCCAGTGTTACGAGGCCATGTCTGTACATGCCAGGCTCGTCAAGTTTAACCTGAGTATTCCGCATGTGCAAAACTGTCTTGCACCCGTTGTATGTGAACATAGAGTCTATCACACCCGATCATCACGTGGTGTCTCAACACGACGAATTGTCACAAGGGTGCATACTCAGGGAGAACACTTATACCTTGAAATTTTTAGTTAAGGGATCATCTTATAATGCTACTGCCATACTAAGCAAAATAAGATGCATAAAAGATAAACATCACATGCAATCAAAATATGTGACATGATATGGCTATCATCATCTTGTGCTTTTGATATCCATCTCCGAAGCATCGTCATGATCTCCATTGTCACCGGCTCGACACCTTGATCTCCATCGTTGCGTCATGGTCGTCTCGCCAACTATTTCTTCTACAACTATCGCTAACACATAGTGATAAAGTAGAGCAATTGCATGGAGTTTGCATTTCATATAATAAAGCGACAACCATAAGGCTCCTGCCAGTTGCCGATAACTTTTATAAAACATGATCATCTCATACAATAACGTATATCACATCATGTCTTGACCATATCACATCACAACATGCCCTGCAAAAACAAGTTAGACGTCCTCTACTTTGTTGTTGCAAGTTGTACGTAGCTGCTACGGGCTTCTAGTAAGAAATGTTCTTACCTACGCATCAAAACCACAACGGTGATTTATCAAGTTTGCTGTTTTAACCTTCAACAAGGATCGGTCGCAATCAAATTCGATTCAACTAAAGTAGGAGAAACAGACACCCGCCAGCCACCTTTATGCAAAACTAGTTGCATGTCTGTCGGTGGAACCGGTCTCATGAACGTGGTCATGTAAGGTTGGTCCGGGCCGCTTCATCCAACAATACCGCCGAATCAAAACAAGACATTGGTGGTAAGCAGTATGACGATCACCGCCGACAACTCTTTGTGTTCTACTCGTGCATATCATCTACACATAGACCTAGCTTGGATGCCACTGTTGGAAAACGTAGCATGCAATTTCAAAAAAATTCCTACGCTCACGCAAGATCTATCTAGGAGATGCATAGCAACGATAGGGGGAGAGTGTGTTTATGTACCCTCGTAGATTGAAAGCGAAAGCGTTTGACAACGCGGTTGATGTAGTCGAACTTCTTCTAGATCTGACCGATCAAGCACCGAACGTACGACAGCTCCGAGTTCTGCACACGTTCAGCGCGATGACGCCCCTCGCCTTCCTGATCCAGCAAGGTGTCGAGGAAGTAGATGAGTTCCGTCAGCACGACGGCGTGGTGTCAGTGTTGGTGAAGTGATTCTCGCAGGGCTTCGCCTAAGCACCGCAACACTATGACCGGGGGCGTAAACTGTGGAGGTGGGGGGGGGGGGGGTGCGCACACGACTAACGATTGTTATTGCGTGTTCTAGCGGTGCCCCCCTAGAGGAGAGGAAGCCAAAGGGGCGCCCCAAGTAGGAGGAATCCTACTTGGGGTCCTCCCAATTCGGCCTCCCCCCTTTCCATGTATGCATGAAGGGGAAGGAAAGAGGGGGGGGGGGTGAGGGAAGGAAGTGGGAATCCTAATCCACACTTTCCTTTCCCTTTCCCCCTTTCCTTCTCCTCCTTCTATGGCCTTATAGGGCGCACCAACCCCTTGTGGGCTGGTGTGTTCCTTCACAAGGCCCATTTGGCCCATAGGATTGTCGGGGGTACTCGAAACACCTTCCAGTGACCCAATAAGTACCTGATACCCTTCGGAACACTTCCGGTGTCCGAATACCATCGTCCTATATATCAATCTTTACCTCTCGTCCATTTCAAGACTCCTCATCATGTCCGTGATCTCATCCGGGACTCCAAACAACATTCGGTCACCAAATCACATAACTCATATAAAACTATATCGTCATCGAATGTTAAGCGTGCGGACCCTACGGGTTCGAGAACTATGTAGACATGACCGAGACACCTCTCCAGTCAATAACCAATAGCTGAACCGGGATGCTCACATTGGCTCCTACATATTCTACGAAGATCTTTATCGATCGAACCATTATGACAACATACGTTATTCCATTTGTCCATCGGTATGCTACTTGCCCGAGATTCGATCGTCGGTATCTTCATACCTAGTTCAATCTCGTTATCGGCAAGTCTCTTGTTCCATAATACATCATCCTGCAACTAACTCATTAGTCACTTTGCTTGCAAGGCTTCTTATGATGTGCATTACCGAGAGGGCCCAGAGATACCTCTCCGATACTCGGAGTGACAAATCCTAATCTTGATCTATGCCAACCCAACAAACACCTTTGGAGATACTTGTAGAGCATCTTTGTGATCACCCAGTTACTTGTGACGTTTAATAGCACACAAGGTATTCCTCCGGTATCCGGGAGTTGCATAATCTCATAGTCGACGGAATATGTATTTGACATGAAGAAAGCAATAGCAATAAAACTGAACGATCAATATGCTAAGCTAACGGATGGGTCATGTCCATCACATCATTCTCCTAATGATGTGATCCCGTTCATCAAATGACAATACATGTCTATGGTTAGGAAACTTAACCATCTCTGATTAACGAGCTAGTCTTGTAGAGGCTTATTAGGGACACGGTGTTTTGTCTATGTATCCACACATGTATCAAGTTTCTGGTTAATAAAATTCTAGCATGAATAATAAACATTTATCATGATATAAGGAAATATAAAATAACACATGTCCATGTATCCACATCTTTAGGATTATTTTGTACCGTATATTCATTTACAGTATTTGGGTTAATGAACCCAATGTTATAGATTTGTCCTCTATTGCTTTCGAGGATCTTCAATCTGCATAATACAGTGAGGATAATTATACATGCAATGAACGAGCTGACACTTGCCCCGTTCCTGAATTGGATGTGTGGTCAAAGAGTGTGGCCTTATGCTGAGATTGTTACAGGAACACGCTCATATGAAAAACCATGTCAACAAGAAGCGTTCAGGCCGAGTGCTCCAGATTGGCGACTCTTTTTTTAAGCTGCAACCCTATAGTTAGTCTACATTTGCGTCACGAGGACATCCCAAGTTGTTGTTCAAGTTTTATGGTCCGTTCAAAGTGCTTGAGAGGGTTGGTTACATAGCTTATCGTGTCTAATTTCCTCCTAAATCTCACATCGATCCAGTCATATATGTTTCTCGATTGAAGAAAGCTTTGGGTGCTTGTTGTCAGGTAGAGCCCTTCTTACCACCTGAAGATGCTCAATTATTTGTACTATGAAAAGTGTTACAGCGTCGATTTTGGCATGAAGGCAACACGATGGTGCAACGATTCAGATGTCGGATTAACCGGAATTTTTTGCAATATGGGAAGACTTGGATGAGCTCAAGCAAAGGTTTCCATGAGCCACAGTTTGGGACAAGTTGTTCTTCAAGGGACGGGGCCAAGTCAATAGCGACAAAGTCAGCGATCAATCCTCTAGATGCATCGCGAGTGCTCAAGAGAAAGATACATCATCCTTCTAATCCCTACACTCGAGACCAATGCGTCATGGGCCCGTTAACACATGGAAGTCTTTTGAAACATGGTAAGTTTGACATGGTGGAAGTCATTTGCTTGTAACTGGTCTTAGGAACATGTAAACAGGGACCTCCCATGTGAAGCGTTCTACTATATCCGTCCGGGTTTATTGGTTATTTTCGTATTTTGTGTTCAACTTTGACCGTAGATTTGACTAACAAATTATAAGTTGCATGTCACAAAACTTATATTGTTGGATTCATATTTGAAAGAGGTTTTCAATGATACTATTTTGAGGGCATATAACTTATTTTTTGATAGTTAAATTGAAGGTCAAAGTTTGACCAAAAATACAAAAAGGACTAATAAACCAGGACAAAGGTAGTATGTCATATAAACGCATGATGCATAGCGGCTTCCCTCGACTGGGCTGACACAGTGGAGCAGCAAGCATCGAGCGGAAGCGTACCGAGCTGACTACTGTAGCATCATTTTTTTTAGTTTTTTTGCCAGTTGGTCCACTGCAGTAAAAAAACCAAACTGTAGAAGCCAACGCGTTGTAGCGAATCGTTTTTCGTCAATTCGTTATTTCAAACATTTTTGGAAAATATGATTACTTAGATAAAAACATAAACAATTTTGAAAATTTCTGAACATTTTTAGAAAGACACGATCATTTTTTCCAATTGTGAACATTTTTTAAAGGAAACAGTTTCCAAAAATTCCTGTTTTTTTTTATTTCTGAACAAATTTAAAAAAGGAAAAAAACTTGAAAATATAAAGATTAAAAAAACAAGAACATCTTTTGAATATGTGAACAAAATTTTAAAACAGGAACTTTTTGAAATTTCAAAAGAAAATTTTGAAAATAAAAACAAACATGATTTGAAATTCCACAAATATTTTTTTAAAAGGCAACCATTTTATGAATATGTGAACAAATTCGAAAACGGGAACACTTTTGAAATTTGATTTGAAAAGAAACAGAAAAAAGGAAAACCGGGAGAAAACAAAAAAAAATGAAGAAAACAAAAAGAAGAAAAACCCGATCAAGGTTCCAAAACCGGTTATGAACCTTTTGCCAGAACCAATGGCTCGCTCCTCTCGAATTCGAATTCCTCGATTGACAGACAAATTACCACCCCGATCTAGATGCACTAGCGGCAGCCCCGCGCTAAGAAAGGAGACAATAACGTGAACACTTGCTTCTTCTCGAGCGCACGGCTGATACAATGCCACAGCTGTCTGCTGATAGCCATGGCTGCCTACGTGATCCAACAGCGACGGCGCCTCTAGCCTCCGACAGAACCTGGTCTCTGGCGTCCGAAATTGTTAGACCTTGTGCTCTTCTCGAACAAGTCGCTGGTGAGCGGGCGAGCTGGCGGAGCGGCGATGGCAAAGCTGCAGGTGGCTCAGTCGAAGCCGATATATAACCAGATACCCACACGTAAATAGAAAAAGAAAAAGACAATCAATAAAAATGAGAAAATGGCTTAGTAATCGAAGTTTATGAACTGGTTGCAATTTTGTGAAGCCTAGATCTTGGGGGTGGCAAGTACTCCCTCTGTAAACTAGTAATAAATATAGTTCAAAAAAACTAATAAATATATAGGATCTTTTAGATCACTACTACTATAAGATCTTTTTAATGAGCTAAAAGATCTTATATTAGCTTTCAGAGGACTAATATCTAAAAGATCTTATATTAGTCTGAAAACTAATAAGATTTTTTATAGTTATCTAAAAGATCTTAATTAGTTTACACAGGGAGTACTAACCTTATGCTTTACTAGTTTCACACAAGGGAATTACCAGATCAAGTAGTCACACTGTCACAGCCCTGTGGGCAACGAGCCAGCGACGACATGCGCATACCCACCAACGTCAAACCACATTATCGGTCTCATGCCAACAACCTGACAGGTGGGTATCAAAATTATATCTAACACTAGAAGAACGTCCGTGCGTTGCAACGGGGTCACGTTAACTTACAGAGTTCAATATTACGACATTGGTGACCTTTTTTACCATCAAATCCTCACACGCACACACTCCCTCCCTCTTCCTCAGTCTCTCTCCCCCTCTTCCTCAGTCTCTCTCCCCCTCTCCCTCTCTCTAACACACACACATATCCATCTTATTGGGTACGGGACCATAATCCATCTATTTCACACACACACGCTAGTGCATAACAATATGGATTATGTATATTATATTTGCCACCAGAACTAAGGGAATTAATTTCATGTAAATCGGCCAGCCACAGCTCCAAGAATACGCGGAGGAGGTGGCCCGGGTCAGCGTCGGCGCCGTCCGGCGCGGGCCACGGGCCCGCTTCCAAGTGCACGTGCAATGCACGTCTTCACAAATATTACAACCAGATGTGAGAAATCACATACTAACACGATGTTGCAATCAATTTGTAATTAAAGAAGCCAAAAGTCTTTTTTCTTAAACCAGAATTCCTTATGCTGGAGTTTAAACAAACCCCACAATGGCCCTACTTATCACCTAATTAAGCAGATGCATGACTTATGAAGCGGATAAGAAATCATGTTAACTTGGAACTAAAATTCCAACAAAAAAGTGAGGAATAAACCTTTTATCATTGCTCAAGTCTGAACCTCCCCTATTTGTTAGTGAAATGTGAGTATGCTTGGAAGATAATAATTTCTTATGCAACATATGCTTTTACATCCGAAAGAGCTACAAAATATGTTGACCTACCTATGTGCACTTCCTAAATCACGCGGATAAAATTATTTCTATCGGCAATATAAAATATTAAACATTAGAAAGAAAGGGACAATGTCCACTAACCATGCAAATATTCTGACCATGGGATATTTAGGCTGGCGTATATGGGAAATCAAAGCTAAAAATGACTCGATGAGTTAGGGATACATCAATAAATATTGTAAAAAGTGATAAAAACAAATCTGCAGCAACTCGCGACCCCACGAACTCGTATTCGCAATGAGCAAGTTAGTGAGGCCACCACGGTAGGCTAGCACCAAGGGACAAGGGCAACAACCGCCTTCCCATCTAACCTACTGATTCTGCTGGCGCTACTTTCATCCTAAGCCCATGAGTACCGTTAGTGTGTTGCCACGTCACGGAGAAACTATGAACTGAAATTTTCATCCAAATCATGAAAATGTTAATGTTCCTCTCCTCTCCCATCCCTCATGTGAACATACCCAATTCGTGGTTGGCTCGCTACATTCAGCGTAGCTACGATGTGCACCGCCTCGCTCTTGATTAGTTGCCGCAGTGCCACACATCTATGCCAACAAGCTGGGGAAACAAATGCAAATGTTACACCGAGTCAAAATCAACCATCCCACAATCGTAACAATAGAAAAGATAATAACCAAAATTTAACAGAAGAACTACTGCTTGGCTCCTAGATCCATCTCGATAGCCCTTGATCTGGCTGTTAAGCTTCTCCTAGCCGCCTCAACATCACGTCATTACCAAACATGTAGTGGATGCCTAGTGGGATAAGGATTAAGAAATAACATGAGGAAAAAAATGCAATGGATGTCAATTCCATAAGACGATCCAAGTAATTTGACAAAACAGATCGAGAGCATCTTGTATAATCTCAAAAAAGCAACTAAAAATATGAGAAATGAAGTGATGAAAATCAGCCCCTGCTCTCATTTATGCTCGCTTTGTAATGGGAGGCAAGGAATGGGGATACCGGGAGAAAAAAGGATCACATGGACGGCAAGCCTCCACCACCGGCAAGTGGGGTTGCTTCACATCCAATCTTCACGGCCGCCGCCTCCATGGGGACGAACTCCCATGTTCACAACCGGGCTCCCAATCGGCCGCTGCCTCGCCGACCTTGACGACGAAGTAGTCCCTCCCTTCGATCCCATTCGCAACGGAGGCAACACCCATCCCAGCGGACGGGTCCGCGGTGAGATCCCTACTGGATTGTGATCGCGCCTCCCCAAACCTCACCGCGGGACACATGAGAGGGCGCCGTTGCCATGGTCAGGTGTAACGCCCCGGATTCGATGCGCCAGGTGTCCGCCAGTTATTCACCGTCGTTGCCATGTCATGTGCTTGCGTGGTGCACTTTGCCATGTCATCATCTGCATTTTATATCATGTCATCATGTGTATTTCATTTTGCATACGTGTTCGTCTCATGCATCCGAGCATTTTCCCCATTGTCCGTTTTCCAATCCGACACTCCTATGTCTCCCGGCGCCCCCTTTTGCCTCTTTTCGTGTGCGGGTGTTAAACGGTCTCGGAATGGACCGAGGTTTGTTAAGCGGCCTTGGTATACCACCGGTAGACCGCCTGTCAAGTTTCGGGTCATTTGGAGGTCGTTTGATGCCCCATCGGTTAACCGGGTAACCGCGAAAGCCTCTTTTGTGTGCAGCCCAACACCCCTTTCAAAGTGGTACAAACCCCCTCCATGCTCTCGATCGTTCGATCGCGTGGCCGAAAACCGCTCCTCATTTGGACTCTCCTAGCTCCCTATGCCTATAAAAACGTCCTCCTCGTCCATTTTTCCCCCGAAACCCTAGATCCATCCCCTCCGCGAGCCGGACACGTCCGCCCCGTCGCCCGCGTCCAATCCCACCTCGCCCCCCTCGCCGGCCCCCTCGACTCCGGCCGCCTTCTCCGGCGAAATCCGGCCTGCCTCGGAATCCATGCCGAAGGTTGACTTTCCCCCCGAAAACTGCCAAGTCCCAGATCTGTGTCATTATCATGCCATATTCATCGCATCGTATCTATGCATCCGTAGCTCCGTTTTGGGTGTGTAATATGTCGAATTGTTCGCCCCGACGAGTAGATCATTCCATTCCATTGAATCATATTCATTTGAGCTCACCTTGATGCCTTAATCTTCATTGCAAGAGTGCTATATGATGTTAATCTGCTGAATCTATTATGACTTGCTCATTTGTCATTTTTTCCATGATTGATGTGTGCATCCTATGAGGTTGATGTCTACATGTATTTTGATCTATGCCATGCCATCTTTCCAGAGGTGCCATTCATGTATTTTTTTAATTCCTTTAGTGAGTGCATCAAGCTTGTTAAGTAGGGTACTTGTTGTTGCTGTTTTGCATTGTCTGAATCTGCTATATCATGATGCTATGTTAACCTGCTTCTACAAGTCATTCTATGCATAATATGGAGATGTTCACTAAGGATGTTTTGTTATACAAGTCTTGCTCAATCCATCCATGCCCTTTGTTGCAATTATAGTCTGCTGTAACTTGTTGTAATCTTGCTCTCAAGTTGCTAAATAATGTTGCTGTCAACCTGTTAACATTAAGTTCAGTTTTGCCATGTGATTTCCTAGTGATCCATGCACCCTATGAAATTTCTCTTGCCATTCTTAGCTTCATAAACATGTCTTATTAGTGTGTTGCCTTGCCATGCCATGTATTGCTCTGTGGTGAGTGGTTCAAGCTCACCAACATGCCTACTTATTGTTGTTCCTGCCATGTATGAATCTGTAATATAACTTGCCATGTTTACATGGGTGCCATCATATCTTCTGATCCTTTTTGGCTCATGGTCAGTAAAGGACATTTGTTCTATGCAATTAGTAGATTCATTCCATGTCTTTGTTTGCCATGATAAAAATTCCTGTAGCATGTTGTTTGATAGCTCTAAACATTGCAACCTGATGTTATTTCCTGATAAGTCTGAAACTGTTATTATTTGCAATCTTGCCATGTCTTTTTGAGCATGTTCTAGTGATCTCTGGAGTTAGCTCAGTGTTCATGTTTTGTCATGCTTTACCTTTAAATCACGTCCATGCCTTTTGTTATCATGTTAAGGTGTTGTAGCTTGTTGTTTAGGTGCTTGCAATATGCCTAGTTGCTGTTTTGGACAGCTTGTCCTTTAAACTTGTATAGGGTGTATGTGTTGAACCGTTGCTCCGTTTTGAGTGTGCTCTATATGAAAATTGCTTGATTTTGCATGTATTTTCATATTATCATGTTGCATCCATGTTTTGAGGTGTTTTCTTGATGTTTGTATGCATTTTGCATGAATGCCATGATTATCTTGTTTTGCTCATATCTTCTAGGTCGTAGCTCCGAATCTAATGAACTTTATATGTAACTTGACTAGAATTCCATGTAGATCATCGTGGTGCATCTTAACTTGCTGTTTAACAACTTGAACATAAGGTTTATTCAGATCTGGACCAATTTTGAAATATGCATATGAGGACTTACCGGAATTGTTATATGTTGTTCCCGGCCTCATTTAAACTTGTCTTGATGTGTTGCTCTTATTTGCATCATCTTTTGCCATGAGTAGCCTCATCTAGAGTTGTCATGCATCATGCTTGTTGTGCATCATGTCTTGTTCATGTGTGGTGTGTTTACCTATGTTGTGTGCTTCTTCTTGTTAGTTCCTGTTTTGTTGCGATCGTGAGGATTCGCTCGCTTCACGCTTGGTTCGGCTTCATCCGTTCGTCTTCTTCATGGACTCGTTCTTCTTTCTTGCGGGATTTCAGGCAAGATGACCGTCACCTTGGATCTCATTACTATCATTGTTATGCTAGTTGCTTCGTTCTTTCGCTATGCTGCGCTACCTATCACTTGTTCTTCAAGCCTCCCAAAGTGCCATGTCAGCCTCTAACCTTTGACACCATTCCTAGCAAACCGTTGTTTGGCTATGTACCGCTTTGCTCAGCCCCTCTTATAGCGTTGCTAGTTGCAGGTGAAGATAAAGATTGCTCCATGGTGGACAGGATTTTGTTGGGATATCACAATATCTCTTATATATTATTAATGCATCTATATACTTGGTAAAGGGTGGAAGGCTCGGCCTTATGACTGGTGTTTTGTTCCACTTGCCGCCTCTAGTTTCCGTCATATCGGTATTATGTTCCCGGATTTTGCGTCCCTAACGCGGTCGGGTGATTTATGGGACCCCTTGACAGTTCGCTTTGAATAAGACTCCTCCAAAGAAGGCCCAACATTGGTTTTACCATTTGCCTCACCACCACCTACTTTCCCTTGGGAGTAATTAACCCAAGGGTCATCTTTATTCAGCCCCGGGCCAATGCTTGTCTAAGTGTTGGTCCAAACCAGAGCCACTTGCGGTGCCGCCCCTAGGCAACTTGGGGTATCGTCGGTTGCCGTCAGACGCATCGCTCATCCGGTCGTGGCTCGAGACGAGATCTGCGGCTACTATCGTGGTGTCAGACGCCGGGAGGTCTTGCTGGTCTTGTTTTATTGCTGTCAAAATGTCTTGTAGCCGGATTCCGAGACTGATCGGGTCTTCCGGGAGAAGGAATATCCTTCGTTGATCGCGAGAGCTTATCATGGGCTAAGTTGGGACACCACCGCAGGGTATAAACTTTTGAGAGCCGTGTCAGCGGTTATGTGGCAGATGGGAATTTGTTAATATCCGTTGTAGTAAACTTGAAGTAAACTCTTCTAAAATACACCAACCGTGTGTGTAACCGTGAGTGTCTCTTTTCGGGTAGATCGAGAGGAGAACACGGTTTCGGGTTATGTCCGACGTAAGTAGGAGTTCAGGATCACTTCTTGATCATTACTAGTTGATTTAACGTTCCTTTGTTTCTCTTCTCGCTCTCATTTGCGTATGTTAGCCACCATATCATGCTTAGTCGCTGCTGCAACCTCACCACTTTACCCCTTCCTTACCCATTAAGCTTTGCTAGTCTTGATACCCATGGTAATGGGATTGCTGAGTCCTCGTGGCTCACAGATTACTACACCACCTGTTGCAGGTACAGTTTTGCGATGATAATGTCGCGAGAGCGATGTTTGCTTGTTTGTAGTTCTTCTTCGCTTCTTCTTCGATCGTGGGATAGGTTCGGTCGGCAGCTGGGCTAGCAGTGGTGGATGTCGCTTGAGCTTGTTTGTGTTTCATCCGTAGTCGGATGTTGATCTTATGTAAGATGATGTTGTATTCGTGTGGCATTGTATGCCTTTTGTATGTATCCCCATCTATTATGTAATGTTGATGTAATGATATCCACCTTGCAAAAGCGTTTCAATATGCGGGTCTATCCTTGGTGGGACCTTCGAGTTCCTTTTGGATAGGGTCGCATATTGGGCGTGACATCAGGCTTGGATGGGGAAAGGAGGCGACATAGCAGCAACGGCGCCTTCGACGGGATTGGTGGCGACGGCGGCGGCCAGCGAGCGGGAGGACGGCGGCGGCGAGAGAGTAGGAGGGTGGTGGCGGCAGTCCATTGGCCGCCGTGACGCGAGAGGAGGATGGGGATGGGGCCGCGATCTGGATGTATGGAGCGGTCGAGAGGAGGGGAAGCAGGCGGTTGGGTTTCTCCATCATGCGGGGTTTGGGGGAGGTCAAACGAGAGGGTTTTTTTTCGTGCGGGAGGCAGAGCAACAAGGGCGGATGTAGGGAGACGAGACGCGGTCGGTTGGCAGGAAAAGGAAAGCTACGCAAAAATCACATCAATATAAGAAAATATCCCATCAATATTTGATTGATTGCGATCTATTTTTTATATGGTAACTAATCTGATCATCAATACTTGATTGATTGCGATTTATTTTTTATATGGTAACTAATCTGATGGGTTTATGTGGGTGGTGAAGCTTAAAAGGAAAGCTATGCATTTTTTAGGCAAGAGAGATGATTGACGATAAGAAAGGGAAAATCACATCAATATAAGGAAATATCCCATCAATACTTGATTGATTGCGATTTATTTTTATACGGTAACTAATCTGATCATCAATACTTGATTGATTGCGATTTATTTTTATATGGTAACTAATCTGATGGGTTTATGTGGGTGGTGAAGCGAAAAGGAAAGCTACGCATATTTAGGCAAGAGAGACGATTGATGATAAAAAAGGGAAATCACATCAATATAAGGAAATATCCCATCAATACTTGATTGATTGCGATTTATTTTTATATGGTAACTAATCTGATCATCAATACTTGATTGATTGCGATTTTTTATGGTAACTAATCTGATGGGTTTATGTGGGTGGTTATGAAAAAAGACTGGTGGGAGGGAGACTAAATAAAACCAGCTAAATAAAACCAACTAATGTGGTGAGGCTAAATAAAAACCAGCTAAAAATAACCGGCGGACTATTCGTAGATTTTTTTGGTTCGTCTCTCTTGGTGCGACGGGATGTTAGGGCCTGGAGTGCGTGGGGGCGGGCGGGGGACTCGGCTTGAGGTTTTTTTTGGTTCTATGCGGCTTAGCGTGAGACGGGAGGTTGGGCGTGTGCAGGACTCGATCACGGGGTTTAACTTGGTTTTTCGCGGCTGAGAGGGAGGTGGGAGGAAGTACCAAAGAAGTACCAAAAAAGACCGGGTGAGGTGGGACGAAAATAAAACCCGGAACGCGACCTACCAACTGAGACATTAGGAGTAGAAATCATCAATACTTGATTGATTGTGGGTTTTTTATGGTAACTAATCTGATGGGTTTATGTGGGTGGTGAAGCGAAAAGACAGGTGGGAGGGAGACGAAATAAAACCAACGAAATTGGTGAGGCGAAATAAAAACCAGCGAAAAATAACCGGCGGACTATTTGTAGATTTTTTTGGTTCGTCTCTCTTGGTGCGATGGGATGTTAGGGCCTAGAGTGCGTGGGGGCGGGCGGGGGACTCGACTTGAGGTTTTTTTTTGGTTCTATGCGGCTTAGTGTGAGACGGGAGGTTGGACGTGTGCGGGACTCGATCGCGGGGTTTTCCTTGGTTTTTCGCGGCTGAGAGGGAGGTGGGAGGAAGTACCAAAGAAGTAACAAAAAACACCGGGTGAGGTGGGACGAAAATAAAACCCGGAACGCGACCTGCCAACTGAGACATTAGGAGTAGAGACTAATCTGATGGGTTTATGTGGGTGGTGAAGCGAAAAGACAGGTGGGAGGGAGACGAAATAAAACCAACGAAATAAAACCAACGAAAGTGGTGAGGCGAAATAAAAACCAGCGAAAAATAACCGGCGGACTATTCAGAGATTTTTTGGTTCGTCTCTCTTGATGCGACGGGATGTTCGGGCCTGGAGTGCGTGGGGGCGGGCGGGGGACTCGGCTTGAGGTTTTTTTGGTTCTATGCGGCTTAGCGTGAGACGGGAGGTTGGGCGTGTGCGGGACTCGATCGCGGGGTTTTCCTTGGTTTTCGCGGCTGAGAGGGAGGTGGGAGGAAGTACCAAAGAAGTACCAAAAAAGACCGGGTGAGGTGGGACGAAAATAAAACCCGGAACGCGACCTACCAACTGAGACATTAGGAGTAGAGATTTAGGCAGTAGAGACGATTGATGATAAAAAAGGGGAAATCACATCAATATAAGGAAATATCCCATCAATACTTGATTGATTGTGATTTATTTTTTATATGGTAACTAATCTGATCATCAATACTTGATTGATTGCGATTTTTTATGGTAACTAACCTGATGGGTTTATGTGGGTGGTGAAGTTTAAAAGACAGGTGGGAGGGAGACGAAATAAAACCAGCGAAATAAAACCAACGATAGTGGTGAGGCGAAATAAAAACCAGCGAAAAATAACCGCGGACTATTCAGAGATTTTTTGTTTCGTGTCTCTTGGTGGGAGGGGGTGTTAGGGGCTGGTGTGCGTGGGGGCGGGCGGGGGACTCGTCTTGAGGTTTTTTTTGGTTCTATGCGGCTTAGCGTGAGACGGGAGGTTGGGCGTGTGCGAGACTCGATCGCGGGGTTTTCCTTGGTTTTTCGCGGCTGAGAGGGAAGTGGGAGGAAGTACCAAAGAAGTACCAAAAAAGACCGGGTGAGGTGGGACGAAAATAAAACCCGGAACGCGACCTACCAACTAAGACATTAGGAGTAGAGATATAAAGCCTCCTAGAGTGGTAGTCACAATGAAGGCCTCAAGCGCACGGTACCACGCGAGGGAAAAAAGCCCACCGCACCGCGCCGCGCGTGGGGTGCAGCGCACCACGCGAGCGAAAAAACCACCGCACCACGCTCGTCGCGTGATAAAAGGTGAGCGGGCAGCAGACCTAGCCCACCCCGCGACCCTCGTTCCTCATGCGCCGCCGCCGCCCCCCGCCCGCGATGGAGAAAGTGAGAGGAAAGAGGAGAGGGAGGTGAGGCAGCAGGCAGGAGAGGGTCACCGGCTGCTGTCGGCCTGCGCCGGCGAGGTCGGGCGCGACCTGGCGGTTGGTGGCGGCTCGATCCGCTCCTGGATCGGGAGAGGAGGAAGGGAGGTGGGGGGCCGGCCGTCTCTGTGCCTCCTCGACGCCGAGCTGCGGCTGCTCCGTGTGTGCGCGCTCTCTGTCTCTCCCTGAGGTACTCTCTCTCTCTCTCTCTCTCTCTCTCTCTCTCTCTCTCTCTCTCTCGATCTCTCTCTCGATCTCGATCTCGATCTCGATCTTCTCTCTCGCCGCTGCTGCTCCCCAACCACCGTGCTGTGACGTTGCTTCCCAAATTGATTGTTGTCTCGTCTCCTCCGACCTCAATACTGCCTCGGGCGGGCGCTGCCGAGGCGCCACCTCTGCCTCCACCCCCACTGGGCAAGGAGCTCGAGGTGTTTGGGGGATTCTTGTCCCTGATGTTAATTAGGGTGACTATGCCCGTGAGTTCGCCTGTGCCCATGCGCTTGCTGTAGCCATGTGGTTCCTGAGAGTATTGTGCTTGCTTCAAATATAATATGGTGGTTGGATTTGGTTCTCTTGGTGGTGTCTTCCCTACCATCTCATTTTTTCCGTGGCTGCAGGAGGAGTAGGAGGAGGAAGGGAGGATGAGGAAGTAGACCAAATAGGAGGAAGAGAGGATCTCGGACGCGCTCCTTATTGGACTTATCAGAGTATAAACAGGTACATGTTGTGCAGCTCATGCTTTTTTCTCTTGCCATCAGTGAGCTTTTCTCCTTTGATGTTACTGGTTTTGGTATGTTGTCCCTGTCGATGTGTGTTACCTTAGTTGATACTGCTTGGTAGCTTTCTTCTTGTTCAGGAAATGGTCACGGTTAGTTAGATTTCTTTGTTAGTTCCTGTCAATAATATTCTCATCTCTAGCTACATTCCAACGGAGGGATTTTTTGTTCTCTTTCTTGCTTTGTTGGGTACCTTTATCGGTGAGCAAAGCTTTGGATGTAGCTAAATTCATCCAAAGTAGATTTTTGTTGTCTTCCATGCAATGGCGGTTACCACAAATAGGTGGGCAGGCCAGAGACTACAAACTGTGCTATCAAACTGAAAGTCACTGCATTGTTGTGGGCAGGGCTTCATATAAAACTTCTTTTTGCTTCAGTCTTGGGTGGGCCATGACACATCCGGCCTGGCCATAGCTCCGCCGGTGCTTCCTTGGTTTCCCGCATGCCTCATTTTTCTCTGTCAAGGAAGGATTTTTCTGTTCTATGTTCTTTGGTTGGTGTTTCTTTTTCCTTGTACTGGAGTGTAAGAGATGAATGGCATGTCTGTGATATGATGATTAGTATGGTACTTACTAATTGGTTATTTTGGATAAACTAAGTGGGTCTGGTCCAGGATTAAGGACAAAATAGTTTCAGATATCTTAGGTTCAGTGTTATTGCTGGCTCTGGATTCAGACCCAGGTTCATGTTGATGTGTGTTGTAACAAATTAGGTGCCAACCTGGAACATGAGAAAATTTACATCTCTAGAAAAGGACCAGTTAGATGTGTGCCTTAATCCTGTTTGGTTCATATGCATTGCTTATGCTTTTTATTTGTACTATCAGAACATTTGCCGTTTATGGATTCCTTATTATTAGTACTACGAGCCTGACAGGCTGTTTATTTTCTGTTTGGCTCAAATCCTCTGAATTCATGAATTGCTTATTAGTTCTACGTGTCTGGCCGGCTGTACACTGCATGGCCCCATAATCATATTTACTAGCAAATAAGATTTGAGGTGTACAATGTAATTGAATATGAAATGAGCCCTTCTTTTCATGCTTGGCTGATGTGTTGGTTAGTACTTATTTCATGTTCTGTTTTCTAGGTTTTGTAGATGGTGGCCTTACAGGTTGTGCACCATATGTTCTTAGAACCAGATTTGCTAGCCTGTGGAATTTGGATTATTTCACTGTATATATATGCTGATGTCAAGTGGCCTATCAATATTTGCTTGCTTGTTATTAGTCCTTGTTCCCTGCTTTGCTTCTTAGGTTTTGCAGATAGCCTGACAGGATGTACACAGCATGCTCTTAGAACTAGATTGGAATACGAAGTGTTTTGGTGTGACCTGATATATAGTTGATCATTTTTCTATCCTTGGTTGATGTGTTGATACTTATTTCCCTTTCATGTTCAGCAGGTACTAAAGCAGCAATTGTTGTTAGCTGTGTATTTGGAGGTTGCGCATGTAATCTGTGTATGGGTAGTGATGTTTTAGTTTACATGGCCAGCGCCGTGTCGTTTTTTGGCTGATGGCTTTAGGTTCTAGATGCTTAATTAACTTGGTATTTCTATTGTTTGACCATGTGTTGATTTTTTGCAGGCCTTGCCTTTAGCTTTGTGGAATATTTAGATCGCGGCGATAGGTTCGAGCGACGCCAACCGCGGCCAACGACCTTGATGCGGATGGCAGCGACTGAACCGGTGGACATGGTCGACGTATAGGGGAATCCACATTTCTCTTTGCTTCCATGTCCACAGGAGAAAATTGCTGAACATTTTGGCATCCCAAGATTTCCTCCCCACGGTATGCAGGTGTGTGCGGCATATGTTTGCGTAAATGTCCGAACTGGAAAGACTTCTTTCTGTGTGCATCTTCTTTTGTTCGATCTGTGTGATCTCTTGTCTTCTTTTACCTTGCTTCAACTTAATGTCCTGAACATGCTCATAGTCTTTCAAAAAAAAAACTGGCTGTAGTAACATCTATTTACATAAAAACCGGACTTGTAAGTCCTAATAGTAATATTGATCACTATTTTAAAGGCTAGCGACAGATTCAACATAAACTTTCAACTTGAGCATCTTTCCTGACCTATATATGATAAGGAGGTACTCCTCCAGAAAGAAACATAAGAGCGTTTAGATCACTAAACTACCAGCTACCTTAGTGATCTAAACGCTCTTATATTTCTTACGATGGGCAGAAGAAGAATAAGATGGCAATGAGTCCGATAAAGTTTTTGTCAAACAGTCTGATGTTTTTATTCACGTATGTGTGCTGTAAAATTTGCGGAACCAGTACAAGTTATTGCACAATCACTGTGCCAGTTTTTTATGGCTTGTTTATTTCATTCTGTTTCGTAGTTGCTTTCTCAAGGCGTCAAATCTTTTGTTAGAGAGAATGGTTCACAAAACTGTTCTTCTTGAACCGTTATGCTTGCCTATCTGTTGTGTGTGTGTGTGTGTGCGTGTGTTTGTGTGTGTGTGTGTGTGTGTATAATATATAGATAGATTCAAATTTAGATGGTTGTATTTGTAATAACTGGCTCGGCTTGTACCATCTTTTGGGTTGGCACAGCAAAACTCACATTATGATATGACTTGTGTTAAGTATACTAACTCCTAACCAATTCCTTTCCTTTGAAGTGGCTCAAGGAAGCTGAAGAGGAAGGCTAAGATGATGAAGAAGAGTAGAGTCGGAGTGGAATGCATCGTTCTGCAATTTGGGTGGTTTCCTGGTGAGTTTGCACTTTGCACCTGTGAAGATTTGGAAGCTCGAAATTTGTTTGTACAAAAACATAACTCCAGCGATTTGGGAAGGTTGATTTTTATCTTCTGGAGGGCCTCGACTAGAAGACCAACCGATGGAGCTTTTAGGTCTATGGGAAGACAGATCTGGTGGTTTCCTTTATATTCCGACAAGTATATATATATCTGAGCTTGTTCCCGGATTGGGTTGCTGCTGGATCTGGATGTGATGTGATGTTGCGCCTGATGGTTATTTGTTCTGCTGGCCCTTAACTGATTTTGTATTCAAGTGCCGTCTTTGAAACGCCAAGTCCTGCTTCTCCGTGAGTGCACGATGGGTCCTTTTAACTTGTTTTGTATTCAAGTGATGTCTGTCTCTTTTGAAACACTGTAGGAGATGTGCATTTCCACTATAGGGGATTTGCTCTAACCAATTCCTTTCCTTTGAAGTGGCAACTCAAGGAAGCTGAGGAGGACGAAGATGATGAGGATGGCGAAGAAGGGTAGAGTCTGAGAGGAATGCTTCTTTCTGCTATTTGGTTTGTTTCTTTGTTTGTTTGCTACCAGTAAGTTTTGGAGACTTGATAGTTTGTTTTTAAAATAACATAACTCCAGCAACTTATCTGTTGGCTTCCTTTATATTTCGACAAGTATATGTATATCTGAGCTTGTCTTTGGGTTGGGTTTCTGCTGGCTGTGAATGGGATGGGTTCTTGTCTTCCTGGGTGTTCCTCTACCTCAGCTCAACATGAGGATCTTGGGCTGCGGTTGCACTGCACGAGGTGGCGCCAGCAATATGCCTCGCGTCTCTGTGAGCCAACGACAATGATGAGCCAGGAGAGCAATCATGGATTCGCCACGGCATCGACGCCCATCTCAAGGTGTGGAAATTGTTCTTACCTTGAGTCCTATCCCTAGCCTTGAACACCATCTCTCTAAATCCATCCCTGATCTGCAACACCTTTTTTTGGGAGGTTGCAGGTGTGTACGGCATATGTTTGCGTAAATGCCCGTGTTGGAAAGACTTCTTTTTGTGTGCATCTTGTTTTGTTTGAAAAGGGCTAGCTTTCACCGTGAATCATTAGGACAGTGTGTCATATGAGGTGGTATAGATGGATTAGTTACAAATATATTAGGTACTTGAACTACTTATCATGATCCTGATTTCGAGCGTTTGAGCCGAGATCGATGACCGTGAATCATAAGGACTGTTAGAGAAGAGAAGAAGATTCTTGGTTGTTACTGTTGTGAAAGCATGGATTGTGTTGTCATCTGTTCCTTTCTCTTCTACATAAGTTCATGAATCATAAAAGCAGGGCCTATGCAGCTGTACTGATGTTTGAACACTTTTAGGTACAACACATGTGCTACTATTCTCACAAAGGGAATACTTACTGTTGACCATTACTACGTATGCCACATGACAGAAACATTTGCTACTGACGGCAAAAGAATGGTAATCTCAAACAAATGCATTCTTGTGTTTCATACAAGAACATGCTGGCAAACCATGTACTGAATAACCTTTACTCTCATTTGCACACACTTTTCTAAGAGAAGCCTCTTCCCGCACATGGATATTGATCATGATGAGCTACCAATCAGGAGACGGGACCACCAGTGTCATGGCCCGCTTTATCAAGGGTGTCGACAACAGGGCTACACTCACAAAGAACTGGAGCTGCCTCTTCCATAAGGCGAACATGAAGAAAGGTTGTGCATATGCTTTCACCTTCAAGTGCATGTCCAAGGTCCTCTGCATGATTGTCTATCCAATCTAAACAAGTCACAATAGTCCTTTGCTACGTAACTTTGTATTACTACAAGTACCTATCGAGACTTCTATATCTGGCATCATTTTGGATCTTATGTAAAAATTATGATAATCCTGTCCGTATGACTATCATCAATCCGTACTTATTTCCATATGTTTTCTTCTGTGTCTACATATTTTGATGCACATTCTTTCAATATTTGGCTTGCTCTCGGCCTTTGCGCCATGGGCGCAACTGGTCATCTAGTATAAGTTAACAGGCACCAATGTACAAGGGGATGATTCGCCATCACACCTCACAACGGCTCAACATGTGATAAATAAATGGCTGGAGAATATCTCTACCAATTGCTTGTTGAATTAAAGTTTTTACAGCAAGACATGATAACACAACTACAGCAAACCCACGAAACAAGTCGTCCTAGCGCACTTATTTCCATGGCTCAGACACCAAAGAATGGACCGGCGACCGGCATAACTCAATCTCAATCTAGAATCAATGGAGAGGAACATCGATTATTCTGCTTCCTCTCCTGCCCTAAGCCGCGGCGGATTTGCACACCGGGCATGCGTTCTTAACCTGCAACCACTTCTTGATGCAGTCGGTGTGGAAGTCGTGCCTGCACTTCAGAACTCCCAGGAGATCATTGTCTTTGTACTCCTCCTGCCATAGTTCAAAAATCATACATCAGAATTGGAGGAGCAAACGATTCATGGAATGGCTGTAATGAATTGTTCAATGTGGAACTGGAAATTAGGAGCACAATACCAGGCAGACTAGACAGCGCCCATCATCTTCGTCGTCTTGTGCCTCATCGGAACTGCAACACACCACTTCTTTCACACAACCTGAAATCTTTTCGTCAGCAAGGCCGGTGTTCACCGTACCTATGGATTCCTCCAAGGCCAACAGTTCCTGTACATACAAGACGGAAAAGGTTAAGAAAGGATCCTGAAGTTTCCTGAGTAGAAGAAGCAAACGACCATCTTTATACCTCGTAACTCATCTCATCAATGTTCAGTCTCAAGTCCCTGTGGGGGTCAGCAGCTGCTTGTCTTGATTGTTGATAGAAAGCCAACTGCTCCATCATAACCCGCTACACAAACAGCAGCTAGATCAATAAGAATATTCAAACTTCCATGGATACCAGCTAAAACACCTGAAAACAGAAAACAAGACCTCTACCTGTGTCTCAGCAATCAAATGGAATGAGCTCCTATCTACAAATCTATTCCTTCCACTGTTGGCCTGCACCATGGATACCCTTGCATGCCTAGAAGATGCAGCGTTACTGATAGGAGATGGCAGATTGATGATCCTCATGGATGTAGAGGTAGCAGCTGGATAGCTCGGAATGACTGCATCATGGGAAATTGCTCTTGAGCCAGAGGAAACTGTGGAGGATGGATGGCCGTAGCTAGGAACGGCGCCACCATGAACAGCTCTAGGAGCAGTAAAGCCACCATTAGCAAATACCGCACTGTCTGAAGATCCAGGGACAGTTGGGGCAGCAGCAGCACTTGAGCCATGAACAGCTCTAGGAGCAGGAAAGCCAGCATTGGCAAACATCGCACTGTCTGAAGAACCATGGACAGTTGGGGCAGCAGCAACACTTGAGCTGCTGCTATGCATAGGATGATGGTAGATCCTACCAGTGATCCCAGTGCCACCTAAACACAGTCGAAATACATAAACTGTGAGTTTGAAAGACGAGAAATTTGTAAATACTATAAAAACAACAACCTCATATGCTATATCATATACAAGATGATTAGGTCCACTAATAATCCACAAATTTTTCTGGTAAAATTGTATCACAGGACTGAAAGGCGGCAGCAGGTAACTACTAAAATAAAGTCACAAAAGCAAACTGATACCATAATTAAAGATGTGAACAGAAGACCACATGAGATGCATTAGCAAGACAATAAAGACGCATCAAGCACATTAAGCAAATAATTAGTTACTAACCTGAAGGTAATGTTCTTGTTGGCACAGGAAAAGGTGCTTGGTTCCTTCCTGCTGACGTACTTGCAAAAGCACTTGTGGTTGAATGGAACGGCAGCTGATGATTGTTACTTGGTGTGTAAGTTGAAGCTGGCCTAGGTTCCAATGAAATATTAGCACTATCATGGCGCGCTCTGACATTCCTCTGAGATCCTTCTTGATTAACTAAGCGTTGGTCAAGCCAGTTGCTTGGACCAACGCTTAAAGGCATTTGCGGATGCAAGGGCTCAGTAACTGCACTAGGATTTGGCTGCACAAAATCAGAGAAGTGACTGTTGGAAGAGCTGCCAACATAATAGTCAACAGCATCCATTCCCTCAACTGAAGGAAGGAGGTTCTTTCGCTTCATTGCAACCATTCTGTTGTCCACATGGGAACTTAGGGCAGGTTTCGGCTGAGCACCATATGGTACATGGCCGCTGGATCTTGCAGTGCGATAGGGAACAAAGGAAACATGTGAGGTCCCTAGGTTCAAAACTCTATGACCTGGAAACTCTGTAGCATGACTTGAAGATGGAACGTCATTTGATCTACTTGCCATACTCCCAAAGCCTGGAGGACCAAGTCTAAGGGGTGCATCACTACCCGAATGCTCAAAAAGCATCTGACCTGAGATTGAAACAAGAGTGTTACTAAATTATCATATAACTAAGATAAACAGCAGAACAGAGCACAGGTGAAGTATAGCTACCTAAAGGCACACGTTCATTGCCATGCCCATCCCTGGGTTGAGTATGATCCATCTTTGGCACTTGGAGATGGTTCAGATGATGTCTAGCCAAGAAACAGCACTGTCTGGTTGCCCTTAACCTGGAACCACAAATTGAATGAACATCAATAGTCTAGAATCAGACAGCAATGCTAGTCTCACTGAAAACAATGTGCTAGCATGAAGTTGAACACGGATTATGGACTGAGCTACCGCCGCAACTCAGGTATCCAAACATGAAATTGACTTCATATACTCGTATAAAGCTAGGAAGGCAGATTGATTAGTAAATCCACCCATTACTTTAGCGAAAGAAATGGACTTTGTGCTATATTATTAGGTAATTAGCACTTGAAGGTGAGATATTACGACAAAAGGGGGAAACATTGCCCTTCTAAATGGAGTATATTGGATTCTAACAACAAATTCTTGTTCTAGAATTGAAGTCCCCCTAGACATAGCAGCTGATATAAACAGGGCAAGGTTACCAGTCAATAGATGCACAGGTAAAACATGTTATTTGTAAGTTTTGTTTGATCATCAGTTAACCAAAACGACCAAACTGGTTGCTGAGAGCAGGGCAGCAAGGGTCATTAAGCAAACCCATCAGAGTGCAACTCATATGTTTCCTCTGTCAGAGAGGGAGCAACCTAGCATGCGCAGGACCGACTCTGCTCTATCATCAAATTAGTCTTAACTAGGCCACAACTAACTAAACAATACAAACAAGCATTCCGTCCCACGCCAACGAGAGCATATCGACAGATCAATCCACGACCAAGAATGCTTATCGGCGCCAGGGATTCTACAACAAACAGGGATTCCAGAGTTTTGAACCTGGCCACAGATATGGCAGGCGATAAATAAAAACTACGGCATGCCTATCCGTGAACGGATGCGCGAGTAGAATTTGAAATTCGTTGGATGCGGTACCCAAAGCAACCAAAATGGTCGCTCCCCTTGGTACACGGCGCCTAACATACAAGCAAGATACAACTCGTACTATAATTGGCGAGAAACAGCAACTAGTGGGAATCAATCAAAGAAATCAGGATAAATCTACACGTTTCCTTTTCGAGACAGGGGGCCAATCAAGCACGCACGCACGTGACCGGCTCTGCTCTATCACCAGCCAGGCAGGCTAATCCTGTCCGGGCAAGCGGCTAGCTAAACGGCGCAAACACGTATCCCGCCGCTAACACGGATCAAGCCACCCACCGCACGGCCGCCGCCGGGGAGGGGGGGCGCCAATCGCAGCCGCAACCGAAAACCAGAGGGAGTACGGCGGAATCGTCCGAAACGGACGGGGAATCGGGCGGGGGGCCGGTACCTGCGCGCGGGCGGCGGCCGATCCGGGGCGCGATCCGGCCAGACGGCGGCGGGGGACGGCGAGGGAGAGGGAGGCGGCGCGGCTGCTTCTGCTGGGCTGGGTTGTACGCAGGGAAGAAACAAATTTGTCCGCGTGGGTGGGGAGGGAGGGAGGCAGACGGTGGGGGCTGGGGGACGACGGGGCGGAGGGGTATTTATAACGGGAGGGAGGGAGAGGGTGAGAGCGTTGGCGTTGGCGTTGGAGAGGCGGAGAAGGAGTAGCGTCCCTCGCGTGGGAAGGGCAGCGGAGCGGGCCCCGCTCTCCCCTCCCTCGCCACTTTACTGCCAAAAATAAGCGTCTCCCCTGCCTTCGTTTTCAAAATTCGAACCCCCGGGCCCGCCCGCCAGCGACGGGCCGCACCGCAGCGGCTGGGCCACGAGGGCGTCTGGACAGGCAGGGGGGCCACGCGGGTGAGGCCACGTGTCGCCGTATAGACGGCGAGACGCGGCTCGTACTGGTTGGTATTGGGGTCGTATACGGATACACGGGAAGATACGGTACGGTGCGGGGTAGGAGGAGGGGTGGGGCCGAAGTGTAAGGAGGGGTTTGACTCACGGCGTTATTTGCTGCTTGCCTTTTTCCTGTGGACGGACGCCTTTCGCCTTTGCTTGAAAGGCTCTCCTTTTGGTGTGGGTGCGACACAAACACCAACTGCATTTTGGCCATGACAGGGCGGAGCCGGGTAAGATCGGCCTACCTATAGCTGTGCCTCATTTCTTTCCTTTTCTCCTCTTGTCACCTTCGTGCCCGGATATGCTAAACAATTCTTCTCTTCCGGCGTATAAATCTCGTATGTATATATGGCCCTTAATTACGATTATTTAATGTTCCGTATGTACACGGCGTATATCTCAATTAATCCAGCAACGTATACATGGGCAATAAATTAATAGTACTACTACGTAATCGCAAAAAAATAGTATTCCTTCTGTAAAAAAATATAAGAATGTTTAGACATTAAAATAGTGATCTAAACGCTTTTATATTTCTTTACGGAGGGAGTAGGTGATTGCAATCCCGGTTGGCCCTTGCTAGCACGAAGATCTTTCAAAAATTGGTGTGTGGATTTCGTTTCGGATTGTTAATATCTTTCGCGTCTCTGTTTACGGGTGGTTTGACGTTGACTCTCGCTCGTAGCGGGGAGAGGCGCACGGAAAGGTCTGCGTCTCTGTCCATCAGTCCATGGCCATGGCCCATGGCTGTCGTTGGCCCATCCCGGGCCCACTAGTCGGTGGGGCTCTACGACGTGGCTGTCTTTTCCGTGTGCCCGGCTCGCGCCCGGGCTGACGGAGGGCGGGCACGCCGGGGGGTACGTCGGAAAAGCGCCACCCAGCTTTGCCATTAGTCTTGCGCGCCACGTACGTGTCGTCTGGCGTGGGGCTGGGCTGGGCTGGAGCCCATCATCGGTCCCTCCGTAGTCCGTGCGAGGAAAACGGTTGCCAGGGCGCGGCAGCTGCAGAGAGAGAGATGCGAGCGGCACGGAGCGGAGAGCATCCGATGTGTGGTGTGGTGTGGCGTGGGTCACGTTCCATCGCGCAGCACGCGGGCCTACGGCTACGCACGGAGCCAGCCAATAGATAGATGGATACCCCCTGACGCCTGAGGACTAAAAGCAACGCAGCTGCAACACGCTACGCCATGCCACGCCAGGCGCTAAAAGAAATCACAGGGAAATTGGTGCTCCTAGCTGCTACTCGTATTGATGATGAGCCTAGCTTGCGCCGAGCTGCCGATCGATAAATGCAGATGCCCGCACCAAACTGTGTCAGTACATATCAAGAGCCTCTCTTTTTTTAACTTTGCTGAAAAGAGACATTTTTTACTGAATGAATATTCGTCTGGAAATGTGCTGTATATACGCCCTCATTTCGCGCTAGCCAACTGAAACCTCTGAAAGCTTGCGCAAGATGGTAAGTTTCTGAATCACGGACAACGTCTCACTGGCCGAAACTGTTCGGCGCAGTTTTTTTACTGCGGGGGAACTGTTCCGCGCGGTTACGGAGAGAATACAGTGTCTGGTCAAGCCATCGACCGATCGACGGTAGGGGATGCGGTATATGCCTCTTTTCCATGTATCTACAGGGTGGTGATGTCTGTCTGACTGTCTGAAAAGGATTTTGCCATTAACGCCTAGTGCGCAGAGTACTGAAGGAGCTGCAGGTCTCCGGTAGCTGTGGCCCGTAGCCTGAGGCTGACGATAACTTGGGGCCAAAGGGAAGGCCGTGTGTGAACTCGCTGACCAAGTTTGGGCGTCTACAGCCTTTACAGGGCGTCGTGCGCGTTCTGGCCAACACACCCCGGATTGGTACGTGAGCTATTGATCCGATTGAGTCTGCTGCTTTGGTTAACATGAAGTTTAAGGATCCTTTGATTCAAAAGAATCACGTCGTCAAAAACGAGAGTCTAAAAATCTGGCATCAGATTTTTGATGATTTCGGTCAAACATTCTGCCGTTGAATATTATGTGCGAATCTTGTGTTGAGAAAATAGGCAATTTTTTGATTATAATTTAATTCAGAAAATAATCATGAACATGGCGTTGACAGAATTAACGACATACTAATTGCGATCTAGACAAGCACGTACTACGCAAACAGTAAACACATACGCATAATGCTAGTACTGCTAACACGAAAATAAATAGAAGCGGAATAAACGAGTTATACCCTCCAGTAGGCCAGGCAGAAGCCGCGACAACGGGTGGTAGCGGCGGCGGCTCTCTTGTCGGCTTCGAGTTTCTCAGCGGCGGCACGATCGGCGTCGGTGGACATGATGATGGTGAAGGCGACGCAGACGTAGAGTAAGCAGACGAACATAGGCGAGAAGTCACGTAGTCGCTTCCCAAAAACCTAATCATCTCTCTCCCGTACGTGATCCGGAGAGGCGGTGTTTCGAAGACCTGCTATCCCGTCAACCGTGTACGTTGTTAAGGGGATGGAGTCACCGGCGGCGGCAGCAGTGGAACGACGTGGGCGTGGAGGCAGATGTGATATGATCCGCGTGACAACTAGGGTTGGCAGACGCCCCACATATATATGTGCGTCGTGTCCGGGTGGAGAGACGTGGGCTAGACCCACATCCGAGTCGGTAACTCCGACGTCTCAGATTGTGGCTCGACTGTCAAAAACTCTCCATTCCTGACCGGCAAAAATAAGCGCATAGGTGTGAGCTCGGCTCGGCTCATTCCTGCAACCCGCGACAGGTCATGACGAGGCGGGCAACGGAGGAGGAGCGCGCGGGAACCACTTCTCTTCTCAAGCTCCAATAGCATGTGGAAGAGAATCCCTTATAAGGAGGTCCAACTCCTCTCCAACTAGCAAGGTGGGACTAAACTTCCCACCACCCCTAGTGACATATAACCCACATGGGCCCTTAGAGATTTTCTGAAATTGTTAGATGGGCCCAAGGCCCACCCTCATATTTCAACAATCCCCCACCAGATCTAAAGGTCCCATTTTGTCCTTTGTTCCAAACACTATTTTGATATACCAGTATTCCAGTGGAGACCTGTTAGGTTGAACTCCACCTAGAGCAAGTCGCTACACTCCTTCACAACTGAACAATGGACTATGCCTTGAATTGTCGGTCTGGTGTAAAGAAGTTTCACCACATGTCTTACTAGTACTAGACTGCCGAAGGCTGATCCCTCGGGTGGAGCATATTAGTTACTCCTGGCCTATGCGTAAGCTTATTAGAAATCACCCTAATTTCATAGACTGTAACTAGCTGTCGGGCTAGTATAGGCGTGTTTCTCTAAAGATGGCTCTGTAGGATAACATCTTGCTTATATAAGCTTTGTAACACATTAAGACAATAGTCATCCTACTATACAGTATCGAGAGTATTGCATCTCCAACGAAGTGGGTTAGTAAAGTTACTCTCCTCAGTTCACCATTGGCTTGTTTTCTCAGGTCCTACTTCACGGATCTCCGATTACATAGGTAGGGTTACCACCATGGCAACTCACATGGGTCTCATACCCATCTCTGAAGGATCAATATGGTTAACTAGAGGGGGGTTGATACGTCTCCAACGTATCTATAATTTTTGATTGTTCCATGCTATTATATTATCTATTTTGGATGTTTAATGGGCTTTAATATGCTCTTTTATATTATTTTTGGGACTAACCTATTAACCGGATGCCCAGTGCCAGATTTTGTTTTTTTGCCTATTTTAGAGTTCTACAGAAAAAGAATACAAAACAGAGTCCAAACGGAACGAAACCTTCGCGAGGATCTTTCTTGGAACGATAGCAAACCAGAAGACTTGGAGTTGAAGTCTGGAACGCCACGAGGAAGCCACGAGGCAGGAGGGCGCGCCCAGGGGGGTAGGTGCGCCCCCACCCTCGCGGGCCCCTCGTAGCTCCACCAACATACTTCGTTCGCCTATATATACTCTTATACCCTAGAAACATGAGGGGGAGCCACGAAACCACTTTTCCACCGCCGCAACCTTCTATACCCGTGAGATCCCATCTTGGGGCCTTTTCCGGCGATCTGCCGGAGGGGGAATCGATCACGGAGGGATTCTACATCAACACCATTGCCTCTCTGATGAAGCGTGAGTAGTTTACCACAGACCTTCGGGTCCATAGTTATTAGCTAGATGGCTTCTTCTCTCTCTTTGATTCTCAATACAAAGTTCTTCTCGATGTTCTTGGAGATCTATTCGATGTAATACTCTTTTGCGGTGTGTTTGCCGAGATCCGATGAATTGTGGATTTATGAAGAAGATTATCTATGAATATTATTTGGTTCTTCTCTGAATTCTTATATGCATGATTTGATATCTTTGCAAGTCTCTTTGAATTATCGGTTTAGTTTGGCCTACTAGATTGATCTTTCTTGTAATGGGAGAAGTGCATAGCTTTGGGTTCAATCTTGCGGTGTCCTTTCGATGTGATGAGGGCAGCAAGGCACGTATTGTATTGTTTCCATCGAGGATAAAAAGATGGGGTTTATATCATATTGCTTGAGTTTATCCCTCTACATCATGCCATCTTGCTTAATGCGTTACTCCGTTCTTATGAACTTAATACTCTAGATGCATGCTGGATAGCGGTCGATGTGTGGAGTAATAGTAGTAGATGCATAATCATTTCGGTCTACTTGACACGGACGTGATGCCTATATTCATGATCATTGCCTTAGATATCTTCATAATTATGCGCTTTTCTATCAATTGCTCGGCAGTAATTTGTTCACCCACCGTAATATATGCTATCTTGAGAGAAGCCACTAGTGAAACCTATGGCCCCCGGGTCTCTTTCTTATTTTATTGCATCTCTTTTATTTACATCACATCTCGTTTACTATTTTGCAATCTGTACTTTCCAATCTATACAACAAAAATACCAAAAATATTTACTTTACTATCTCTATTAGATCTCACTTTATAGTGACCGTGAAGGGATTGACAACCCCTTTATCGCGTTGGTTGCAAGGTTCTTGATTGTTTGTGCAGGTACTAGGTGACTTGTGCGTTGTCCCTCTTGGATTGATACCTTGGTTCTCAAAACCGAGGGAAATACTTACGCTACTTTGCTTTGCATCACCCTTTCCTCTTCAAGAGAAAACCAACGCATGCTCAAGAGGTAGCAAGAAGGATTTACGGCGCCGCGTTCGGGGAGATCTATGCCAAGTCAAGACATACCAAGTACCCATCATAAACTCTTCTCCCTCGCATAACATTATTTGCCATTAGCCTCTCGTTTTCCTCTCCCCCACTTCTAAAACTATTTTTGAAAACCTTTGCCTTTTCTTCGCCCCTCTTCTTCGATCTTTTGTTTGCTTGTGTTACCATGTGGCTTCTTTTTCCTTGCATCTTTGCTTGCTAAAAGTTTATGGTGTTGGGAAACGTAGTAATTTCAAAAAATTCCTACGCATACGCAAGATCATGGTGATGCATAGCAACGAGAGGGGTGAGTGTTGTCTACGTACCCTTGTAGACCGTAAGCGGAAGCATTTATCAACGCGGTTGATGTAGTCGTACACCTTCACGATCCGTCCTGATCAAGTACCGAACGTACGGCACCTCCGCGTTCAGCACACGTTCAGCTCGATGACGTCCTTGCCTTCTCGATCCAGCAAGAGGGGCGAAGTAGTAGATGAGTTCCGACAGCACGACTGCGTGGTGACGGTGTTGGTGAAGAACAATCTCCGCACGACTTCGCCTAAGGACTACGAAAACTATGACGCAGGATAAACTAGAGGGGACGGGGTTGCCGACACACGGCTTGGTGTTTCTTGATGTGTCTTGGGTGCTAGCCCTACCCCTCTATTTATATGTTGAGCCTTGGGGTCGAAACTTGGATTAAAAGCCTCCACAAAGTCGGTTTCACCCGAAAGGCAAGAGTCCTTTTCGGACTCCAGGGCTCGGCGTCTGGACCCAGACGCCAGGGACCCTGGCGTCTGGCCCCTGGACTCCGCAAAACTCCCTTTTGCGCTTTCCAAAAACCTTGTGGGCTTCCCCCTTTGGCCCAAATAAAGTGTTCTCGTACCCAAACATTTCGGGAAACATCCGGAACCCCTTATGGTGAATTCCGGAACCCTTCCGGAGACCAAACACTATTATCCCATATATCAATATTTATCTCCGGACCATTCCGGAGTTCCTCGTCATGTCTGTGATCTTATCCAGAACTCCGAACAACATTCGGTCACCAACATACATAACTCATATAATAATATATCGTCAACGAACGTTAAACGTGCGGACCCTACGGGTTCGAGAACTATGTAGACATGACCGAGACACTTCTCTGGTCAATAACCAATAGCGGAACCTGGATGCCCATATTGGCTCCTACATATTCTACGAAGATCTTTATCGGTCGAACCGCATAACAACATACGTTGTTCCCTTTGTCATCGGTATGTTACTTGCCCGAGATTCGATCGTCGGTATCTCAATACCTAGTTCAATCTCGTTACCGGCTAGTCTCTTTACTCGTTCTGTAATACATCATGCCGCAACTAACTCATTAGTTACAATGCTTGCAAGGCTTATATTGATGTGTATTACTGAGTGGGCCCAGAGATACCTCTCCGACAACCGAAGTGACAAATCCTAATCTCGAAATACGCCAACTCAACAAGTACCTTCGGAGACACCTATAGAGCTCCTTTATAATCACCCAGTTATGTTGTGACATTTGGTAGCATACAAAGTGTTCCTCTGGTAAACGGGAGTTGCATAATCTCATAGTCATAGGAACATGTATAAGTCATGAAGAAAGCAATAGCAGAATACTAAACGATCAAGTTCTAAGCTAACGGAATGGGTCAAGTCAATCACATCATTCTCTAATGATTCGATCCCGTTAATTAAATGACAACTCATGCCTATGGCTAGGAAACTTAACCATCTTTGATTCAACGAGCTAGTCAAGTAGAGGCATACTAGTGACACTATGTTTTCTATGTATTCACACATGTATTATGTTTCAGGTTAATACAATTATAGCATGAATAATAAACATTTATCATGATATGAGGAAATAAATAATAACTTTATTATTGCCTCTAGGGCATATTTCCTTCAGTCTCCCACTTGCACTAGAGTCAATAATCTAGTTCATTCGCCATGTGATTTAACACCAATAGTTCACGTCATCATGTGACCATTACCCAAAGGGTTTACTAGAGTCAATAATCTAGTTCACATCGCTATGTGATTAACACCCATAGAGTACTAAGGTGTGATCGTGTTTTGCTTGTGAGAGAAGTTTAGTCAAATGGTCTGCCATATTCAGAGCTGTATGTATTTTGCAAATATTCTATGTCTACAATGCTTTGCACGGAGCTACTCTATCTAAATGCTCCTACTTTCAATATGTATCCAGATCGAGACTCAGAGTCATCTAGATCGGTGTCAAATTTTGCATCGACGTAACTCTTTATGACGAACTCTTTATCACCTCCATAACCGAGAAATATTTCCTTAGTCTTCTAAGGATAATTTTGACCAATGTCGAGTGATCTACTCCTAGATCACTATTGTACTCCCTTGTCAAACTCAGGGTAGGGTATACAATAGATCTGGTACATAGCATAGCATACTTTATAGAACCTATGACTGAGGCATAGGGAATGACTTTTCATTCTCTTTCTATTTTCTGCCATGGTCAGGTTTTGAGTCTTACTCAACTTCACACCTAGCAACACAGGCAAGAACTCCTTCTTTGACTGTTCATTTTGAACTACTTCAAAAATCTTGTCAAGGAATGTACTCATTAAAAAAACTTATCAAGTGTCTTGATCTATCTCTATAGATCTTGATGCTCAATATATAAGTAGCTTCACCGAGGTCTTTCTTTGAAAAACTCCTTTCAAATACTCCTTTATGCTTTTCAGAATATTCTACATTATTTTCCGATCGACAATATGTCATTCACATATACTTATGAGAAAGGCTGTAGTGCTCCCACTCACTTTTATAAATACAGGCTTCACCGTAAGTCTGTATAAAACTATATGCTTTGATCAACTTATCGAAGCGCATATTCCAACTCCGAGATGCTTGCACTAGTCCATAGATGGATCGCTGGAGCTTTGCACACTTTGTTAGCACCTTTAGGATCGACAAATCCTTCTGGTTGCATCATATACAACTCTTCTTTTAAGAAATCCATTAAGGAATGCAGGTTTGACATCCATTTGCCAAATTTCATAAAATGCGGCAATTGCTAACATGATTCGGACAGACTTTTAAGCATCGATACAAGTGAGAAAATCTCATTGTATTCAACATCTTGAACTTGTCGAAACATTTTTTGCGATAATTCGAGCTTTGTAGATAGTAACACTACTATCAGCGTCTGTCTTCCTCTTGAAGATCCATTTATTCTTAATGGCTTGCCGATCATCAGGCAATTCCACCAAAGTCCATACTTTGTTTTCATACATGGATCCTATCTCAGATTTCATGGCCTCAAGCCATTTTGCGGAATCTGGACTCATCATCGCTTCCTCATCGTTCGCAGGTTCGTCATGGTCTAGTAACATGACTTCCAGAACAGGATTATCGTACCACTCTGGTAAGGATCTTAGTCTGGTTGACCTACGAGGTTCGGTAGTAACTTGATCTGAAGTTTCATGATCATCATCATTAACTTCCTCACTAATTCGTGTATGCATCACTGGAAATGATTTCAGTGATGAGCTACTTTCAATTCGAGAGAAGGTACAATTACCTCATCAAGTTCTACTTTCCTCTCACTCACTTCTTTCGAGAGAAACTCTTTCTCTAGAAAGGATCCATTCTTAGCAACAAATGTCTTGCCTTCGGATCTGTGATAGAAGGTGTACCCAATAGTTTCCTTTGGGTATCCTATGAAGATTTACTTCTCCGATTTGGGTTCGAGCTTATTATGTTGAAACCTTTTCACATAAGCATCGCAGTCCCAAACTTTAAGAAACGACAGCTTAGGTTTCTCGCCAAACCACAGTTCATACGGTGTCATCTCCACGGATTTTGATGGTGCCCTATTTAACATGAATGCAGCCGTCTCTAAAGCATAACTCCAAAACGATAGCGGTAAGTCAGTAAGAGACATCATAGATCGCACCATATCTAGTAAAGTACGATTACGACGTTCGGACACACCATTACGCTGCGGTGTTCTGGTTGGCGTGAGTAGTGAAACTATTTCACATTGTTTTAACTGAAGGCCAAACTCGTAACTCAAATATTTTATACCTCTGCAATCATATCATAGAAACTTTTATTTTCTTGTTACGATGATTCTCCACTTCACTTTGAAATTCTTTGAACTTTTCAAATGTTTCAGACTTATGTTTTATCAAGTAGATATACCCATATCTGCTCAAATCATCTGTGAAGGTGAGAAAATAACGATACCCGCCGCGAGCCTTAATATTCATCGGACCACATACATCAGTATGTATGATATCCAACAAATCTGTTGCTCGCTCCATTGTTCCGGAGAACGGCGTTTTAGTCATCTTGCCCATGAGGCATGGTTCGCAAGCATCAAGTGATTCATAATCACGTGATTCCAAAAGCCCATCAGCATGGAGTTTCTTCGTGCGCTTTACACCAATATGACCTAAACGGCAGTGCCACAAATAAGTTGCACTATCATTATTAACTTTGCATCTTCCGCTTCAAGATTATGAATATGTGTATCACTACGATCGAGATCCAACAAACTATTTTCATTGGGTGTATGACCATCGAAGGTTCTATTCATGTAAACAGAACAACAATTATTCTCTGACTTTAAATGAATAAACGTATTGCAACAAACATGATCAAATCATATTCATGCTCAACGCAAACACCAAATAACATTTATTTAGGTTCAACACTAATCCCGTAAGTATAGGGAGTGTGCGATGATGATCATATCAATCTTGGAACCACTTCCAACACACATCGTCACTTCACCCTTAACTAGTCTCTGTTCATTCTGCAACTCCCGTTTCGAGTTACTACTTTTAGCAACTGAACCAGTATCAAATACCGAAGGGGTTGCTATAAACACTAGTAAAGCACACATCAATAACATGTTTATCAAATATACCTTTGTTCACTTTGCCATCCTTCTTATCCGCCAAATACTTGGGGTAGTTCCGCTTCCAGTGACTAGTCCCTTTGCAGTAGAAGCACTTAGTCTCAGGCTTAGGTCCAGACTTGGGCTTCTTCACTTGAGCAGCAACTTGCTTGCCGTTCTTCTTGAAGTTCCCCTTCTTCCCTTTACCCTTTTTCTTGAAACTAGTGATCTTGTCAACCATCAACACTTGATGTTTTTTTTTCTTTGATTTCTACCTTCGCCGATTTTAGCATCGCGAAGAGCTTGGGAATTGTTTTCATCATCCCTTGCATATTATAGTTCATCACGAAGTTCTAGTAACTTGGTGATAGTGACTAGAGTACTTTGTAAATTACTATCTTATCTGGAAGATTAACTCCCACTTGATTCAAGAAATTGTAGTACCCAGACAATCTGAGAACATGCTCACTGGTTGAGCTATTCTCCTCCATCTTGTAGGCAAAGAAATCTGTCGAGGTCTCATACCTCTCGACACAGGCATGAGTATGAAATACCAATTTCAACTCTTGGAACATCTTATATGCTCCGTGGCGTTCAAAACATTTTTGAAGTCCCGGTTCTAAGCCATAAAGCATGGTGCACTAAACTATCAAGTAGTCATCATACCGAGCTTTTGTAAAAAATGTTCATAGCGTCTGTATCTGCTCCTGCAATAGTTCTGTCACCTAGCGGGGCATCAAGGACATAATACTTCTGTGCATCAATGAGGATAATCCTCAGATCACGGATCCAATCCGCATCATTGCTACTAACATCTTTCAATTTAGTTTTATCTAGGAACATATCAAAAATAAACATGGAACAACATTGCAAGCTATTGATCTACAACATAGATATGCAAATACTACCAGGACTAAGTTCATGATAAATTAAAGTTCAATTAATCATATTACTTAAGAACTCCCACTTAGATAGACATCCCTCTAGTCATATAAATGATCACGTGATCAAAATAACTAAACCATGTCTGATCATCACGTGAGATGGAGTAGTTTTCAATGGTGAACATCACTATGTTGATCATATCTACTATATGATTCACGCTCGACCTTTCGGTGTCCAGTGTTCCGAGGCCATATCTGCATATGCTAGGCTCGTCAAGTTTAACTTGAGTATTCTGCGTGTGCAAAGCTGTCTTGCACCCGTTGTATTTGAACGTAGAGCTTATCACACCCGATCATCACGTGGTGTGTCAGCACGAAGAACTTTCGCAATGGTGCATACTCAGGGAGAACACTTATACCTTGAAATTTAGTGAGAGATCATCTTATAATGCTACCGTTAAACAAAACAGAATAAGATGTATAAAATATAAACATCACATGCAATCAAAATATGTGACATGATATGGCCATCATCATCTTGTGCTTTTGATCTCCATCTCCAATGTACTGTCATGATCTTCATTGTTACCGGCATGACACCATGATCTCCATCATCTTGATCTTTTTATCAACGTGTCATCACATGGTCGTCTCACCAGCTATTGCTTTTGCAACTATTGCTATCGCATAGCGATAAAGTAAAGCAATTACATGGCACTTGCATCTTATGCAATAAAGAGACAACCATAAGGCTCTCGCCAAATTGTCGATAACTTTAACAAAACATGATCATCTCGTACAACAATTTATATCTCATCACGTCTTAACCATATCACATCACAACATGCCCTGCAAAAACAAGTTAGACGTCCTCTACTTTGTTGTTGCAAGTTTTACGTGGTTGCTACGGGCTGAGCAAGAACCGTTCTTACCTACACATCAAAACCACAACGATAGTTTGTCAAGTTAGTGATGTTTTAACCTTCTCAAGGACCGGGCGTAGTCACACTCGGTTCAACTAAAGTTGGAGAAACTGACATCCGCCAGCCACCTGTGTTGAAAGCACGTCGGTAGAACCAGTCTCGCGTAAGCGTACGCGTAATGTCGGTCCAGGCCGCTTCATCCAACAATACCGCCGAACCGAAGTATGACATGCTGGTAAGCAGTATAACTTGTATCACCCACAACTCACTTGTGTTCTACTCGTGCATATAACATCTACGCATAAACCTGGCTCTGATACCACTGTTGGGGAACGTAATAATTTTAAAAAAATTCCTACGCACACGCAAGATCATGGTGATGCATAGCAACGAGAGGGGAGAGTGTTGTCTACGTACCCTCATAGACCGTAAGCGGAAGCGTTTATCAACGTGGTTGATGCAGTCGTACACCTTCACGATCCGTCCCGATCAAGTATCGAACGTACGGCACCTCCGTGTTTAGCAAACATTCAGCTCGATGGCGTCCTCGCCTTCTGGATCTAGCAAGAGGGGCGAAGTAGTAGATGAGTTTCGACAGCACGACGGCGTGGTGACGGTGTTGGTGAAGAACAATCTCCGCAGGGCTTCTCCTAAGCACTACGAAAACTATGACGCGGGATAAACTAGAGGGGACGAGGTTGCAGGCATACGGCTTGGTGTTTCTTGATGTGTCTTGGGTGCTAGCCCTACCCCTCTATTTATATGTTGAGCCTTGGGGTCGAAACTTGGAGTAAAAGCCTCCACAAAGTCAGTTTCACCTGAAAGGCAAGAGTCCTTTTCGGACTCAGGGCCAGGTTCTGGCGTCTGGACCAGTCTTGAGACCACAGGCGTCTGGCCCCTGGACTCCGGAAAAACTTCCTTTTGTGCTTTCCAAAAACCTTGTGGACTTTCCCCTTTGGCCCAAATAAAGTGTTCTCGTACCCAAACATTTCGGGAAACATCCGGAACCCCTTCCGGTGAATTCCGGAACCGTTCCAAAGACCAAACACTATTATCCCATATATCAATCTTTTCTCTGGACCATTCCGGAGTTCCTCGTCATGTCCGTGATCTTATCCGGAACTCCGAACAACATTCGGTCACCAACATACATAACTCATATAATACTATATCATCAACGAACGTTAAGCGTGCGGACCCTATGGGTTCGAGAACTATGTAGACATGACCGAGACACTTCTATGGTCAATAACCAATAGCGGAACCTGGATGCCCATGTTGGCTCCTACATATTCTACGAAGGTCTTTATCGGTCGAACCGCATAACAACATACGTTGTTCCCTTTGTCGTCGGTATGTTACTTGCCCGAGATTTGATCGTCGGTATCTCAATACCTAGTTCAATCTCGTTACCGGCAAGTCTCTTTACTCGTTCCGTAGTACATCATCCTGCAACTAACTCATTAGTTACAATGCTTGCAAGGCTTATAGTGATGTGTATTACCGAGTGGGCCTAGAGATACCTCTCCGACAATTGGAGTGACAAATCCTAATATCTTGAAATACGCCAACTCAACAAGTACCTTCGGAGACACCTGTGGAGCTCCTTTATAATCACCCAGTTACGTTGTGACGTTTGGTAGCACACAAAGTGTTCCTCCGGTAAATGGGAGTTGCATAATCTCATAGTCATAGGAACATGTATAAGTCATGAAGAAAGCAATAGCAGAATACTAAACGATCAAGTGCTAAGCTAACGGAATGGTTCAAGTCAATTACATCATTATCTAATGATGTGATCCCGTTAATCAAATGACAACTCATGTCTATGGCTAGGAAACTTAACTATCTTTCATTCAACGAGCTAGTCAAGTAGAGGCATACTAGTGACACTATGTTTGTCTATGTATTCACACATGTATATGTTTCCGGTTAATACAATTCTAGCATGAATAATAAACATTTATCATGATATGAGGAAATAAATAATAACTTCATTATTGCCTCTAGGGCATATTTCCTTCATATTGGTCCTCATCCACTTGCTAATCTTCATAATTGCCTGGAACTTCAAAGTGAGTTCCGAGCTCTGACTCACTTCTCTTTCTGCTGCTTTGTCAGATGACTACCACAACGTCCGCGCGGCCACCTTCAACGCCCAAATCAAGGAGCTGGAGAAGCGAACTGCAGACTTGGTTGAGAGCTGGAGTAAGCGCTCCATCCTCGTTCCTCTCGCGGGAGCGCATCAGGGCACCCGCTGGGTGTAGCCCCCGAGATTCGGGCCGACTGTTGAGCAGTCGGGCCGGATCTTCCGGCAACCACCTTTTCTTACTTCTTTATTGAATTGTTCAATCCTTCGCGGGGGCACGTTAGCGCACCCGCCGGGTGTAGCCCCCGAGATTCTGGTCGACTGTTGAGCAGTCGGGCCGGATCTTTCCATCGTCTGTTTGTCTTTTTGTTGATAATTGACTATCTCTTCTTCTTGTCCTTACAGGCGCCAATGCCACCTTGCAGCAGCGACTAGGTGAGGCTCAAACCGCGCTGCGCGCCAAGGAGGCGAAATGCCTCAAGGTGGAGCAAGAGCGTGATCGCCTGGCCAAACAACTGGTTGACCAGGCGGACAAGCACAAGACGGAGCTGCAGAAACTCCAGGACACGGAGGAAGCCCTTCAGGCCGAGTTCGAGACTCATCGCTCAAACTGGGTTGATACGGAGAAAGTCCTGGAGGCCGGCTACGGCGAGATCGAGGATCTTCTCGATGGTAGGTTGCTCTTTTCTTGTTCTGCCTGCCGGCTTTTCCTTCATGCCGGCCTCTGACTTCTCATTTCTTTCTTCTTTTCTTAAGTAGAGTAATTTCCTGGCTACTCCGTTGCCGCCAGCCAGGCCGTCGAGGCCCATCGCGACGAGAGGAGGCAGGCTGGCATGACAATCGCGCCCAACGCCCCTCGGACTCTTGCCGAGTAGATGCTCGCCATCGAGGCTCGTCTCCAGCCGGCGCGTCGGGCTCTCCGCCGTCTTCAGCATGCCGGAGCTCAGGTGGTTTCCGCCCTCTGGCCGGGCACTCCAATTCTCCGCACCGCCAGCCGGACCTCCGACTGTTTGGAGGTGGCCATCGGCCGCATCGAGGCGTGGAAAGGCTCCTCCGCCCGGGCGGGTGCGCGCCGAGCTTTGGAGTTCGTCATGTTGGAGATATGCCCTAGAGGCAATCATGTATGATGATATTTCCTATGTGTTTATGTATAAAGATAGTCCTTGGACATTATCAATGATGTGTATCAGCAAGTACATGACTTGTTTGTGGGACTTTGCATTGTATGCTGACTGTCCTAAAAGGTCCCTAGTCGAAAGGGCTGTGTGGACGCGCAACCGTCTAGACTGGCATATGACACGGTTGATGGCTTGGTCTCACTAGCCATGGAGCATTGGATGCTAACCGGATAATATGGACTTGGAAAGGTCTGGCCGGATTCGACGTAGTCGGATCCGAGGCGAGATAAGGTCCGAGTCGGACAGACCCAACTATGAGACGCAGCGATATGTCATCTGTGAGTCTCTAGTACAACATATGTTCTATGTCCTAAGACCTGGTGACGCATGTACTCGGGATGGTGATGAGACTTGCTTTGGGCCGACCAAACGCTACTCCGTGACTGGGTAGTTACAAAGTTAGGTTTCGGGTTTGTCCAGTCCCATGCTACGAGATATGGTCGAGCAAGATGGGATTTGCCCCTCCGATCAGGAGAGATATACTCTGGGCCCCTCGTGTGACCCGACCAGGAACAACATGGCCATGCGACAAGGATTATGAGATAATCTGGATTGTGGTCGGCATCATCGAACGAGAAAGAGGTCGGGCTAGCACAAGGATGACACCGCCTTTGAGCCCGAAAAACATATATCGTGTGGCAAAGGGAACATAAGTGTGACACGTTGTGCAGTTCGCCTAACCAGCTTCATAGTACGCTTGGTGGTGGGCACGCCTTGCTAGAGGCCGCTACCAACCGTGCAGGTCGGAGATGATCTCGAATCGTGACCAAGCCGACTTGAACCTAAGGGGTCGCAAGGCTTAAGGGAAGGAACCTACGAGGTCGGTTCGTAGGACACTGGTCGGATGTGATCCGAACTGGACTAGGAACGTGACCGAGTAGACTTTGGGCTTTAGGGTACGTGCGAGGCCCAAGTGTTGAGCCCGCGACGGACACCTATATAAAGTGGAGGTGCGGCACACTCATGTGGTTGATCGCTTCGACTGCGACTAGGGTTTGCATGTGTTGCGAATAGCCACCTCCACTCGCCGCCGACTGTGTGATCGGACCTAGCAGTCCGCCACACGGTGTTCCTCCTGCACGCGCGGATACCGTTAGAGGCGGTGCACTTGCGCCGCTCCGGCGAACTTGTACGTGGGATCGGACGACTGGCTGTTCGAGGGAGATCGAACGAGGAGGATACGATCCACGCGGACGCGCTGCGCCAGCTCTTCTTCCGCTGCACGACACTGCGCGTCTAGTGGTAACAAACTGTGATCCATGTCCCGTAGCATGTTCCTGGATGTTCTGCGTGTAGGAATTTTTAATTTGCAGTCGACGCACCCTCCCGTAGATCCCAACAGTGGTATCAGAGCCTCTGCTATAGGATTTGGTTTCCGATCGTATGCATATTAGATATGCGGAGGCGGTAGATGAGATCTGTTGTCGTTGATAAGATCGGCTTTGTGCACGGTTGATGCGATCAACTGCACATGGGGATCGTTGAGGCTATGTTTTCTGTCAATCGGGATCGATGAGGTCGTGACACGATCTACCCCTACCGGTCGGTTATCCGCCATCAGGGTTAACAGTGAAACGTAAATCCGAATTGGACCGTCGTGTGCGTAGCGCCGTGTATTTCGTACCCGACACACAAACCGGTAGAATGCGATTCTATGCATAACTTTGTTTTGCAGGTTTGATGTGAATAGTATGGCTCATGTGTATGTGATGCATGTGTGTAATTTATACGTGGCCTGCGTGTCATGTTTGTCAGCCGGCAGGAGCCAAAGTGCTGTCATTATATTGTATAACGACATGCGTGTCGACTTGTGACTCTATGTGAATTCATTACTAGTTGTAGTAGTTGGATAATAGAGATCAGGTTGGCGGCTTGGCGTCCCGACGTGACAAACAAGATGGAGTTCGTAGATGGTCATCGGAGTTGGAGCCGACCTGGAAGAACGTTCATGAAGGAGCCATACTATTTCACAATATGTGTTATATTTGTGATTGTTATGCTTCTTTGTTTCTATGCATGTTAGAATTATAGAATGATCCCTCATGAATATGGAGCGAATTGCCATCCCCGATGTTGCACCTTCTCACGTCAAGTAAGTCTAGTAGTGGCCTCATAAAATTGGGGTGCTGCTGGGTGTCCTTGAACTGAAGGGTTCATGTCGGACACGGACATGCACTACATCAGATTAACTTGACAAGGCTATCAAAACGGTTTTGGGCCTTGTGGCAAAGAAGGTTGGGAGCCGGGGTATGAGATACCTTCCCGACCGACATGAGTCGTATAGAGATACGATTAGCAAGGAGTTGCTTACCAGATAGGTATGTTGGCTAGCAGTGATGCTAAAGCTCACTAGTCGCACGCGCTAGTCGGATCCTAAATCATTGAGAGTTTGCGGAGGGATGCTGACTTCAATGGGAGTATTTCTGTTTAGGCTAGAATTACTCTACATAAACACATTGCTTAGTGATAGCATATTTTCTGTTGTAGATCAATGGCACCACCTGCTCAACCCAACTTTGCATTGAAATCAATTCTGGAAAAGGATAAACTGAATGGAACAAACTTTACCACCTGGTATAGAAATCTGAGAATAGTTCTCAAGCATGATAAAAAGGAACATGTTCTAGAGGATCCACTTCCAGAGGAACCTGCCGATAATGCTAGTGCCACAGCTAAGCATGCCTACCAGAAACTCGTTGATGAATCAACGGAGATCAGTTGTCTGATGCTGGCTTGTATGGAGCCCGTTTTGCAACAGCATTTCGAAAATGTTGAGGCTTATGATATGATCAAGACTCTCAAGGGCATGTTTCAGACACAGGCTAGGACCGAAAGGTTCAACGTCTGGCGATCCTCGATGGATTGCAAGCTGAAGGAAGGTGATCCACTGAGCCCACATGTGATCAAGATGATCGGATATGTGCAAGCTTTGGATCGTTTGGGCTTCCCGCTCTTGGATGAGCTGGCTACTGATGCTGTTCTGGGTTCTCTTCCGCCCAGCTATGGGACGTTCATCTCGAAATATCATATGCATGGCATGGATAAGAAGCTCACTGAATTGCATGGGATGCTCAAAGTGGCAGAGCAGGATATTAAGAAAGGCACGCATCAAGTGTTGATGGTGCAGAAATCGGCTAAGTTCAAGAAGAGTTGGTCTAAGAAGAAGGCTAAGGCAAAGGGTGTCACGCCCAATATGCGACCCTATCCAAAAGGAACTCGAAGGTCCCACCAAGGATAGACCCGCATATTGAAACGCTTTTGCAAGGTGGATATCATTACATCAACATTACATAATAGATGGGGATACATACAAAAGGCATACAATGCCACATGAATACAACATCATCTTACATAAGATCAACATCCGACTACGGATGAAACACAAATGTAAGCTCAAACCACATCCACCACCTTTAGCCCAGGCTGCCGACCGAACCTATCCCCGATCGAAGAAGAAGCGTAAGAAGAACTCCAAAACAAGCAAACATCGCTCTCGGCCATGATCATCGCAAAACCTGTACTGCAACTGTTGGTGTAGTAATCTGTGAGCCACGAGGACTCAGCAATCCCATTACCATGGGTATCAAGACTAGCAAAGCTTAATGGGAAAAGAAGGGTAAAGTGGTGAGGTTGCAGTAGCGACTAAGCATATATGGTGGCTAACATACGCAAATGAGAGCGAGAAGAGAAGCAAAGGAACGGTCGTCAACTAGTAATGATCAAGAAGTGATCCTGAGCTCCTACTTACGCCAAACATAACCCAGAAACCGTGTTCTCCTCTCGATCAACCCCGAAAAGAGACACTCACGGTTACGCACACGCTTGGTGTATTTTAGAAGAGTTTACTTCAAGTTTACTACAACCGGATATTAACAAATTCCCATCTGCCTATGACCGCAGGCACGACTTTCGAAAGATTATACCCTGCAGGGGTGTCCCAACTTAGCCCATGATAAGCTCTCGCGATCAACGAAGGATATTCCTTCTCCCCGGGAAGACCCGATCAGTCTCGAAATCCCGGCTACAAGACATTTCAACAGTAATAAAACAAGACCAGCAAGACCGCCCGATGCGCCGACAATCCCGATAGGAACTGCACATATCTCGTTCTCAGGGCAACACCGGATGAGCAGTACGTACGGCAACCGACGATACACCAAGTTGCCTAGGGGCGGCACCGCAAGTGGCTCTGGTTTGGACCAACACTTAGACAAGCATTGGACTGGGGGGGCTGAATAAAGATGACCCTTGGGTTAATTACTCCCAAGGGAAAGTAGGTGGTGGTGAGGCAAATGGTAAAACCAAGGTTGGGCCTTGCTGGAGGAGTCTTATTCAAAGCGAACTGTCAAGGGGGTCCCATAAATCACCCAACCGCGTTAGGAACGCAAAATCCGGGAACATAATACCGATATGACGGAAACTAGGGCGGCAAGAGTGGAACAAAACACTGCATAAGGCCGAGCCTTCCACCCTTTACCAAGTATATAGATGCATTAATTAGATAAGAGATATTGTGATATCCCAACGTAACATAATCCAACATGGAGCAATCTTCATCTTCACCCGCAACTAGCAATACTATAAGAGGGGCTGAGCAAAAGCGGTAACATAGCCAAACAACGGTTTGCTAGGAAGGGTGACAAAGGTTAGAGGTTCATGGCAATTTGGGAGGCTTGAGCAACAAGTGATAGGTAGCGCAGCATAGCGCAGCATAGCGAAAGAACGAAGCAACTAGCATAGCAATGATAGTAATGAGATCCAAGGTGACGGTCATCTTGCCTGAAATCCCGCTAGGAAGAAGAACGAGTCCATGAAGAAGATGAAGCCACGAAGACGAACCAAGCATAGACGAACGAATCCTCACGCTCGCAACGAAACGGGAACTATCGAGAGAAGCACACAACAAGCTAAACACACCACACATGAACAAGGCATGATACTCAAACAAGTATGATGCATGGCAATGCTACATGAAACTACTCATGGCAAGAGATGAAGCATACCAGAGCAACACATCAAAGCAAGTTTAAATGAGGCCGGAAACAACATAGAACAACTCCGGTAAGTCCTCACATGCAAATTTCGAAATAGGTCCAGTTCTGAATAAACCTTAAGTTCAAGTTGTTAAACAGCAAGTTAAGATGCACCAAGATGATCTACACGAAATTCTAGTCAAGTTACATATAAAGTTCATTAGATTCGGAGCTACGACATAGAAGATATGAGCAAAACAAGTGAAACATGACATTGATGCAAAATGCATACAAACATCACGCAAACACCTAAAAACAAGGATGCAACATGATAATATGAAAATACATGCAATTCTAAGCAAGTTTCATATAGACCACACTCAAAACGGATCAACGGTTCAACACACCCTATACAAGTTTAAAGGACAAGCTGTCCAAAACAGCAACTAGGCATATTGCAAGCATCAAAACACTATGCTTCCGCATCTCAATGTAAGAACAAAAGGCATGGGCATGAAGTACAGGTAAAGCATGACAAAACATGAACACTGAGATATCTCCAGAAATCACTAGAACATGCTCAAAAACACATGGCAAGATTGCAAATAATAACAGCTTCAGACTTATCAGGAAATAACATCAGGTTGCAATGTTTAGAGCTATCAAACGACATGCTACAGGAACTTATCATGGCAAACAAAGGCATGGAATGAATCTACTAATTGCATAGAACAAAAGTCCTTTACTGACCATGAGCCAAAAGGGCACAGAAAATATGATGACACCCATGTAAACATGGCAAATGATATGACAGATTCATACATGGCAGGAACAACAATAAGTAGACATGTTGGTGAGCTTGAACCACTCACCACAGAGCAATACATGGCATGGCAAGGAAACTCACAGTAATAAAATATGTTTATGAAGCTAAGCATGGCAAGATAAAATTCATAGAGTGCATGGATCACTAACAACAATCATGGCAACATTGAACTTAATGTTAACAGGCTGACAGCAACATTATTTAGCAATCTTGCGGGCAAGATAACAGCAAGTTATAGCAGCCTATAATTGCAAAAAAGTGCATGGATGGATATATCAAGACATGTATAACAAAATATACTTAGTGAGCATCTCCAGATTATGCATAGAATGACTTGTAGCGGCTGGTTTACATAGCATCACGAAGTAACAGATTCAGCCTAGCAAAACAGTAACAGCAAGTACCCTACTTCACGATCTCAATGCACTCACTACAAGGCACACAAAAAATACATGGATGGCACCACTGTAAAGATGGCATGATGTAGCACAAAACACATGTAGAGCTCATGTTCATAGGATGCAAACATCAAATGCAACAAAAATGACAAATCACCCAGTTATAACAGTTTCAGCAGATTAACATCATATAGCACTCTTCCAACAGCATTTCGGGCATCAAAATGAGCTCAAATGAAAATGATGCAATGAGATAAAATTATTTGCACATCGGGGAGAACAATTCGGTATGCTACATGCCCAAAACGGAGCCACGGGTGCAAAGTTATGACACGAAGAATAGGGTATGATAATGTCAAAATAAACGAGGACTTGGGCGAAATACGGGGGTCAACCTCGGGTTCTTCTCATATCCGATCTGGATCTGGGCACGGACGCCGATGCACGCCGGAGTAGGAGCTCGGGGAGGAGGAATACGGCCGGGGAAGAGGCCGGGGCGGCCGGATCCGGCGGGCGACGACGGCGGCGTCTGGCGTGGGCCGAGCGCCGGGCGGCGGCGCAGAATGGGCCGGGCGGGCGCGAGGCGGAGGCGGCGGAGGTCAGCGGCGCGCGCTGGACGGCGGCGGAGGTTGCAGGGCGACGGGACGGGCGGGCGCCGGGAGGAGGCGGCGGCGGCTGCGGGCGCTGGTTCTCGGCCAGGCTCGGGCGGGTTTCTGGGCAGCGGCGGGGAGGAGAGAGAGGAGGCGGGGACACGTGGCGAGCCGTGATTCGTCCGTGCTGGCTGGACGTGTCCGGGCGGAGTGGACATGTCCGCGCCATGAGTGGAAGAGGCTAGGGTTTGCACCGCAAATTTCGGAGGGAAGGTGTATTTATAGGTAGAAGGAGCTTGGAGAGTCCAAATGGGGTGTGGAGCTACCACACGTTAGAGTGGTCGAACGGCGGAGAGCATGGAGGGGGTTAGGATGGGTTTTGGGCCACTTTGAAAGGGGTGTTGGGCTGCAACACAAAAGAGGCCTTTGCGGTTACCCGGTTAACCATTGGATTATCAAACGACCTCCAAATGGAACGAAACTTGACAGGCGGTCTACCGGTGCTATACCAAGGCCACTTGGCAAACCTCGGTCCATTCCGAGACCGTTTAACACCCGCACACGAAAAGAGGCAAAAGGGGGCGCCGGGAGACATATGAGCGCCGGATTGCAAAACGGACAACGGGGAAAATGCTCGGATGCATGAGACGAACACGTATGCAAATGCGATGCACATGAAGACATGATATGAAATGCAGATGATGACATGGCAAAGTGCAACACGCAAGCACATGACATGGCAAGGACGACAAATAACTGGCGGACACCTGGCGCATTAGACCTGGGGCGTTACAAAGGGCACGGAGATGGTAACCTCCGCTGCTGCGCCTAAGTCTGGACCGGACTCGAAGACCATTTGCTATCACTGCAAGGAAACTGGTCACTTGAAGAGGAACTGTAGCAAGTGGCTTGCAGAGCATGGCAAGAAGGCCGGGAATGCTGCTTCAGGCAAAGGTACACTTGTTGCATATGTTATAGACATTTACCTTGCTGACATACCTAGTAGCTCTTGGGTATTTGATACCGGATCGGTTGTTCATATTTGCAACTCGATGCGTGGGGCTGGTAAGAACTAGGCGTGTGGCACAAGGGGAGATTGACATCGTGGTCGGCAACAAAGCAATAGTTGCTGCGTTGGAGGTCGGCACGATGCAGCTCCATCTTCATACGGATACATAATGGAATTGAATAATTGTTATTACATTCCTGCACTTAGTCGGAACATTATTTACGCCTCATGTTTGATGAGTGAAGGTTATGAATTCAATTTAAAGGACAATGGTTGTTCGATATTTTTGAATGGTATGTTCCACGGCTATGCACCCATTGTTGATGGGCTATTTATATTGAATCTAGAACAGGAACCGGTCTATAACATGAATGTCAAGAGGCATAAGCCTAATGAGATAAATCCAACATACTTCTGGCATTGCCGGCTTGGACACATTAGTCTGAAACGCATGAAGAAGCTCCATGATGATGGGCTCCTAACTTCGTCTGACTTCAGGTCGTTCGAGACATGTGAATCATGCTTGCTCGGCAAGATGACTAAGTCTCCTTTTGCAAAGAGTTGCGAGAGGGCGTCTGAGCTATTGGAGCTTATACACAAGTGATGTGTGTGGTCCAATGAGCACAACCGCCAGAGGTGGCTATCAAGATTTTGTGACTTTTACCGGCGACTTGAGTAGATATGGATATATCTATTTGATGAGGCACAAGTCGGAGACTTTTGAAAAGTTCAAAGAGTTTGAACGAGGTTGAGAATCAGCTTGGCAAGACTATAAAGCTTCTGCGATCTGATCGTGGAGGTGAGTACATGAGCCAGGAGTTTGATGATCATCTGAAAAGTCGAGGTATAGTACCTCAGCTCACACCTCCGGGTACGCCATAGAGAAATGGTGTGTCGGAATGGAGGAATAGGACCTTGTTGGACATGGTCCGGTCTATGATGAGCAAATCAGATATACCCTTGTCATTTTGGGGATACGCTCTAGAAACTGCAGCTTTCACACTTAATAGAGTACCATCAAAATCCGTAGACAAGACACCACATGAGATGTGGACCGGGAAGAGTCCCAGTTTGTCTTTTATAAAGATTTGGGGTTGTGAAGCACTTGTCAAGCGACTTATGTCAGACAAGCTTACACCTAAGTCGGATAAATGCATATTCATGGGATATCCGAGGGAAACCTTGGGATATAACTTCTACAACTGGGAAGAGAACAAAGTGTTTGTTGCTCGGAACGGGGTTTTCCTTGAGAAAGAGTTTCTCAGTCGGGAGGCCAGTGGGAGGACGGTTCGACTCGAAGAAATTCGAGGATCACTCGGGGACGGCTCGGCTGGTGATGAGATCATACCGGAGTCAGTCAGGGAACCTGTAGTGGAAGCGGCACCGGAACCACAGTCCAGATTGATGCTAGTTTCCAAACCAACAGAGATGATTGTCGATCACAGTCCGGATTTGCGTACGTCCTGAATGGAGGAGCAGTGCACTGGATGAGTTCCAAGCAGGATACGGTGGCTGATTCTACCACAGAAGCCGAATGCATTGCGGCTTGTGAAGCTGCAAAGGAAGGTGTTTAGATCCGGCATTTTCTGGATGATCTTAGTATTTTCCCAGCCTCGGTGAAACCGTTGGACCTTTATTGTGATAATTCTGGTGCCATCGCACAAGCCAAGGAGCCGAGGAATCACCACCAGGTCAGACACATAGATCGGAAATATCACCTGATACGAAAGATCGTAAAAAAATGGTGATGTAGAGTTATGCAAGATTCACACGGATGCAAATGTTGCAGATCTGTTGACTAAGCCGCTTCCACAACCCAAGCATGAGGGGCACGTTAGAGCTATGGGCATTCGATGTCTATTTGATTGACTCTAGTGCAAGTGGGAGACTGTTGGAGAAATGCCCTAGAGGCAATCATGTATGATGATATTTCCTATGTGTTTATGTATAAAGATAGTCCTTGGACATTATCAATGATGTGTATCAGCAAGTACGTGATTTTTTTGTGGGACTATGCATTGTATGATGACTGTCCTAAAAGGTCCCTAGTCGAAAGGGCTGTGTGGACGTGCAACCGTCTAGACTGGCATATGACACGGTCGATGGCTTGGTCTCACTAGCCATGGAGCATTGGATGCTAACCGGATAATATGGACTTGGAAAGGTCTGGCCGGATTCGACGTAGTCGGATCGGAGTCGAGATAAGGTCCGATTCGGACAGACCCAACTATGAGATGCAGCGATATGTCATCTGTGAGTCTCTAGTACAACATATGTTCTTTGTCCTAAGACCTGAGCTAACACATGTACTCGGGATGGTGACAGACTTGCTTTGGGCCGACCAAACGCTACTCCGTGGATCGGGTAGTTACAAAGGTAGGTTTTGGGTTTGTCCAGTCCCATGCTGCGAGACATGGTCGAGCAAGATGGGATTTGCCCCTCCGATCAGGAGAGATATACTCTAGGCCCCTCGTGTGATCCGACCAGGAACAGCATGGCCATGCGACAAGGATTATGAGATAATCCGGATTGTGGTTGGCATCACTGAAACGATAAAGAGGTTGGGCTAGCACAAGGATGACAGTCTTGCCTTGAGCCCGACAACATATATCATGTGGCAAAGGGAACAGAAGTGTGACACGTTGTACAGGTTCGCCTAACCAGCTTCATAGTCTGCTTGGTGGTCGGCACGCCTTGCTAGAGGCCGCTACCAACCGTGCAGGTCGAAGGTGATCCGAACTATGACCAAGCCGACTTGAACCTAAGGGGTCGCGCGCTTAAGGGAAGGAACCTACGAGGTCGGTTCATAGGACACTGGTCGGATGTGATCCGAACTGGACTAGGAATGTGAACGAGTAGACTTTGGGCTTTAGGGTACGTGCAAGGCCCAAGTGTTGAGCCCGCGACGGACGCCTATATAAAGTGAAGGTGCGGCAAACTCATGTGGTTGATCGCTTCGGCTGCCACTAGGGTTTGCATGTGCTGCGAATAGCCACCTCCTCTCGCCGCTGACTGTGTGATCGGACCTAGCAGTCCACCGCACGGTGTTCCTCCTGCATGCGCGGATATCGTTAGAGGCGGTGCACTTGCGCCGCTCCGACGATCTCGTACGTGGGATCGGACACTGGCTGTTTGAGGGAGATCGAGCAAGGAGGAGACGATCCACGCGGACGCGCTGCGCCAACTCTTCTTCCGCTGCACGACACTGCGCGTCTAGTGGTAACAAACTGTGATCCATCTCCCGTAGCATGTTCCTGGATGTTCTGTGCGTAGGAATTTTTAATTTGCAGTCGACGCACCCTACCGTAGATCCCAACACGTCAAGGGTGGTACCCTGGGCTGAAGCTAGCGCGGAGCTAGAGGCGGTGGCGCCTCAGCTCCGTCATCGCGCCGCGGCAACCGAGTATACGAATACCAGTGTCTTCCTCCCTGAGCTAGATGAAGCGGGCACTGAGGTGCCTCCCAACTGGTTCGGGCTGAACCCAGAAGGCAGCGAGGACCCCGTGGAGGAGATCGCCTCCAGTGATGAAGGCGAGGAGGATGAGGATGAGGACGAGGACGGCGAAGATGACGCGCCGGATGATGAAGACAACCGCCGACCTCAGCCTGACCAAGTGTCGACCAACGGACTGCATGCCGGCGAGCCGACCGCCACCGATGCTGACCAGGCCGAGACCCACCGGGCGGCCGCTCCTCCATCCGGAGCCTCTTCTTCCGCCGACCCCTCCGATCCGGCTGCTGCTCCTCTGGCCTAGGCGGCCAAGTTATCTTTTCTTCCCTGCTTTGTAACTTCTTGAACAAAATTGTTAAGTTCGTACAGTTCCACCCGCTGGGAGTGTAATCAAACTCCATGGAATGCTGGCCAAGGGCCTTTTGCTATAAAAAAATTGTATTTTGCCGATTTCTGACTTGCTTTGCTTTTCTACTCTCTTGGCTTTTTCCTTTGCCGCCTTCCCTTGGCTGCCGCCTTGCCAACCCGACAGCCGCTCTGCGGTCTGTGGCTCGGTCAAGTACTTGGCCGTTTGGGAAAGGTAAGTACTTTAGCCGTTCGATAGAGTGTAGCAAATTAAGTTAGAAACGGCGCCGACAGCTATTTTCAAAGACGGCCGGTCGTGAAGGAAGGAGCCGACTTGACCTATGCAAATGCTTTAGTCCTTAGAATTTTTCATGTGGGCACTGTTTCCTGCCTACATCTCTTGCCAGCGGGACAGTCGCTCTACAAGCTGCGGCTTGTGGCAAGAGAGGGATTAGGTGCCGGAACACTACTTGTCCGTCTGCAGGTAGCATTGACATAATACAAGGCGGCAAGCCCCCGGGCCGACTGGTCGAACCCGGTGCCAGGCAGAATAATGAAATAACACATTCATAGGCATAGAACTTATCATATAGATAAAGAGGGTAGCCCCCGAGTGCTTCTCGAGGGCCCCGATGTCTTAGTGCTTAATACAAAAGGTAGCGTGGTACATACTAAATCAACTGTAAAATCTTCGGGGGATATTTGCGTTCCATGGGCGCTTCGACTCCTTGCTCGAATCATCTCTCTTGCGTGCTCTGGGCTTCTGCGCATCGATGAGGTAGTAGGAGTCGTTGCGCAATGCCTTACTGATGATGAAGGGGCCTTCCCAAGGGGCCGAGAGCTTGTGCTGGCCGGCTGTTCGCTGGATTAGCCGGAGCACAAGGTCTCCCTCTTGGAAGGATCTTTGCTTGACCTTTCGACTGTGGTTGCGGCGCAGACTCTGCTGGTAGATGGTGGACTGGCTGAGTGCCAACAGCCGGCTCTCTTCCAGTAGATCAACGCCGTCTTCTCGTGCTTCCTTCGCTTCTGCCTCAGTGTACATGGTGACGCGGGGTGAGTCAAACTCAATGTCAGTTGGGATGACAGGCTCGGCACCGTACACGAGGAAGAATGGAGTGAAGCCGGTTGATTTGTTCGGAGTGGTGCGGAGGCTCCAAAGGACGGCCGGCAGCTTGTCGATCCAGCAGCCGACCGACCGCTCAAGCGGCTCGACCAGTCGGGGCTTGATGCTGGAGAGGATGCGGCCGTTTGCTCGCTCGACTTGGCTGTTTGACTGCGGGTGGGCAACGGAAGCTAAGTCCAGTCGGATGCCCTACGTCGCGCAAAAATGGGCCAAGGCTCCTTTGGCAAAGTTTGTGCCATTGTCGATGATGATGCTGTGCGGTATGCCGTACCGAGTGGTGATGTCTGCAATAAAGGTCACAACAGTCGGTCCATTCAACTTCTTGATTGTCTTTGCTTCAATCCATTTGGTGAACTTATCCACGGCGACGAGCAGATGGGTCATGCCGCCACGTGCTGTTTTGAATGTTCCCACCATATCCAACCCCCAGACAGCAAAAGGCCACGCTAGGGGAATGGTCTTGAGTGCAGAAGCCGGTAGATGTTCCTGTGAGCTGAACTTCTGACACCCTTTGCAATGCTTGACTAGCTCCTTGGCGTCCTCCAAAGCAGTCGACCAGAAGAAACCATGGAGGAAAGCTTTGGCGACAAGAGATCTGGAGGCCGCGTGGTGGCCGCACTCGCCTTGGTGGATATCTTTGAGGATTGCTTGGCCTTCCTCTGATTGTACGCAGCGCTAGAAGACTCCGGTCACACTGCGTCTGACATGTTCTCAATTTACTATCGTGTATGCTCCTGCTCGGTGCTGCACCTGCCGGGACGAGATCTCGTCGGTCGGCAGCTCTCTATTTACCAGAAACTTGAGGATGGGCTCTTCCCATGATGGTGCTTGAATTTCTTCTACTGCCACTACGGCCACTTGTACGAGGGCGGTTGGGTTGGGAGGCGGCAGGTTTGAATTGATTGTTGCTTGCTGCGTGGCTGAAGTCCCCGGGCCGACTGCCGCAGCCCCCGGGCCGGGTGGTGAAGTCCTCGGGCCGGGTGCGACTGCTGCAGTCCCCGAGCCGCTTGGTGAAGTCCCCGGGCTGACTGTTGCAGCCCCCAGGCCGGGTTGTGAAGTCCCCGGGCCGGGTGTGACTGCTGCAGTCCCCGCGTTGCCTGCTAAAGTCCCTGAGCCGGCTGCTGCAGCCCCCGAGTCGGATCCGACTGCTTCGGGAGGAGCCGGCACGAAGATGGACTCAGATTCTAGAGAAGGCTTGATCGACGGCTTGAGGAGGCGCTGAAGGTAGATACCGGCTGGTATTGCTTGCCGGGTGGAGCTGATTCGTGCCAGGGCATCCGCTTGCTCGTTGTCGACTCTTGGCAAGTGAAGGAACTCGCACCCTTCAAAGTATCCACTGAGTTGCTGGACGAGGAAACGGTAGCTCGCCATGTTTGCATCCTTGGCGTCCCAGTCACCAGACGACTGTTGGATGACCAGGTCGGAGTCGCCGTAGCACAGGATCCGGCGGATGCCAATCTCTTTGGTCAACCGGAGGCCGTGTATTAGTGCTTCATACTCGGCTACATTGTTGGAGGCGGCAAAGTGGATTTACAATGTGTATTTGAGCTTGTCGCCTTTGGGAGAGGTGAGGACGATGTCGGCTCCCAAACCGGTGCTCATCTTTGAGCCATCGAAGTGCATTCGCCAATGAGTGGAGTCCAGAGCTGGCGGGAGGTATTGGGTCTCGGCCCAGTCGACGAGGAAGTCGGCCAGTGCTTGGGACTTGATGGCGGTGCGGGGCTGGTAGAAGATGGTGTAGGGGGCCAACTTGATGGCCCATTTGGCCACTCGGCCAGGTGTATCTCTGTTGCCAATGATCTCCACAAGTGGGGTAGTGCAGACAACCGAGATTGGGTGGCCGGCTCTGCTCCAACTGATGGGCTTGTCGGACCAGTGCATGAACTCTGGGACTTGGGAGGCAACGGCATTGACTTCTTGGTGTTGCTGGCGCCGACTGCACCTGTCGTCAGCCTGGCTGGTGAAGACAACGTAAGCTCCGTGCTCTTTAGGGAATTCATCTTGAATAGCGCCGACTGCTGGGCGGGCCGCCAGCTGCTGAGGAGGCGGGGGCGGCTGGCCAGCAGGCGGCGGAGGTAGCAGTCCTTCGCCTTTGGAGATTCGAGTGAGCCAGTGGCACTTCTGAGTGGCGTGGTTGGACGGCTTCGCACCGCTATAGAACTTGCAGGGAGCATCGAGGTTTGCTCATAGGAGAAGGCGGGCAACCAATTCAGCTTGCCGCCTCTCTGACGCTTGGGCTGGGGTTGCCCCTCCGGCTACTAGTCTTCAACTGTCGCCACTTGCCGGCTGGTGGAAGCCGGCATTGGGGCTTTGCTCTTGTTGTCGTTCTGCTGCTGGCACCGACTGGAGTCACCAGCCGGTGTTCTGGGAGCCGGAGGGAGCACCTTCCCAGAGGCATCCACCCGAAGCTCCGACTTCATGGAGGAGTCGGCAAGTGATGCATTTGTTCTGCTATGATCGCAGCCTGCCGAGTGTGGCCCGCTCATCGCAGAGGAGTCGGTGCTTGAGGAGGGTGCCTTCTCTGCACCCGGCGGTGAAGTACTCTATGGCTTGAACCTCGTGCACCCCCTCGCAGGAGTTGCGCAGCTCGGCCCACCGCGTCAGGTAGTCACGAGTGGATTCAGTAGGGCCTTGGATGCATAGAGAGAGTTGGCGAGGCTTGGGCAGCCGCTTGTAGGTGCTGGTGAAGTTGCAGATGAAGACTTCGGTGAAATCTACCCAGCTATTAATGTTGCGGGGTTTCAGGCTGTTCAACCATGTCCGGGCCGTGCCCTGGAGCATGGGCGGAACGTACTTCATGGCAACACGCTTGTTGCCATTCGCTATGTTGACTGCGGTGGAGTAGTCTACCATCCAGTCTTCTGGCTTCACGGAGCCGTTGTACTTGGGCGTATCACGTGGAAGTGTGAATCCTTCGGGAAAGAGCTCGCCGCGGATGCGGGGGCTGAAACAAGGCGGGCCCAACGCGTCTACTTCTTCTAGCAGCTGGGACCGAGCAAGGCGGTCGATTCGGTGGCGCGCGTCATTCTCTCCGACTCCTTCTCGGCGGCCGAGGCGGTCGCCGAGTGTCGGGTGGTGAACAGGCGGCGGGGAGGCGCGCCTCTCCTTGCGAGGAGGAGGAGGCGGCGGATAGTCATCTCGCCGTTCCACTGCTCTTGGGCGGCCGTCTTGGTCACGCTCAATGGTGAGGCGTGCCCGGCTACGGCTGGCAGCCGGCTCCTTGTCTCTTCTGTCATGGACGCCGCCTGTCGGCGTCCGGGAGGTCGTGCCTTGATCTCGGTGGGGGGGGGGGGATCTGCAGCGTGCGCGCCGGGCTCCGCCATGCGGCGGGCAACGGTTTCTTGCTGCTCAACAGCCGCGTCGATGAGTCGCTGGACGCGCTCCATCATGTGGCGATGGTCGTCACCCTCAAGTTTGTCCAGCTCGTCTGCTGCCGCCTGGGCAGCTCATATGTTCTCCGCAGGCGTGCCGTAGACAGGGCGGTCTGCCCCGAACATGCTGGCGACGGCCACGCCATGCTGCCAGACCGTTCCAATGCAGCTGGGCCCGCCAGGGGCCAGCGTGCCGCCAACAGCGCGATCCATCTCGTGCTGGTAGGCCTCCGAGAGGCGTCTTATGCTCGCCGATTTCTTGGCGCTCTCGATGAGCAAGACGTGGCGTGCTTCCAGCGTCTCGGCGTCGGCATCTTCTGCGATGAGCGCAGACAGGTCTCGTAGCACCGCCTCGAGCGGGTCTAGGGCTCCGCCACCAGAAGCTCCATCGTGGCTGATGACGAGCACCTCCGTGACGATGCTGCCGCCGCTGTCGGCGCGAGGGAGAGGGTCGTCGAAGACCACCACGTTGGTGGGGAAGGCGTCAAGAGATGCCCTGTCGGAGTCGACAAGCATCGGGTCGGTGGAGCCGATCGACTCGAAGTCGGAAGCGGGATCCTTGGTGATGTCGAGCTTGCCAAGGAGGTCGACGAAGCAACTCTCGATGCTGGTTGCACCCGCGCCTGGTGCGGGCTCATCGGAGAGGCGGATCTCGCCAACTAGGTCAGGCCGAGGGCGAAGCGCCGCGCAGCGAAGCTCTGTGCCATGCAGCGTCGTCATGAAGGCGCTATCAAAGCGCAGCCGGGCTGGCTGCGCTCGCTAGGAAGGAACAAGGTTCCCGTCCAAAATAGATCTCCGGACGACGGTGCACCTAGGCCCATGGTGGGCGCCAAATGTCGGGAGTTTGGTGCGACATATGCCAGAGGATGGCTTATCATGGTGGGGGATAGTAAGACATCGCTGGTGCCAGGAAACGGGATAAGGTGAAGACATGCACGCCAGCGAATCTTACCCAGGTTTGGGGCTCTCCTAGGAGATAACACCCCTACTCCTGCTCTGTGGGGTCTCCGCATGATCACTCAAGCAACAATGGTGGCTACAAGCTTGCTCCTTGAGCTGTTTCTCTGGAGGGGGAAGAATAACAAGTCTAGCCCTAGCTTCCTCTCTCTATATGGGTGTGTGGGTGAACAAGAGGCTGAACCCTTTGCATGGGTGCCCTGGGGTGTTTATATAGGCCCACCCCCAGGGGTACAATGGTAATCTTGGCCGGGTGTAGGCCCTAGCTGTCATTGTCTTTGGCCACCGGCTTCTCCGCTGGCTGGTGGGCCCGCCGTCTGTCTGGTACTTGGCCGACAGGCCGTGCCCGCCGCTTTGCGGGTCCTGCCAGCTGCTCGATACTGTAGTGATGTGACTAATGATGCATGCTTGGTCAGGGGAGGTGTGGCTACAGTACCGCCGCCTGGCGGGCGTTCACTGTAGCCACTCCCCATCTCTTTTGGTTAATGGCGCACAAATCCCCAAGAGGGTGAGGGCTGCCTGGTCATCTGTTGGCCTCCTCTGAGCCGGCTGGCCAGGGACGGCCGCCCTCTGGCTTCTCGCCATCAAGTGGGAGCATGGCTCCCTCTGACAGGGATGATGTCAGGGTCAGCGTGGCAACAATGCTGCACTGGACGGGAGATCTCCTTGTGATACGGCGCACTGTGGCTACGCTAGAGCCTAGGCTAGGGGTGGCGAGACGTGCTGTAGCCACGCCCTGTCTCGCTGCATTTATCTGGTGTGGACTCTGAGAACGCTTGGGGCCGCCCGCTAGGAGCCGGCCTCTCCAGCGGCCGCATGCTAGGAGTCGGCCCACTTTGAGGCTGCCTTCTGGGCCCTGCCGCCTTCTGGAAGCCGGCCGCTTGGACCAGCCGGCGGTGTGAAAGCGACGCTTTTGTCTTGGATCCCTGAGGGGCGCAGTCGGCCCCGATGTCTTGAAATGCCATGGGGAGCTGATGAGGCTACCCATGGATAATTACTCCGACAATGAGTTATGTGATTTTATGACCGAAGTTTGTTCGGAGTCTCGGATTGTCGGCGTTCTGGGAACGGGGTCCCGGACTTGCTCGCTGCGCCTCGCGGCGTGGCTCAAAGGAGTCAGTGACAGCCCATCTTCATCAACGCAAGCTCAAGACCCTCGCGAGGGGCCAAGCCTCGCGGGGCGGACGACCAAGCGCTTCCTCAGGCGCAGCCTCGTCAGGCTGGCTCATGAGGAGGCGGAGAGTTCAAGGCAGGTTACCTCGCGAGGTGCCCATGACGCAAGCCATGACGACCAAGGGCGCCCGGTCGAGCGCCAGCCACGCAGCGTCCTCTTTTCCTCTTTGGTGCAAAGGGAGCAAGCGCAGCGAGAGCATCAAGCAAAGGCATCCGTTTGGTGCAACAAGACCAAGACCAGCCCCAACGGCTGAACGCGATCATCGTGGAGCCCAAGCAGGCGTCATCACCAGAGCCTTTGGCGGCGAGGACCAACTTTAGTCAGGATAAGTGTACCCGCTGTTCCCCTTTGAAATGGCCAATTGTTGGCGCCCTTCCCGCTCAATATTTGGGAAGAGGCCCAGGGCCTTCGTCTATATAAGTAGAGCGAGCCACCATAGTAGAGAGACTTCCCCCCGGGCAGGCATTTTGGAATCCAGGGAGAGAGAAAGAGAGACCCGATCCTCAATCTAGAGCGACGGGACACCACTTAGCAGTTCATCACACCCACCTAGAACAGACCCTCGCAAGGCTGTTCTTCCCTGTACTGTTCTTCATCAGCCCCAGAGGCAATCCACCACACCACAAACTAGAGTAGGGTATTACACCACAACAGTGGCCCGAACTAGTATAAATCTTGCGTCTCTTGTGTTGTTCTTGCTAGTAGTTTAGGTCCCTGCGATTCGGCGAGGTACGAGACGGCGGAGGGTTGGATCTCCGCGCGCACCCTAGATTTCGAACCTTAAGGGTCTGCCGGAACCCGAAATCCGACATTTGGCGCGCCAGGTAGGTGCGCGGAATCGCTTTTCGTCGCCTTTGTTCTTCCCCGAGCACCGCAACCATTACCGACGCCGCTGGCCCGCTGCCGAAAAGTGCCGAGCCGCCCTCTCCTCCCATGTCGCCCAGACGGCTCCCGTCGGGCGGGCGCCTCGCCGTTCCTCACCGCTGTCAAGGCCGCCATCGCCCGGCAGGAACGCAGCAGCAAGCGCCGTCCCAGCACCCGTCCCATGAGGCGGGGCGGCCGCACCGCCACGCTTTCGCTCACCCGCTGGTTCTTCCACCTTACGCGCGCTGCTTCGCTGCCATGGAGGCTCGAGCTGCACTCTTCGCTGACCAACGAAGCTCCTGCGCTACCGCCCGTCGACGAGCGTCACGAAGAATGGCTCGACCGCATCGCCGAAGCTTCGTCTGCGCAGAGGCGACCGCGCCGTCCGTCTGCCTCATCGCACCGCACCGCCTTCGCTGGCGATGACGCGCTCGGGCGCCACCGCCTCCTCCCAAGACGGGCGCTGGCCCCAAGGCGCGCGGCCCCTGGGCGGAACCCGTTCCGCCAGGTGCCGGCGCGGCAAGAGCAGAGCTGCCAAGAAGTTCCTCGCCCGCAAGAAGCTGCCCGAGCGCTCCCTGCTCCAGCACGTCAAGACCCTGCGCTGCCCCCAGCCGCGGCGCAGGGAGGCCAGCAAGACCAAGCTCTCTGCCGTCCGAGACCCCCGCGGCCACGGCGGGCTGCCACACCTTCACCACCGAGCTGCGCAGCGTCGCGTGGCCCGCCAAGTTCAAGCCAGACCTGCCTCCACGCTACGACGGCACGGCTGACCCTAAGTAGTTCCTCCAGCTCTACGAGCTGGGCAACGAGGCTGCCAACGGGGATGAAAAGGTCATGGCGAACTGGTTTCCCATGGCGCTCAAGGACGGAGCCCGCACCTGGCTCCTAAATCTGGCCCCAGGCACGATCTCTTCCTCGGCTGAGATGCGCACCCGCTTCATCGCCAACTTCCAAGGCACTCGCGACCGGCCACCCGCCGTGAGCGACATGCGCCGGATCAAGCAGCAGCTGGGAAACCTCGCAAAAGTACATCCAAAGACTTCAACAACGCGCGCCTCAAGATCCCCAGGGTAACGGAGGAGGCCATCATCTCTGCCTTCTCCGACGGCGTGCGCGACGTCAAGATGAAGGAGGAGCCGGCGATGCATGAAGATCTGTGCACCTACCTGGAGCTGTTCAACTTGGCGACCAAGTGCGCCAGGGCTGAGGAGGGGCGCCTCTCCCTCCTCGAGCTGCCTGCCGCGGATCCCAAAGAGAAGAAGCCCAAGGCCAAGGAAGTGAAGCGCAAGGGGGCTGCCGTGCTCGCAGCCGAACCAGACACCAAGCAAGGTAGAGATCAGCCCGAGTCCTCTAAGGGCAGCCATGCTAGGTGGTACCACGACCTCCACACCCACAACACCGATGAATGTCAAGAGCCCGGCCGCAAGGCGCCGAGTGAAGGAAGAGTCGGCAGACGCCCAGCGTAGCGACCGGGCTACCGAGGAGGAGGAACGAATGCGGGGCCATTTGGGAAGACCGCGGCCAGCGCCAAGGATGGCGCGACCAACCTCGCGAGGACGGCTGGCAAGACCCGCCTCGCGAGGGGGCTGAGGGATCAGCCTCGTGAGGATCGTCCGCAAGGGAACGCATGAGGCCTCCCTCCACGCCGCCGCCACCAAGGAGAATTGAAGACCGTCACCGGGGCCGAGGGCTGGGGCTTCCAGGAAGCGCGTCGATCGCTGCATCCTGGGCGGAGCTCAAGCCCCAGCCTCTCACCGCATCTTCAAGCAGTTCGCCCGTGAAGTGAATGCAGTCCTCCCCAAGCTCGAGTCCACGCGCCCTCTCAGGTGGTCGGCGTGCACCATCACGTTCAGCTCAGCGGATCAGCTCAAGTGCGCAGCCACAGCCGGATTTCTTCCAATGCTTTGCTCCCCTATCATCAACAATGTGCTAGTCACCAAGACCCTCATCGACGGCGGAGCAGGGCTCAACGTCCTGTCCGTGGAGACGTTCAACAATCTTCAAGTGCCTTACAGTCAGCTTCAGCCAACCAAGCCCTTCTCCGGAGTCACCGACGGCTCCACGGTCCCGATCGGGCAGGTCCGCCTTCCTGTCACCTTCGGGGCCCGCGACAACTACCACACCGAGCTCATCGACTTCGACGTCGCCCACATTCGCCTGCCGTACAACGCCATCCTCGGGTACCAAGCGTTGGCCAAGTTCATGGCCGTAACCCACCATGGCTACAACATCCTCAAGATGCCAGGAAGCGGCGGGGTTATTACGGTGCCCTGTGAAGAGAGAGATGCAGTGTGCTCCCTAGAGCGAGATTTTCAGGCCGCATCGCTGGAAGACCTAGACCATAGCGGCAGGATGCCTCCCGAGGCAGCACCCAAGAAGAAGAAGACATCGACCGGCCGGGCTCTTCAAGAGGCAGGCCCCTCAGGGCCCGCACCGGGCCAGGGGGAGCCTCCTTCCATCACATAGGAAAGCGCGCCCGGTGCCCTCCTCAGGCAGGGCTCGGGGGCTCTCCCCTGGAGGGCCACCGACCTCGCCAAGGTCTCAAGGGAGGCGCTTGGGCACCACGTGGAGGCGTGTTTCGAAGCACGTTTCCCGCAAGCACGAGCAAGACCAGGAGGACAGAACCCTCAAGAGTTCATCAGCAAGGCCATTCAGGAGCTACAGCAGTCAAGGGTCATGAGGGCAGCGCCGCCACTCACTGTGGCCCCCCATCCAGGCGAGGATGGTGGGCTGCGCGTCTGCATCGACATACCAGGCTCAACCGAGCCGCATCTCAAGCGCCTCGGCCCTCGCGAGTGGGGCGTTCGAGGGTCCGCCCCTGACTACGTCATGCATGCCTTACGGCACGCCAAGCAGCGGCTGCGCACCAGCGTCTCATGAGGACCATCCTAGAGGCTCAAGAGGTCAGGCACGCCGCAGCCCTGGCGGAGATGGAGATGGCCCGTGAGGAGCCCCCGGAGCCTGCCGAGGCCCCTGGGCCTGGGGGCTCGTGAGGATCGGCTCCCGCAGCCCACCGAGTCTGCTACATCAACAACCCTTCATCCCCAACATCACCAGGTGACATCTTTAAGTTTTATTTCCGGCTGGGAGCGCCTTCAGGGCCGCATTATTCCCAGGCCGCGTGGGTCCGTCCCTGCGGCATGTATCCCTTTTGTTTCATGTCTTTAGCTTATCCTGTTGGGGGCGCCCCTCGTGCTGCATCATCCCCAAGCCGCTCGGGCCAGTCCCAGCGGCATGTATCCTTCATGCGTTTTCCTTAGGATTATGCTCTCGTTCCACCATGCTTGTTATTTGGTGCCTTCTCCCGGGTGGCGAAATCTTGCATGTTAAAGGGGGGTGCCTGAGCATCGTGACTCAGGGCTCCTATAGGCTCTCCGGCCCTCACCCTCTGGTCTTGTTCATTGCATCGCGACCTGGCTTGCCAGCGACGGCTGAGACCAGCCCGAGAGCCGGGACCCGAGGACGTAGAGTTGCGTCATCCAACCCAGCTTGCGCGTTAAAGGGGGGGTGCCTGAGCATCAGGACTCAGGGCTCCTACCGGCTCTCCGGCCCTCACCCTCTGGTCTTGTCAATGGCATCGCGACCTGGCTTGCCAGCGACGGTAGAGACCAGCCCGAGCCGGGACCCGAGGGGCGTGAAGTTGCGTCATCGAACCACGCTTGCGCTTTAATGGGGGGTGCCTGAGCATCGCGACTCAGGCCTCCTACCGGCTCTCCGACCCTCACCCTCTGGTCTTGTCCATGGCATCGCGACCTGGCTTGCCGGTGACGGTGAGACCAGCCCGAGGCCGGGACCAAGGCGAGAGCACCGGCATCTGGCCAAATTTGCGAGGAACACACTTTCGAAGATAAGGCCCGAGCCAGGCGCAACCGCCTTGAGGTAGGGCCTCGTGAGTCCCGCTGGCTCACGGGTGCCCAGATACACCTCGTCCAGCCCTACCGTGCAGCCACGCGTCGCTGGTGGGGCTGTATACGCCTGGGGGCTCCTCCGGAGGGGAGCCCCCTCCCACGTTCGATGGAAGCACCATGCTCGTTGGTGGCGATTTACACCGCCGAGGAGCGGCTATGCCCGTCAGACGCATGCGAAGCGCTATGCTCTGCTACCGGTGATAAACAACTAAGGGTGGCCTCCGGGTGCATCAACCTCGGGGAGCCCAGGCTCGATTATGCAGCCTCGCTGCCTCCCCTCGGGAGCGCCAGCGCGCGAGGGGCTGGGCACGGGGCTGCGCCTGGTCACGCCAGGATGCACGCCACCCAGCCAGGCCCGTCGGGCCTGGTTTGTCTACGTCACTCCCGAGTGGAGCCAAAATCGCATGCCGTTCGGCGTCAAGGGGACTCCTGAGCATCGCGACTTAGGAGCCTAATCGGTCACGTAGCCCCTCACCCCTTAGTTCCGAAGGCTAACGACGGTTGAGGTATGCGAGGCCGGGCTCTGCAGACGTAGAACATAAGCAAGTAGGAAGCACAAATTTCAAGGAATTCAAAAGCAAATATTACAGTCCACCTTTGTTATCGCGATACCAAACGCGAAGTTTAAACGCCTCCCGAGGCATGATACATGTGCAGGAATTAAAAGCAAGACAGGAGCCTTGGCGGAGTCACTTGTCGGCGGTGGAGCAGCTGGAGTGGGCTCGCCTCGTGAAGCAGCGGGGCTGGCAGCGCCTCGCCCGGCTTGGTGCTGAAGGCCGGAACTTCCCCAGCAGAGCCTCGCGTGACCCTTCACAGCCTCGGCAGCAGCTACATGCTCGCCGCTTGCCGGCTCCAAGCAGCTGTCCATGTCGACGCTGGGATCGCGAAGATAGATGTGGGTGAGGATCCGCGTCAATGCCACGAGAAGACAAGACCAGCGCGCCGGCCTCGGCCGTGGGGCCAAGACAAAGGAAACATCTTCAAGCGCGGATCGGGAAGGGAAGCAGCTTGGCGGGTCGTCCTCTGCGCCCGGCCGATGGGCTCTCCAGGCCGCTGTCATAAAGCTCCTCGGCGGAGACACGAGCCTTCACCTCCATATCCATGAAGGCCACGCGATCTTCAGCAAGGACCCGCGCCTTGGCGTCCAGCTCGACCTTCCTCGCCTCCAGTTCCTACTCCAGCGCGCCTAGGCGGTCACGAGGCCTCTTCAGCTTGGCCCCCTGGTCCTTGACGGTCGTCTCGCGAGCCTTCATGCTTTCCTCCTGCTCCTGGCGGAGGCGGGCCTCCTCAGCAAGCTGGTCCTGCAGGCCCTTCAGCTCGCCCTCCAGCGCCTCACAGCGACCTTGGATGCTGGCTGCCTCCCCCAGGGCAGCATCACGGGCTACCTTCGCCTCACGAACAGCTTGCTTCTCCTCATCGCAAGCCGTCGAGGCCTGGACCAGCGCCGCCCGAATGAGCGTCGGCGCTTGAATCCAGCCGAAGGCCACCTCAAGCGACCGGCCACCAAGCGAGGTCGCGCCCAGAAGATCCTGCCAGAAATGGTCCGGTTCAGCGGCGGCATGATCCAGACAGCGGGAGGAGTCGGAGAGCGGCGATTGGTGGAGTAGGAGGAGATGGCGGCGGGGGCAGCCACTGCGCCTTGAGGCGGAACCAGCGCGCCACGGCAGCAGTGGAGGCGAGGTCCAGCAAGGCCACCTCGGGAGTCGCTGGGTCAAGGGGCTGAAGCTTCGCCCGGCCAGCTCAGCCGAACCTGTGAGGACGCCCGGGCAGGAGAGACCTGGGCGTCGGGATCATCTCCCTTTTCGGGCAACGGCACCGTCACGGATGGAGCCTCAGGAGCCCCCTTCAGCTTCTTCGCCGCGGGCGCCGGCCTGGCCAAGGAACATGGACATCAGATCTCGTCAGCAGAGCAATGATCAAGACGGGAAGCAGGCACTTACAGGTCGTCGCTGGTGGACTCGAGCAGCCTCCGGCCATACTTGAAGCCCGAGAGCCGGCTGCAGGGATCAGCTTCAAGGGAACCAGGAGCGGTGGCAGCGTCGGCCAGATCGCCCGGGGCCGGGGCGGACCCACGGGGGACCAGCCCAGTCCGGTCCTTCTTCGGGATCAGGGGCAGGCTTCTACCTCCCCGCTCATCCTCATCTTCGTCGTCGTCACTCTTGGGAAGGCGGAGAATGCGGGCTGCGCCCTTGAGAGGAGAGCCCTTGACTACGCCTGAGTCAACCCCTCTCTGGCTCCCTTTCCTCCACCTCTTCGCCGGAGTCGGAAGAGGACACGTCCACCGAGTCCTCCGGAGCCTCCAGCGAGCAGGCAAATCCCCATTGAAGGCGGGCATGGACCCCAACCTGCTCCCAGTCCTCGCGAAGGAATAAGGGCTGAGGCGCCTCGAGTCTCGCCACATCGCCCCCAACCAAGGACTGGAGGACCGTCGCCAGATCCTTGCCGGCCAGGGCCATGGGGCTCGGGTGTGGCCTCCACATCGGAAGCGGGTACTGGCGGAGCGGAGCCAATTGGTGCTCCAGGAACTCCCTCAGCAGCGACGCGCCGGTCAGCCTCGCCGCCGCCGCGTTGGCCGACTTTAGATCTGCGTCCATCTTCTCGGCCTGACCCGGCGGGGATCCCGAAGCTCCATTCGGGAGCGATCGTCCGGAGCTCTCGGTGGCTCCGTGGGCAGGATCAGCCGAGGTGGATGCGCCCGGCATCCACAGGACCCACTTGCTCCTGAAGCCCTCTATCCGCTTCCTGTGGTTCGAAATGGCGATGGCTCCGCCAGAAGCGATGAAGCTTCAGCGCCGAGACGGAACCACGGAGAGTCGGAGGAAGAAGTAGTGGCAAAGGCCACGAGGGCTTCACCCCAACATGGGCCTCACAATAGTAGGCGAAGATTGCCAGAAGAAGGATGGAGTTGGGATGAAGGTGCAGAGTGTGAATGTTGTAATGGCGGAGGACGGAAAAGAAGAACTCAGAGAAGCGAGGCACCAGACCGGCAATGATGGCGTTCACGAAGAACGGGTAGAAGGTACTCCCCTACCCTCGGGAGCGGAGGAGCCGGCCTTGAACACCGCCGTTCCATTGACGCCCCGCGCCTCCGCCAACCGGCGCATCAGGGCAAGGCTCGCCGCTGACACATTCGGCGGGTCCAAGGCAGGAGAGTATCAGGCTCCGGCAGGGGTTTGGCGAGGAGCCATGACTGGCTGGGGAACGAGGAGAGGCGCAAGAAAGGCGATCTGCGCAGCAACTGGAGAAAGTAAAGGAGGTGTGGAAGATGCCGCTCTATTATCAACCCGCTGATTCGCGGAGGCCCTCACGCCCAAATCAACCGCCACGCGGCACCCAAGGTCAGAAGCTGTTAGGGCCCACGACGCCAGACTTGCCCTTTCGCCTCTGCTCGGCCAAGTTGGGCGCGCCATGGGCCCGAGGGGCTACTGTCGGTGTGCAGGAGCAGGGGTCCCAGACTTGCACACTGCTGACTGCGGCGTGGCTCAAAGGAGGCCCAGGACAGCCCATCTTCATCAACACAAGCTCAAGACCCTCGCGAGGGGCCAAGCCTCGCGGGGCGGACGACCAAGAGCTTCCTCAGGCGCGGCCTCGTCAGGCTGGCTCATGAGGAGGTGGAGATTTCAAGGCAGGGTACCTCGCGAGGTGCCCATTACGCAAGCCATGACGACCAAGGGCGCCAGTCGGGCGCCAGCCCGCGCAGCGTCCTCCTTTCCTCTTTGGTGCAAAGGGAGCAAGCGCAGGCGAGAGCATCAAGCAAAGGCATCCGTTTCGGTGCAACAAGACCAAGACCAGCCCCAACGGCTGGAATGCAGTCATCGTGGAGCCCAAGCAGGCGTCATCACCAGAGCCTTTGGCAGGCAAGGACCAACTTTAGTCTGGATAAGTGTACCCGCTGTTCCCCTTCAAAATGGCCAATTGTTGGCGCCCTTCCCGCTCAATATTTGGGAAGAGGCCCAGGGCCTTCGTCTATATAAGTAGAGCTAGCCACCATAGTAGAGAGAATTCCCCCCGGGCAGGCATTTTGGAATCCAGGGAGAGAGAAAGAGAGACCCGATCCTCAATCTAGAGCGACGGGACACCACTTAGCAGTTCATCACACCCACCTAGAACAGACCCTCGCAAGGCTGTTCTTCCACATCTTATTCTTCATCAGCCCAGAGGCAATCCACCACACCACAAACTAGAGTAGGGTATTACACCACAGCGGTGGCCCGAACTAGTATAAATCTTATGTCTGTTGTGTTGTTCTTGCTAGTAGTTTAGGTCCCTGCGATTCGGCGAGGTACGAGACGGTGGAGGGTTGGATCTCCGCGCGCACCCCAGAGTTCGAACCTTAAGGGTCTGCCGGAACCCGAAATCCGACACGGATGAGATCATGGACATGACGAGGAGTCTCAAAATGGTCGATAGGTAATGATTCATATATTGGAAGGCTATATTCAGGCACTGGAAGTGTTCCGGGTGATACCAGGTCACCGGAAGGGGTTCCGGGCAACCCCCGGCAAAGATATGGGCTTTATGGGCCAAGTAAGGGAACACACCAGCCCACAAGGGGCTGGTGCGCCCCCTATAGGGCCAGCCACGTGGGGAGAAAGGGAAAGGAGAGGAGGAAAAGGAAAGTATGAAGTAGGACTCCTACTTCCTTCCCCTCCCCCTCCTTCCTTTCCCCCTTGACCAAATATGGTAAGGGGGGGGGGGGCGAATTGGACTAGGGGCCCAAGTAGGATTCCTCCTACTTGGGCGCGCCCTAGGCAGCCTCCCTCCCTCTCCCTCCTTTATATACATGGGTAGGGGACCCCTAGAAGACACATCAATTGCTCCTAGCCGTGTGCGGCGCCCCGCCCCCCTCCACAGTTAACACCTCGGTCATATTGTCGTAGTGCTTAGGCGAATCCCTTCACCGGTAACTTCATCATCACCGTCAGCACTCAGTCGTGCTGACAAAACTCTCCCTCGGCCTCAGCTGGATCTAGGGTTCAAGGGACGTCACTGGGTTGAATGTGTGCAGATCACGGAGGTGTCGTCCATTTGGTAGTTGATCGGTTGGATCGCGAAGACGTTCGACTACATCAACCACGTTACTCAACGCTTCCGGTTTCGGTCTACGAGGGTACGTGGACACACTTTCCACGCTCGTTGCTATGCTTCTCATAGATAGATCTTGCGTGATTGTAGGATTTTTTTTGAAATACTACGTTACCCGACAGTGGCATCCGAGCCAGGTCTATGTGTTATATGCACTAGTAGAACACAAAGAGTTGTGGGCGATAATAGTCATACTGCTTACCAGCATGTCATACTTTGATTCGGCGGTATTGTTGGATGAAGCGGCCCAGACCGACATTACATGGCCGCGTTCATGAGATTGGTTCTACTACCGTGCTTCGCACACAAGTGGCTAGTGGGTGTCTGCTTCTCCAACTTTAGTTGAATCGAGTGTGACTATGCCCGGTCCTTGTTGAAGGTTAAAATAGCACACTTGACAGAAAATCATTGTGGTTTTGATGCGTAGGTAAGAACGGTTCTTCCTAAGCCCGTAGCAGCCACGTAAAACTTGCAACAACAAAGTAGAGGATGTCTAACTTGTTTTTGCAGGGCATGTTGTGATGTGATATGTCAAGACGTGATAATATACAAATTGTTGTATGAGATGATCATGTTTTGTAGAAGTTATCGGCAACTGGCAGGAGCCTTATGGTTGTCGCTTTATTGTATCAAATGCAATCGCCATGTAATTGCTTTACTTTATCACTAAGCGGTAGCGATAGTCGTAGAAGCAATAGTTCACGAGAGGACAATGATGCTTCGATGTCGATCAAGGTGTCAAAGCGGTGATGATGGTGATCATGACAGTGCTTTGGAGATGGAGATCAAAGGCACAAGATGATGATGGCCATATCATATGACTTATATTGATTGCATGTGATGTTTATCCTTTATGCATCTTATTTTGCTTAGTACGGAGGTAGCATTATAAGATGATCCCTCACTAAATTTTAAGGTACAAGTGTTCTCCCTGAGTATGCACCATCACGACAGTTCGTCGTGCCGAGACACCACGTGATGATCGGGTGTGATAAGCTCTACGTTCACATACAACGGGTGCAAGCCAGTTTTGCACACGCAAAATACTCGGGTTAAACTTGACGAGCCTAGCAGATGTAGATATGGCCTCGGAACTCTGAGACCGAAAGGGCGAGCGTGAATCATATAGTAGATATGATCAGCATAGTGATGTTCACCATTGAAAACTACTCCATCTCACGTGATGATCGGACATGGTTTAGTTGATTTGGATCACGTGATCACTTAGATGATTAGAGGGATGTCTATCCAAGTGGGAGTTCTTAAGTAATATGATTAATTGAACTTTAATTTATGATGAACTTAGTCCTGGTAGTATTAGGATATCTATGTTGTAGATCAATAGCTCGCGATGTAGCTCCTCGTTTATTTTTTATATGTTCCTAGAGAAATATAAGTTGAAAGATGATAGTAGCAATGATGCGGACTTGGTTCGTAATCTGAGGTTTTTCCTCATTGCTGCACAGAGGATTTATGTCCTCGATGCACCGCTAAGTGACAGACCTATTGCAGGAGCAGATGCAGACGTTATGAACATTTTGACAAAAGCTCGGTAAGATGACTACTTGATAGTTTAGTGCACCATGCTTTATGGCTTAGAACCGGGACTTAAAAATGTTTTGAATGCCATGGAGCATATAAGATGTTCCAAGAGTTGAAATTAGTATTTTAGACTCATGCCCGTGTCGAGAGGTATGAGACCTCTGATAGTACTTTGCCTAGAAGATGGAGGAGAATAGCTCAACCAATGAGCATGTGCTCAGATTGTCTGGGTACTACAATCGCTTGAATCAAGTGGGAGTTAATCTTCCAGATAATATAGTGATTGATAGTGTTCTCTAGTTGAGGGAGTCCTGGACTAAGGGTCCTCGGGCGTTCGGCCTATTATCAACGGGCCGAACTGATGGGCTGTGAAGACATGAAGGCCGAAGAGTGTACCCGTGTCCGGACTGGACTCTCCTTGGCATGGAAGGCAAGCTTGGCGACCGACTATGAAGATTCCTTCTTATGTAACCGACTCTATGTAACCCTAGAACCCCCCGGTGTCTATATAAACCGGAGGGGGTAGTCCGGAAAGGATATACTCATTACCATAGTCATACAGGGTAGGCCTCTAGGGTTTAGCCATTATGATCTCGTGGTCGATCAACTCTTGTAATACTCATATTCATCAATTTCAATCAAGCAGGAAGTAGGGTATTACCTCCATAGAGAGGGCCCGAACCTGGGTAAACATCGTGTCCCCCGTCTCCTGTAACCATCGAACTTAGACGCACAGTTCAGGACCCCCTACCCGAGATCCGCCGGTTTTGACACCGACATTGGTGCTTTCATTGAGAGTTCCACTGTGTCATCAACGAAAGGTTTGATGGCCCCTTCAATCGTCGATAGTGACGCTGTCCGGGGAGAAACCTTCCTCCCCGGACAGATCTTTGTATTCGGCAGCTTCGTACTGTGGGCCAACTCGCTTGGCCATTTGGAGCAGATCGACAGCTACGCCCCTCGCCATCAAGTCAGATTTGGAAGCTTGAACTACATCGCGGACATCCGTGGAGACTTGATCTTCAACGGATTCGAGACCACAGCGACCGCTCCCCTTGCTCCGAACAACATGACTTAAATTTGTCATCGGATCACATCCAGGAGATGGTTCCTGTTCCTACAACGGCCTTTACTCCGGGGCAGATTGTGCCATCCAAGGCGACAGAGTCCGCGGTGTTGGAGCCGCATACAGACTCGACACCTTGCAATATTTGTGTCAAAGGAACTCTAGGCTCGTCTCCGGCTATACGTTCCGGACCACGTACACCTGCAGACACCGAGCTGGATCGGTTATCGATTTTCGAATTCGACGCCGCAGACATCTTCCAACACTCGCCCCTGGGCGACGTGTTAAACTCGTTAAAAAACCTGTCCTTGGCAGGGGACTCACAACGAACTATGTCCGGTTCAAGCTAGGGGCTGATAATGGAGAATTTCACTCCCCACCCGCCACCCACTTCATAGCCACTTTCGAGGACTCAACCGACATGCTTGATTATGGCTCCGAAGACATCGACGGCATAGATGACGATGCCGACAAGGAGCAGGGCCAAGACCCGCTATTTACGGGACATTGGACGGCCACCTCTTTACACGATGTGTACATGGCTGATACACTTAAAAAAGCTAGCGATGATGACAAAGAAGATCCAGTTGAGAATAAACCTCCTGCGACACAATCTAAGTACCGGCACCCTAAATGCCGCTGTAAGTCAAATCGCAGCAACGCTCGCACCAGAGAAAATAGTACTCCGGACGACGCCAAAAACAATGAAGACCCTGCTGGAGCTAGACCCAAATAGGAAGAACAAGAAAACGGGCAAGCCAGCCCCGGTGAACAGGCCCTGCCCAGCGACAATTTGGAGGACGGCAACTACCTTCCGCTGTCCGAAGATGAGGTAAGCCTCGGCGACGAAGACTTCATCGTACCCGAAGAACCCCTCGAGCAGGAGCGCTTCAAGCGCAGGCTAATAGCCACTGCAAGGAGACTGAAAAAGAAGCAGTAGCAGCTTCAAGCTGACCAAGACCTACTCAACAATAGATAGACCGAAGTCCTGGCCGCTGAAGAATACGGCCTTAGTGGCCCAGCCAAATGCTACCCGAAGCGTAGATTGCTACCTTAGTTCAATGACAAGATGTTGGAGCCTGTACCATCATCACACAATGCGGCAGGTCATCGACAACGCTGTCCGGATAATAAGGCAACTCAAGCCGAACACCAGACCGCCCCACCTCGCCGTAAAGGCAAGAATAACACAGCTCATGTTTGTACAGACGACCTTCGACGGGACTCGGATAGTAGAGCAGGACACGCAAGATCGATCTACGGATCATGAGGGCATGCCTCGACACGCGATGATGGCTACCTACTCGGACGTACAAACCTAGCCACGCCCGAGCCAAAAACCGCAAATGGACTCCTTTGGAGTTACGTCGCAGTGTGGCCCTACATAGAGGCGCCGCACACCCTCTTTGCTTCACTGATGAAGTAATGGATCATGAATTCCCCGAAGGATTCAAACCCATCAATATTGAATCATACAACGGCACAACCGATCCCGCGGTATGGATAGAAGATTTTATCCTCCACATCCACATGGCCCGTGGAGACGACCTCCATGCCATTAAATACCTACCACTAAAGCTAAAAGGGCTAGCTCGGCACCGGTTAAACAGCATGCCTGCAAATTCCATAGGCAACTGGGAAGACTTGGAAGAAGCCTTCCTTGACAACTTCCAAGGAACATATGTCCGGCCACCAGATGCCGATGACTTAAGTCACATTGTCCAGCAACCCAGAGAGTCAGCCAGGAAGCTCTGGACTAGGTTCTTAGTCAAAAAGAGCCAAATCATCGACTGTCCAGACGCGGAAGCCCTCGCAGCCTTTAGACACAACGTCTGAGACGAATGGCTTGCACGCCACCTCGGCCAAGAAGGACCTAAATCCAGACAGCCCTTACTGCTCTAATGACCTGCTTTTGCGTGGGAGAAAGACAGCTGGCTCGCTCGTAGAAGCAACAACGCCAGCGACCCGGGCACTTCCGAAATCTGAGACGGCAACGGCAAGCCACGACGAAGCAAACACAACAGTCGCAATGATAATGAAAGATCACGCGACACAGCGGTCAACGCCAGATTCAGCAATCCCAAGCCCGGTCAACGGAAGAAGACATTCAAAGTGAACCGAGACGAACCATCCAACCTAGACATGATATTGGATTGACCCTACCAAATTCACGGCCACCCCGATGAACCAGCTATAATCATACTAACAGAAACTGCTGGGTCTTTAAACATGCCGACAAGCTCAACATCGACACAAAGGGAGGAGGCCGCCAGGCGACAGGGACGACGGAGAGGTTCACCAACGAAATATCGGGAGTCAGAAGCAATCTCCACTCGAGGATCGATTACTCCCAGAGCGACAATAGTAGTCCGGCTTCCGCCGCCCACCTCGTACACCTGCAAAATTTGTACCGCGCATACATCACTATGCACTCAAGATACCATGGGCATCGGTGGAAGCACACTACGGACAAGCCTGCAAACATTCTCGTAACACTTTTTTTCTCTTTTTATTTCTTCCTTCACTATCTCTTAAAAATAAGTGACGAATAGAGCAAATATCCAAAACTGATTCTATCGGAGTTCGGATACATACACTCACGTACGGGGCTACTTCCATCAAGGATTCCCCTCACCGAGGACAGGCGGCGCAGACGTGCGACAGGAGGTCCAAAGTAACTTTTGTAGATCACACTCTTTATTTCGAGCATGTAATATGCCTCCTCCTCCGCCCGTGACCCCGAGCATGTCAAATAGTCGGGGTTGTAGTCTTTATATATATAAAGTAATCATTGGCATATCGCTCAGCTCCCATTAAAAAGTATCTGAATCCGTGTTGTTTCGCCAATGAATATGGCTCCTACGGTTGTTTCAAAGATATACCTTGGCATAACCTGCCAGGGGCTCGGTTTGGGAACAAATGAGCCGCCAGCAAAAGTCCGAACAACTCTATAGCGTACTTCGGCGTCGCAAGTTTGGCCTTATATGCATCAACTACGAATCATTGTCTTGGGTCAATAGTTGGGTTGCCCGGCTCCTGTGCTTGCTACCCTACGTTCCGCTCCATCGACTAGGGTAGTAAAGGGAGAACTACTGCGATTGTGCCCTTGTCTAAACCGGATGAGCAGCTCAGTAGAGAAAGCCGAAAACTGACTGTCATGATGCGGCCAGAGCTGGTCAACCACTTGACGACGTATTGGAATCTTTAGCGATTCCTCGTGTTACACGAGGGATCTTTTTAGATCAAATATGTAAGGCATCATATTATAATACGCCACATACATACCAGGGGCTATGTCGTAGCCCTACCATAAAACTCCTATGGCTAAGTGAAAGTGTTAATGCCCTATAGTCCGATTGCCTGGTTCGCTGCATTATCACCTCCTTCATGGAGCAAGACGTTGGATCAAGAGTGATTAAATGCTTTTCCGAACACCCCCGTACTTCCTACGAGGGGGCTGAAGCCGACGTCTGGAAAACTTTTAGATTATGCTAAACGGCCGCACAGGAGGAATACAAAGCTTTCGAGCAAAACATAAAAATAAATTAAGTACAAAATTGTCTTTTACAATTCTCGTACACCTCACTCGAACATTATGTCTTTCGAGCACTGACCCTCTATCAAGCGGGTGGCCTCTAGGACGTCTTCAAAATAATGCTCCGGTTCAGGATGGTCCTTGCCCTTGGGTGGACTCTTCGCCGCAACATCGATGGCCTTCATCTTCCCCCAGAATGTCTTGACTCGGAAAAAAACCATCTGTGCACCCTCAATGCAGTCAATACGCGGCACCGCGTCAACAAGCCTTTGCACCAAACCGAAGTAGCTATTCGGAACAGGCTCGGTTGGCCACAACCGGATTATAACGTTCTTCATGGCAGCGCCGGATATCCTATGAAGCTCGACCTATTGGGACAACTGTTCATTTTGCAATAGAGGGTGCTTGGAAGCGCCCAATTGTGACCAGAGAAGCTTCTCCATTGCATACCCCTATCGCGCTTGGTAATACTATGCCTCATTGGACGAACTCTTCGGCAAGTCTAAAAACTCGTCTGGAGAACTCCACACTCGGTCAAGCTGAGCATAGTTCGGATCGCCGAACTTAGTCTGTAGCAGAAAGGGCTTACCAGCTGCAATCTCCCTAGCTTGCCGAATCTCCTCATGGGCTGCTCTAGATTCCGACCGCGCTTCTCTGGCTTCTTGCAAGGCCTTGTCAAGTTTGGCCATTTTTGCTTCATTCTCCTTCTCTAGAAATTCACAACGGCCAGTAGCACTTTTTAGTCCGAGTGCCATCGTGGATATCTTCTCCTCGTCTTGGCGCCGTGCAGCTTGTTCGGCTTTTAACTCAGCCGATGCCTTTTTGGCAGCCGCATCGCTACACCGGGCCTGCTCCTTGGCCCGGGCCAGCTCCGCTCGAAGAACTTCAACGACGGCAGCACCATCTGCAGCCACGCATATTCCAGCATATCACTTTCAGCATCATGCTCATACCACAAAAATGTATGGGGATTGCCCCGATTACATACCTTGCGACTCGTCAAGACACATATTGATTAACACAAGATCATCCCCTGCTACATCCAGCTTACGCTGCAGCTCGGTGATACGTCTCCAACGTATCTATAATTTTTGATTGTTCCATGCTATATTATATTCTGTTTTGGACATTATTGGGCTTTATTATACACTTTTATATTTTTTTGGGACTAACCTATTAACCGGAGGCCCAACCCAGAATTGCTGTTTTTTGCCTATTTCAGAGTTTCACAGAAAAAGAATATCAAATGGAGTCCAAACGGAATGAAACCTTCGGGAACGTGATTTTCGGAACGAACGTGATCCAGAGGACTTGGAGTCCACGCAAAGCAATGAACGAGGAAGGCACGAGCTAGGGGGCGCGCCTACCCCCCTGGGCGCGCCCTCCACCCTCGTGGGCCCCTTGTTGCTCCACCGACGTACTTCTTCCTCCTATATATACCTATGTACCCTAAAACTACCAGATACGGAGCCAAAAACCTAATTCCACCGCCGCAACTTTATGTACCCGTGAGATCCCATCTTGGGGCCTTTTCCGAAGTTCCGTAGGAGGGGTCATCGATCATGGAGGGCCTCTACATTATCTCCAAGGCCTCTCCGATGAAGTGTGAGTAGTTTACCTCAGACCTTCGGGTCCATAGTGTCGGATGTGGGGTTCCGGCAAACCCTTAAGGTTCGAACACTGGGGTGCGCGCGAAGTCTTTTCCTCCTACCAATCTACGCCCTAGCTCGTTAAGATCTTGCAGACGAACTCGACGAACTCGCAACACAGAAAGACACGGGGTTTATACTGGTTCGGGCCACCGTTGTGGTGTAATACCCTACTCCAGTATTGTGGTGGTGGATTGCCTCTTCGGCTGATGATGAACAGTATAAGGGAAGAACAACCTCCTGAGGTTGAGGTGTTCTTGTGAGTAGGCTCTCGATCGGGTTGGATAAAGCTAAGATGAGATGCCTCTACTATGGTGGCTAGCCCTACTTATATAGGCCCTAGTCCTCTTCCCAAATATCGAGCGGGAAGGGAGCCAACAACGGCGGGCAAATTTGAAGGGGGACAGCTAGTACAAACTATCCTGACAAAAGTGGTATTCGCCTGCAAAAAGCTCTGGTGGTGACGTCGTCTTGGGCTCCACGATGACCTCCTTCTTGCCGTCCTCCTGGTCTTGGTCTCGTTGCACCAATATAGCAACCTTTGCCTAATGCCTCGGTACTCTTCGCATGCGCTGGCCTCCTTAGTACCAAAGAGGAAATAAGGATGCTGCGTGCGCTGGTGCCCGCCTGGCGCCCTTCGTCATGGCTCATGTCATGAGAGCCTCGCAAGATTTTCCCCGCCTTGATATCTCCGCTCCTCGTGAGCCTGCCTGGCTAGGCTACTCCAGAGGAGGTCTTGCGTCGTCTGCCTCGCGAGGCTTGGACTCTCGCGAGGGTCTTGGATGCCTTGTTGATGAAGATGGTCCGTACGGCCTGCTGCCTTAGCCACGCCATGGGCCATAGGTAGGCAAGTCTGGGGACCCCCGTTCCCAGAAAACCGACACATAGTTATTAGCTAGATGGCTTCTTCTCTCTTTTTGGATCTCAATACAATGTTCTCCCCTCTCTTGTGGAGATCTATTCGATGTAATCTTCTTTTGCGGTGTGTTTGTTGAGACCGATGAATTGTGGGTTTATGATCAAGATTATCTATGAACAATATTTGAATCTCCTCTGAATTGTTTTATGTATGATTGGTTAGCTTTGCAAGTCTCTTCGAATTATCAGTTTGGTTTGGCCTACTACATTGATCTTTCTTGCAATGGGAGAAGTGCTTAGCTTTGGGTTCAATCTTGCGGTGTCCTTTCCCAGTGACAATAGGGGAAGCAAGGCACGTATTGTATTGTTGCCATTGAGGATAAAAAGATGGGGTTTATATCATATTGCATGAGTTTATCCCTCTACATCATGTCATCTTTCTTAATGCGTTACTCTGTTCTTCATGAACTTAATACTCTAGATGCATGCTGGATAGCGGTCGATGTGTGGAGTAATAGTGGTAGATGCTGGCAGGAGTCGGTCTACTTGTCTCGGACGTGATGCCTATATAAATGACCATACCTAGATATTCTCATAATATGCTCAATTCTATCAATTGCTCGACAGTAATTTGTTCACCCACCATAATACTTATGCTCTCGAGAGAAGCCACTAGTGAAACTTATGGCCCCCGGGTCTATTTTCCATCATATTAATCTTCCAACACTTTGCTATTTTTATTGCCTTTTATTTTACTTTGCATCTTTATCATAAAAATACCAAAAATATTATCTTATCATCTCTATCAGATCTCACTCTCGTATGTGACCGAGAAGGGATTGACAACCCCTTTATCGCGTTGGTTGCGAGGTTCTTGTTTGTTTGTGTAGGTGCGAGGGACTCGTGCGTGGCCTCCTACTAGATTGATACCTTGGTTCTCAAAAACTAAAGGAAATACTTACGCTGCTTTACTGATCACCCTTTCCTCTTCAACGGAAAACCAACGCAGTGCTCAAGAGGTAGCACTCGGCAATATCCATAGCCTGGGAGGTGGCCAAGGGGGAAGCAACCTGTGTTCAAAGTTCCACATGTCAGTCCTTGAATTATTCTTTTTGATCCTCCGTTTGCTTCCCATTGGAAGCCAACCCGAGTCTCAGGGGCTACTACCTATACACAGGTGCATCTTTGCAAATATAACATAGCTGAAAACATTTTATCACAAACCTCGAAGCCTTTTAGCAGGTTCATGAAGGCTTCATTTAATCCGCTCTTCGTGGACAAAATCTCCTCAACCACTGTACCCATCAAGGTACGCTGCTCCCCCGAGACAGATGCATTTTGCAACATGTCCTGTAATATGTCCGGAGCCGCTGGGTGTCCGGAAGCCGCTCTAGGAGCACAGTCATCCTTTGAAGGAATTCGTTCACCCGTCTCCGGAATCGTCGGCGGCGGCAAGCCAGACAGTCCGGGGCCTTTATTATTGGCCCCAGAATCCCGGACGATCGGAGATCCACCTTCACGCACTGCCTTTTTCATCCCCTGCATAACTTGTTGAGCAAGAAAAACCCTCCGAGATGACACTTCGGAGTCGTCCGCCTTATTGGGCGATGAGGATGGGGGAGGTGTCTCGCTTTCCATCATCTCTGGGTGGAGACCTCCCGAAGAAGAGGACTACCCCGAAAAACTCTGTGCTGACCTGTAGAAACACACAGACACGTTACGTATATCTTTGGTAACGGCAAAAGAGCGGGAAGCTATCAAAGCACCAGGAATTCACTCACGGTTTGGTTAAGGGCTTGTCCCCATGTTGGAGCTGTTCAGCGGCATCGCCTCCCAAACCTAAGCCGCTCGACGGCGATATTTTGCCCCTTTTGGGGGACCGCCCCTCCCAACCTTCGGAGGCGGCCCTTTTCCTCCTGCTCGGAGAAGGGATACTGGCTCCTCTCTCGCCTTTATCTTCAGGCAAGGAAAGTTCGATTTCTCCGGACTCAGTATCCGAGTTACCTCTGGAATAAAGGTCATCCCGGGTCTTGTCAGTCCTCTGCTGGCCCTCGCTTGCTGGCACCTGGTGTGGTGCCGAGACCAGCATCTTTGTTAGCATAGGATCTGCTGCGTCTTCGGGTAAGGGAGCTGGACACCTAATCCGCTCCACTTTCTTTATCCAGCCCTGAAAAAGGAGGGTTCGGTCAGTGTCTTATCACTGGGTATCCGATTTACGAGGTGTCCGACGAACGGGAACTTACCGGGGTGTCCGGATGGTTACAGTCTAGGCCGACATCTTCGGTGGTGTCCGGCCATTGCTTTCGTTTCCCGAAAAATAATTGCCACATTCCTTCATGTGTAGTGGCGAAGAAGTGCTGAAGAGTCCGCGGACCTTCTGGATTAAACTCCCACAGGCGAGGGGGCCGTCGCTGGCACGGCAGGGTCCGGCGGACTAGCATTACTTGTACAACGTTGATGATATTGATGTCCCTCTCAATGAGGTTCCGGATGCGACTTTGCAAAGTCCACACCTCGTCCGTTGATCCCCAGTCCAACCCCCTATTAATCCATGATGTAAGCTGAATTGGGGGGCCGGATCAAAATTCGGGCACTGCTGCCCACTTGGAGCCACGAGGCTCTGTGATATAGAACCACCCCTTCTGCCATAAATCGAAAGATTTGGCAAAGGATCCCTTCAGCCAAACAGCGCTAGTAAGCTTGCTCACTGTGGCACCACTGCACTCTGCCTGCTCCCCCTCCATCACTTGCGGCTTCACATCAAAGGTCTTGAGCCATAAGCCGAAGTGCGGAGGGGTTCAGAGGAAGGCTTCGCACGTAACGATAAACGCCGAGATCAGAAGAATAGTGTCCGGGGCCAGATCATGAAAATCTAGCCCATAATAGAACATGAGCCCTCGGACGAAGGGGTTAAGCGCAAACCCTAACCCATGGAGGAAGTGGGACACAAACGCGACTCTCTCGCCGGATCCGGGGGTGGGAATAACCTGCCCCTCGGTAGGATGCGATGAAGGATTTCTGCGATCTGATACCTCGCCGCCCGAAGCTTAGCAATATCTCCCTCCGTAACAGAAGAAGCCACCCACCGGCCTTGACGGCTGGATCCGGACATGATTGGGGCTGGTGGCGATTGAGGCCGGGGTGTTGGAACTCGGAGTAGCAGGGGTTGAGGAAGAAGCAAGCGTGAAAGAAAAAGACGGGTCTATACCCCTATATGAAGGCCGCGAATATCAAACGTCTCCTCCTGGGCTTCTAAACTTGCCTATTCCCAAGGAGTTGTACCCAAGCAGCGGTTGGATTACCCACGTCCGGGTTGATAAGAATCCCTTAAAAAAGGGGAGACACGATCTCCGCTTGGATAAGACATGCCAATAAAACCACGTCTTGAAACGTGGGACGGCCGGCTAGCCAATGGTTCAAAAATAATGGCCGGAAGGCATGATGTCATATTACCAGAAAGTTGCCAGTGGATTGGACTCGTGAAATATTATATTCTCTCTATGGTTGAGTATGGTGTGCGTGTCAGGTCCGGATACTATCATCGCGTCCGAAGACTATCTTGGAGTTCGGAAAGAAGGGAACCCGCCTTGCAATGCCGAAGACAATCTGTGCGCCGGACTCCTCGTCATTGAAGCCAGGTTCGTGGGGCTCTTGAGGGAGTCCTGGACTAAAGGTCTAATCCTGAGCGTCGAACTATTATCAACGGGCCGGACTGATGGGCTATGAAGACATGAAGGCCGAAGACTGTGCCCATGTCCGGACTGGACTCTCCTTGGCATGGAAGGCAAGCTTGGCGACCGACTATGAAGATTCCTTCTTATGTAACCGACTCTATGTAACCCTAGATCCCCCCGGTGTCTATATAAACCGGAGGGGGTAGTCCGAAAAGGATATAATCATTACCATAGTCATACATGCTAGGCCTCTAGGGTTTAGCCATTACGAACTCGTGGTAGATCAACTCTTGTAATACTCATATTCATCAAGATCAATCAAGTAGGAAGTAGGGTATTACCTCCATAGAGAGGGCCTGAACCTGGGTAAACATCGTGTCCCCCGTCTCTTGTAACCATTGACCTTAGACGCACAGTTCGGGACCCCCTACCCAAGATCCGCCGGTTTTGACACTGACACTAGTCACTGTCACCAAGCTAATAGAACTTCATGATGAACTATCATATGCAAGGGATGACAAAATCGATTCCCAAGCTCTTCGTGATGCTGAAATCGGCGAAGGTAGAAATCAAGAAAAAGCATCAAGTGTTGATGGTTGACAAGACCACTAGTTTCAAGTAAAAGGGTAAAGGGATAGAAAGGGAACTTCAAGAAGAATGGCGAGCATGTTGCCACTCCCATGAAGAAGCTCAAAGCTGGACCTAAGCCTGAAACTGAGTGCTTCTACTGCAAAGGGAATGGTCACTAGAAGCGGAACTACCCCAAAATATTTGGCGGATAAGAAGGATGGCAAAGTGAACAAAGGCATATTTGATATACAGATTACTAATGTGTACTTTACTAGTGTTCATAGCAACCCCTGGGTATTTGATACCGGTTCAGTTGCTAAGATTAGTAACTTCGAAGCAGGAGTTGCAGAATGAACTGAGACTAGTTAAGGGTGAAGTGACGATGTGTGTTGGAAGTGGTTCCAAGATTGATATGATCATCATCGCACACACACTATACTTTCGGGATTAGGGTTGAAACCTAAATAAATGTTATTTGGTGTTTGTGTTGAGCATGAATATGATTTGATCATGTTTATTACAATACGGTTATTCATTTAAAGTCAGAGAATAATTGTTGTTCTATTTACATGAATAAAATATTCATAATATTGAAGCCAAAAGATGCAAAATTAATAATGATAGTGCAACTTATTTGTGGCACTGCCGTTTAGGTCATATCGGTATAAAGCGCATGGAGAAACTCCATACCGAGGGACTTTTGGAATCACTTGATTATGAATCACTTGGTCCTTGCGAACCGTGCCTGATGGGCAAGATGACTAAAACTCCGTTCTCCAGAACAATGGAATGAGCTACTGACTTATTGGAAATAATACATAAAGATGTATGTGGTCCATTGAGTATTGTGGCTCGTGGCGGGTATCGTTATTTTCTTACCTTCACAGATGATTTGAGCAGATATTGTTGTATCTACTTAATGAAGCATAAGTCTGAAACATTTGAAAAGTTCAAAGAATTTCAGAGTGAAGTGGAAAATCATCGTAACAAGAAAATAAAGTTTCTACGATCTGATCGTGGAGGTGAATATTTAAGTTACGAGTTTGGTCTTCATTTGAAACAATGTGGAATAGTTTCACAACTCACGCCACCTGGAACACCACAGCATAATGGTGTGTCTAAACGTCGTAATCTTACCTTATTAGATATGGTGCGATCTATGATGTCTCTTACCGATTTACCACTATCGTTTTGGGGTTATGAATTAGAGACAACTGCTTTCACGTTAAATAGGGCACCATCTAAATCCATTGAGACGACACCGTATGAACCATGATTTGGCAAGAAACCTAAGCTGTCGTTTCTTAAAGCTTGGGGCTACGATGCTTATGTGAAAAAGCTTCAACCTCATAAGCTTGAACCCAAGTCGGAAAAAATGTGTCTTCATAGGATACCCAAAGGAGACTGTTGGGTACACCTTCTATCACAGATCTGAAGGCAAGATATTCGTTGCTGAGAATGGATCCTTTCTAGAGAAGGAGTTTCTCTCGAAAGAAGTGAGTGGGAGGAAAGTAGAACTTGATGAGGTAATTGTACCTTCTCTCGAATTGGAAAGTAGCTCGTCACTGAAATCAATTCCTATGATGCCTACACGAATTAGTGCGGAAGTTAATGACGATGATCATGAAACTTCAGATCAAGTTACTACCAAACCTCGTAGGTCAATCAGAGTACGATCCGCACCAGAGTGGTACGGTAATCCTGTTCTGGAAGTCATGTTAATAGACCATGATGAACCTACGAACTATGAGGAAGCGATGATGAGCCCAGATTCCGCGAAATGGCTTGAGGCCATAAAATCTGAGATGGGATCCATGTATCAGAACAAAGTATGGTCTTTGATTGACTTGCCCGATTATCAGCGAGCCAGTAAGAATAAATGAATGTACAAGAGGAAGCTGGACACTGATAGTAGTGTTACTATCTACAAAGCTCGAATTGTCGCAAAAAGTTTTCAACAAGTTCAAGGTGTTGACTACGATGAGATTTTCTCACTCGTAGCGATCCTTAAGTCTGTCCGAATCATGTTAGCAATTGCCACATTTGATGAAATATGGCATATGGATGTCAAAACTGCATTCCTTAATGGTTTTCTTAAAGAAGAGTTGTATATGATACAACAAAAAGGTTTTGTCAATCCTAAAGGTGCTAACAAAGTGTGCAAGCTCCAGCGATCCATCTATGGACTAGTGTAAGCATCTCAGAGTTGGAATATACGCTTTGATGAGTTGATAAAAGCATATAGATTTATACAGACTTGCGGTGAAGCCTGTATTTACAAGAAAGTGAGTGGGAGCACTACAGTTTTCTGATAAGTATTTGTGAAAGACATATTGTTGATCGGAAATGATGTAGAATTTTATGAAAAGCATAATGGAGTGTTTGAAAGGAGTTTTTCAAAGAAAGACCTCAGTAAAGCTGCTTACATATTGAGCATCAAGATCTATAGAGATAGATCAAAATGTTTGATATAAGTTTTTTCAATGAGTACATACCTTGACAAGATTTTGAAGTAGTTCAAAATGGAACAGTCAAACAAGGAGTTCTTGCCTGTATTGCAAGGTGTGAAGTTGAGTAAAACTCAAAGCCCGACCACGACAGAAGATAGAGAGAGAATGAAAGTCATTCCCTATGCCTCAGCCATAGGTTCTATAAAGTATGCCATGCTATGTACCAGACCTATTGTATACCCTACCCTCACTTTGGCAAGGGAGTACAATAGAGATCTAGGAGTAGATTACTGGACAGCGGTCAAAATTATCCTTAGAGAACTAAGGAAATATTTCTCGGTTATGGAGGTAATAAAGAGTTCCTCGTAAAGAGTTACGTTGATGCAAGCTTTGACACTGATCTGGATGACTCTAAGTCTCGATCTATATACATATTGAAAGTGGGAGCAGTTAGCTAGAGTAGCTCCGTGCAGAGCATTGTAGACATAGAAATTTGCAAAATACATATGCATCTGAATGTGGCAGACCCGTTGACTAAACTTCTCTCATAAGCAAAACATGATCACACCTTATTACTCTTCGGTGTTAATCACATAGCGATGTGAACTAGATTATTATCTCTAGTAAACCCTTTGAGTGTTGGTCACATGGCGTTGTGAACTATGGGTGTTAATCACATGGTGATGTGAACTATTGGTGTTAAATCACATGTCGATGTGAACTAGATTATTGACTCTAGTGCAAGTGGGAGACTGAAGGAAATATACCCTAGAGGCAATAATGAAGTTATTATTTATTTCCTTATTTCATGATAAATGTTTATTATTCATGCTAGAATTGTATAAAACAGAAACTTAGTACATGTGTGAATACATAGACAAAACATAAGTGTCCCTAGTATGCCTCGACTTGACTAGCTCGTTTATCAAAGATGGTTATGTTTCCTAACCATAGACATGTGTTGTCATTTGATGAACGGGGTAACATCATTAGGAGAATGACGTGATGGACAAGACCCATCTGTTAGCTTAGCATTATGATCGTTAAGTTTTATTGCTATTGCTTTCTTCATGACTTATAGATGTTCCTCTGACTATGAGATTATGCAACTCCCGAATACCAGAGGAACACCTTGTGTGCTATCAAACGTCACAACATAACTGGGTGATTATAAAGATGCTCTATAGGTGTATCTGAAGGTGTTTGTTGGGTTGGCATAGATCGAGATTAGGATTTGTCACTCCGTGTATCAGAGAGGTATCTCTGGGCCCTCTCGGTAATGCACATCACTATAAGCCTTGCAAGCAATGTGACTAATTAGTTAGTTGCGGGATGGTGCATTACGGAATGAGTAAAGAGACTTGCCGGTAACGAGATTGAACTAGGTATATATGAGGATACCGACGATCGAATCTCGGGCATGTAACATACCGATGACAAAGGGAACAACATATGTTGTTATGCGGTTTGACCGATAAAGATCTTCGTAGAATATGTAGGAGCCAATATGAGCATCCAGGTTCCGCTATTGTTTATTGAGCGGAGATGTGTCTCGGTCATGTCTACATAGTTCTCGAACCCGTAGGGTCCGCACGCTTAACGTTCGATGACGATTTGTATTATGAGTTATGTGATTTGATGACCGAAGTTTGTTCAGAGTCCCGGATGAGATCACGGACATGAGGAGGAGTCTCGAAATGGTCGAGAGGTAAAGATTTATATATTGGAAGGCTATTGAGGGAGTTCCGGACTAGGGGCTGTCCGGATAGCCGAACTATCATCATCGGCCGGACTCCAAGACTATGAAGATACAAGATTGAAGACTTCGTCCCGTGTCCGGATGGGACTTTCCTTGGCGAAGGCAAGCTTGGCGATACGGATATGTAGATCTCCTACTATTGTAACCGACTCTGTGTAACCCTAACCCTATCCGGTGTCTATATAAACCGGAGGGTTTTAGTCCGTAGGACGAACAACAATCATACCATAGGCTAGCTTCTAGGGTTTAGCCTCTTTGATCTCGTGGTAGATCCACTCTTGTAACACACATCATCAATATTAATCAAGCAGGACGTAGGGTTTTACCTCCATCAAGAGGGCCCGAACCCGGGTAAAACATCGTGTCCCTTGTCTCCTGTTACCATCCGCCTAGACGCACAGTTCGGGACCCCCTACCCGAGATCCGCCGGTTTTGACACCAACATTGGTGCTTTCATTGAGAGTTCCTCTGTGTCATCACCGATAGGCCCGATGGCTCCTTCGATCATCAACAACGACGCGGTCCAGGGTGAGACTTTTCTCCCGGACAGATCTTCGTGTTCGGGCGGCTTTACTGCTGCGGGCCAATTAAGCAGCCATCCGGAGCAGATCGAAAGCTACGCCCGACCGTCGGTCAGATTTGGAAGATTTAAACTATACGGCCGATATCCGCGGAGACTTGATCTTTGACGGATTCGAGCCGCATAAGCAGCGCCGCACTGTCTCGATGGGCATGATCTAGCTCTGCAGTCGAGCAGTGCCCTGGAGGCCGCACCAAAATCCGCTCCGACCCTTAATCCGGAGCCGGATTCCCCGATCGAGGACGAGTGGTTGGACACCGCCTCGGGGGCTCTAATCTCTACAGCGATCGAGCCGAACTCCATCCCTGTCCTTTGCGAAGACCTCGACTCCAGGGTGCCTGACTCCTCTCCGGACTCCAAACCCTCCGCGCCCTTGGCAATCAAATCCGATTGGGCGCCTGTTATGGAGTTCACGGCCGCGGACATCTTTCAGCACTCGCCCTTTGGCGACATCCTGAATTCACTAAAGTCTCTCTCTTTATCGAGAGAGCCCTGGCTGGACTACGGCCATGAAGGTTGGGATATGGACGACGAAGAAATTCAATGCCCACCCACCACCCACTTCATAGCCACTGTCGAAAGCTTACACGACGTGCTCGATTTCGATTCCGAAGACATCGACGGTATGGACGACGATGTAGGAGACAACAATGAACCAGCACCTATAGGATGCTGGACAACCTCATCCCATGATGTATTCATGGTGGACACGCCCAAAGGAAATGAAGGCGAGGAGCAGCGGACGCCTTCGAAGGATAAATCCCTCGAAAAGCAGTCAAAGCGGCAACGTAAACGCCGAACAAAGTCCCGCCTCAACAAAGACCCAGCCATAGAGCAGGCGAATCGGTGGACAACGAACAAGCTATCGAGCAATCGTCCGAACAAGACAACTTGGATAAACAATCTATCCCCGACGAAGACAACAGTCCGGACGACCTCACGCCGGACAAACCATTGGAGCAAAATGATCTCCAGAAAAAGCTCGTCGCCACTGCGCGTAGCCTGAAAAAGCAGAAGCGGAAGCTCAAAACAGCGGAAGATGCACTCAGGATTAGATGGAGCAAAGTATTCAGCACCGCAGATAAGTGCGGCTGACGATCGCCGAACAAAGAGCTACCAAAAGAAAGCTACTGCCCGAATTGACGAGGAGGCCTTAGAGCCCCCACAATTAAAAAGTAAGAAGGCCACCCGGTCGGATGGGCGACCCCACGGCAAAAAGAGAGCGGTGAATGGCGCGCACACAAGCCAATATGCGATCCGCATAAGGATTCACATCAAGAGGATGGCCCGATTAGGTCCATCTATGGGCCAAGAAAGCAGGCTCACAAAGCAATGCAATACGCCAAAATTCAAGATCACGGCACACCCAAATATAGAGGCGCCGCACACCCCTATGTTTCACCGATGAGGTCTGGATCATGAATTTCCAGCGGATTCAAACCCGTAAACATAGAGGCATACGACGGAACAACAGACCCTGGAGTCTGGATCGAGGATCACATCCTCCACATACACATGGCCAGAGGAGACGATCTCCACGCCATAAAATACTTACCCCTTAAACTCAAAGGGCCAGCTCGGCATTGGCTAAAAAGCCTCCCCGAAAATACCATTGGAAGTTGGGGAGAGCTCGAGGACGCATTCCAGGCAAATTTTCAGGGGACTTATGTCCGCCCTCCGGATGCAGACGATATAAGTCACATAACTCAACAGCCCAGAGAGTCAGCCCGGAAATTCTGGAACATGTTCCTTACTAAAAAGAACCAAATAGTTGACTGTCCGGACGCCGAAGCCTTAGCAGCTTTCAAACATAACGTCCGAGACGAATGGCTCGCCAGACACCTCGGCCAAGAAAAGCCAAGAACAATGGCTGCATTAACAAGCCTTATGACCCGCTTTTGCGCGGGAGAGGACAGCTGGCTGGCTAGATGCAATACCAGCGACCCGAGTACATCCGAAACCAGGGATGGAAATGGGAAATCACGACGCAGAAAATATCAGCGCTGGAATAAAGAAAATGGCCCAAATAGTACGATGGTCAACGCTGGATTACAAATCTCTCGGCTGAACAACAAAACACTGCCCCTAAAGGATAACAGTGACGAGCTATCCAACCTAAACAAGATTCTGGATAGACTGTGTCAAATACATGGTACCTCCTGGAAGCCTGCAAACCATACCCACAGAGATTGTTGGGCCTTCAAACAGTCTGACAGACTGAACGCCGAACACAAGGGGCTCGACACACCAAGTAAAGATGACGACGAGCACCACAAGCAGAACCCCAGAAAACAAAAAACTTTCCCACAGGAGGTTAAAACAGTAAACTCACTTCACGTGATCAAAGGGAAAAAACAGAGCGGCGCCCACTAAAAGGCGCGCCGACACCGTTGTCAAAACCAATCACCTTCGACCATCAGGACTATTCCGAAAATATCCGGGACGCAGGATGGACTGCCTTGATATTGGATCCTATAATCGACGGATTCCAATTTACACAAGTCCTCATGGATGGCGGCAATGACATCAACCTGATATATCAGGACACAATCCGCGGGATGGGGATAAACCCAACCAAAATTTGCCGTAGCAACACCTCCTTTAAAGGAGTAATGCCAGGCCCATATGCCCATTGTACGGGCTCCATACTGCTAGAAGTTGTGTTTGGTTCATCTGACAACTTCCGTCGCAAAAGGTTACTCTTCCATGTCGCCCCGTTTAAAAGTAGCCATCAAGCACTATTGGGACGCGAAGCTTTCGCCCGTTTCAACGCAATACTGCATTATGCATCTCTAACACTTAAAATGCCCGGTCCATGCGGCATCATCTCGTTAAAAGGAAGTATTAAGTGTTACTCGAGCACGGAAGAACGGAGACCGCCTTGACAGCCCCATGACTATCCGGCTCTGCTAGGCAAAGAACCTGAATTGGTCATTCAAACCCCGGACACGATTAGACGAGTCCGGCGCCTACTAATGACATACCCCCATACGAGGGGCCGCATGCATGTATAACAAGAGACAATAAAGCTCAATTTTATTCACTTCTTCTAACCATACTCTGTTTATTTAATATTAAGTACATATTTACATACGATCCTTTTCTTTCAAACTAAGTTCCTCTCTTTTACAGATGAACAACGCATACGCCCGTCGAGGATACGGCTTGAGACACGGTAGAGCGTGCGGCGAGGACCCGTTGCAAGGATTCTTTTGATTAAGACCTGCGTAAACCTTTTTTCACTGTCTCTTGTTGATATACATTCCCCTGGTTCCTTAATATAACCGAGGAGGACGCTGGTGCTTTGGCATTGGCCACACCAGAATTTTTGCGCGTACCTGGACACAAAGGGCTTAGGGCCTTATTTTGCCCATTTTCATAAAGACCGAATACCTTAGGGAGTATTCGGCGTCTCGAGTTAGGCCTTATATGCATCAGCTCCGAATCATGTCTTTGGTCAAATGTTGGGTTGCGGCTCACGTGTTTTGCTGCCTTACGTTCCAGTTTTCACGGCTAACGCGGCACCGGAGAACTACTGCGATTGTGCCTGGTTCGGCAAGCGAGCACCTCAAGAGAGAAAGCCGAAAGCGATTGTCATGATATAGCGAGAGACTGGTCAACCACTCGATGACTAACAGGAATGTTTAGGATTCCTCCGCATTAACAAAGGACCGGTTTTCGGTCAGGCACATATGCACCCTGAATTCAGGAGAGTGCGGTGCCCCCAGGGGCTATATAGTAGCCCCACCCTCAAACTCCTATGGCTAAGTGAAAGTGATAAAGCATTATAGTCCGGTTGCCTGGTTTGCTACGCTATCACCTCCTTAACAGGACCAAGACGGTGGATTAAGTGTGAAAAAGCGCTTTTTTGCAAACACCCCCGCACTATGTGCATGGGGGCTGAAGCCAAGGACTGCCATCTTTCAGGGGATATACACATATACATAAACGGCCGCACAGGGAGTAGTTTACTACTTGAACGCACAAGTATAAAAAGCACTTATATTACATTGAAACATTGCTTTCACAAATCATACATGTCATTTAAACATAATATCCTTCGAGCAATCGCTGCCTCTATTAAACGAGCGCCCGGGCAGACTTCTTCAAAGTAGTGCTCGGCAGGTACTCGGCCTCTGTCCGAATCCTGGGATGCAACGTCAGTGGCCTTCATCTCTGCCCAGTATGTCTTGAAACGGGCAAGAGCCATCCGCATTCCCTCAATACACGCTGGTCGCTTCATTGCGTCGATACGCGGCACCGCACCAAGAAACTGCTGCACTAAACCAAAATAGCTCTTCGGCTGGGGTCCGTCCGGCCACAAGTGAGTCAAGACATGCTTCATGGAAAATTCGGACAATCGATTCAGCTCAGCCCAGTCGGCCAACCGATCGGTTAGCGGCAGAGGACGCTCCGGACTATGGAATTGCGACCAATATAGCTCTCCCCTTCTGTGCCCCTTCTGGCCCAGGAAGTGCTCAACCGCGTCCATAGCGCTCGCCGCCAAGTCCAGATAAGCATCCTCTGAACTCGACAATTTATCCAGCTGAGCATACTTTGGATCTGTATATTTCCTCCGCAGCAGAAACGGTTTTCCAAATTAAATTGCCCGGCCGACTCAGCTCCTCCTTGGCAGCTCTCAAAGCCGATTGGGCATTCTTGGATTCGCGGCGGCCTTCTTTAGGCCCTCTTGTTCCGCTTTGACGTTCCTTTTTCAAGAACAGCGCAGCGATCGGTAGTATTCCTTAACTTCTTGGCCATATCGGCCATCTCCTCTTTGCTTCGGCAAAGGAGCAGCCCTTTTCGACTTCTAGCTCTTGGCCGCCTTTTACGGCCGCATTACTAATTCTGGCTTGCTCTTTCGCTCGGCGAGTTCTACCCGCAGCTCCTCCACGTGTTTACACCATCTGCATTAAGCATACAAACAAGAAGACATGGGCGTCAAGCTCCCTTACAAGGTGTCTGCATAGAGGTCGCATACCTTGTGACTCGTCAAACCGTTTATTGACCAGCGCGATGTCCGCATCCGCCTCGTCAAGTTGCCGCTTTAGTTCGACATATTCAGCGGTTCGGCTGGCCTCCGGACACCCCGCCACCTGTTCAGGAGTGGCGATATGTTATAACTGAGAATTTGATCCTCGGCACATTGTCAATTTTGACAACATACCAAGTCTCAGGGGCTACTATCTATACAGGGCACATTTTATATGCATAATCGCCGAAGGTACATCATTTTGCGTACCTCAAACCCTCCGTAAGCTTCGACGGCTTCATGCAATCCGCTCTCCATGGATGCAATTCTTTCAATCACCGTACCCATTAGAGCACGGTGATCCTCTGAAATAGCCGCCGCCCAAGCAGATCCTTCAGCTCCTCCAACCAAGACGCCACTTGGTGCGGACCTTCCGCCCACGGACTTGGGGGAACCCTCCGCGACGACACCTCCGGGTCGTCCGCCTCACATGAGGGTGCGACAGGTGGAGGCGTTTCGCTCTCCATCATCTCCGGAAGAAGATCCCCCGATGACGAGCTCTGTTGAGAAGGGCTGAAGTCCGAACTACAAGGTACAATTTGTTTATCCTCATGAATAAATACAGGGGTGTTCCTTATTTACAAGACCCCTTCTTTTTACTTACGCTGGCTGGAGGGCTGATCCCCTTGAGGAAATAATGCGGCTGGGTTACTTCCCAGCGCCGGACTCTTTGCGGAAGATTCCTTCCCCCTCTTTGAGGCCTTGACCTCTGGATCTTCCGAAGCGGTCCTCTTCTCCCCTCGGAAGGTGGGACTCTTAATCCCTCCTTCCTTGATATCCTCCTTCGCAGAGGCGGTTGCTTCCCCGCTCCCCTTCGCCTTTCTTCAAAAGGCGCGACCTTCAACATCTTGGTCAACATGGGATCCGGCGTGGTCTCCGGGAGGGAGCCGACACCTTATCAACTTTGCCTTGGCTATCCAGCCTGTTCAAGAAACGGCTCCTTTAAAGGGCATATATATATATGAAATAAATGAATGAACAGCTTGTCCGGTTAAGGTGACTACTTACTTGAGTATCCGGGCGATTGCAGCTTAGTCCAAGGCCCTCGGTCAAGACCTCGACACTTCTCTTGTGATCCAAGAACAGTTTATACATCTCCATCAGGCGTCGTGCCCATAAAATTTTGAGAGCTTGTGGTCCCTCGGATTGAATTCCCACAGCGGAGGGGCGACGTTTGCAGGGCTGAAGGCACCGGATCACCATAACCTGCGCCACTGCAACCAGATTGATCCCTCTTCCCTGGAGATCTCGAATACGACCCTGCAGCAGGGGAACGTCCTTGGACGGCCCCCAGTCGAGCCCCTTGTTGACCCATGATGCTAGCCGCTTTGGTGGACCTGAGCGGAAGGCAGGGAGCGCCACCCATTTGGTGCCCCTGGGAGCGGTGATATAAAACCACTCCCGTTTCCAACCAAGCTCCTCTTGAAAAGAGCCCTCGGGCCACGGAGCATCAGCATATTAGCTTAAGACCGCACCTCTGAACTCCGCTTGCTGCCCCTTGATCATCTCTCGACTCCACCTTGAAGGTCTTGAGCCACAATCCAAAGTGGGGGTAATATGGAGGAAGGCCTCACATACGACAATGAATGACGAGATATGGAGGATGGACTCCGGATTCAAGTCATGGAAATCAAGCCCATAATAAAACATGAGCCCCCGCACAAAGGGGTCCGTCGGGAAGCCTAAACCCCGAAGGAAGCGGGACACGAACACCATGTTCACGCCGGGCTCAGGAGTGGGAGTGACCTGCCCTGGAGCAGGCAGCCTATGCGAGATCTCGCCGGTCAGATACCTGGTGTCTCGCAGCTTTAGCACATCTTCTTCTGTGGCGGAGGAAGACATCCATCGGCCGTGCTGGTCGGAGCCGGACATCGTCGAAAGTCCGAAGCGCCTGAATCTGAAGCTTTGGGTGTTGGAACTCGAAGCGCGAGGCGAATTCGATGGAGGGTGTAAAAAGAAGAGGGCCTTGGTCTCACTATAAAGAGGTTGAATACGAAGAGCCCACCCCGTGGTCGATTAGGACTCACCTTTGATAGAGAAGGCAGGCCAACGGGCACGGTTGGGTTACCCACGTCCGTATTGATGAGAATCCTGGAATAAGGGGGCACGATCTACGCTTTGATAAGACGTGCCAAGGAAACCGCCTCGCTAAACACGCTGAGGTGGAACAGTAAAAACGATTCATATAAAGGCCTGGCCGTGGTGTGATGTCACGCCACGGAATACGTCAGCAGATCTGTGCAAAAATTATTCTCTCTACGGTGTTATGTGGAACTTGTTTTGCAGAGCCGGACACTATCCTGGTGTTCACAATCTTCTATAAATTATTCGGAGGAAGAACCCGCCTTGCAATGCCGAAGACAATATGCGCACCGGACTCGTCGTCATTGAAGCCTGGTTCAGGGGCTACTGAGGGAGTTCCGGACTAGGGGGTGTCCGGATAGCCGAACTATCATCATCGGCCGGACTCCAAGACTATGAAGATACACTATTGAAGACTTCGTCCCGTGTACGGATGGGACTTTCCTTGGCGTGGAAGGCAAGCTTGGCAATACGGATATGTAGATCTCCTACTATTGTAACCGACTCTGTGTAACCCTAACCCTATACGGTGTCTATATAAACCGGTGGGTTTTAGTCCGTAGGACGAACAACAATCATACCATAGGCTAGCTTCTAGGGTTTAGCCTCTTTGATCTCGTGGTAGATCCACTCTTGTAACACACATCATCAATATTAATCAAGTAGGACGTAGGGTTTTACCTCCATCAAGAGGGCCCGAACCTGGGTAAAACATCGTGTCCCTTGTCTCCTGTTACCATCCGCCTAGACGCACAGTTCGGGACCCCCTACCCGAGATCCGCCGGTTTTGACACTGACAGCTATATTCGGACACCGGAAGTGTTCCGGGTGATACCGGGTCTCTGGAAGGGGTTCCCGGCAACCCTCGGCAAAGATATGGGATTTATGGGCCAATTAAGGGAACACACCAGCCCACAAGGGGCTGGTGCGCCTCCCTATAGGGCCAGCCACGCGGGGAGAAAGGGAAAGGAGAGCAGGAAAAGGAAAGTATGAAGTAGGACTCCTACTTCCTTCCCCTCCTCCTCCTTCCTTTCCCCCTTGTCCAAATATGGTAAGGGGGGCCGAATGGGACTAGGGGCCCAAGTAGGATTCCTCCTACTTGGGCGTGCCCTAGGCTGCCTCCCTCCATCTCCCTCCTTTATATACATGGGGAGGGCACCCCTAGAAGACACATCAATTGTTCCTAGCCGTGTGTGGCGCCCCCTCCACAGCTAACACCTCGGTCATATCGTCGTAGTGCTTAGGCGAAGCCCTGCGCCGGTAACTTCATCATCACCGTCACCACTCCGTCGTGCTGACGGAACTCTCCCTTGGCCTCAGCTGGATCTAGAGTTCGAGGGACGTCACCGAGGTGAACGTGTGCAGATCGCGGAGGTGTCGTGCATTCGGTACTTGATGGTTGGATCACGAAGACGTTCGACTACATCAACCGCGTTACTTAACGCTTCGGCTTTCGGTCTATGAGGGTACATGGACACACTCTCCCCGCTCGTTGCTATGCTTCTCCTAGATAGATTTCCATAGACTATTCTGTTTTTCACAGATTCTGTTTTTAGTGTGTTGTTTGCTTATTTTGATGAATCTATAAGTAGTATCGGGGGGTGTGAACCATACAGAAGTTGGAATACAGTAGGTTCAACACAAATATAAATAAAGAATGAGTTCATTACAGTACCTTAAAGTGGTGGTTTATTTTCTTATACTAACAGAGCTGATGAGGTTTTCTATATAAGTTTTGTGTTGTGAAGTTTTAAGGTTTTTGGGTAAAGATTTGCTGGATTTTGGAATAAGGAGTGGCAAGAGCCTAAGCTTGGGGATGCCCAAGGCACCCCAAGTTAAAATTCAAGGACAACCAAAAGCCTAAGCTTGGGGATGCCCCGGAAGGCATCCCCTCTTTCGTCTTCATCTATCGGTAACTTTACTTGAGGCTATATTTTTATTCACCACATGATATGTGTTTTGCTTGGAGCGTCTTGTATGATTTGAGTCTTTGCTTTTAGTTTACCACAATCATCCTTTCTGTACACACCTTTAAGTAGAGACACGCATGAATCGGAATTTATTAGAATACTCTATGTGCTTCACTTATATCTTTTGAGCTAGATAGTTTTGCTCTAGTGCTTCACTTATATCTTTTTAGAGCACGGTGGTGGTTTTATTTTATAGAAATTATTGATCTCTCATGCTTCACTTATATTATTTTGAGAGTCTTTTAGAATAGCATGGTAATTTGCTTTGGTTATAAAACTAGTCCTAATGTGATGGGCATCCAAGATGGGTATAATAAAAACTTTCATATAAAGTGCATTGAATACTATGAGAAGTTTGATGGTTGATGATTGTTTTGAGATATGAGGATTGTGATATTAGATTCATGCTAGTAGAGTAATTGTGAATTTGAGCAATACTTGTGTTGAGGTTTGCAAGTCCCATAGCATGCACGTATGGTAACCGTTGTGTAACAAATTTGAAGCATGAGGTATTTCTTTGATTGTCTTCCTTATGTGTGGAGGTCGGGATCGCGCGATGGTTAACTCCTACCAACCCTTCCCCTAGGAGCATGCATGTAGTAGTTTGTTTTGATGAATTGTAGATTTTTGCAATAAGTATGTGAGTTCTTTATGACTAATGTTGAGTCCATGGATTATACGCACTCTTACCCTTCCACCATTGCTAGCCTCTCTAGTACCGTGCAACTTTCGCCGGTACCATACACCCACCATATACCTTCCTCAAAACAGCCACCATACCTACCTATTATGGCATTTCCATAGCCATTCAGAGATATATTGCCATGCAACTTTCCACCGTTCCGTTTATTATGACACGTTCCATCATTGTCATATTGCTTTGCATGATCATGTAGTTGACATCGTATTTGTGGCAAAGCCACCATTCATAATTTTTTCATACATGTCACTCTTGATTCATTGCACATCCCGGTACACCACCGGAGGCATTCATATGGAGTCATATTTTGTTCTAAGTATTGAGTTGTAATTCTTGAGTTGTAAGTAAATATAAGTGTGATGATCATCATTATTAGAGCATTGTCCTGTGTGAGGAAATTAAAAAAAAGAAGGCCAAAGAAGCCAATGAAAAAAAGAGAGGCCAAAGAAGCCAAACAAAAAAATGAGAGAAAAAGAGAGAAGGGACAATGCTACTATCCTTTTTCCACACTTGTGCTTCAAAGTAGCACCATTATCTTCATGATAGAGAGTCTCTTATTTTGTCACTTTCATATACTAGTGGGAACTTTTGTTATAGAACTTGGCTTGTATATTACAATGATGGGCTTCCTCAAATGCCCTAGGTCTTCATGAGAAATCAAGTTGGATGCACACCCACTTAGTTTCTTTTGTTGAGCTTTCATACATTTATAGCTCTAGTGCATCCGTTGCATGGCAATCCCTACTCACTCACATTGATATCTATTGATGGGCATCATCATAGCCCATTAAAATGCCTAGTTGATGTGAGACCATCTTCCTCTTTTTTGTCTTCTCCAAAACCACCATTCTATTCCACCTATAGTGCTATGTCCATGGCTCATGCTCATGTATTGCGTGAAAGGTTAAAAAGTTTGAGAATACTAAAGTATGAAACAATTGCTTGGCTGAAATCGGGGTTGTGCATGATTTGAATATTTTGTGTGACGAAGATGGAGCATAGCCAAACTATATGATTTTCTAGGGATGAACTTTCTTTGGCCGTGTTATTTTGAGAAGACATGATTACTTTGTTAGTATGCTTATTATTATTTTTATGTCAATATTAAACTTTTGTCTCGAATCTTTCGGATCTGAACATTCATGCCACAGTAAAGAAAATTACATTGATAATTATGTTAGGTAGCATTCCACACCAAAAATTCTGTTTTTATCATTGACCTACTCGAGCACGAGCTGGAATTAAGCTTGGGGATGCTTGTGTTGGGTAACGTAGTAATTTCAAAATTTTCCTACGCACACACAGGACCATGGTGATGGCATAGCAACGAGAGGGGAGAGTGTTGTCTACGTACCCTCGTAGACCAAAGCGGAAGCGATCACAACGTAGAGGAAGTAGTCGACGTTCTCCTCACGATCCTGCCGATCCCAAAGCCGTTACTCCGGCACCTCCGAGTCGATGATGACGTAAAGGAAGTAGTCAGACGTTCTCCTCGCGATCCAGCCGATCCCAGCGCCAAGCATTCGGCGCCTCCGAGTTCTTGGCACACGCTCAGCTCGATGGCGCTCCTCGGGCTCCGATCCAGCAAAGCTCCGGGAGAGGGAGTTACTGTCAAGACGACGGCGTGGTGACGATCTTGATGTTTCACCGACGCAGGCTTCGCCTAAGCACCGCTACGATATGACCGAGGTGGAATATGGTGGAGGGGGGCACCGCACACGGCTAAGGAACGATCTCAAGGATCAACTTGTGTGTCCTAGGGTGCCCCCCTGCCCCCGTATATAAAGGAGCAAGGGAGGGGGTGGCCGGCCTAGGAGGAGGCGCACAAGGGGGGAGTCCTACTCCCACCGGGAGTAGGATTCCCCCTTTCCTAGTCCAACTAGGAAACCTTCCATGTAGTAGGAGTAGGAGAGAAGGAAAGGGAAGGGAAAAGGAGAAGGAAGGAAGGGCGCGCCCCCCTTCCCTAGTCCAATTCGGACCAGACCAAGGGAAGGGGTGCGGCCACCCTTGAGGCCCTTTTCCTTCTTTCCCGTATGGCCCAATAAGGCCCAATACGTATTCCCATAACTCTCCGGTACTCCAAAAAATACTCGAATCACTCGGAACCTTTCCGAACTCCGAATATAGTCGTCCAATATATCGATCTTTACGTCTCGACCATTTCGAGACTCCTCGTCATGTCCCTGATCTCATCCGGGACTCCGAACTCCTTCGGTACATCAAAACTCATAAACTCATAATATAAGCATCATCGAAACCTTAGCGAGCGGACCCTACGGGTTCGATAACTATGTAGACATGACCGAGAACTATTCTTGGTCAATAACCAATAGCGGAACCTGGATGCCCATATTGGTTCCTACATATTCTACGAAGATCTTTATCGGTCAAACCGCATAACAACATACGTTGTTCCCTTTGTCATCGGTATGTTACTTGCCCGAGATTCGATCGTCGGTATCCAATACCTAGTTCAATCTCATTACCGGCAAGTCTCTTTACTTGTTCCGTAATGCATCATTCCATAACTAACTCATTAGCTACATTGCTTGCAAGGCTTATAGTGATGTGCATTACCGAGAGGGCCCAGAGATACCTCTCCGACAATCGGAGTGACAAAACCTAATCTCGAAATACGCCAACCCAACATGTACCTTTGGAGACACCTGTAGTACTCCTTTATAATCACCCGATTACGTTGTGACGTTTGGTAGCACCCAAAGTGTTCCTCCGTAAACGGGAGTTGCATAATCTCCTAGTTACAGGAACATGTATAAGTCATGAAGAAAGCAATAGCAACATACTAAACGATCGGGTGCTAGGCTGACGGAATGGGTCATGTCAATCACATCATTCTCCTAATGATGTGATCCCGTTAATCAAATGACAACTCATGTCTATGGTTAGGAAACATAACCATCTTCGATTAACGAGCTAGTCAAGTAGAGGCATACTAGTGACACTCTGTTTGTCTATGTATTCACACATGTATTATGTTCCGGTTAATACAATTCTAGCATGAATAATAAACATTTATCATGATATAAGGAAATAAATAATAACTTTATTATTGCCTCTAGGGCATATTTCCTTCAGTCTCCCACTTGCACTAGAGTCAATAATCTAGATCACATCACCATGTGATTAACATCGATAGTTCACATCATCATGTGATTAACACCCATAGTTCACATCGCCATGTGACCAACACCCAAAGGGTTTACTAGATTCAGTAATCTAGTTCACATCGCTATGTGATTAACACCCAAAGAGTACTAAGGTATGATCATGTTTTGCTTGTGAGAGAATCTTAGTCAACGGGTCATTCATATTCAGATACGTTATGTATTTTGCAATTTTTCTATGTCTACAATGCTCTGCACGGAGCTACTCTAGCTAATTGCTCCCACTTTCAATATGTATCTAGATCGAGACTTAGAGTCATCCAGATCGGTGTCAAAACTTGCATCGACGTAACCCTTTACGCATTTAACCTTTTGTCACTTCCATAATCGAGAAACATATCCTTATTTTACTAAGGATAATTTTGACCGCTGTCCAGTGATCTACTCCTAGATCACTATTGTACTCCCTTGCCAAACTCAGTGTAGGGTATACAATAGATCTGGTACACAGCATGTCATACTTTATGGAATCTATGGCCAAGGCATAGGGAATGACTTTCATTCTCTTTCTATCTTCTGCCGTGGTCGGGTTTTGAGTCTTACTCAATTTCGCACCTTGTAACACAGGCAAGAACTCTTTCTTTGACTGTTCCATTTTGAACTATTTCAAAATCTTGTCAAGGTATGTACACATTGAAAAACTTATCAAGCGTCTTGATCTATCTCTATAGATCTTGATGCTCAATATGTAAGCAGCTTCACCGAGGTCTTTCTTTGAAAAAACTCCTTTCAAACACTCCTTTATGCTTTGCAGAATAATTCTACATTATTTCCGATCTACAATATGTCATTCACATATACTTATCATAAATGCTGTAGTGCTCCCACTCACTTTCTAGTAATTACAGGCTTCACCGCAAGTCTGTATAAAACTATATGCTATGATCAACTTATCAAAGCATGTATTCCTACTCCGAGATGCTTGCACCGGTCCATAGATGGATCACTTGAGCTTGCATATTTTGTTAGCACCTTTAGGATTGACAAAACCTTCTGGTTGCATCATATACAACTCTTCTTTAATAAATCCATTAAAGAATGTAGTTTTTACATCCATTTGCCAGATTTCATAAAATCGGCAATTGCTAACATGATTCGGACAGACTTAAGCATCGCTACGCTTGAGAAAATCTCATTGTAGTCAACACCTTGAACTTGTCGAAAACCTTTTGTGACAAGTCGAGCTTTGTAGATAGTAACACTACTATCGGTGTCCGTCTTCCTCTTGAAGATCCATTTATTTTCTATGGCTTGCCGATCATCGGGCAAGTCAACCAAAGTCCATACTTTGTTCTCATACATGGATCCCATCTCAGATTTCATGGCCTCAAGCCATTTTGTGGAATCTGGGCTCATCATCGCTTCCTCATAGTTCGTAGGTTCATCATGGTCTAGTAACATGACTTCCAGAACATGATTACCGTACTACTCAGTGCGGATCTTACCGGAAGACCCACGAGGTTTGGTAGCAACTTGATCTGAAGTTTCATGATCATCATCATTAACTTCCTCACTAATTGGTGTAGGAATCATCGAACTGATTTACGTGATGAACTACTTTCCAATAAGGGAGAAGGTATAATTACCTCATCAAGTTCTACTTTCCTCCCACTCACTTCTTTCGAGAGAAACTTCTTCTCTAGAAAGGATCCATCTTAGCAACGAAAAACTTGCTCATGGATCTGCGGATAGAAGGTGTACCCAATAGTTACCTTTGGGTATTCTATGAAGACGCACTTCTCCGATTTGGGTTTGAGCCTATCAGTGAAAACTTTTTCACATAAGCATCACAACTCCAAACTTTTAAGAAAGCGACATACTTAGGTTTCTTGTTAAACCATAGTTCATATGGTGTCGTCTCAACGGATTTAGATGGTGCCCTATTAAACGTGAATGCAGCTGTCTCTAATGCATAACCCCAAAAGCGGTAATGGTAAATTAATAAGAGACATCATAGATCGCACCATATCAAATAAAGTGCGGTTACGACGTTCGGACACACCATAACATTGTGGTGTTCTGTGGCGTGAGCTGTGAAACTATTCCACATTATTTTAATTGAAGACCAAACTCGTAACTCAATTATTCGTCTTTGCGATTAGATCGCAGAAACTTTATTTTCTTGTTACGATGATTTTTCCACTTCACTCTGAAATTCTTTGAACCTTTCAACTATTTCAGACTTATGTTTCATCAAGTAGATATACCCATATCTGCTCAAATCATCTTGTGAAAGTCAGAAAATAACGATACTTGCCATTTAGCATCAACACTCATTGGATCGCATACATCGGTATGTATTATTTCCAATGAGTCAAGAGTTTGTTCCATTGTTCCGAGAAGCGGAGTTTTAGTCATCTTGCCCAAACGGCACGGTTCGCAAGCATCAAATGATTCATAATCAAGTGATTCCAAAAGTCCATCAAGATGGAGTTTTCTTCATGCGCTTTACACCAATATGACCTAAACCAAGTGCCACAAATAAGTTGCACTATCATTATTAACTTTGCATCTTTTGGTTTCAATATTATGAATATGTGTATCACTATGATCGAGATCCAATGAATCATTTTCATTGGGTGTGTAACCATATAAGGTTTTATTCATGTAAATGTAACAACAATTTATTCTCTTACTTAAATGAATAACCGTATTGCAATAAACATGATCAAATCATACTTATGCTCAACACCAAATAACACTTATTTAGGTTCCATACTAATCCCGAAAGTTTAGGAGTGTGCGATGATGATCATATCAATCTTGGAACTACTTCCAACACTCATCTTCACTTCCCCTTCAACTAGTTTCTGTTCATTACGCAACTCCGTTTCAAGTTACTACTCTTAGCAACTGAACCAAGATCAAATACCGAGGGGTTGCTACGAACACCAGTAAAATACACATCAATAATCTGTATCTCAAATATACATTTGTTCACTTTGCCATCCTTCTTATCCGCCAAATACTTGGGGTAGTTCCGCTTCTAGTGACCAGTTCAATTGCAGAAAAAGCACTTAGTCTCAGGCTTAGGTCCAGACTTGGTCTTCTTCACTCGAGCAACAACTTGCTTGCTGTTCTTCTTGAAGTTCCCCTTCTTCCCTTTGCCCTTTTTCTTGAGACTAGTGGTCTTGTCAATCATCAACACTTGATGCTCTTTCTTGATTTCTACCTTCGTCGATTTCAACATCACGAAGAGCTCGGAATCGTTTTCGCCATCCCTTGCATACTATAGTTCATCACGAAGTTCTAGTAACTTAGTGTTGGTGACTAGAGAATTTTGTCAATCACTATCTTATCTGGAAGATTAACTCCCACTTGATTCAAGCGATTGAAGTACCCAGACAATCTGAGAACATGCTCACTAGTTGAGCGATTCTCTTCCATCTTTTAGCTATAGAACTTGTTGGAGATTTCATATCTCTCAACTCGGTTATTTGCTTGAAATATTAACTTCAATTCCTGGAACATCTCATATGGTCCATGACGTTCAAAACATCTTTGAAGTCCCGATTCTAAGCTGTTAAGTATGGTGCACTAAACTATCAAGTAGTCATCATATTGAGCTAGCCAAACGCTCATAACGTCTACATTTGCTCCTGCAATAGGTCCGCTACCTAGCGGTGCATTAAGGACATAATTCTTACAGGCAGCAATGAGGATAAACCTCAGATCACGGATCCAATCCGCATCATTGCTACTAACATTTTTCAATACAATTTTCTCTATGAACACATATAAAAACATAGGGAAGCAACAACGCGAGCTATTGATCTACAACATAATTTGCAAAATACTACCAGGACTAAGTTCATGATAAATTAAAGTTCAATTAATCATATTACTTAAGAACTCCCACTTAGATAGACATCTCTCTAGTCATCTAAGTGATCACGTGATCCAAATCAACTAAACCATAACCGATCATCACGTGAGATGGAGTAGTTTTCAATGGTGAACATCTTATGTTGATCATATCTACTATATGATTCACGCCGACCTTTCGGTCTCCGTGTTCCGAGGCCATATCTGCATATGCTAGGCTCGTCAAGTATAACCTGAGTATTCTGCGGCGTGCAAAACTGGCTTGCACCCGTTGTAGATGGACGAGAGCTTATCACACCCGATCTTCACGTGGTGTCTCTAAGACGATTTAACTTTGCAACGGTGCATACTCGTGGAGAACACTACTTGATAATTTTAATGAGAGAACATCTTAAAATGCTACCGTCAAACAAAGCAAAATAAGATGCAGAAAGGATAAACATCACATGCAATCAATAAAAGTGATATGATATGGCCATCATCATCTTGTGCTTGTGATCTCCATCTCCAAAGCACCGTCATGATCACCATCGTCACCGGTAGCGACACCTTGATCTCCATCGTAGCATCGTTGTCGTTTACGCCATCTATTGCTTCTCGACTATCGCTACCGCTTAGTGATAAAGTAAAGCAATTACAGTATGCGTTTGCATTTCATACAATAAAGCGACAACCATATGGCTCCTGCCCGATTGCCGATAACTCGGTTACAAAACATGATCATCTCATACAATAAAATATAGCATCACGTCTTGACCATATCACATCACAACATGCCCTGCAAAAACAAGTTAGACGTCCTCTACTTTGTTGTTGCAAGTTTTACGTGGCTGCTACGGGCTGAGCAAGAACCGTTCTTACCTACGCATTAAAACCTAGCGATACTTCGTCAAATAGACTCCGTTTTAACCTTCTCAAGGACCGGGCGTAGCCACTTTCGGTTCAACTAAAGTGAGAGAGACAGACACCCGCCAGCCACCTTTAAGCACGAGTGCTCGTGAACGGTGAAACCAGTCTCGCGTAAAGCGTCTGGCGTAATGTCGGTCCGGCCGCTTCATCTCACAATACCGCTGAACCAAAGTATGACATGCTGGTAGGCAGTATGACTTGTATCGCCCACAACTCACTTGTGTTCTACTCGTGCATATGACATCAACGCATAAAACCAGGCTCGGATGCCACTTTGTTGGGTAACGTAGTAATTTCAAAATTTTCCTACGCACACACGGGACCATGGTGATGGCATAGCAACGAGAGGGAGAGTGTTGTCTACGTACCCTCGTGAGACCAAAGCGGAAGCGATCACAACGTAGAGGAAGTAGTCAGACGTTCTCCTCGCGATCCTGCCGATCCCAAAGGTTGCCGCATTCGCACCTCCGAGTCGATGATGACGTAGAGGAAGTAGTCAGACGTTCTCCTCGCGATCCAGCCGATCCCAGCGCCCGTTACTCCGGCGCCTCCGAGTTCTTGGCACACGTTCAGCTCGATGGCGCTCCTCGGGCTCCGATCCAGCAAAGCTCCGGGGAGAGGGAGTTCTGTCGACGACGGCGTGGTGGCGATCTTGATGTTTCACCGACGCGGGCTTCGCCTAAGCACCTTCTGATATGACCGAGGTGGAATATGGTGGAGGGGGCACCGCTGCGGCTAAGGAACGATCTCAAGGATCAACTTGTGTGTCCTAGGGTGCCCCCCTGCCCCCGTATATAAAGGAGCAAGGGAGGGGGTGGCCGGCCTAGGAGGAGGCGCACCAAGGGGGGAGTCCTACTCCCACCGGGAGTAGGATTCCCCCTTTCCTAGTCCAACTAGAAAACCTTCCATGTAGTAGGAGTAGGAGAGAAGGAAAGGGAAGGGAAAAGGAGAAGGAAGGAAGGCCCCCTTCCCTAGTCAATTCGGACCAGACCAAGGGAAGGAGTGCGGCCACCCTTGAGGCCCTTTTCCTTCTTTCCCGTATGGCCCAATAAGGCCCAATACGTATTCCCGTAACTCTCGGTACTCGAAAAATACCCGAATCACTCGGAACCTTTCCGAACTCCGAATATAGTCGTCCAATATATCGATCTTTACGTCTCGACCATTTCGAGACTCCTCGTCATGTCCCTGATCTCATCCGGGACTCCGAACTCCTTCGGTACATCAAAACTCATAAACTCATAATATAAGCTATCGCCTTGAAACCTTAAGCGTGCGGACCCTACGGGTTCGAGAACTATGTAGACATGACCGAGAACTATTCTTGGTCAATAACCAATAAGCGGAACCTGGATGCCCATATTGGTTCCTACATATTCTACGAAGATCTTTATCGGTCAAACCGCATAACAACATACGTTGTTCCCTTTGTCATCGGTATGTTACTTGCCCGAGATTCGATCGTCGGTATCCAATACCTAGTTCAATCTCGTTACCGGCAAGTCTCTTTACTTGTTCCGTAATGCATCATTCCGTAACTAACTCATTAGCTACATTGCTTGCAAGGCTTATAGTGATGTGCATTACCGAGAGGGCCCAGAGATACCTCTCCGACAATCGGAGTGACAAAACCTAATCTCGAAATACGCCAACCCAACATGTACCTTTGGAGACACCTATAGTACTCCTTTATAATCACCCGATTCGTTGTGACGTTTGGTAGCACCAAAGTGTTCCTCCGGTAAGCAGGAGTTGCATAAACTCATAGTTACAGGAACATGTATAAGTCATGAAGAAAGCAATAGCAACATACTAAACGATCGGGTGCTAGGCTGACGGAATGGGTCATGTCAATCACATCATTCTCCTAATGATGTGATCCCGTTAATCAAATGACAACTCATGTCTATGGTTAGGAAACATAACCATCTTCGATTAACGAGCTAGTCAAGTAGAGGCATACTAGTGACACTCTGTTTGTCTATGTATTCACACATGTATTATGTTCCCGGTTAATACAATTCTAGCATGAATAATAAACATTTATCATGATATAAGGAAATAAATAATAACTTTATTATTGCCTCTAGGGCATATTTCCTTCAGTCTCCCACTTGCACTAGAGTCAATAATCTAGATCACATCACCATGTGATTAACATCGATAGTTCACATCATCATGTGATTAACACCCATAGTTCACATCGCCATGTGACCAACACCCAAAGGGTTTACTAGATTCAGTAATTTAGTTCACATCGCTATGTGATTAACACCCAAAGAGTACTAAGGTATGATCATGTTTTGCTTGTGAGAGAATCTTAGTCAACGGGTCTTTCATATTCAGATACGTTATGTATTTTGCAATTTTTCTATGTCTACAATGCTCGCACGCGGAGCTACTCTAGCTAATTGCTCCCACTTTCAATATGTATCTAGATCGAGACTTAGAGTCATCCAGATCGGTGTCAAAACTTGCATCGGCGTAACCCTTTACGGCATTTAACCTTTTTGTCACTTCCATAATCGAGAAACATATCCTTATTTTACTAAGGATAATTTTGACCGCTGTCCAGTGATCTACTCCTAGATCACTATTGTACTCCCTTGCCAAACTCAGTGTAGGGTATACAATAGATCTTTGTAAGTCTCTTCGAATTATAGGTTGAGTTGGCCTACTAGATTGATCTTTCTTGCAATGGGAGAAGTGCTTAGCTTTGGGTTCAATCTTACGGTGTCCTTTCCCAGTGACAGTAGGGGCAGCAAGGCACGTATTGTATTGTTTCCATCGAGGATAAAAAGATGGGGTTTATATCATATTGCTTGAGTTTATCCCTCTACATTGTCGGATTTTGGGTTCCGGCAGACCCTCTAGGTTCGAACACTGTGGTGCACGCAGAGATTTCACCCTCTACCTTCCTGCGCCTCGCCGCCTCGCTAAGATCTAAGCTATGAAAGGAACAACACAAGAGACACAGGGTTTATACTAGTTCGGGCCACCATTGTGGTGTAATACCCTACTCTAGTTTGTGGTGTGGTGGATTGCCTCTTGGGCTGACGATGATGGACAATACAAAGAAGAACAACCTCGTGAGGGTCTGTTCTTGGCTGGTGCGATGAACTGCTAGGAGGAGTTCAGTCGCTCTCTCTCTGCTGATCCCAGATGTTGGATCCTCTTTCTAGATTTCTCGATCCCCCTACCTTGTGGGTGGCTAGTCCTATTTATAGGCAAAGGCCCTGGGCCTCTCCCCGAATATTGAGCGGGAAGGGCGCTAACAATTGGCCATTTTGAAGGGGAACATCTAGTACACTTATCCTGACTAAATTTGGTCCTCGCCTGTCAAAGGCTCTGGTGGTGACGCTGGCTTGGGCTCCACAATGACTTCCTTCCTGCCGTTGCGACGCTCTTGGTCTTGTTGCACCGAAACGGATGCCTTTGCTTGATACTCTTGCACTGCGCTTGCTCCTTTGCACCAAAGAGGAAAGGAGGACAACTGCGGGCTGGCGCCCGCCTGGCGCCCTTGGTCGTCATGCCTTGCGTCATGGGCACCTCGTGAGGTACCCGCCTTGATCTCTCCGCCTCCTCGCGAGCCAGCTGACGAGGCCGTGCACGAGAAGCTCCACATCATCCGCCTCATGAGGCTTGGCCCCTCGCGAGGGTCTTGAGCTTGTGCTGATGAAGATGGGCCTTGATGGGCCACCCCTTGAGCCACGCCGCAGGCCGGAAGCAGGCAAGTCTGGGGACCCCATTCCCAGAACGCCGACAGTAGCCCCTGGGCCCAAGGCGCGCTTGGACGTGGCTGAGCAGAGAAGCGAAGGGGCAAGTGCGAAGCGCCACGGGCCCTAACAGCCTGCGGCCTTGGGCGCTGCGTGGCGGTTGATTGGACATGGGCGGACCTGCTCCCCCACGACGCCTCGGCGACTGCACGAATTGACAAGTCCCTGCGTGCAAAGCGGGTCATGATTACCTGTTATCACGGAGGCCGATGGTTGGCCTTCCTCGGCTATAAATACAGGACGATGCCTGCCCTTCTGGTCCATCTCCTCTTGCTTCTTCTTCATGGCTCCACCAAAGAGGTTCTCGGCCGCGGAGAAGGGGAAGGCTCGCCAGGTGGAGCCTGACTCTCCCCCGCCCAAGCGTGGTCGAGGCCGTCCTCGCAAACACCCTGTGGCTCCCATGGTGGCTCCTCGCGGTCGTGGAGGTGATCTCCTGCGCGGTGATGGGCGGCAGGCCGCTGCTGGGGGGCGCGCCACGGCCGCGCGACCCCCTAGGCCGTGCTTCCATTCGGCAGAGGTGCTGCCGGAGTTCGTTGTGTGGTCGGTGGAGCCGACCAGCACCTGGCTCCAGCTCCCTCGCTTCCTCCTGGGTGAGCTTCTGGCTGGTACCCTGGGCGGCCTCTGGCTCCAGGCGGATGGTTGCTGCAGCCGAGCCTCCTAGGCTTCGTTGGAGGTCTCTATAGCCGGAGCAGCCTGACCCGTGGGCGGCAAGCGTTTGCCAGCAGCGTGGTCTGAGCAGTGCACCCTGCACTTCAAGTTTGACGGTGATGCCACCCTCTACATGAGGGTGTTCGGGGAAGACGGTCGCCGTGCTGGATGCTGCCCTGAGAACGACGACCACGGACGCGGGCCCAGCCCCAGCGATGATGAAGACAATAGCGCGCGCGGGGGTGGCGGAGCTCGGGGCTCGTCGAGCTTCGACGACTCTTCTTCTGGCAGCGGCTCTTCCAGCGGTGTCCGCAACCAGCCTCCGCGCCGCCGCCCGCCTGGAGGGAGGTAGCGGGTCCGCCCGCCATCTCGCCCCGGTGAAGCGCGAGAGGGAGTCTGCCTGAGCTCCGGAGGCAGTTCGAGCCTCCCCCGCGAGTTGGTGTTAGGTGAGCTACGCCTGTTTTGTTCTTTTTCCTTTCCCTTCGCAAAGAGACAGTAGTGTAGGGCCCCGCGTGGGCGTGCTTGGACCATTGCTGTTAATTATCGTACTGCTTCCACTATTTAGGTATTATGCCTTTGTGCCACACGCCTGCGTGTAGGAATTACTTAGCTCGGGGGCGCCTGTCGTGGTCTTTGTCTCCCGAGGCCGAGGCCTCATCGAACGCCTCATGTCCTGCGAAGGTTAGTCTGGAGAGGTAGCTCCCAGCCTCGGTGTGGGCGACCGACCACAGTCCTGTGTTTGTGTCGCGGTGCACTGTGGGGCGCAATTTGGAGGAATGCTCTGTAGTGGACCCGGGTAGAAAAGCCTCAAGCGATAAGGGCGGAAAAAACACTTTCATGAGGGTGCCGCGTTGCTCCCTCATGAGACTTGCGTGAGAGAAATCGAGGCGGGGAAGGCGAAAAGGCAAAGAGTCACGAGCCAAACGGCAACAACTTTAATAAAACGTCGAATGGGAATAAACAAGCCAACTGTAGAAAGCAAATGAGAAAAGCCGCGTCCGGCACCTAATCTAGTCTTCGACGTCTTCTCACCAGTGCGGAGCTAAGTGCTGCCACTGGGCGTGGGAGGGATCCCCAGGGCCTGAGGCCGGCGCTCCTGACACTCCGGGGCGTGTACAGCCCCAACTCATTATTACGTGAGAGTGTCACGGGCGGCGAGCTTCACAGGTGTTGGCCTTCTTCACAGGCTCCGGGCCTTTCTCGTAAAGATACACTCCACAGGAGTTTGCCTTCTTCACAGGCTCCGGGCCTTTTCCCAAACGCAACGCTTCACAGGCGTTTGCCTTCTTCACAGGCTCTGGGCCTTTTCCAAAACACAACGCTTCACAGGCGTTCGCCTTCTTCACATGCTTTGGGCCTTTTCCAAAACACATCACGTCACAGGCGTTCGCCTTCTTCACAGGCTCTGGGTCTTTTCCAAAACGCATCACTTCACAGGCGTTCGCCTTCTTCACAGGCTCTGGGCCTTCTTCTTTAGGGGTAAAACCTCCTTAGGTGCTGGATGTTCCACGCGTTACGGGCCAGGCACCCCTCCCGAGTGTCCAAGCGCACGGGCCGGGCACAGAAACATGAACAACCTTGAACGGGCCCTCCCACATGGGAGAGAGCTTATGCAATCCCTCCCTGGAGAGAACCCGCCTGAGCACGAGGTCTCCTACCTCGAGGGTTCTAGGGCGGATGTTGCGGCAGTGGTATCGCTGCAGCACTTGCTGGTACCTTGCCGCTTGCAGTGCGGCTTCCCGACGACGCTCCTCCCCCAGCACGAGGTCTGTCCCCCGCATAGCGTCCTGCTGCGCCTCGTCGAACGCCAGGACCCGTGCGGAGCGACATCTAACCTCGTGAGGGAGGACTGCTTCAGCTCCATAGACCAGGAAGAACGGGGTCTCGCTGGTCGGCTTGGTCGCGGTTGTGCGGATGGACCACAACACTGACTGCAGCTCGTCGTACCAACCCCTGCCACAGGCCTCCAGCTTCTTCTTGAACGTCCACGGTCTTGAGGCCTCTCAAGACCTCCGCGTTAACCCGCTCGGCTTATTTGTTACTCCGTGGAGTGCGCTCGAGGCGTAGCATATCTGCGTCCCAAGGTTAGCACAATATGTTTTGAAAAGGTTACTGGTGAACTGCGAACCGTTGTCGGTGATGATGCGGTTCGGCACCCCGAACCGGCTCATAATGCCCTTGATGAATTTGACCGCAGAGCCTGCGGGGATTTTGTGGACGGCTTCCACTTCAGCCCACTTGGTGAACTTGTCCACGGCGACGTAGAGGTGGCGATAGCCCCCTGGCGCCCGAGGGAACGGGCCCAGGATAGCCAGCCCCCAGACTACGAAGGGCCACGAGAGGGGTATAGTTTGCAGACCTCCCGCCGACTGATGGATCTGCTTGGCATGGAATTGAAAGGCCTCGCAAGCCTTCACCAGTTCGACGGCATCATTGAGTGCAGTAGGCCAATAGAAACCGCTGTGGAACGCCTTGCCAACGAGGGTCCGTGATGATGAATGATGCCCACAGTCTCCACCGTGTATATCTGCCAGCAGTTCCTTCCCTTGCTCCCTGGAGATGCAGCGTAGGGACGCATCATTTGGTCGCTTCCGATAGAGCTCTCCATCCCTGATGCAGTATGCCGTGTGAGGGAGTTTTGGACTAGGGGGTGCCCGGATAGCCGAACTATCATCATCGGCCGGACTCCAAGACTATGAAGATACAAGATTGAAGACTTCGTCCCGTGTCCGGATGGGACTTTCCTTGGCGTGGAAGGCAAGCTTGGCGTCTGGATATGTAGATCTCCTACTATTGTAACCGACTACGTGTAACCCTAACCCTATCTGGTGTCTATATAAACCGGAGGGTTTTAGTCCGTGGGACGAACAACAATCATACCATAGGCTAGCTTCTAGGGTTTAGCCTCTTTGATCTCGTGGTAGATCCACTCTTGTAACACACATCATCAATATTAATCAAGCAGGGCGTAGGGTTTTACCTCCATCAAGAGGGCTGAACACAGGTAAAACATCGTGTCCCTTGTCTCCTGTTACCATCCGCCTAGACGCGCAGTTCGGGACCCCCTACCGAGATCCGCCGGTTTTGACACCGACATTGGTGCTTTCATTGAGAGTTCCTCGTATGCGTCACCGATAGGCTCGATGGCTCCTTTGATCATCAACAACGACACAGTCCGAGCGAGACTTTTCTCCTGGACAGATCTTCGTGTTCGGCGGCTTTGCTGCGAGCCAATTAAGCAGCCATCTGGAGCAGTTCGAAAGCTTCGCCCCTGGCCGTCGAGTCAGATTTGGAAGTCTAAACTATACGGCCGATATCCGCGGAGACTTGATCTTCGACGGATTCGAGCGCAATAGCAGCGCGCCGCCTTGTCTCGATGGGCATGATCTAGCTCTGCGGCGAGCGATTGCCACGGAGGCCGCACAAGAATCCGCTCGACCCTTAATCCGGAGCGGATTCCCGATCGAGAACGAGTGGTTGGACACCGCCTCGGGGCTTTAATCTCTACGATGATCGAGCGAACTCCATCCCTGTCGCTGCGAAGACCTCGACTCCAGGGTGCCGGACTCCTTTCCGGACTCCGAACCCTCCGCGCCCTTGCCAATCGAATCCGATTGGGCGCCCGTTATGGAGTTCACGGCCGCGGACATCTTCCAGCACTCGCCCTTTGGCGACATCCTGAGTTCACTAAAGTCTCTCTCGTTATCAAGAGAGCCCTGACCGGACTGCGGTCAGGACGGTTGGGATGCGGACGACGAAGAAATTCAAAACCCGCCCACCACCTACTTTGTAGCCGCTGTCGACGATCTAACCGACATGCTAGACTACGACTCCGAAGACATCGACGGTATGGACGACGATGCCGGAGACGAACAAGAACCAGCGCCTATCGGGCACTGGAAAGCCACCTCATCATATGACATATACATGGTGGATATCCCAAAGGATGGGAATGGCGAAGGAAAAGAGGAGGATGACCCTCCAAGAAACAGCCCAAGCGCCCGGCGTCGTGGCGCCGCTCTAAATCCCGCCATACAACAAGAATGAAGATTCCGACACGGAGATAACAATACACCGGACGGTGCGAAGGCAATCCACTCCGGCAAGATCCAGCGGGGAGGATGGAGACGCCAGCCCTCACGAGAGCGGCGAGAAGAAGAGGTAGAGGATTATATACCTCCCCGGAGACGAAGCAAGCCTCGGCGACGATGAATTAAATCGTGCACGAGGATCCCGTCGAACAAGAGCGTTTTAGACGCGGGCTTATGGCCATGGCGAACAACCTCAAGAAAAAGCAGCAACGACTTAGAGCTGATCGAGGATACGCTAGCCGGCGGATGGAATGAAGTCCTCGCGGCGAAGAGCATGAGCTCGAACGCCTCCAAAGCTACCCTAAACGCAAGCTGCTCCCCGATTAGAGGAGGAGGCTTACGAACCCGCATCACCAGGAGACAATACGGCTGACCGACCACCCCGTGGTCGCGATAGAGAGGCCTCTAGGCCCTTCACTAGAACCGTACCCCGGCATCGCTCAAAAAGCACACGGCCACAGGGGAATGCTCCGGACCTGCGAGATATATTGGAGGACAAGGCAAGACAATCAAGATCGATCTATGGATCGCGTGGGCGCCCCACGGTACGTAACGACAACCGTCGCGCTGGACATGATAAGTCGGCCGGGCGAACAAAAGCAGACAAAGCTCTTTTGAGCTCCGTCGTGATATCACCCAATGACAGAGGCGCAAGACACCTACTATGCTTCACAGACGAAGTAATGGATCATCAAATCCCCGAAGGGTTTAAACCCGTCAATATTGAATCCTATGATGGCACAACAGACCCCGCGGTTTGGATTGAAGACTATCTCCTTCACATCCACATGGCCCGCGGTGACGATCTTCATGCCATCAAATACCTCCCCCTCAAGCTTAAAGGACCAGCCCGGCATTGGCTCAACAGCTTGCCACCAGAGTCAATTGGGAGCTGGGAGGACCTGGAAGCCGCATTCCTCGATAACTTCCAGGGCACTTATGTGCGACCACCAGACGCTGATGACCTAAGCCACATAATTCAGCAGCCAGACAATTCTGGACACGGTTCTCAACCAAGAAAAACCAAATCGTCGACTGTCCGGACGGAGGCCCTCGCGGCCTTCAAGCATAACATCCATGACGAGTGGCTTGCCCGGCACCTAGGACAGGAAAAGCTGAAATCCATGGCAGCCCTCACATCACTCATGACCCGCTTCTGCGCAGGTGAGGACAGCTGGCTAGCACGCAGCAACAACCTCAGCAAAAATTCTGGCAGTCCGGCCTTCAAGGACCGAAATGGCAGGCCGCGTCGTAACAAAAACAAACGCCGCATTAACGGCGACAATATTGAGGATACGACAATCAATGCCGGATTCAGAGGCTCTAAAGCCGGTCAGCGGAAAAAGCAATTCAAAAGAACTACTCCGGGTCCGTCCAATTTGGACCGAATACTCGACCGCTTGTGCCAGATACACGGCACCCCCGAAAAGCAGGCAGGCAAGTTAATTGTCGAAAACAATGACAAGGGGCTGCATAGCGATGACGAGGACGAGACCCAACCGCCGGACAATAGAGGACAGAAGGGTTTCCCCCCACAGGTGCGGACGGTGAACATGATATACGCAACGCACATACCCAAAAGGGAGCGGAAGCGTGCACTCAGGGATGTCTATGCGATGGAGCCAGTTGCCCCGAAGTTCAATCCATGGTCCTCCTGCCCGATCACTTTTGACCGAAGGGACCACCCCACCAGCATCCGCCACGGCGGATTCGCCACACTGGTCTTAGACCCAATCGTCGATGGATTTCACCTAACCAGAGTCTTGATGGACGGCGGCAGCAGCCTGAACCTGCTTTACCAGGATACAGTGCGCAAAATGGGCATAGACCCCTCAAGGATTAAACCTACCAAAACGACCTTTAAAGGCGTCATACCAGGTGTAGAAGCCAATTGTACGGGCTCAATTACACTAGAAGTTGTGTTCGGGATCCACGGATAACTTCCGAGCGAGGAGTTAATCTTCGACATAGTCCCGTTCATAGCGGCTATCATGACTTGCTCGGACGTATCGCGTTTGCAAAGTTCAATGCGGTGCCGCACCACGCATACCTCAAGCTCAAGATGCGGGCCCTCGAGGAGTCATCACGGTCAACGGAAACACTGAACGTTCTCTCCGCACGGAGGAACATACAGCGGCTCTCGCGGCAGAAGTGCAATGCAGCCTCTTAAGGCAATTCTCGATTTCGGCCGTTAAGCGGCTGGACACAACTAAGCGCGCCCGGAGTAACTTAAAACAAGACCACCTGGCACGTTCCGAGCATGCGTGGCGATGCGGCTAACCCCATCTCTGTGAAGCGTCAAAGCAGGTCCTTGGCGTACACCATTACGCTCACGAAGATACCATGGGCATGTGGAGAGGGCACGACCACGATAAACCCAGGTGTGGCTCAACCACACGGGGGCTCCCAAGTGTGTCGTTCCTTTTTCTTTTCTTTTTACCTTTTACTTTTTACCCACAGGACTCCGTTTGTCAGAGGCCCCGTCCGGCAGCAGACCTGCCGAACTCACGATGCAACAGCCAGGGAAGGATAAAGGCTAAAACGAATATACAGGTGGTCTCCATTACGAGCATTTTTATACACCAATCTACAGCCTACCCCTAGAGGGGGACATGTCTAACAGTCCCATAGCTTGCTTATCGCACTATTTGTATCGTTCTGCATTCGTAGCAGCACTTATTAAATAAAACAATGCAGCACCTTTTTGCTTATAATTGCATTTCTTTTTCATCCATATGTTCATTCACGGCATGTTGCATCCGTACACTTTAATGCTGACTAATATACACAAGGGGCTTATGTTTCCCGCATTACGGTGTGATGAGTCCGAACACTTTCACAAGTCGGCACCCGAACTTATAGCACTATATGCATCAGCTCGAATCATGTCTTGGGTCAATAGTTGGGTTTGCCCGGCTCCGTGTTTTGGTACCTTACGTTTCATTATATCGGCTAAGGTAGCACCGGAGAACCATCGCGATTCCGCCCAGTTGAGCTGGGTTAACGCCTCGATGGAGAAAGCTAAAACTAACCGTCATGATGAGGCGAGAGCGATCGCTGTTCGAGAGGTTTTTGCGAGTCCTTAAAGACTTATGCCGCTTAGGCGAGGAGCCGGATCTGTAGGGGCCAAGGCGTGGATAGCGCCCCAAATTGACCTTCGAAGACTAGGGGCTTCGCGAAATTTAAAATTATAGAATTCTATGGCTAAGTGAGAGTGTTCAAGCATTATAAGTCCGGTTGCCTTGTTACATTTGTGTTGAGCGCCTCCCTATATGGACCCAAAATGGGAACACGGCGCTCAAGTTTATCCGAACACCCCAGCACTTTCGTGGCATGGGGAAATTTGAAGCCGACGACTTGTCATCTCTCAGATTTGATAAACAACCGCACGAAGGTAATATTTTAAATTAACAAGCGTTGCTTAAGCGCATATGAACTAAGTTTTCAGTATACGGGATAACAAAATGCGAGTCTACTCAAATATTACATCTTTGGAGCACTCACCCGCATTAGTGCGGGCGCCCTTCAGCACACTCTTGTAATACATCTCGGGCGTGCGATGCTCCTTGCCCTCTGGTGGCAGGTGCATCACGAGCCACAGGCATCCATCTTGCCCAGTGCACCTTTGCGCGGGCAAGGGCCCGACGGGCACCCTCAATACAAGCGGAATGCTTGATAACTTCAACCCACGGGCACGCATCCATCACCGCCGCACCAGGCGAAGTAGCTCCAGTGCACGGCCTCCTTAGGCCACAACCGAACTATGAGGCCCTTCATGGCCTGTTCGGCCACCTTGTGGAGCTCGACCAGCTACTTCAATTTGGTCGCTAAGAAACACCGGATGTTGGGCCTCGGCATCTTGAGACGAAGACCTTCTCCGTCGAGCTCCCCTCCTCGGCCCGGTAGAATGCGGCAAGATCGGACACGCTGCGAGGAAGATCTGCGAACAGCTCTGGAGAGCTCGAACTCGGGTAAGCAACAGGTAATTAACTCTCACATGCTTACTTTGCATGAAAAATGCCTTACCGCTGCTATTTTCTTCACCGCCTCAATCTCTGGAGGGCCTTGTAGGCTTCGGCCTTAGCGGCTTTGGCACTCTCAAGAGCCGTTGCAAGCTCGGACTCTCGAGTCTTGAGTCACGCTCAAGCTCTCATGTTTTTTCACGAGATCCTGGAGCTCTTGCTGTACCTCCGCCACCCGCGCCTCCTGCTTCTCTCGCTCGGTGCACTCCGCGGCCGCATTACGTTCGGCCGGGGCCACCGCCTCCTTCAGGGTCGCCACCTCGTTAGTGGCCCCTACAATACCCACGTTATCCTTGTCATTTTTCTTGCAACCAAATCCTTTTCTGTAAGGTACAATTTTGATAAGGTATTACTCACCTTCTTTTTGCCCGAGCTGCTTCTTGGCATGGCCGAGCTCGTTCTCGGACCGCTCGAGGTTTCCCTTCAAAGTATTGACCTCCACGGTCGGTCTTGGCGGAGGTCGGCAAAGACAACTGCAATCCCATATTGACATATTTTTTATGACTCCTGCGTTTATCTTTCTAAAGATCCTCGGTCCGGCTTTTCTTCCAAACACCGAACCGAGCATCGAGGGCTCTTGTCTATCTTGGTACCATTTTACATATATTGAAATTCTTACCTCAAAGCCTGTTAGAAGGCTACTGCAGGCTTCGGTCAGCCCGCTCTTGGCGAGCTGAACCTTCTGAATTACCGCACTCATAACAGTGCGGTGTTCCTCTTTGATGGAGGCGCCGTTGAGCGCCTCCAGCAAATTATCCGGCACCTCCGGTTGGACGGAGGCAGCCGGCGTCATGGTCTTGCCCTTCTTACGAAGGGGTGGCGCCAGGACTCGAGCCACTTTGTGGCCTCTGAAATTTGAGTCCGGTGCAGTCCGGGAGGGTGTCCTATGACACCTCCGGGCCTCCTCCTCCTGGTGGGTCCTTTTGGGATCCCACCTCGGCATCGTCCAGCAGACGGGGTGGAGGCAGTCGGAAGGAATCCATATCCGGCGCACCCAAGGACCCGCTTCGACGAAATGGGAAGATCATCCTTGGGCGGACTGCAGGGGTTGTATGCGGTATTAGAAAAGACATTATGTGGCGAAAATAGAAAACCTTGAAGTTATTCGAGTCCGGATACTTACGATCTCGCCAGGGCTTTGCCCTTGGAGGCCGATCCTAAATAAATGCGTCACTTTGGCGTTGGCGGAGCAGTCCGAGGGAAGAGTTTTCCCTTCTTGGACCCTTGGCCTCCCTTGTTGGGGAGGCCTTCCTTTCTTCCTCCCCGGCTGGGAGAGGCTTTCTTCTTCTCCTCCTCGCCTTGGTGGGAGGAGTCGGCCCTGATTCATCATCCGATAGCACATGAAAACGGTAACTCTTCCGAGTCCCCGTGGCCGTCTTCTTGGCCTTCTTCTCCGGCACCACGTGGGGTGCCGGAGCCAGCAGCCCCGTTAGGCGGGCGTCCGCTGGGTCCCCTGGCAATGAGGCCGGACAAATAATCCCGTCAAAGGTAAAGGGAGTTTAGATCCCGCATAGAGCCAAACTATGCAAAAACAAGTGGTGAAATCACTTACCTCGTCGGTTTGGGCTGCGGCGGAATCAGCGATCTTCGGTGGCGGATCACGGAGCTTCGGCGCCTTAAACAGCACCTTCCGGACATCTTACGTGCGTAGTGTCGAAGAGCCCACTCAGGTGCGGTGCTGCGCGGATCAAACTCCCACATGTTGAAGCCCGTCGTTGCACGGGAGAATCCGGCGGATGAGCATGACTGGACTACGTTGACAAGCTTGAGCTTCTTGTCCACCGGCTTACGGATACGGGCTTGGAGTCCGTTCAGCTCCTCGAATCCCCCAAATCCGGCCACTCTCTTTCCGGAGGTGAGCCGTGTAGGGATGCCAGATCTGAATTCGGGGTCGCTGCCCAATCAGGGTCACGCTGACTCGGTGATGTAGAACCACCCCGATTGCCACCTTGATGGTTTCCACGAAAGTGCCCTCCAGCCACGTAACGTGGGACATCCTGCCCACCATGGCGCCTCCGCACTCCACTTGGCTGCCCTTCACAACCTTGGCTTGACACTGAAGGTCTTGAGCCTAAGCGAAGTGGGGCTGGATCTGAAGGAAGGCCTCGCAAGACGATAAACACCGAGATGTTGAGGATGAAATTCGGGGCCAGATCATGGAAATCTAGGCCGTAGTAGAACATGAGCCACCGGACAAAGGGATGAAGCAGGAAGCCCAGTCCGTGGAGGAAATGGGGAAGAAATACTACCCTCTCATGGGGCACGGGGTTGGGGACGAGCTCTCCCTCGTCGGGAGCCGATGTGCGATGTTCTTTGGACAAATATCCAGCGTCGCACAGCTCTGGATCTGCCCCTCCGTGACGGAGGAGGCCATCCACTTGCCTCCCGCTCCGGACATAGTTGGAGTAAGGTTGAGGTGAGAAGTGCGGACTTAGGCGCTGGAGCTCGAGTTCATGGAGATGGATAAGCCAAGGAGGAAGAAGGCGCAGGTAAAAGGGTTGGATCTTTATCCCCTTATATGGGCGGACAAAAACATGTGTCCCCACCGGCCTGGTAAAACTCACTTATCTCCCAAGCGCCACAATCAATGGCGCGGTTGGGTTACCCACGTCCCTATTGATGGGAATCCCAGAATAAGGGGAACACGATCTCTGCTTCGACAAGACATGCCAAGGAAACCGCTTTAATAGACGCGCTGAGGTGGAACAATAAAAACAATTTGAGTAAAGGCTTGGTAGTGGTGCGACGTCGTGCCACAGAATACGTCAGCAGATTGATCTTGTGTAATATAATTCTCTCTACGATGGTATGTGGAATTTATTTTTGCAGAGCCGGACACTATCCTGGTGTTCACAATCTTCTATAAATTATTCGGAGGAAGAACCCGCCTTGCAATGCCGAAGACAACATGCGCGCCCGGACTCGTCGTCATTGAAGCCTGGTTCGAGGAGCTCTTGAGGGAGTTCGGACTAGGGGGTGTCCGGATAGCGAACTATCATCATCGGCCGGACTCCAAGACTATGAAGATACAAGATTGAAGACTTCGTCCCGTGTCCGGATGGGACTTTCCTTGGCGTGGAAGGCAAGCTTGGTGATACGGATATGTAGATCTCCTACTATTGTAACCGACTCTGTGTAACCTAACCCTATCCTGTGTCTATATAAACCAGAGGGTTTTTGTCCGTAGGACGAACAACAATCATACGATAGGCTAGCTTCTAGGGTTTAGCCTCTTTGATCTCGTGGTAGATCCACTCTTGTAACACACATCATCAATATTAATCAAGCAGGACGTAGGGTTTTACCTCCATCAAGAGGGCCCGAACCTGGGTAAAACATCGTGTCCCTTGTCTCCTGTTACCATCCGCCTAGACGCACAGTTCGGGACCCCCTACCCGAGATCCGCCGGTTTTGACACCGACAGGCCCCTTTTTCTTCATTAGCTGGAAGAAAGGCAGCGCTCGCTCCCCCAACTTGGAGAGGAACCTCCCTAGCGCTGTTACGCGCCCAGTGAGCTTCTGCATTTCTCTGAGGGTCCTTGGCGGGTTCATGTCCTCGACCGCCTTGACCTTCTCTGGGTTAGCCTCTATGCCTCGGTGGGACACGAGGAAGCCCAAGAGCTTGCCCGAGGGGACCCCAAACACACACTTTTCCGGGTTGAGCCGCAGGTTCACTGCGTTGAGGCTCGCGAAGGTTTCATCCAGGTCTTGTATCAGGGTTTTGGCCTCGCCAGACTTCACAACAATGTCATCGACGTAAGCCTCCACATTCTTCCCGAGTTGCGGGCCCAAGGTGATGTGCATCAGCCGCTGAAAGGTTGCTCCTGTGTTGCGCAGCCCGAATGGCATGCATGCGTAGCAGTACACTCCACATGGGGTCAAGAAGGCCGTCTTTTCCACGTCTTCTACCACCATCTTGATCTGGTGATATCCGGAGAAGGCATCCAAGAAACATAGCAGGTCGCTTTTCGGCGGTGGAATCGACGATTTGATCGATGCGAGGGCGGGGAATGGATCTTGCGGGCAGGCTTTGTTGAGGTTGGTGAAGTCGACACACATGCGTTCCTTCCCCTTTCTTGACACAACAACAGGGTTGGCCAGCCAATCTGGGTATCGGACCTCGCGAATGACCCTGCGCAGCTTCCAGTTTGCGGGTCTCTTGGACGATGAAAGCCTGCTTTTCAGTGGACTACCGCCTCGCTTTCTGCTTCACAGGGCGTACGTTGGGGCACACGTTGAGGTGATGCTCCATTACGCCTCTGGGGATCCCCGCCAGCTGATCAGGTTCCCAAGCGAACACCTTCCTGTTTGCCCGCAGGAACTTGACCAGGCCCTCCTCCTGCTCGGGTTCGAGGTTGGCGCCTATGGTGAAGGTGGCGTTAGTTGATCCGTCCTTGTCAACAAGTATCTTCTTAGTTTCCGCCTTGTCCTGGGTGAACAACTGCTTCTTCTTGGCTGGCGCCTTCCTTGGGCTCGGGCGTCTGGTCCGTGGCTGGGCAGCCGCCCGCGGCGATCTTGAAGGAGAGCTTGAGTACTTGTAACGCATCCCCGGTGTCTCCACACACGGTGAGGACGCCGTTGCTCTCGGGCATCTTCATGAGGTTGTAGGCTGGGTGAGTCGCGGCCATGAACTTGGCCAGAGACGGGAACCCGAGGATGGCATTGTATGGGAGGCCGATGGGGGCGATATCGAAGTCGATTAGCTCCGTGCGGAAGTTGTCGTAGGTGCCGAAAGTTACAGGGAGTCGGATCCGCCCCAGGGAGCTGGATGACCCGCCCCCGACACCCAAAAAGGGCCGGCTAGGCTGAAGCCGCTCCTGTGGTATGTGGAGGAGGCTGAAGGCCTCAACCGAGAGCACGCTGAGGCCCGCGCCGCCGTTGATGAGTGTCCTGGTGACAGCCACCTGGAAGATGGTGGGGGTGCACAACATTGGGAGCGCGCCCGAGCAGGTTGAGTTGGAAGAGCGGTCCTCTGAGCTGAAGGCCAGATCGGGCTTGGGCGCCGACCGACCTGGGGGAGCCCCCTGCCGCATGGAGGCAGCGCCGACCTGGCAGACGAACGGCTTGATGTGGCGGCCTGAAGGTAGAGCCTGCGAGCCGCCCAGGAGAGCCGCGACGACTGGGGGCGCCGACGCTGCGTGCTCGGCGAGGAAGAGGTTGCGCAGCTCTTCCCAAGAGGCCACGGAAGCCACTGGTAGGTGGAGCAGCCACATACGCGGGGCGTCAGTGAGGGCCATGGGAAGCCAGTTAGCCATGACCCTGTCGTCGCCTCCCACCTCGAGGATGGCCTCCTCATACGCCAGCACGAAGGCCAGCGGATCAGTTGTGCCGTTGTAGCGCGGCGGCGTCTCCGGCATGAACTTGTCCGGCCACCGCACCTGTCGCAAGGTCGGGGCCAAGGCTCGGAGCCCCCTGGCCCCTGTGCTGGTGCCGGCGACCGGAACGGGCGGCGTGCAACTCATTGCAGGGCGAGTCGCGGTGTTGGCGGAGAGCGGGTCGGCGAAAGGGAAAGCCCCGGCGCACCCCTACCTGGCACGCCAAATGTCGGATTTCGGGTTCCGGTAGACCCTCTAGGTTCGAACACCGGGGTGCGCACCGAGATTTCACCCTCTACCTTCATGCGCCTCGCCGCCTCGCTAAGATCTAAGCTATGAAAGGAACAACACAAGAGACACAGGGTTTATACTAGTTCGGGCCACCATTGTGGTGTAATACCCTACTCTAGTTTGTGGTGTGGTGGATTGCCTCTTGGGCTGACGATGATGGACAATACAAAGAAGAACAACCTCGCGAGGGTCTATTCTTGGCTGGTGCGATGAACTACTAGGAGGAGTTCAGTCGCTCTCTCTCTCTGCTGATCCCAGATGCTGGATCCTCTCTCTAGATTTCTCGATCCCCCTACCTTGTGGGTGGCTAGTCCTATTTATAGGCAAAGGCCCTGGGCCTCTCCCCGAAAATTGAGCAGAAAAGGGGCTAACAATTGGCCGTTTTGAAGGGGAACAACTAGTACACTTATCCTGACTAAAGTTGGTCCTCGCCTGTCAAAGGCTCTGGTGGTGACGCCGGCTTGGGCTCCACCATGACTTCCTTCCTGCCGTTGCGACGGTCTTGGTCTTTTTGCACCGAAACGGATGCCTTTGCTTGATACTCTTGCCTGCGCTTGCTCCCTTTGCACCAAAGAGGAAAGGAGGACCCTGCGCGGGCTGGCGCCCACCTGGCGCCCTTGGTCGTCATGGCTTGCGTCATGGGCACCTCGTGAGGTACCCCGCCTTGATTTCTCCGCCTCCTCGCGAGCCCGGCTGAGGCCGTGCCTGAGGAAGCTCCCTGTCGTCCGCCCCGCGAGGCTTGGCCCCTCGCGAGGGTCTTGAGCTTGTGCTGATGAAGATGGGCCTTGATGGGCCACCCCTTGAGCCACGCCGCAGGCCGCAGGCAGGCAAGTCTGGGGACCCCCGTTCCCAGAACGCCGACATACATCATGTCATCTTGCTTAATGCGTTACTCCGTTCTTATGAACTTAATACTCTAGATGCATGCTGGATAGCGGTCGACGTGTGAAGTAATAGTAGTAGATGCAAAATCGTTTTGGTCTACTTGACACGGACGTGATGCCTATATTCATGATCATTGCCTTAGATATCTTCATAATTATGCACTTTTCTATCAATTCCTCGGCAGTAATTTGTTCTCCCACCATAATATATGCGATCTTGAGAGAAGCCACGAGTGAAACCTATGGCCTCCGAGTCTCTTGATTATTTTATTGCATCTCTTTTATTTACATTGCATCTCGTTTACTATTTTGCAATCTTTACTTTCCAATCTATACAACAAAAATACCAAAAATATTTACTTTACTATCTCTATTAGATCTCACTTTTGCGAGTGACCGTGAAGGGATTGACAACGCCTTTATCGTGTTGGCTACAAGGTTCTTGATTGTTTGTGCAGGTACTAGGTGACTTGTGCATTGTATCCTACTGGATTGATACCTTGGTTCTCAAAAACTGAGGGAAATACTTACGCTACTTTGCTGCATCACCCTTTCCTCTTCAAGGGAAAACCAACGCATGCTCACAAGGTAGCAGGGGTGAATAGGAAACTTCCAATTTTTAGCTTTTCTTAACAACTTATGTTAAGCAACAATTAGGTTGTTTAGATATGCAACTAGGTGAGCAACCTATATGATGCTAGCAATAACAACCACACAAGCAAGCAAGATAAACAACACGAGTAAAGCTTGTACAAAGTAAAGGTAAGAGATAACCACAAGTGGAACTGGTGGAGACGAGGATGTGTTACCTGATGACCCACAAGTATAAGGGATCTATCATAGTCCTTTCGATAAGTAAGAGTGTCGAACCCAACGAGGAGCAGAAGGAAATGACAAGCAATTTTTAACAAGGTATTTTCTGCAAGCACTGGAATTATCGGTAAGAGATAGTTTTGTGATATGATAATTCGTAACGGGTAACAAGTAACAAGTGTAACGCAGGTGCAGCAAGGTGGCCCAATCCTTTTTGTAGCAAAGGATAAGCCTGGATGAACTCTTATATAAAGCAAAGCGCTCCCGAGGACACATGGGAATTATTGTCAAGTTAGTTTTCATCAGGCTATATGATTCACGTTCGTTACTTTGATAATTTGATATGTGGGTGGACCGGTGCTTGGGTGTTGTCCTTACATGGGCAAGCCTCCCACTTATGATTAACCCCTCTCGCAAGCATCCGCAACTACGAAATAAATACTAAGATAAATCTAACCATAGCATGAAACATGTGGATCCAAATCAGCCCCTTACGAAGCAACGCATAAACTAAGGTTTAAGCTTTTGTCGCTCTAGCAACCCATCATATACTTATTACTTCCCAATGCATTCCCCCAGGCCCAAATCATGGTGAAGTGTCATGTAGTCGACGTTCACATAACACCACTAGAGGAAAGACAACATACATCTCATCAAAATATCGAACGAATACCAAATTCACATGATTACTTATAACAAGACTTCTCCAGTTTCCTCAGGAACAAACGTAACTACTCACAAAGCATGTTTATGTTCAAGATCAGAGGGGTATTGAATATCATTAAGGATCTGAACATATGATCTTCCACCAAATAAACCAACTGCATCAACTACCAGGAGTAATCAACACTACTAGCAACCTGTTGGTGCAATATCTGCCCACCTTGTGTTTTGGAGATTGTTGACGGAAACATGTATGGACTGACTTGTTTGCTAGTGCATACACAGAGAAAATGTACATACACAACCGAAGAAAATGAAGTCTCTAGTGCTGAGTTCGAGGAACTTCACCGAAGTATATCTGCGTTGCAGAGAAGAACGATTTGTATTTATTGGAGTAATAGAGTCGAGAAGATTGATGTGAAGAAATTGACCCCTCGAAATCTTACTACTGAAGCGAAACTTTTTTTTCGATAATGTCGTCCGAAGAAATTTACTGCATCGATGGAAGTCGAAGACAAAGTGAAGACGTAGTATTCATTTTAGTTGTTCTTCTTTCATTCTATCGAGTCATAGGACCTCCGTACTATTAAGAGGGGTACAGGTACTCGATGCTTAGATCTAATGTGATGCTTAGCCATAACCTATGAAAGATGTGAGATAAATCTCTTTGTGCTTCGAGCAAATACTTGTTAGCAAGAGACTGTGATCTTCTTCGCTGTGAGAGATTTGACTCGGACTGAGGAGTTAGCATTTCGTGCTCCACAAGAAATGTTACCGTTGTGCTCAAATCCGACAATTGGAATCGTGTCATTTGGCCATTGGCTGAACCCGATGTCTAATTTGGTCTTTTCCCACAAGGGAAGGATGCGGCCATAAATAGCCACCCCGCTCCAACATTGTCTGTTGGCTGCTCCACTTGAGATTTCCGAGAAGAGTGAATTGAGCAACCCCTCTCCAAGTGATTTGAGTTTAAGATTCACAGAGAGAAAAACCAAGAGCCCAAACTTAGATAGTGGTTTAGCATTACAGTATTTCTGAGTGAGAGTTCTTGTACCTATTACTCTTGAGAGCTGCACACTCTCTAGATGAATAGGTTTCGGGTTCAAGGGTCGAAGAGTTGTTGTCTTCAACGAGCCAAATCTTCAGCAACCAAGAGTGATTGTGGTTCACGGAGGTCGACCGAAGGTTTGGAGATCACCGACAAGGATCTACCATGAGTGAAATCAACCTGAGTCTGACAGCTCTCCGTTGAAGGAGAATAGGGTGAAGAGAGTTTATCTTCCGTGTTAAGTCACAGCCCCTCCAACCAGACGTAGCCCTTTGGCAGTAGGGTGAACTGGTCTACCAAATCTCACTGTCGCCTTCGAGCACCACTGGTTCCAGTTACTCTACTGTTTTTCTTTCAGTAGTTTACATTTGTGCTTCGTGTCGATAGCTTGTTTGATCATTTCATTCAGTCTGTTATCCACCTGGGATTCAGTGATCACCCTGTTTTGTTGTCTTCGTCTGTATTCATTCATTACCATCTATCCCTTAGGATTCACCTGTGGAATCTAACCATAGTTTTGTTTCAGTGCATACCATGATGTATATCATTCTACTACATCTGTTTGCTTGTTAGGTTACTCTCATTGTAGTTAAACCTATGATTTATCAAGCTCGTATTGTTGTAAATGCGTTCATCAATGAATATGCTTCTGGCGAAGAAGATTGATTGAGTTCATTTCCACCAATACTCTATTCCGCTACTGTGAGTGGGATAGGTTTCAAAGCTTTCGAAAGAAAATTTGAATCTCCCATTCACCACCCCACTCTGGTCGATATAATCTCGGTCCTAACAATTCGTATCGAAGCAGGTTCTCCTTGTCTCTGTTTATTAAAGGTCTAACATCCTTGGAGTTTTAAGTATGTCGTATGGAGGTAGATCCTCGCACTCTGAAATATTTCCTATCTTCGATGGAAATGACTATATGTACGGGAAGGAACGAATGAGAATCAGACTTCAAGCTATCAACTATGATCTATGGCAGATTGTGGAAGATGGTTATACCATTCATCAACAAAATGATCTGACTTCCGATGATAAATCAAATCTGCAGTTGGATGCTCAAGCAAAAGATATCATCTGTAGTACTCAAAAACATTTTCTTTCGATTCCAAAGGGTCAATACTTCAAAGCAAACTTGGGATGCTATCAACAATGCTCATGAAAAATTTGTTGCCAGATCAAATCCTCAGATTCAAATGCTTCGTTCCAAGTTCACTGGTTTCAGAAGACTTCGTAAAGAAAGTTACATGGAACTCACTGGTTGATTGACAAACATTGTTGAAAGACTACATCAACGAGGAGTAACTGATATCACCGACAGAGATGTAGTCAACAAGCTTCTGAGCGCTCTTGATGAATCCTTTGATCCAATTCTAGCTGAAATCAAGCAAAGACCATACTATGAAGAGCTTCACTATGTTGAGGTCATGACACTGCTGACAATTCATGAAGAATAGATGGAATTGGGAAATGCGGATCAAGAATCTTCTTCAGAAGGTGAAGGAGAAATCCTTTCACACTATGGCAGCTCACAGGAAGAATAAGAATATGTTGAAAATCAACACTCCATCACAAGAGAATTGGAAATGCTCACACAAAGGCTGACTGATCTCAGAAGACAAAATTTGTATCTTGTGAATGACGATGAAGATGACATGCCTAATTCATCAAGACAACTACCTCCGAAAGACATGAAGTGCTTCAAGTGCAAACAAGTCGGTCATGTCATATCTGATTATCCTAACTAGGACAGTATACCGAGCAAAAGATGGAAATATCATCACGAAAATGGATTCAAACGGGTTAATCGTCGTAGTAAGATCTCGAAGACAAATGAATCTTCGTCATCTTCTTCGACGAGACCAGTCACTGACGTGAAAGCCAGAGCTGCCGTTGAATCTAATATGGGAAAGATATCACAGTTGAATAGAGCATCACTACAAAAAAAAAGACACTTCCGTGACACTTTGGGCCGAACAATTTTTTTTCTATCATACATATGACACTTCTATGAAGATAATTGTGACAAAACCCGGTATCATCATAGATGTGGTGGGCTCCTACTTCTATGACAAAAAATCATGAGAGAAAATGGGCTTTTCGTCCTGGGCGAGCCGGAGATGCAGCTGCATGACATTCTTTGGGCCGTCCATGACGGAAAAAACCGTGGTAGAAGCGAGGGCGAGGAAAATTTCGGGGAGTTGCCAGTTACGGTGGGAGGTCAGGGGCCGAGCGATGCGCATTTCTCTCACGTGCATACACGCGTGCGAGGCATTAGCTCTAATGAACCCGAAGCGAGGCGTTGGGCTCTAATCGAACCCGGCGATTACCTTTGCAGGCTACGACATCGAACCCGGCGATCGATCGATGGCTATTAACTGAACCCGATCGAGCGATTCCTTCGCTACTGCTGCTAATTGAAGCTGATCGGTGCTGCCTCTGGGATGAACAGTGAGCGTTTGCGCGGGGGGGGGGGGGGGGGTTGGATGAACAGTGAGTGATGGTGTTGCCTCTGGATGAATAGGGACCCGTGGTGTCTTTGGAGGGCTGGATGAGCGATGAAGCGGTGGAGGGGTGCCCGTGGAGGGGTGGTTGAACAGGACCCGTGGTGTGGAGGGCTGGATGAGCGATGAGACGGTGGAGGGTGGTTGAGCGATGGCGGTGGAGTAGCGCATGGTGGAGGCTGGATGAACAGGAGCCCGTGGAGGCTGGAGGAGGTCGACTGTAGCCCGTGGAGGCTGGAGGAGGTCGATGGTGGAGATGAACAGTATCATGTGGAGTCCCGTTTTGTAGTACGCCACACCCCTCTCGATGAAAAGGACCCCCGTTTCGACCGTAGCGCTCCAACACAAGTCCGTTTCGTCCGTTTTGCGGTACGCCACACCCCTCCCGATCAACAGGACCCCCGTTTCGACCGTAGGAGGTCCATTTCCTCCGTTTTGCTTGATCGCCACACCCTCCCGATCAACAGGACCCCGTTTCGACCGTAGTAGGAGGTCCGTTTCTTGATCGCCACACCCTCACGATCAACAGGACCCCTGTTTCGACCATAGGAGGTTCGTTTCCTCCGTTTTGCGGTACGCCACACCCCTCCCGATCAACAGGACCCCGTTCCGAATGTAGGAGATCCGTTTCATCCGTTGTGTGGTAAGCCAGGCCTCGTTTCCATCGCCTGTTCCGTCCAAGCCCTCCCAATGAACACGACCACGCATTCCGATCCGACCCAGCCGGTTGGCTCCCACGCGTTCCGTTGCCTCCTGATGAACACGGCGCATTCCGTTGCCTCTCGATGAAAACGACGATGACGCTATTTCTCCGTTCTGACCCAGCCATGTACACGAACCCTGGTCGTACGTACACATATGTGGCCGTATTTTCTTTCTTGCACCCTGGCCGCTGTACGTACGTGTACATGCTACGTGCGCGCCTCTACTACGACACGTGGGCTCCTCTACATCGACAAGTATGTACGTACGTTCGCGACGAATGACAACGCCACGTGCGCTTGACCGGGTAGGTCCCGGTATCGCCGCATTTCCTTGCGTGCGAAGATGTAGCTGGTGGGTCCCAGCAGTCAGGGGGGCGAATCGGTTTTTTTGCCTGGATGCACTTCCTTGCGTGCGAAGATGTAGCTGGTGGGTCCCAGCAGTCAGGGGGGCGAATCGTTTTTTTGCCCAGACGCACTTCCTTGCGTGCGAAGGTGTAGCTGGTGGGTCCCAGCAGTCAGGGGGGAAACGTCTTTTTCGTGAAATACGGTGGCTCGTCCGGTGGGTCCCCGCTGTCAGGTGGAGGAATAATTATTTTCCGCGTAATAAGGAGGCACTTCCTTGCTGCGGCCGTGGACCCAGCTGTCAACCTCTCCACGTACAGTCCACGTCCGATGGAAGTCGTTCCTTGACCACGTTGACCACTGACAGTGTCCTGGACTAGGGGGTACTCACCACGTCACCTTCCGATCTATTAGATTGGTCCGAGGACCCCCATAGCCGTATACTCAAGGGAGAGTCCATACAGTTGCCACATACAAGGATGATTCTGCAAGACTTGGCGATCAAGATAAGGACTCCTTCCCGACCGGCGTATTCGGCTAGGACTCTTGTTATCCTAGGCCTCTGGTGCATTATATAAACCGAGGCCGGGCTAGTCGATAGATATATACAATTACAATCATACCATCATAGGCTAGCTCCTAGGGTTTAGCCTCTACGATCTCGTGGTAGATCTACTCTTGTAGTACCCATATCATCAATATTAATGAAGCAGGAAGTAGGGTTTTACCTTCATCAAGAGGGCCCGAACCTGGGTAAACATCTGTGTCCCTTACTTCTTGTTAACATCAGCCTTGACACACAGATCGGGACCCCCTACCCGAGATCCGCCAGTTTTGACACCAACATTGGTGCTTTCATTGAGAGTTCCGCTGTGTGCTCGGCAAAAGGATCAATAGCTCGTCAGCAGATCAACTGCGACGTCGACTTCTTTGTCACCGGCTCGACTGGTCACCTCGGCTCGACCGAATACTGTGCCCTACCCCCGATCGTCATGTTCGGACAAGGGCCTTGATCAACATCAACTCCGATCTCTATCAAGATCATGGAGAAATCATCCATGGCGCTCAGGGGCTCAACGTCAACATTGCCCTCGGGTGGCCGTGCTGTTTTTCCGGACAGCGAACTTGTATCTGCCACCACCTCCTCCTCGGGTGTCGCTTTAACGATTGCTTCTGTGGAACTGTGCGGAATTGAGTCTACAACGACCCTGGAAAATTTTGTCGAGTTCCTATGGAGAAATCTCTGGCAATCCGCGATACACCGGAGCCCTGTTAAATCTGGACGAGAATCTGGATGAGTTTAGGGCGTGGTTTCCAGATTCTAGCTCGGAGGTCCTTTGGAAGATCCAACCGTTGATCCGCTGCAGAATTCCTATATCTACCACCCCTCAAAATTTCAGCTCGATCCGACCGTCCAAACTCCGGGAACCTTCCGATTAGTGCATCACTTTTCGGATCTGTTTTCTGTGTGAAAACGAATCCGACCTGAGTTCGTCTTTTTTATGAACGGGATTTGGGACACCCTTTTTGAAGTCGTATGGGGTATTGTGTTTTGTTTCTGAACACATCCCACTAACTTTAAAATCTTTTGAACATGATCTTCAACATCATGCTGGTGTCAAACCAGTCCGACAATATTGCTCCATGGCTGCCGACCTGCACTAGACACGTCGTCACTTTATTGAGCCGAGCTCAACTTCTTCGGATCATCATCTCGGCAAGCCGAACAAGAGTCCGGCATCACAAAGGATAAATCATCACCAACATTGCCGCCCCACGGATTACACGGAGCGGGCACACCGGCATCGCCGCACGGTCACTTCATCAAGCCGGCATTGACCACACCACGACCTGCCGGCGGGGCCGCACTGTTGCTCCTTCAAGCCGGTGCCCATCATGCCGACCTACTTCGACTCATCGGCTGGACCGAGGGCTTTGCCTCGGCAAGCCAACCTTTGCTAGCATTGCCATGCCGTCGCTTTATCGCCCATCAGGCAATGGGTGTGCGGATCGAGTCCCAATTTTGGGAATCACCTTCCTTCAGATTGTTACAACAAATAATCCAGGTGCTATTAATCCTAGTATATTTTTTTGCTTGTTTGGGTTAATTTTTCCCAAGGAATTATTACTCTGGTTTGTCCATCATATGTACATAGGTCTATCAAATGGTGGCCGCATTATCGGCCAGTCGCATGGTGGTTCGGTCGGTTCCGTACATAGCCGGTGAATGCCGCATCCGAACTTCGGACCGACACGTGAATTCGAGCTTTGCCACGCCTTTCTTGCATCACTTGACGCCTGCATCGACATTGACTTCGGCGCCAGGCCATATTTCTTTTATTACTCACTTTGCATAATTTATTTATTATGCAACATTTTTTTAATTATTATTATTAGTATTACCCCCGGTTTGCACTATTTTTTGTGCACAGGAAAATGACCCAGCCAGACTATATCCTTTGGCGCCACCTTGGCTGGACGGGGGCTTCGTCAATACTTCATTACCCCAAGCCGGGGACTTCGGCATCACTCTGCCGGCCTGCATTAACCGTGCTATGTCACCACTTCGGAGCATCGAGCTCTTTGCTCCGCCACCTCGGGACCGGCTTGGGGGATGGAACCTTGTCCCACATCAAGCTCGGACCGCGTCATCAATACCGAACACATTAACCAGCTAAGTTGCCTTCTTGCTCAAAGTTTTAAATTTTTAACTTGTGTTCGGTTTGATAAAGCATTATACTTTTTTGGAAAAAGGTTGCTTGTAAAAAAATTTCCTTGTCCAAACTTTGTTTGTGACGGACAAATTCAAATACCCAGATTACTTGGGGGCTCCCTTGCTGGAGCTTTTCCTCTTGCATATGATTATACTTGTACGGCTTCGTTCCTTGTTCATGTATTATGCCTAAATATGCACCATATTGACCTAAGTGATTTGCAAGCTGGGTTGCCTTGCTCCTGTGATTACCCCTACGTTCCCGATTGTTCGGCTAGGGAGTAAAGGGAGCACCTCTGCGATTGTCACGATCGGGTCACCCGAGCGGACCTCGAGGCGGTGAAGCCGAAAGCTAGCGCTCTTACTGTTTTCAATTATGGTCGGCACAATAACGGAACTCATGAGTACAAAAATCTATTGCACAACTCTCATATTAACAATGAGCACCGAAGAAAGGTAACGGTGGGGTACTATTTTCTTGAAGATGCTTCTTACACTTTATCGATAATATAGCATAAGTTCCTGGCGCGCTTTATGCATTACAGCCTTATGACCTGATTGCTGGTTATCGGAAACACCGTCTATATTCTCGGCAATTGGAGTACATAACACTTTTCGGTCTTTGACCGAAGAGGGAGAAGCCGACGGTCGGTTAAGACGCGTTTAAAGTTCGGGTGAACATAGATATGATATAAGTACTTCGGACCATACAATCATTCTTTTACCCAAGTCACTCGGTGGCTCTTAAATTTATGTGAGCTGTTTGATAATAAGTGTTCTTCTTATTAGTCATTGCAAAGTCTTTTTCTATCACTCCTTTCTCGATGCAAGTGTGTGGTCAATAGCCGGATAGCCTTCCTCTCTCTAAATCCGCTCAAGTGCAGTTTGCTAAAGTAGCCTCGGAGAAGCACTCCACTTTCGGGATAAGGAGGTTGAGGCCATAGGCTGACCCGCTTGAAGTCTTGAGATATGATGTGTCATGTTAAAGCACGGCAGAAGCACCTTTTTTTTAAAAAAAAGTCCAATTTTTAGATTGGCACCGAACACTTGATCTAGTTCGGACATTAAACTTTTGAATAAGTTTTTTGGCTTTTCGAGCCTATGGCACTTTTAAACTTTTTGTGTGTTTCCAGCATTAGTCTCGCAGTGCAACGCTGGACTCCTTTAGGGATTCGGCAAAGACATTCTCGGATATTGCTATATATGCATCGGTTTCGAATTGTGTCTTCGGTCAGTAGTTGGGTTGCCCGGCTCCTGTGCTTGCCTCCTACGTTCCGCTTTGTTCGGCTAGGTGTGCCAAGGGAGAACCACTACGATTGTGCTTCCAGCTCGCATGGTCAAGCACCTCAGTGGAGAAAGCCGAAAACTGACTGTCACAATAGGCGTAAACTGGTCAGCGATCCGATAACTCTGTTAAATGACGGGCCGTTCATAACATTAGCCGAAGTATCTACGGCTATACCACGGATGTCGCCGAACACTAACCGGGGGCTCATAGCTAGCTTCCCCAGTTTAAAGCTCCTATGACTAAGCGAAAGTGATAAAGCCCGCATATCTAATTGCCTTGTTTCTGCTAACACAACCGCCTCCGGGCACCGAGACGTCGGCTAAGGGTTGTTTTGTTAGTGCGGAAACACCCTACGTAGTATCTACTAAGGGGTAGAGGCCGACGATGGGCCACTTTCAACTGATAAAATGGTCGCAATGGATTCAAAATAATGATGTAAAGTACTTGGATACATAGAATCATTACACATAATCTGTGATTTTACTCTGGATATCGATCCTTAATTCAGCCACCCGTGCCCACATTAAGGCTCGGGGGCTACAGGGCTTTGTGCTCATTATTTACAAATATTGAAGGGGCACATCGATCCCCTGATCTGGTGTTGCCACCCGACCAGTGTCTCGGGGGCTACTGCATTGCTTATTCAATGCAGAGAATTTAAAGTGCTCAGTGTTCGGCTTGAACGAACTATGCACATACGCGTCTTCGGACAATAATAGGTACCATATGGGCCTATCCGGCATCAAGCTAATATATTGCAGCGACTTCTCACGACCCTCTCTCAGGGGCCCGTTCATCGATCGCTACTATCTCTAATATATTACACTTCATTTTTACTCCTATGTATGCTGCCGAGCAAGGAATTGATCCTCAGGCCGATTTCGCGCATCGACCTAAGTCTCAGGGGCTACTGGGGACAGCGGTTTTTATGCTTGCCTTCAGGTGCATCTCGGGTTTTAGACTGATACACACCTTCAGGGATACTGGCTATATATCTCGGCAGAGGATAAACTGCACCAGTTAAAAATATTCACAAAAATCAGCCCACGGTCAGGGTGGTGCACCACCTTGGAAGCAGTCCGGCATAAAGCTCGGGCGCTCGCGGCTAGATCCATAGAGGGCATTTCCGGCATTAAGCTCGGCTACACTCCTTCATCTTTTTTGTACCAAGATGATCTATGACATCTTGGATATAGTCCGACGTTGGAGCTCGGATATAGTCCGAAGCTAGAGCTTGGACACAGTACGGCGTTGGAGCTCTGAAGCAGTCTGACATTGGTGCTCGGCTGCAAAGTATACCTCGAATGCAGTCCGGTGTTGGAAGCTCGGACGCAAGAGGACACTGCCTCCCGGGAACAACTTCAAACCTGAGGCGGGGCATGAAAATAACAAGGCATTGATAAAGGCCGGAAACTTAAAGGGGCTCCTAGGATACCCAACGTGTAAACTCTTCGGATGCACTTCGGCGATCCTCAAGATCGAAGATGAGAAGATTTGTTGAACCAGTTTTCAAGACCGATGACCGAAGATGAAGAACAGTTTGGAAGAATCGAGGAGCGTCCCTAACTTGAAGACCGGTTCAGGGGGCTACTGACGGTCTCCTGGACTAGGGGGTACTCACCACGTCACCTCCCGATCTATTAGATTGGGCCGAGGACCCCCATAGCCGTATACTCATGGGCCAGTCCGGACAGTTGCCGCATACAAGGAAGATTCCGCAAGACTTGGCGATCAAGACAAGGACTCCTCCCCCACCGGCGTATTCGGCTAGGACTCTTGTTATCCTAGGCCTCTGGTGCATTATATAAACCGAGGCCGGTCTAGTCGATAGATATATACAATTACAATCATACCATCATAGGCTAGCTCCTAGGGTTTAGCCTCTACGATCTCGTGGTAGATCTACTCTTGTACTACCCATATCATCAATATTAATCAAGCGGGAAGTAGGGTTTTACCTCCATCGAGAGGCCCGAACACAGGTAAACATCCGTGTCCCTTACTTCTTGTTACCATCAGCCTTGACGCACAGATCGGGACCCCCTACCCGAGATCCGCCGGTTTTGACACCGACAACCAAGCCGCGCCGAGAGCACCAGGGCGGTGGACGATGGCGAGGCCTAGGAAGGGGACGACGGGGAGCCGGGGAAGACGCGGTAGTGGAAGCCCGCGCGGAGAGGAGTATGAGGGTTCACTGGTCCGGCTGCGGTGTGAGGCTGCCGTCGCCGCAGGGACTGGCCAGCGGTGGGAATAGTAGGGGGCGATGAGGCCTCCGCGGCAGCACATCCGGCCATGGGAGGCAGGAGCATGCGACACGACCGGCGCTGCTTTGGGCGGCTGGAGCAAGAAGACCAGAGGTTGAAGAAGCACTACGGCTGTTGGATGGACATCGACGGTCCTTTGGAGCTAGAATCGTTTATATTGACTAAGTTGACAAAGCTCTCCATCCCGTCACAACTTAGTAGGCCCACAAGTCAGCCTCCCACCAATGTGGGTCCCAGCTAGTGGGGAATTCATTTTTGTGCGTAATAAGGAGGCACTTCGGTGGGTCGGTGACAGTTAGGGGAACGTTTTTTTCACGAAATACGGTGGCCCGTCGGGTGGGTCCCAGCAGTCTGGGGCAAACGTTTTTTTCACGAAATACTGGTGGCCCGTTCGGAGGAATAATTATTTTCCGCGTAATAAGGAGGCACTTCCTTGCGGCTGCTGTGGAACCAGCTGCCAGCCTCTCCACGTACAGTATTCTTCCGATGGAATTCGGTCATTAACCATATTGACCACGCCGCGCCGAGAGCACCATGGCAGTGGATGACGGCGAGGCCTAGGAAGGGGACGGCGGGGAGCCGGGCAAGACGCGGCAGTGGAAGCCTGCGCCGAGAGGATTACGAGGGTTCACTAGTTCGGCTGCGCCGCCGTCGCCGCAGAATAAAAGGGGGTGTGGGTGAGTGGAGTGGAGGAATGGCCTAGCCAGCGGTGGGAGTAGTATGGGGGCGGTGAGGCCTCCGCGGCAGCACAGCCGGCCACGAGAGGCAGGAGCAGGCGGCACGACCGGCGCTGCTTTGGGTGGCTGGAGCTAGAAGACCAGAGGTTGAAGAAGCACTACGGCCGTTGGATGGACATCGTATGGTCAGTCGAGCTAGAATCGTGCATATTGACTAAGTTGACAAAGCCCTTCGTAGTAGGCCCACTATATTAGGTCCCAGCTAGCAGGGGGAGTATTCTTTTTTTTGGGCGTAATAAGGAGGCACTTCCTTGCGTGCGAAGATATAGCTGGTGGGTCCGAGCTGTCAGTGGCGGTAACGCTTTTTTCGCGAAATACAGAGGCCCTTTTGGTGGGTCCCAGATGTCAGGTGGAGGAATAATTATTTTGCGCGTAATAAGAAGGCATTTCCTTGTGTGCGGCCGTCGACCCAGCTGTCAGCCTCTCCACCTACAGTCCACTTCAGATGCATGTCGGTCGTTGACCACGCCACGTCGAGAGCACCAGGGCGGTGGACAACGACGAGGCCTAGGAAGGGAACGACACGGAGGCAGGAAAGACTCGGTAGTTGTTTCCCACACGAAGGGGAGTACGACTATACGAGGGTTCGTCTGCCGTCGCCGGAGAATAACAGCAGGTGTGGGACTGTGGGTGAGTAGATGGATGGCTAGGCCAGTGATGGGAGTACGGTGGCGGTGAGGTTCACTGGCAAAGACAGAGGCTGCGGGAAGGAGGGAGCAGGCAGTCCTGCCAGCGCTTGTTTGAGCGGCTGGAGTAGGAAGAGCAGAGATTGAAGAAGCACGACGGCCGTTGGATGGACATCCAACAGTATACATGCCATCTGTGGAAAGCCTCAAATCTGTGGAAAAAGCATAGCCCATCTGCCATTATTTCAAATAGTTTACAGCCCATTTGCTAATTCTTACGGTTTTTTTTGGATCCCATATTCTTTTTGTTAGCATTACAGCCCATATTGTGGACACAGTTAAAAAATTATACAAAATTTTGCATATGTCGGTGCGGTCTGAACTGTTTTTAATCTCGAAATTTCGAGTCACATTCAGACTGATTTTAGAAACAAATGTATATCCATATAAAATCCAATAAATTGTCCACACATAAAAATCAATGCAATTTAAAATCTCGAAAAGAAAAAATGATATTTGAAACTAATTGCCGGTTTGATGTGTTTCAAAAATGTACAGCCCATTTCTCATTACTGATAGGCCATTTTCTCGGCCAAATTAATGAAGCTCTCCTCATCTTGAAAGATTTGCAGCCCAACAGGCACGATAAAGCGACTTACTTGACAAATCACAAAAAACTGGGCTAGCCATTTTCGTAAAGAAAAAAATTACTGGGTTGGTCTGTGGTAAACATAAAAGAAAATGCTGTCTAGACAGGCAGAGTGTCCCAAGACAGCCAGTTGACACCCTGCGTCTCAAAAACAAATTAGATAAATGCTACTCCAATTATGGCGATTCATATAAATGCCACTGCAATTTCCAAACTTTGAAAATGCCACTGTAATTTTTGCAAACTTTGAAAAACGCCACTCTAGACTTCGAAAAATGCCACTCTAGACTTCGAAAAATGCCACTAGAAATGTCATGAAATGGCATTTTTTAAAGTTTGGAAATTGCAGTGGCATTTCTCGGAGGCATTTATCAAATTAACCCAAAACAAAAATAATCGGGCGAAGCTGTCGGGTCCCTGGTGTCAGCCGCTCGTTTTGCAATTCTCTCGTTTATTGACTATGTTGACAATGGCATGGGTCCCAGATGTTAGAAATCCACTAGGAGGAGCCATTTTTTTATTGGCTTGAAATAAGGAGGCACTTGCTTGCGTACTGCCATGACCTTAGCAGGTCCCTGCTGTCATCCTCTCCACGTACAATCATCTCCTGATTGTGTACGCGTCAGCTTGCTAGGCCCACAAGTCAGCCTCTAAACCCGTGGAGGACAAATACAACCCATTTAAAAAAATAACAGCCCATTCCATACGTTCAAACGGAAAATTCAACATTCAAAGCAAAGTAATGTGTCCGATCCACATATAGAGTAATCTTGAACTTCCACATTGACAACCATCATAGCCAAGTTAACTATCTACTCCCACCAATACTCTAGTAGCTTACAAGTACTAACTTACTCTTAGCTAACTAGACGATGCCGGCCGCCATCTGTGGTACACGCTAAACGCCGCCACCGGCATCTTGCGCCTCGCCTCGGAGTTTCCAGAGGTGCGATAGGGCGCGTTGCTCGCGCGCGTTGGCCCTTTCCATGCCGGCGTAGTCCACCAAAGCCTCGGCTTCCAAGCGGGAAACCCACTTGACAAGCTGGTAGTAAAAATCGGCGTCGCGAACGCGTGCGTGCGTCCGACAGCCTCGTGGCTATTTGTTAGCGCCGCCTCCACGTAGTCGGCCCGGGGCCAGGGTGCTCTGCTCGTGACTCAGAGCATCGGTGCACTGCTGCTCCATGTCCACTGGCGGCGCAAATCGGCGACACGCTGCTCCTCCGCCAGGCGGTCGCGCTCCAACAACTCCTGCTCCTCCTTCATGCGGTTGTGCTCCAACAACTCCTCGATCTGTGCATTGCCATCTAAAGACAGATAGAATGCCTCCTCCCTCCGTCTGCCTTCCGGTGAAAAACCGAACACTAGTTCCGGCGATGAGCGCCTCCGGCGTCGCCTACCGCGGACAGGCAGGGGCATGGCGGACGTGGCGAGCGACGTCGGGCCGGTGGGGGCATATGAGGATATGACGAGTTGGGTCACGGTGGCACCGGAGAAGGCCGGGAAACAGTACTTATAGGGGGAAGGTAGCACGACGGTCATTGAAATTCAATGCATAATGGCTTAGCGCGCCAGCTTGCCGTGAAAAACTAGGGAAACTGAAATTATGACTGTGCCGTCCCGTCTCGTCTGGGTCACACGCCGGCATGGCGGTCAAACGAGTACACTCGAATCATCTCCCTCCTTGTCAATAATGATTCCACGGATTTAAAAAGCCCGCAACAATTAAAGCGTATCTTTTTTCGCATCAGTTAGCTGCCTTAATTACGGCCGGCTGTATGTGCACTCGTAATCGCCGCAGCAAAGACGCGAAGCAGCATGCAACGAGTCGCAGCCAAGGGCATGCATGCAGCTACTTAAATCGCTGGAATTAATTAGGCTTAAACTTCTGCATCCCATTAATTATTGCCATGCCTTGGTCTTGCTGCTTTGCTCACAGGACGAATAAACCCGGACGGAGGGAGTACCTTGGTTGGTGAGAGGTTTGAATTAAGCCCTGCAAACAGGAAAGGAGGTACTAGTACGTGCGTGGTCCGCTTTTTATTCGTGTAGGATCGAGTAGGTCGTTTCTTGAATTGAGCCCGGCAAACCGGAAAGGAGGTAGTACGTGCGTGATCTGCTATTTATCTGTGTAGGATCGATAGTGTAGCTTGTCAGTTTCTTCAGAGGTAGGCATTTTTATCCGTGTAGGATCGATAGTGTAGCTTGTCATATTCTTCAGAGGTTGGCATTTTTATTCAAAAAACTGCCACTTCGCATATTGCGTCGCGAATAAAACTGCGAGGAGCGCATTTGTAGGCTAGCGAGTGATCGATCAGTCACTTGTAAAAACTGAGTGAACAGAAATAAGTAACTGTTAATGCATCTCAATGATTCAGAGATCATATACAAATATGTAGCTCCAAAAGCAAAGATCAGCCACTTCGGATCTTGCGTCGCAACTAAAACTAACTAGTACGATTCCCATACATAAGATCAACATGTTAATGCATCTCAATGATTCACAGATCCTATACAAATATGTAGCTCCAAAAGCAAAGATCTAGAAAAAACAACTGTTCTTCCTACTAACATGGATGCTTCTCTTGGCCAACATTCAATACAGACTGAAAGACAAATTTGTTTGTGAAGTCTACAATTCTTCTTGCAAACGTAAGTGGTTTCAGCAACAGCTGGAACCATGAGAATGAACCACACATGATGGAGGAACATCCGCTGCAATATGATTTGGTCTTCTCTCGATCACACCACGAGACTATTTTCAGAATACAAACTTTAATTTAGGCAAAATGACGCCCATTGTATAACCAGACCAAAGCAATGAAGCACCTAGTGTTGGCCAGTAAATAGTACATTACGACTTTTCTGTAGTCCATGAAGTGACTATCCAATCTTTGTGTCTATTCAAATGGCACTGCATGCAGTGACTATACTATTCTCTTGTGCAGTTCAACCAAAATAGCAACGGCGAGACATCTCTCGCATGCACAAATATCAAGCAGCTGGTAAACATATACCACACCATGTTCGCAGTGATGGAAGAGCTGAAATCGATACAACCGAAATTGAGCATCCAATCATTGAATCCTGTCCTGCACCTCCAATGTAGGTCCACCCTGCAAATAAATTCACATGCAAACCACTAGTTTTACTATCTAATGATAGTATAGAAAGAGTAGCAAGATAGTAGCAAACCATGTACCTTTGTAATGAACAGCTCATAGTGCCACCAACTGGATATAAAGGTTTGGAAAAAACATGCTCCTAATGTTGAACCAGTTGGACTTTTTGTGCAGTTCCACTAAAATCGAGCATCCCTGTTTGCATAGATATTGAAAGTGTGATTACTATAAAAGTAGCACTAGTCGAAGCATAGACTCACAAATATAAGCATTCCAATTTCTTAATGGGAAAAGGTAGCAAGACTGTTTCTAACCACCTGTTTGAAGGAATAAATAAAGCAACAACGGTGATGTCGAAGGCATACATAGTTTTTTACGAAAAACTGAGCCATTCCTGACCTTTCCTCTTCTTTTAAGCAAATTTTATGCAGTTCTACTAAAATAAAATGCCATCACCGCCATGACAATTCAGTGACACTGTACAAAAGAAAATGACTTAACATTACATCATGATGTCAGGTATGTAGTCGACATGCATTAGAGACAAACATACAGACCTCCTCCGATAACATAATGAACATTAATTTTAACAGAGGTGTGACTAGCTTTACCGGGATAATTTGAGTGAACTCTACACCCTCTGTTCCTTAATATAAGACGTTTTCGCGGTTCAATTTAAAGTACCCAAACGTCTAGTATTTAGAAAAACAGGTAGTAGTTTTCTTGAGCACATATCTGGGAAAGCTTGCCACACTTTATTTATGTCCATACACTAATGCAACACCATGCGAATACTACAAATCTACACTAATCCAGTGGCTAGTGCAATAGTAGAGTAGTTAGTTTATTACAGGGTACAGTACAATGGTTTTACTGAATAGATTTCAATAAACTCTAGACTGGAAGGTTTCTATAATAATTAACAATACAAAATGTAAAGGTAACAAGTTTCAGCATTGGTGTACTAGCTGTGCATGAGCATTAAACCAAATACAAAAGTCTGAAGGTAACTAGCATTATTAACTAATGACAGCATAATTTTTTTTGCAAACCATGTACCTCCAAGGTAAATATCATTTCGAACTCGGGGGGACCTTAAAAATTGCTATCCCAATGTTGATAATCGATCAAACATAAAAACTTGATCGAACGAATCAAGAGAACAACCGGAGGAGGAGGTGCCCACTCTTGACCTTTCCTCTTGTCTTCATAATTGTGCATGCGGTTTAACCAAAATAAAATGACATCGATTGCCTTGGCATTTTGGTGACACTGTACAAAAAAATTAACTTATCTCATGAAAGTGAGGTATGTAATCTATAAACATTAACAGTGCAAAAATCTGAAGGTAGTAACAAGTTCCATCGTTGGTATACTGGCTGTGCAACAACACTAGAATGCCTTAGCTGGAAAATCTTTAATACATCCACAATCAACAGCTAACCCTGAAATAATCCAGTGACATTAAATGGTATTGCTTAAATTTATCGGTGGCATTAGACTGAGAGTGGCATTAGTTAAATGTGGCATCGCTTTAGCAGTAGCATTGCTTGACTTGACTGCTGGTGTTATACTAACAGCAAAAAAGTGGCAATAAGAGCATGGGAGGCCCATTCGGACAGTGGGCGCACCAGTACGATGTACCTCCACAGACGCAGAGTGGTGAGGGAGGTATGGTTGCCCAGAGCAACAAATATCCAGGCAGCATATGTGGATTACGTCCCATTTTTGTTCTCTTTAGCCACCTTCTTCCTATGTGAGGACAACAAACCGATCGACCTGGTCATTCTCTATTGCGTTGTCATGCCTTTCTACCCTTCTTCAACCAAGAGACACGAGACTCGTTCCTTAGCTACTGATTTTCCCCTTTTCAACCTAGATGCGGGTTCGATGCCTACTCTTTTGGACAAGATACAGTCTCCCTTCCTTTCCTTATTCAACCTGGGCATGGATTAGTCTGCATGAAGTAGGGTTTCCTTTAATAGTGCAAATTATGGTTTTTGCCTGCGTGGCTGCAGAAAGCAGAGGATAGCAAATTGGGAAGATGGTGGAGTGGAAAAAGATCCACATGCAATGACATGGCAGATGGGGCAATAGAACAAGGGTATGGTTCGAAAAGAGGTAGCATACCTGAGGCTCGGTGGGAAGTGGCTTCGCTCGTGGTCGTCGTCCTCCGCACACACTACGGCAGCGAGCTTGGGGACGAAAGCCATACCGCGCGGGCGCTAGGTCTGAGAGGGCGGCCTTGTCGTCAGTGCGTGACCTCGCTAGCCGTCGACGAGTGCGTCAACGCTGCACGTCCTTTTCTTCCTGGCGGATCTGTGACCAACGGTGAGGAGGGAGAGAGGGGCTGTCGGTGTCAAAACCGGCGGATCTCGGGTAGGGTGTCCCGAACTGTGCGTCTAGGCGGATGGTAACAGGAGACAAGGGACACGATGTTTTTACCCAGGTTCGGGCCCTCTCGATGGTGGTAAAACCCTACTCCTGCTTGATTAATATTGATGATATGGGTAGTACAAGAGTTGATGTACCACGAGATCAGAGAGGCTAAACCCTAGAAGCTAGCCTATGGTATGATTGTGTTCGTCCTATGGACTAAAACCCTCCGGTTTATATAGGCACCGAATAGGGTTAGGGTTACACAGAGTCGGTTACAATGGTAGGAGATCTACATATCCGTATCGCCAAGCTTGCCTTCCACGCCAAGGAAAGTCCCATCCGGACACGGGACGAAGTCTTCAATCTTGTATCTTCATAGTCCAGGAGGGTATAGTCCGGCTATCCGGACACCCCCTAATCCAGGACTCCCTCAGTAGCCCCTGAACCAGGCTTCAATGACGACGTGTCCGGCGCGCATATTGTCTTCGGCATTGCAAGGCGGGTTCCTCCTCCGAATACTTCATAGAATATTTTGAACACAAAGATAGTGTCCGGCTCTGCAAAATAAGTTCCACATACCACTGTAGAGAGAATAATATTTACACAAGTTCAATCTGCTGACGTATTCCGCAGCATGACATCACACCACAGCCAAGCCTTTGTTCGAATCGGTTTTACTGTCCAACCTCAGTGCGTTTAGCGAGGCGGTTTCCTTGGCATATCTTGTCAAAGCAGAGATCGTGTCCCCTTATTCCGGGATTCTCATCAATACGGGCGTGGGTAACCCAATCGTGCCCGTTGGCACGCCTCCTCTATCGAAGGCGAGTCCCGAACGGTCATGGGGAGGGCTCCTGGTATTCAACCTCTTTATAAAGAGACCAAGGCCCCGCTCCTTTTTCTCAATCTCCATCGAATCCGCCCCTCACTTCGAGTTCCAACACCCAAAGCTCCAGATTCAGGCGCTTCGGGACTTCGATGATGTCCGGCTCCGACCTCCAAGGCCGGTGGATGCCTTCCTCCATCACGGAAGAAGACGTCCTATAGCTTAGAGATGCCAGGTATCTAACCGGCGAAATCTCGCATAGGCTGCCCACTCAAGGGCAGGTTATTCCCACTCCCAAGCCTGGTGAAAGCATGGTGTTCGCGTCTCACTTCCTTCAGGGGCTAAGTTTCCCGACGGACCCCTTCGTGAGGGGGCTCATGTTTTATTACGGGCTGGAATTTCACGACTTGGATCCGGAGTCCATCCTCCACATCTCATCGTTCATCGTCGTGTGTGAAGCCTTCCTCCGCATTACCCCTCACTTCGGATTATGGCTCAAGACTTTCAAGGTGGTGCCGAAGATGATCAAGGGGCAAAAGGCAGAGTGCGGAGGGGCTGTTATAAGCAAGAATGCTGACGCTCCATGGCCCCAGGGCTCTTTTCAAGAGGAGCTCAGCCTATGGCAACAAGAGAGGTTTTATATCACAGCTCCCAGGGGCACCAAATGGGTGGCGCCACCTTCCTCTCGCTTGGGTCCTCCACCGCGGCTGGCGTCATGGGTCAATAAAGGGCTTGACTGGGGCCGTCCAAGGATGTGCCCTTGTTGCAGGGACGTATTCGAGACCTCCTAGAAAGAGAGATCAATCTGGTCGTAGTAGCGCAAGTCATGCTGATTCGTCGCATCCTGCCCTGCAAACGTCGCCCCCTCCGCCTGTGGGAGTTCAATCCGGAGGGACCACGAGCTCTTCAACATTTTATGGGCGCAACGCCCGTGGAGATGTACAAACTGTTCTTCGGATCACAAGCAATGTGTCCGGACTTGACCGAGGACGCAGGTCTGAGCTGCAATCGCCCGGATGCTCAAGTAAGTAGTCCCGTACCCGGACACGCTATCCGTATATTTATCATAAACTTGCCCTTAAAAGAGTTGTCCCCTAAACAGGAGTGGATAGCGAAAGCAAAATTGATCAGGTATCCGGCCCCCCTCCCTGAGACCACGCCGGATCCCGTGTTAACCAAGATGCTGGAGGCTGCGCCTTTAGAAGAAGGCGAAGGGGGGAACAAGGAATCTACTGTCTCCGCGAAGGAGGTTATCAAGCAAGGAGGGATCAAGAATCCCTCCATCCAAGGGGAGAAGAGGACCGCCTCTGAAGATCCGGAGACCAAGGCCTCAAAGCGCGGGAAGAAATCCTCGCCAAAGGGTCCTGCGCCGGAAGATGCCCCGGCCGCATTATTTCCCCAAGGAGATCAACCCTCCAGCGAGCTGTAAGTAGAGAGGGGAGTATTTCCTAAAATAAGAGACATCCCTGTTTTAAATCTGAAGATGATCGAAATTTTACCTTGTAGTTCGGATCTCAGCCCTTCTCAGCAGAGCTCGTCTTCGGGGGATCTTCGTTCGGAGATGATGGAGAGCGAAACGCCTCCCCCTGCCGTACCGCATAGCGAGGCGGACGATCCTGAGGTGTCGTCGCGGAGGGTTTCCCCGAATCCGGCAGGGGTGGAGGGCGATCGTAGGGCCCCCCAGAGCCCTTCGTGTCTGGCCTTCGAAAAAGGCCATCAGACGAGTCCGGCACCTCCTGCTGCACGGTTGGAGGAGTTGAAGGGTCTGCTCGGGCGAGTGTCTATCTCAGAGGATCACCGTGCATTGATGGGTACGGTGATTGAAAAGATTTCGTCATGCGGAAGCGGGTTGTACGAGGCCGCCAGAGTTTATCGACGGGTTTTGAGGTGCGTGCAATGATGTACCTTTTGACGGTTCCGCATATATAAGATGCGCCCGTGTAGATAGTAGCCCTCGAGACTTCGGTGCGTTGTCAAAAATGACAGCGTGCGAAGATCATAATCCGGATATAATATGTCGCCTTCCTATGTAGGTGGTGGGCGTCCGGTGGCTAGCCGGACTAATGAATTTGCCGAACTAAAGCGGCAACTTGATGTGGCGGATGCCGACATCGCGCTTGTCAATAAGCGGCTTGACGAGTCACAAGGTATGCGGTTTCTCTGCGGACACCTGGTAAGGGAGCTTGATGCCCGTGCCTTACAACATGTATGCTTGATGCAGATGGTGCCGCTGCCATGGAGAACCTTCGGGTAGAGCTTGCCCGAGCCAAAGAGCAGGCCAGGAAAAGTGATGCGGCTGCCTTAAAGGCAGCCGAAGAGCTAAAAGCCGAACAGGCTGCTCACTGCTGAAGCAAGAAGGAAATGGTCGAGATGGCCGTGAAGTTGAATAATGTTACCGTAGTCCAGAGCGTCCACTTCCATTAACCAATCGTTCGGCCGAATGGGCGGAGCTGAATAGGTTGTCCGGACTTGCCATGAAGAATGTCGTGACTCATTTGTGGCCGAAAAGGCCCGAGCCGAAGATTTATTTTGGCTTGGTGCAGCAGTTCCTTGGTGCGGTGCCGCATATCAAAGCAATGAGGCGGTTAGTGTGAAACCTCCAAAAAAATTTGTTTGGTTTTCAACAAAAACTTTGTTGGTTTTTGAAGGAGGTCATTTAAACCTTTCCAAAAAAAATCTCTCTCTCAAAATTTTTCCCTTTGGCAAAGGATTTTATTTTGGTATCATTTTCAACTCTGGTGTTTGGTTGTTAAAAACCTTTCCTCTGATTCTCCCCTTCTCAAATTTATTTTTGGGATTTATTTTTCTTTTAAAAGAAAACCCTAGGAGTTTTGGGTCTTCTCTTGTTTTAAAAAAAAAACCACCCATGGTTTTGTCTTGCCTCATGTGGTAAATCTTACCAAAACCCCTCCTTCCACTTTGGGGCAATCGAAATATTCTGACCCAACAAGTCCAACTCATTTTTGGATTTTATTTCATTTATTTCTTTGCCTAAATCAATTCTGTCCATATTTTTGAGCATAAGTGATTTGCAAAGCAAGTACCAAATTGCCTTTGAACTTTGATCTCAAATTAAATCCTCTGGATAGTCCCTAGCACCCACAACCTAGAACCATCAAGATCCACTCTTCTTTTCAAAATTTTCAAGTTTCAACACGCAAGTTTGGACCAGATTTGTCAAATTTGGTGAAATTCATATCTCCTCTTCTCCAAAAATTCCACCAAAATTCAGGCAACCCCCAGTTGCAATGAGAGGCCACTCCACCAAAAATCAGCTCAAGGAAAAATCCCCACATACCAAAATCATTCTGTCGAACACCTGGCCTGCACTGTTACTTTGCACTTTCAGAGAGATTCAGAGTTTCAGTAAGTTCAGTTTCGTCAGAGTCTGGTCACCTGTCAACTGTGCGCCTAGCGCATTGCGCACGGCTCCTCCTCCCTGTCCAGAGCACCGCACACGCACTTGGCTGGTTCCTGGCATCGGTGGCACCCTGGCCCATCTGCGCCGGCATCTTCTGTTGCTTCGGGACCTCCCGTGGCGGCCGACAGGAGGCACCCTGCGGCACAACGCCGTTCGGCACCGCCCACGCCACCTGGGAGCTCCGCGTGGCCGTCTCCCTTGCCAGCGCACGCCTGCAGCACCGTCGCCGTGGCCTGGCATGCATAGGGCACGCCCTCTGCCGCCGACGTGCCGCACGGCCGTTCCGTTGGGGACAGGCCGTAACCGCTCCTGCCTTGCTGAGTTATGCACCGGGATGGATTCAGTACTCCGTCTAGACGATGCTCAAGCCCCTAAACCAACCGTCCAGCCACAGCACCACCGTAATCGCTCGCCGGACTTATCCCGTTCACGGCAACCGCCTCGGGCCGGCTATAAATAGCGCCTCCGAGCTCGCTCTCGACCCCGCCCAGCCACTGGAAGAGCCTTGAGGGGCCCTTCTTCCTCAACTCTGGCCACCTCCGTCCACTTCGGGCTTCGGCAGCGTTCCCTCTGGTGAGAGCTCCTCCACCGCCCTAGACTTGCCCATAGCCTCATGATACCTCTAGGAGACTAACCCCCACTCCAATTTGACCCCAGCAACTCTCTCCGACGAGGCCCATGACTACCCGAACCACCGTCCACCGGAGGAAGGGCCGCCGTCGACGTGGTGGTCGCCAGCAACCACCACCACCACCCACCGACGCGGAAGGATGCACTGAGCATAGAGGTACCACTCGACCCCCCTGCCTCGCCGTGGAACGCCGCCGGCGACCACTGCGGCTCTCGGGCGCCGACGAGCTCTGCCGCCTCTTTTGCATATTCAAACCTGACGGGTGGGACCCGCCCGTCAGCCTCTCTGTTCTTTTTTTTGAATCGTTTCTGAAAGTGTCGTGGAATTGTCACGGCAGATGTCCTCATGAAAGGACTTAGTCGCAGGGCCATCGTACGGGTTAACCTAGAGGGGTTAAAGCGGACACAAAGACACGGGAGTTATACTAGTTCGCCCCTTCGACGAAGGTAAAAGCCTCACGCCTAGTTGTGATGGGATTGATGTGATTTCGGCGCCTAGGGAGCAATAGCTTCGCCTCAGCCTCGAATTCTCTGTCCTTAACTTCGTCAGCTGGTCGTCCCCTTATATACACGGGTTGACCTTGACCGGTCTCTGAGTCCCGATCCGGCTCATACAAGTGTCCTACTGGGTCTCTTCTCTCTTATCTTACAGCTCAAGTTACAAGACTAAGGCGGTTTACATGAATGGATCCTAATCCGCCTCTGGGCTTTGGGCCTCCTCCGTGGGCCCTGATCATGGATGAGGGTAACCCGGCCCCTTCCGGGCGGTTTACACTCAGTAGTTACATCCCCAACATTAGGCCCTAGATTGACTTGAACCGGTTCATGTGAATCTTCAACATCTCCGTAAACCGCCATTTGCTTGAACCGCCATGACGTCATCCTCCGACCACCGCAACAGGGCGCCTTGACGTCGGCTTTAATAAAGAAATCCAAACAAAGAAGATTCCCTTTCATTTAATGCTATCCGGAAATCGAGGCTGGCCATTGCGCCCGTCGCCGCTTTGACTCCTCGATTCTCGTGTTTTGTTAACTGCCCGGTCCCTTATAAATAGACCGGCAGGCCCTTTCTTCTTCTTCTTCCGCTCTTCTTCTTCCTCGCGACATTACGGCTCAAGCTCCGCCGCCGCTGCCGACCTTCGACCGCGCGTCAGCCCGAGCCGCTCCATCGCCTCGACCGGACAAGAAGCTCTTTAAGCGCTCCTCACTTTCGGCGCACGAGTAAGGCTCCTCTTGAACCCTAGATCCGCATCTGAAGGTCCCTGTTCCTCTTGTAGTTCATAGGTGTTCATCGTAGTGTCCTTATACCTGTCTGTCATGGCCGTATGATTCGGCCGTAGTACACATCCCGTGCGGCGACCGCCCGCCATCGCTTTTACTCCTTGTTCAACTTTTATTTTGCCCAGATCTTCTTGTTTAGGGCCTTACGAACATTCCTGCCCTCTACGAGGCTTGCTAGGTCGCAAAGATTTTCTTCACTGAACCTTCGGTAGATCTAAATCACTTCCATTCACGTGTGAAACCTGTTTCTGTCCATACTTAGTAAATTTTTCAGGTGTCTCTTTTGGCGGTTTAACTTTTTGATAACTAACCCGTCACTCCATTAGTCCTCAGTTAAACTGGAATCGGAAACTGGCTGCTGAATTGCCGGTTTAACATTGTATAATGTGCCTGAACCGTTTAACGATGAACCGTTTTTCCCTTTCGCAGTTTTGATCTTCCGGAATGGCCCCGCAATTCGCAGCGTGCAATTGGGTCCGGTCTAAGGCCACCGAGACGCAACTCAACGGATACGTCACCACCGGCGCTTTGGCTGCTAAAATGTCCTCCATCGGCGGGTTCCGGATGGCGAATGCCCTCCCACTCCGCAAGAAGGAGAAGTAATTGTATTTGTGCAGCACTTAGACCGGGATTACGCCCACCCGGATCAAAATTCTTCCCGGATGTCCTTGCCGGTTTTCAACTCCATCCACAGGATATTGGTCCCAACTACGTGTCAAACATATGCAATTTTCAAGTGTTCGTGAAGTCTACCTTCAAGAAGAACCCTCTGTGGAGCTGTTCCGGGATTTCTTTCACTTGAACCGTCAGACGGAATTTTCTCGATGGTCTCAACACGTAGCTGGGCGGCGTTTCAATCCGTAAGAGGAAGGAAGCGGACTTTCCCCACGCCAAACACCACAGCCATCCAAAAGATTGGAACCAAACCTGGTTCCCCATCACGGAACACCGCTTCCCGCCAACGAGAATCCTTTTGCCGGGTTACCGTCCTCACCGGCTCAAGAACAATCATCCGCTGCCTTTTACGCTTAACCGCCATGAACGGAAGAACTTTGCACCTCGGATCATTAAACTCCGGGCTCTAATGGCCAATGGACTAACCGGTGTGGACCTTGTGCGATGTCGGGTTTCTTGGGGCATCTTGCCCTTAAGCCGCCGCCCGGATTGATGCACGAATATACCTTGGCAGCGTCAAAGACCCTCAAAGACGTCACGAATTACCAATAATCGAACACGAGGTCACAGAGATCAGAAGAGGATGCTTGATGAACCAATCTCCGTCTGCAGCCTAACCGGGTTGGCTCCGTTACGTGTTGCCAACCAACCGCTTATGTAAGGCTCGCTCACCGCCAGGCCTTTAATACTTTGTTGATATTCATTAATCCTTGTTACCTCGCAGGCTAACAGCTCCTACGGAGGCGGACCAAACCGCCCGAGCTCCGCCAGATAAAGTCCAAGGCTACCAAAAGGCTGGCAAGAAAACCGCCGGGTCTTCTGATCCGCCGGAAGATGAAGAATCCGAAGCTGAGGTAAAACTTGATATCCTTACGAGGGAGCTGCCATAAACCGGCTCTCCACCTTGTGTTTCTTCTTACTTATAGTTTGTCCCTTTTTATTCTTCCCTTTACTGACAAATTTAATTCCTGTGGATGATCTTGAAGCCAGCCATGCCGACCATGTTGAGGTAATCCTTCTTTCTTCCGACTTCGACCTTGTGCGGTTAAAAGAATTAAATGGCGCCGTTCGGAAAGTGAAAAAATCTCATTCCTATGCTTATTTTAAGACACAAAGAAGCTGAAGAGCGCCGTACAACCCGGCATAGTGGTCAACAGATTCTCTCCTCCGGTTTACCAGATACACCAACCCGGAAGCGTCGCCCAGAGGTGACTTGTTCTCCTGAAAAATGTTATCCCTTAAAGGGTTTCTTCCGATGTCCTCTCAATCCGTCGACTCAATTATCGTGCCTCTTCCAACTCCTCCGGCGGTTCATCAACCACGAATCGCCTCCGCTTAAAGTTGCTGCAGGGTAAGTATCATACCTCTGTCCCGCCAATTCGGTGTATAGTTGCGTTGGTCGATTTATCTTACTCTAATTACGAACACCGCAGCACCAAGGCTCGCTTGAGTAAAAAGCAAAACTCTTGAGCCTACTACGGATGCTGATCCGAGAAGACCCGAGCAACAGGCGAAAATCCTGAAGTCGCTAAGAATAGCTCTGGCGAGTTGTACCGAGACGATATTGCTGATCCGCCGTAAACTGAACCGAGGCCCAAGTGGAAACCTCGCATCCTGCTCCACCGAGTCCGACCACAGAGCGGTCAGAACTATTGAACCGCCGAGCGAGCATGAAGGCACCAAGCCCAAAGAAGATCGCCGATCCGCCAGCCCGCCAAAAATGATGATGTTATTGTGACGGGCATCGGCTACACCACCCCTAGCCAACCGTCGCTTTAGCAAAACACAGCGCCAAGGGAGAGTCTGCCACTATGAGTAAAGATAAGGGGAAAACTGATCTGTCAGCCTTATGACAATTTCTCCGCCCAAGAACTTCACTCCGGCTCAACCGGCTCTACACAAGCCGTGACCTTGAAGCCGGTCCGTAAATCGCATGAAGGACCGCTATGAGGTAAGGATTTATGCCTGTCTTGTACCTTTGCTGCGTAGTAGCCCCCAAGGGTCGGTTTAACTTGTCATAGTCAAATTGGCACTTAACTTCAGAAGAAACCATACACCTTGAACTGCGATCAGAGTTCCCCAAGGGTCGGTTCAACTTAGCATAGTTAAACCAGGACTTAATTTACGTATCCCATACCGAATCGAGATCAATTAGCCATTAGCCCCCAAGTGCCAAGTTGAATACTTGTATTGAGCTTGGGACTTTATAATAACACAACTAACGTGCTCCCTTTGTTATCGTAATGAGATATACCAAAGAAACCGTGCAACTCAAGGACCTTCGTGCCAACTTGGAAACTCAACAAGCGAGAGACCACCAAGGCCAAGGATGAATTGAGAACTGCCTTGGCCACTATGGAACAGTGAAGGAGGGATATACGTCCGAAGCGGGCCAAATGGGACACCGAGAAAGCCGGTTTGACAAAACGGGCAGAAGATGCTGAATCAGCTCTTAAACCGGTGACCGAAGGGCTTACCAGACTGAAGCGCCAAGTTCATGCCATGACCTCTGCCATGTTTGGTAAGAAAATTTGCACTGAATACACCTGCTTTAATATTGCCGCCGGTTTAACTTGAGCTGTCTGAACCTGGTGTAGGCAAGCGTATTGCTCATCTGGGCTCTGACGTGCGGAAGAAGCTCAAGGCCGCTTACACCCTGATTGAGCAGCCAGATACCGGGCGCCCAGCGAGTCATATGTGCCACATCGACAACAACACAGCTCCGTCCTTGATCAAAGACACACTTGGACCGGCTGTCCATGATTCGGCGCAGCTTGAAGAGTTGAAACGGTCCGCGGCCGGCTGGCACTCTCATCGGCTCGACTCGCGCCAAAGGCGTGGATAGCAGACCTTGATCCGCTGACATAGCCAAGGGTTTCCCCAGTAGCGCAAGAGAACGGTGAAGCCTTTGATAATGACGCTCAAACGAGTAACAAAGGAGATGCGTCATTGGCGAAGTCAATCGGCAGCGGTTAACTGGCGGTTTACCGCTTTTTTATGACGCAAACAACAAGCGGGTGGAGTTTGTCATTCCGAAGTCTGAGCCTTGTTCCTCCAATCCGTAAGCACACTTATGCCCTCGACGTTGATCCGCTGAGCTTATAAGTGAAGAGGCTGTCTTCGTGCCTTAACCCGGATTGACCGGGTCTACCAATGACTTCCGGCTTTGGGTGATGAAGAGGAAGAAGTTGAACCGACGCTAAACGCCTCTTCCTCACGCCAACCCGGCGAGGAAGCTTAATCCGTCGAGCCGGGTGATGCATCGTAAGCTCCTCGGCCATAACGCCATGCGAACCATCGGGCCTTGGAAGGCTTTGTAATAGAATAGCTAGCACTTTGTTCTTGAACATGCCTTTATACCCTCCGTCTCAGAACTTTTTATGCTGGCGGTGATACTTTGGTTTGAAGTATTGAAACCTTCAATGTATTTTGCCTGCAATCACTAATTCTTAAACCGCCACGGTGGCTTGCATCTCTAGCCGGCTTGGGACGCCTGCCAGTGTCGGGCATGCAGTTGGCCTAGCCAAACTTGGGGCGGAGGTTGTATAAACCATTACCGTCAAAGGAGAACAACTCCTGTGTGTATAATACCGGTTTACCGTGTAAACCGTGTCGGGTGATGACAAGCCCCCTGTTACTCCATAATGGGATGTTAACAGAAAAAATCAAAACCGGAAAAAATCGCCGGATTAAGAAGGCAAACAAAAGTCAAATAACTGGTATGCAAACCATATGGAAGCAAAGGCAATGATAAAAACTGTTTGCAAGAAGAGGCTTTATTGAGCCTGATCAGATGGTGTTACCATGGTCGGACAGGACCAAGCTCCCTATAAGGTGTAGCGATGGTTCAAGTCAGCCAGTCCCCAACGAAATCGTGGCATTATGCCGATCAAGTGGCATTGCAATGGTTCGGGTTCGACCAAGCCCCAAGTGATTCTATGGCCTTAGGCCGACCAAGAGGCGTGGATCGGGTTCAGACGTGACCATGTCCCCAAGTGATCTGGTGGCTTTCGCCCGTCAAAAGGTGTTGCATTGGTTCGGACACGACCAAGTCCCCAAGTGACAAAAACTTATGAAAAGCAAGACCAAGGGTTAAACCGGAGGCTGCTTTATGACAACATCTCCATGTACCCAAACCGGAATTTTTACGTAATGATACCCCGCTTAGCCGAGGATCCGGTTTATTGCTTTTATTCATAATATATACATTGTCTTAATATGTACATAAGTGGAGCCGATGGCTCGTATAATAAGGTCAAGATGAGCTATGTTCCACGGCTGTTGGTCTCCTCCTCCGACGTGCGTGAGTCCTTTCGCCTCGAACATCAATCGATAGTATGACCCGTTGTGCAGATTCTTGCTGACCACAAAAGGCCCTTCCCAAGGTGGGGATAGCTTGTGCATATCTTTACGGTCTTGAATGAGCGAAGCACCAAGTCTCCTTCCGGAATGGTTCTGGTTTTAACCCGCCGACTGTGATACCGACGAAGATCCTGCTGGTAAACCGCCGAACGAGCAGCCGCCATATCTCGCTCTTCATCCAGTCGATCCAACGCGTCCTGCCGTGCAGCCTCGCTATCCGCCTCAACATAAGCTGCCACCCAAGGTGAGTCGTGACGAATATCGCTGGGCAGGACCGCCTCCGCTCCATAGACCATAAAGAACGGTGTGTATCCAGTAGATCTGTTAGGGGTGGTGTTGATGCTCCATATCACCGATGGAAGCTCTTCCACCCAACAACCCGGCGTCCTCTCTAAAGGGACCATAAGCCGGGTTTGATACCTTTCAAGATCTCTGATTAGCTCGTTCCGCTTGACCATTGGACTGCGGGTGGGCCATCAAGAAACATCAAGCCGGATGTGCTCTCGCTCACAAAACACCTTCATGACTCCTTGGACAAATTGGTGCCATTGTCCGTGATGATACCGTGGAAACCCAAACCGAAAATCACCTTTTGATGAATCGAACCGCCGTGGCGCATCACACTTGCTAATGTGCTCGCCTCCACCCACTTTGTAAATTTGTCGACCGCCACCAACAGGTGGGTCTTCTTGTCCTTGGACCTTTTGAAAGGTCCGACCATATCCAGCCCCAAGTCGCAAAGCGGCCAAGTAATTGGAATCATCCTCAATTCTTGGGCGGTACATGAGCACGTCTGGAAAACTTTTGGCAACCATCACATCGTCGGACCAGATCTTACGCATCGGCATGGGCAGTCAACCAATAGAAACCGTGGCGGAGAACGCTTTGGCCACCAAGGACTTTGAACGGCGTGGTGACCACAGTCCCCTTAATGGATCTCTCGCAATATCTCACAACCCTCCTCGGGGGACACACTGGCTGAAACGCATACGACACACTGCAATGATGCAACTCGCCATTAACAATGGTCATAGACTTAGACCGCGGACTATCCGCCGCCAACGTCTCATCTTACGGTAACTTCGCCCGGTTCATGTATGCCAAATAAGGGAGCGCCCAATTCGGAATGACATGCAAGGCCGCCACCAACCGAGCCTCCGGATCAGGAATAGCCAAATCAACTTCATCGGGAAGCTTAAGCGGCGGATTATGCAAGACATCAAGGAAGGCGTTAGGCGGGACTGGTTTACGTTGGGGAGCCCAGCCGGCTTAAAGCATCACCGCCGTTCTTCCGATGATCCACATGGTCCAATTCGATATCCTTTAAAGTGCCCCGCGACAACATCCACCTCCCGACGGTATGCAGCCATGAGTGGATCTTTGGAATCCCAAGTACCTGATACTTGCTGGGCCACCAAGTCCGAGTCACCAAAGCATTTAACCCGGCTGAGATTCATTTCCTTAGCCATCCGGAGACCATGGTGCAAAGCTTCATACTCAGCTGCATTGTTAGTACAAGGGAACATTAAGCGGAGAACGTATAGAACTTGTCACCTCGCGGGGAAGTTAATCGACTCCAGCCCCGAGCCCTCCAATTGCTGGACCCATCAAAGTGGATGGTCCAATAGGTATGATCCGGCTTTTCTTCAAAGCTTGCAACTCCGTCCAATCATTAATGAAATCCACAAGTGCTCGAGATTTTACCGCCGTCCGAGGCACATACCTTAAACCGGCGGCCCCAGCTCTATAGCCCACTTAGCAATCCGGCGATCGCCTCCGGTTACGTATGATGTCACCCAAGGGAGCTGAATCGACCACCGTGATGGGGTGCCTCGAAATATTGCTTTAGCTTCCGACGCCATAAAAACCCCATATACCAAATTTTCTCGCCAATGTGGATATCTCTCGCTTAGACTCAATGAGGACCTCGCTGATGTAATAAACGGCCGTTGAACCGGATACTCCTTCCCCGCCTCCTTCCGCTTCCACCACGATGGCCACGCTAACTGCCACGGCATTAGCAAAGCAACATATAACAACAGCGGCTCTTTGTCAATGGGAGCGGCGAGAACCGGCGGGTTGGCCAACCGCCGCTTCAAATCCTCAATGCTTCATCGGTGGTGAACTCCGGACAAACCGATTCATCTTCTTCAAAGATTCGGTACAAAGGAATGGCCTTCTCGCCTAGGCGGTGATAAACCGGCTTAAGCGCAGCAATCCGGCCTGCCAAACGCTGGACATCATTGATGCACTTTGGCTTAGCCAAGGAGGTGATAGCCGTAATTTTTCCGGATTAGCCCGATCCCCTGTTGGACACGAGAAAGCCCAATAACTTGCCTCGGAACACCAAAGACGCACTTGGCGGGTTGAGCATCATCTTGTACACCCGCAAGTTGTCAAAAGTTTCCTTTAAATCCTCAATCAACGTTTCCTTCTGCCTTGACTTCACCACGATATCATCCACATAAGCGTGCATGTTACGGCCGATCTGTTCGTGCAAGCAATTACATGCATAGCGGCGATAAGTTGCTTGGGCGCTCTTGAGCCCAAAAGGCATAGATACATAGCGAAGGCTCCAAAAGGGGTGATAAACGCCGTCTTCTCCTAGTCCTTAACCGCCATCTTAATCTGGTGATAACCGAATACGCATCCAAAAAGCTCAACGCTCACACCCCGCCATAGCATCAATAATCTGGTCAATGCGGGGGAGGCGAAAAGGATCTATTGGACAAGCTTTGTTAAGATCTGTGTAATCCACACACATGCGCCAAGTGCCATTCTTCTTAAGGACCAACACCGGATTAGCAAGCCACTCTGGATGAAAGACTTCAACGATAAACCCTGCCGCTAAGAGCCTAGCAACTTCCTCTCCAATGGCCTTGCGCCTTTCCTCATTAAACCGGGCGAAGAAACTGCTTTACCGGTGCGTACTTGGGGTCAACATTAAGAGTCTGCTCGTGAGTTCCCTCGGTACACTGGCATGTCAAGGCTTCCATGCAAAAATGTCCCGATTCTCACGGATGAACTCGATGAGCGCTTTCCTATTTAGGATCCAAGTTGGCAGCGATGGTGAACTGCTTGGACGAATCGCCGGGCACAAAATCAACAAGTTTCGTCTCAGCCGCGATTTGAACTTCAAATCCGGATCGTGCTCTGTAGTTGGCTTCTTTAAAGGGGTCATATCCGCGGGTCAACATTGTCTTTATAATACTTTAGCTCTTGATGGCACAAACCGACTCTGCATAAGCCGCATCACCTTCCTCGCACTCCAAAGCGATCCGGCGGCTCCCATGAACCGTTATCGTCCCTTTGTGACCCGGCATTTTCAACTGCAAATAAACATAACAGGGCCGTGCCATAAACTTAGCATAAGCCGGCCGCCCGAAGAGGGTGTGGTAAGGGCTTTGAATTTTCACCACCTCAAACGTCAACGTTTCCGATCTGGAGTCATGTTCGTCCCCAAAGGCCACTTCCAGAGCTATCTTACCGATCGGGTATGCCGACTTGCTGTGCACCACACCGTGAAACACCGTGCCGGACGGCCTAAGATGCATATCCGTTAACCCCATATGCGGAAGGTCTCATAGTACTGAGGATGTTGATGCTGCTCCCTCCATCCATAAGCACCTTGGTAAACTTGTATCCTCCTACCTGAGGCGCCACCACCAGGGCTAACTGACCCGGATTGTAAACCCGGGGAGGATGGTCCTCTCTGCTCCATACGATAGGTTGCTCTGACCAGCGTAGGTAATGCGGCGCGGCAGGTTCAACAACACTGACTGCCCGCTTCTGAAGTTTTCGGTCTCGTCTGTCCAAGCTGGTGGTAAAGACGTGGTAATGCATCCACCGCTCAACCGCTTTGGGTTAATTTGGTAACCCGACTGCTGCTGTTGTTGATTGTAACCCCCTTGGTTCTGATTGTTCTGATTGTTCTGATTACTCTGATTGTTCTGATTACTCTGATTGCCTTGCCTGCCCAGATTACCACCGAACCCTGGGCCGGAATTTCCTCCACCGTAACCCGGGCGGACCACGAACCGCCGGGCCCTTGATCATACCGGAAAGAGTTAGAGTTTTTGAACTCCTGCATAATATAAAAATCCTTCCAAAGGTGGTTTGCCGGTGCCTCCTTCGTCCCATGCTTCGGACAAGGTTGATTTAATATGTAATTCAGATGATCCGGATTGTGACCGTCCCGGTTTGATTGCTTACCCTTGCGCCGCTGACCCTTGTCCTGCGCGTTGGTGTTGGCTACAAAGCCCATGTTACCGTTTGCTTTACGCTTGTTCCCTCCATTGCCTGCCGAATGATGCTGCTGGCCTCTGGAGTTGCTGTTCTGTTTTCCCTTCCCCACTTCGTCATCCTCAGACTGGGATCCTGGTACTATCAAAATCAGCATACTTTACCAAAACGCCCATTAGAGTGCCCATGTCATTGCAAAAGCGCTTCATGCGACTCCAGCTTCAATTTCAACGATTCAAACCGCAATTGGCTTCCAAGGTTAAGATCGCGGAATCAGGGTTGATCCATCGAAGAATGTAAAACTTCCGAAACGCGGCGCACCCAATGGGTTGTGGATTCTCCCTCCGCCTGGACACAAGCCGCTAAATCCACCACAGACATGGGCTGCTTACAGGTGTCTTTGAAATTTTGAATGAACCGGGTCCGCAACTGGGTCCATGAACTGATCGAGTTGGGCGGCAAGTTCTTCAACCAAGTCCGGGCCGTACCTTCCAACATCATTGTGAAATACTTCGCACACGCAGCTTCATCCACATCCAGCATCTCCATGGCCATCTCATAGCTTTCTATCCATGCTTCTGGAGCCAAATCGGCAGTATAATTGGGCACCTTGCGTGGCCCTTTGAAGTCCTTGGGCAAACGCACGTTGCGTAAAGCGGGGACGAGGCAAGGCACCCCCAAAGAGCCAGACGTGACCCCTGGTTCGAAGATGGTCGGACGAACCGGCGCGAGCTGATGATCCTCAGATTGTGCTGCTAACTCGGCCTCCCTACGTGCCACTGGCGCGGTCCACTACCACTTGAGTATCTTCAAAGCCACCCGCCGGGTTATTGCCTTGGCGGACCACGCCGCGCATTGCTTGACACGGCCGGTTCGGGCGTCGGCTATAGCTCCGGCTTGGCGGGGTAGAGTGGATCCGATCCCGATCGTATGAATACGCTTCTGTTGAGCTGTGGCCGTCTGAGGAGCTCCTTAACCCGGCGTGTCTCTACCGCCTGTGGTGAATCACCTTCAATTGGAATCGCCTCCAACCGTGCCGCAGCCGCAACAAGGTTATCCACCGGGTTGGAGTAGTGACCCGGAGGTGTCTGCATAGTCTGGGGCGTGCCGGTATGATGGCGAGGCAGATCTATCACACGGGGCTGAACCGGCGCGGCCGCCCCAGGTGCTTCCGGCCGGTTTACCACCGGCGGCGGTACTGGTCCCTGCCCCTGGTGTATTGAAAAGCTCTCTTCCCTCGAAAACCGAAGGTAAACGGGATCTGTACTTCCTTTTCATGACTTCATGTGATGCGCTCTGATCCAGCATGAGCCTATAAGCCTGCGCATCCAAAGCGGCCCGTTCCGCCGCCATCCTCACGTCCGCGGCTGCCAGGTCCGCTTTAGCTTTAGTGATCTGTTCCCTCACCTTTGCAATCTCCGCATTGTGCAGGTCCTGATCCGGCGGATTAGCCGCTGCCATGAGCACAGCCAATGCGTCGAAAAGCTCTGATAAAACTTGAGCCGGCGGGCGCACAGGGCCTCCTTCGCCGGCTGCCATCACCGCTGTTGAACCGGCGACCAGGGGCGTCGCGGTCGAAGAGTGAAGCGCCGCTATGTACCGGCCATGAAGATTCCAACCGGTTGAGTAGATCAAAGGGTCCGGAATACTCTCACCGTCGAACAGCCCCGATCTAGCCATCTTGCGGTGATACAGACTTCGGTTTCTCCGGTGACGACTTCGTCGCCAGAGTAGACAACGGTTTCGCCGCCAGATGCTGATCCGTCCTCGTAGTCTCCGTGGGCGACTCCCAGCAAAGCACGCGACCGCCGATTTAGCGGTGGCAGGACTCTTCTTCGCTGTTGAGCCGTCTCGGCGAGGTCGGTGCAGACGTCCGGCCCAGCCCTGGCTCGCCGATCTTGCCGATGAACACGTGTATGCCGCCAAAGGGGACCCGGTATCCGTACTCAACCGAGCCGCCTCGGGGCCCCGATCCGCATCGTCGATGTAGAGCTTGCCGCGACGACTCTTAGTCATCCGCCCACAAAGATAGCCTTCGAGTCCTTCGAACTTGCCCTCTAAGATCATCAAACCATCGTGCGATAGCCCCACGGTGGGCGCCAACTGCCGTGGAATTGTCACGGCAGATGTCCTCATGAAAGGACTTAGTCGCAGGGCCATCGTACGGGTTAACCTAGAGGGGTTAAAGCGGACACAAAGACACGGGAGTTATACTAGTTCGGCCCCTTCGACGAAGGTAAAAGCCTACGTCTAGTTGTGATGGGATTGATGTGATTTCGGCGCCTAGGGAGCAATAACTTCGCCTCGACCTCGAATTCTCTGTCCTTAACTTCGCAGCCGGTCGTCCCCTTATATACACGGGTGGGCGCTTGGCCGGTCTCTGAGTCCCGATCCGGCTCATACAAGTGTCCTACTGGGTCTCTTCTCTCTTATCTTCTGACTCAAGTTACAAGACTAAGGCGGTTTACATGAATGGATCCTAATCCGCCTCTGGGCTTTGGGCCTCCTCCGTGGGCCCTGATCATGGATGAGGGTAACCCGGCCCCTTCAGGGCGGTTTACACTCAGTAGTTACATCCCCAACAGAAAGCGTATTCTGGCAAATGCGCTTTCTAATCTGAATCGTTTTCTGGACTTTTCTGTTTAGACTCCTGAGAGTTTTCTGTTTCATTACAGAGCGGTCCTTGGACCAAAACTCTTATAACGTTTAAACAAAAAAGGATTTTTGAGTGATTCTTTTTCTGTCCTCTTCAAAATTTTGTCTAGTTTTTTATCAGTTTTATTTGAAAAAAATTTGGAATTGTTTTGTGCACCCCATGGTATTTACGTTAGTGCGTGTATTTTTGTACACCGTATATACCGAAGGAGGTGACGGAACTGCGAACTTCACTGAGCTAGGCCCCGACTACTCCGAACCAGGCAAGCATGTTTGAAATTTTGATATGATGAGTGTTTGGGCATGTTTGCATTAAGTAGTTTCATGGCATGTTCATGAGCATCTCGATGAAAGTTATATCACGTGAAAAGTTGAGGCAAGTGAGTTTCAGAAATCCATGAGTTGACGGAAATGAGTTTGCATGGCCATGAGTTGGCATGAGAGTGGGTAAGATGGCAGTGTTGTAGCATGCCAGTCTTATGCCAGAATGTTTGACCCAGTGTCAACATGAATCAGTCCAGTTCCCGTCTGTTTCCCTTTCCGTGCTACCACATGTTTTCCGCAAGGGGTATGGCTTAGTAAGTTGCAAACCGCTTTCTGGTACACACCAAATCGAGAGGCCAGGATGAGGGTTCCATGGCCCTGGATTAAAGCCTATCATCCGGTCAGGGGGCATGGGTGTTTCCGGTTGGAAACGAGAGGGGGGCACCCCTTATAGCGCGTGTATATAAATTTGATCCCATGCTATTCGAGATTGTGATCTCCCCGTCTCAAAGTTTTTCTTGAACGCTGTCCAGGGTGATTCCTGGCAACGTAAGGTGGGATGGTGTGTACTGGTTAGCTGTGTTTCCTCCGAAATACCGTAAACGGAACTAGTCCTTCGTGACTACGGAAATCCGTTGGCTGTGGATAATTTTAGTACAAACTCTGCAGAGTCAATAATCCTTGAAATCATCTTATCCATGTCCAAGAGTTGTGTTCATCTTATCTTGTCAAGTGTCAGTCTCGGTGACAGAAACTCCTGAGAACCACATGAGTGTTAAATGTTTATTTCCTGTGGATGGACTAACCCGTTTATTATCATGTGATGAATATTTTCCTATGAGCACTATTTCTTGCAGGTTAACCGATATGAAAAGTGAATTTTAAGCCCTTTCTGCGATGTCGCTCAGTCGTCCGACTGCGGCGTTGTTATTATTTACTTTTGTTATAAGCCCTTTCTGGGATGTCGCTCAGACGTCCAACTGTGGCATTGTTACTTTTGTTATAAGCCCTTTCTGCGATGTCGCTCAGACGTCCGACTGCGGCACCATTATTATTTACTTTTGATATAAGCCCTTTCTGCGATGTCACTCAGACGTCCGACTGCGGCATTTGTTATTTATTTTCAATATAAGCCCTTCCTGTGATGTCGCCCCGACGTCCGACTGTGGCACGCATGTCTTTTATTTTCAATATAAGCCCTTTACGTGGTGTCGCTCAGACGCCCGACTGTGGCATGTTTTATTTATTTGTTCACCCTTCGAGGCGTCGCTTCAGACACCCGATTGGTTTTCAGTTATTCTTACTACCACCTGACTTCCTTCTTACTAATTAATGTCGTGTTACTTCCTCATTTGGATGTACCATATTAATTGTTCATGACGCATTCATGCATACATTTGTTATATCTTTTGTCCGAACTGTCTTGCGAGTACTTTCAAAGTACTCACCTGGCTTGTTGATTTGGCCAGATGTTGACGAAGGCGATCTCATGGATGAAGAGTTCGATAGAGAGTCCGACGCCTAGAGGAATCCCAGTCAGTCTCGTGCGACCCTGGATTAGTCACTATGTTACTTCCGCTTCCACTACCCAAATGAAGAGTTCGATGAACCGCCAGTGTTGGAGTCATGTTATCCACTCCACTGTGTTATTCCACCACCACTTTACCTCGAGTCAGTAGTATGCCACCACTCCACTGTGTCATATCCGCCACTATGTATAATTATTAGCGTGCTTGTAATAATTTGATGAGCAACCTC